>OX453296.1:4650711-5394862 GCA_949710035.1 Crambus lathoniellus
TACCTGTGAACTGAACATTTTGCGGGATTATTTCATTGTGTTGTACAACAATCAATAACTGAGCAAGTCACCATGTTTCCATATCAATATTGGCTAAAAATATCTAAGATTGCACGTAAAATCCGAAAAAAATAAAATACCTAAATTCTCAGCGTGCTGATAAGTGCTGACGAACTGTCAAACAGTAGCCAAAAACGGTTCTGTTACGTTGCATCACGCATCTCCTTTTATCTCACAGTGTTGTTGCTAGTGACATCCCGCTCGCTCAGCCCTTTGTTTCTCTATTCCGCTAAGGTATATTAACTTTATGAGCATTCTTTAATAAAGTTCCACAAGAAGTAATCGAGCTGCCTTTGAATAAATTTAAAAAACATGTTAAAAAGACGCTCTTAAGCAAAGGCTATTACAAAGTAGAAGATTATTTAAATGATCATAACGCATGGTTGTAATAATTATAGTAAGTAACACTAACAATGTATAAAAGGAAAATATTCCTATACTTAAGTATGTGAAAACTTTCCTTCAGCATTAGCTTTTTGTATAAATTTTATTATTGTACCATTTTGTCTAGCAACGACATAATTATTTTGTAAATGCGTTGCTTCTGTTAAAGCTGATGAGTTTTTTTCGCCTGTTTTTCTTGTCAGTTAAAAGATGTCCATAACAGGTGGTAGGTAAAAAAATGTTGGACGATTCATAAGCATTAATTTTATTTAATCTATATGAATAAAAATTTATTGACTTGACTATTGGCTGTCTCTTTCTAAAACGAAATCTTCTATGGCGTGACTATGACGCTACTAACCCACTGACGTCACTAAGATAGCGTCCTGTCCTTGTCTAATTATAAAGTTTGAAGTCCTATATCTTTGAAAATATATTTAAGATAATTCAAAATGAAAACTTGTTTTGTGTAGCTAATATTTCGAAAAACATTTTAAAGAAATAAAAAAAAATCAGTAAAATACCGTATTATCTACAGTGTAGATTCTACACAGATTCATTTGACAGACGCTTGACCGACAATAATTATTCAGGAGCAAATTATCTTTACATTTTATAAAACACTCACTAAATGCAGTTTTAGCACACAATGTCAGTTAAATAGGTACGGATCCTATAACGATAAGAAATAACGCGCATTTTCCTTCGCAGGTATAATCGGCGTGATGTGGTCGGTGGCGTGGTTCGCAATGGTGTACGACTCGCCGGCGCAGCATCCGCGCATTTCGGAAACAGAGAGGAACTTCCTGCTAAAGGCGCTACCACAGGAGTCGGAAAGACAGAAGGTGAGACAACCGTCAAAATGTAGTGCTTTATGAACAGTCCAGCCATACTAGCAAATGCTACCACAGGAGTCGGACAGACAAAAGGTGAGACAACCCTCAAAATGTAGTGCTTTATGAACAGTCCAGCCAGACTAGCAAATGCTAACACAGGAGTCGGACAGACAAAAGGTGAGACAACCCTCAAAATGTAGTGCTTTATGAACAGTCCAGCCAGACTAGCAAATGTGAAAGTCACTTTATATCGTCCGCGACATAAGTAGGTTTGGTACCTAATAAAAAAGGCAAATACCTAATGAAATGGTAAGTACTTATTTATTTTCAATATTTGGTCGGCAAGAAAAAACTGTTCAACTTTGTTGGCTGATAAAATATATATTGGTTGCACTTGATCAACCGTTTTTGATTAAAAGTTGCCTAAAACTCTTGTTATCAAGTAGTATTTTTCCCAAAACGACCATTAAATTGTGTGATTGCTTAAAATCGTTATTTACCAATATTTTTTCTTTTCTACTCACATGCTATAGAAATTTACATACAAAAGTTTTATTTGCGCGAGTCATATTGTTCAAGCGTTAAATTTGGAAAATCTGAGTTTTCGTTTGCTGAAATGATAGGTAGGTATTTGAGGTACCTACTTCAATAGTTCATTACTGATCTTTTGTGACATATGTCTGAATAAATAGTAGGTATGCGAAATGACGTCATACAATTAACATAAGGTATTGTATGCCAATCTTTCCAAATACTGAAAACTATAAGTCATACTTCATGTGCCATATAACGATATATGGAGCGTGGTTCGGTTAATGTTTTTTCCTTTTTGAGAATATTGAGCTTTTTGGCAGTTTTTGAAAATGAGATTTGACGATTGGGTGTTTGGTCTCTCCATTGACTTTTTACCCCGGAAAAATATCACATTTCCGCGGGATAACGTCTTATAGTCCACGCGGGTGAACCTGCGGGCGGAAAGCTAGTAAATATATAACAAGTTATTTAAATTTTTAAATTTTTGCATTCACAATACAATTTTTATGGTTGTCAAATGGAAAATGAAGTATTTAGAAAAAATCGACCCGTCTCACAACGACGACTCGACAACGACTCCGTAGCTCAGTGGTTAGAGCAGTCGCCCGGATAGCGAAAGGTCGTGGGTTCGTGACCCATCGGAGCTGGTTGTGAGACGGGTCGATTTTTTCTAAATTCTTCATTTTCCATTATTCAAATATATAACAATGAGAAATATCACAATTTAAGATTCGCGCACATTATGTCGCTCGGGTCGCAGCGCAAAAATGCGCACAAATCGCTCGTATGTATTTTATATTATGAACTATCGCACACTCTGCCAGGCCGCAGCGTGCCGCAAATCAGCCGGTGGATTTTTGATTGTTGCGTGTGATGCGGCCCGCCCCGCCCGCTGCGCCCCGACACAGTGTGCGGTAGCACACTGCGATAGCAAGTGGATTTTTCTCTTAGAAGAAATTGGATGTTTCGCGACGTCTGACAGTACACTGTACTCAAAATCCGTCAATGCGCTGCGGCCTGGCCCGTCACTGATGTGCTAAGTAAGCATTTTGCGCTGCGCTGTCCCGCTCCATCCCGCCCGGGCATAATGTGCGCGAACCTTTAAACAACGCCAAATAATCGATGACTATGACTACTGACTAGGCTCTTGATTGCAACCTTCGTCCGGACCGCGATAAAGTATTCAAATGTATATTATGTCCGGGCGCACCATTCACCTTGGCGACGTTGCCAAAACGCTTGAATTGCAATCAGGTACAGAACCATGAGGCAGGGCTGCCTGCCTACGAAACATGGACTGGCTACAAAACAAAACAAGGGCTTTCGGTATGCGGAATATGTACTAGGCTGGCGCCACTTTGTGACGTCATACTGCTTAACTAAGTTCAGTATGGTGTGCAAAATAAATATTTTGTTCTCATCTTCTCCACCGGAGGGCTAATTCGCATACCTTGACGACCGAAACGTTGCCAAAACGCTTGAATTACAATAAGGTAGAGAACCATGAGGCAGGGCTGCCTACTTAGGACTTCGGTATGCTGAATATGTATAACGTTACGACAACAATAGGACTAGGGACCATAACTGGGTAAGCGCCGCTTTGTGACTGACGTCATACAGCTGCAAACTTAAGGCGAGGATTCCCGACCGAAATAGTCACGCTAACGCTTGCTCGGCCGCGCTCGATACACTTCACGCGGACGCAGCGGCAGCCGGCAGTGAACTGTGAACTCGCGAGCGCCCCGCGAATCGAAAATCACTTAAAATTCAATTAAAAATTAACTAATAAAAAAATTAAAATTATGACGGCCGGAATCCCTCGGCTACTCAAAGACAATCATTTTCGTATATTTTTCATTAACTAAAACCAAGTATACTGCAAGTAATACGATATTTGGATTACGATTAGACGGATGTTTGGGATTTTATTAGACACAGTAAAATATCACCAATCGAAAAAAAACGGCCGGAAGCACTAGATAAATAACTGAAAAATAACATATATTTTTTCCAAGTTTTAAGTACTTGTGATTTGCGAGTAATCCATAATTTAAAATACCCTATTTTGGGAATTGGCGCCTTAAGTATAGTTTAGCATAAAAAGGATTTTGATCCATCAAAAGGCTAATTCGCAAACGTGGGGCTGACATTAGATAACTAGCGCCGGCGCCGGCCGCTCTGGCCGCCAACCAATTTGATTTTTTACAAGCTTTTTATTAACGTGCCATGTTAGTTAGTTAGTTAGTGGGGGTAAATCTTGCAAGCTTAATTTGACCCACTTCCCAGACTTAACATACTCAAAGACTAAAACCAAGTATACTGCAAGTAATATGATATTTGAATTATTATTAGACGGATGTTTGGGATTTTATTTGACACAGTAAAATATCACCAATCGAAAAACAACGGCCGGAAGCACTAGATAAATAACTGTAAAATAACATTTATTTTTCAAAATTTTAAGTACTTACTTGTGATTTGCGAGTAATCCATAATTTAAAATACCCTCTTTTGGGGAATCGGCGCCTTAAATCAAATGGCGGCGTTACTTGGCTAATGCTAGCCCCTTAACGGCGTTGTGACAAAACACTTGAATTGCAGTAAGGTAGAGAAACCATGACAGGGCTGCCACCTTAGGGCTTCGGTAAGCGGAATATATACCTATTACGAGTTACGACAATATTTCGGTTAGGCTATCCTCACTTTCTGCTTAACCAACTAAAGTGTGAAAAATTTATTATAGATGGAGGCCAATTTGCAAAGTAATGATCTTTTTAATATCTTCAAAAGTTTGCTCTCGCAATCAGTTTTTTTGAAATGGGTGTTTTAAAGTGGGGATTAAAGATTAAACAATATTTAAATTATTACTTTCTTGCATTCACAATGCAATTTTTATTTCTTATTGAAAAATGGAAAATGAAGTATTTAGAAAAAAATCGACCCGTCTCACAACCATCGGTACGGAGGTTGTGAGACGGGTCGATTTTTTCTAAATAAGTACTTCATTTTCCATTTTTCGATTAAAAAATATTTCAGGAAATTCTCAAAATACTGAAAAAGCCTTTTTTGTGTATCATACTTTTCCAGTGAAGTTAGTCAACAGCCGAACCCTATTATCATTCTAAACACAGTACGACAATTTATTATACTTAGCCTAAAATAACTTGAAACTAGTTATATCTTTCGCAATCCCGTTTACAAGTCTATTCAGCGGAGCAAAAGATTTCACCTTAACAATCTTGAGGTGTCTTTTAATTTAGAAAGCAATTGAAACACTTATTTATCCAGAGTAACTCCATATATTCATATTATAAATTTGATAATGTATGTAAAAATACATTATTTCTTATTTTTAAATGCATTTCTATACTAATAATATTATAAAGAGGAAAGATTTGTATTTTTGTATGTAACGAATAAACTCAAAAGTACTGGACCGATTTCGAAAATTCTTTCACCGTTAGAAAGCTACAGTCTTCCCGAGTGACATAGGCTATATTTTATCCCGATATTCCCACAGGAACGGGTACCACGCGGGTAAAACCGCGAGGATCCGCTAGTCTTAGATAAAGAGACATTATCAAGATTGCCTATTAAAATCTTTTGCTTCGCTGAATCTACAAATATTATTCTGTGGCTGAATGGAGTGAGTTTCTTAATTTCCTCTTCCGCACCTGACCTACTCTAATAATTTTAACTTAGGGCTTCAATTTAGGTTTATCCTTATCATCATTATGTCAAAATCGGTTCAGTAGTTCCAGAGGTTACTGTGCATCCACATACTTTATCTCTGTTTTCGATTATTTATAATATTATTCTAGGTAGATGATTGTTTGATACTAGCAGATCCTCGCAGTGGTACCCGTTCCCGTGGGAATATCGGGATAAAATATAGCCTATGTCACTCGGGAGGAATGTAGCTTTCTAATGGTCAAAGAATTTTCTAAATCGGTCCAGTAGTTTCGGAGCCTATTCAATGCAAACAATCAAATCTTTCCTCTGTATAATATTAACAGATAGACGATTATCACTACATAGTATAAAACAAAGTCGCTTTCTCTGTCCCTATGTCCCTTTGTATGCTTAAATCTTTGAAACTACGCAACGGATTTTGATGCGTTTTTTTTAATAGATAGAGTGTTTCAAGAGGAAGGTTTATATGTACTTTTTATCCCGATATTCCCACGGGAACGGGAACCACGCGGGTGAAACCGCTGGCGGCCGCTAGTTTGATATAAATATGTTAGCAGCCCTATATGAGGCCGCTCTTTTCACGATCGCAGTTGCGCAATGGGCAGGCGCATCTTGACATTTTGAAAAGGACACTATGCTATCTTGACCAAAAACATATTACTTTTGCACATTCTTGTTGCGTATGTCGTATTCTGTTTTTGGGATTGTTATGCAATGTCTGGTTCATCAATATTTTGAACAGATGGAGCACGAGTTATGTTGAAACGGTCTTTAAATACAAATGAGAGCACATCAAACTTGTATGTTACTCTCATTACGCGATAGGTTCAAGATATAATACTTGATAAGTGACCGATTCTACAAAAACAGGATTCATTTTCTTAACTGGTGTTTACGCTCGTAGCGTCGTTGTCGCCTAAAGGACACAGCACATTACATCAACTCAGAAAGGGATCGACACCGTATCGCCTTTCGCCTCGCCGTCAACCAGGCGTCAACCTAACGCAAGCACGTAACCAAACCGGATCAGCGTCGGTACGTTGGCTCGGCTACGGCTAGGCGACGCCGCGCTTACGGCTCGCCGCACAGTGGTTCCATAAAAAAAAAGAATGAGAGAAAAAAATGATAAAAAAAAGAAAAAAAAGACAAAAAAATGAAAAAAAATGTCAATAAAATAAGAAAAATAAAATTATATAAAAAAAATTTGCTGTTCATTTTCATTTTCAGACCACTACTGTGCGTAGAGCCGTAAGCTCGGGTACGGAGAGACGTGAGCGCGTGGACGACTAGCGGTAAGCGCGGGGATAGGAAGTTGAGCGACCCGCAAAGCGGTTCGTGAGCTGGTCCCAAGGCGAGGCGATTACGTTACGATTCCGATTAGTGTGCTTTGCAGTAGGGGGTTTCATACAAAGAATACTGAACCGCTCGAGTTGATACGGTGTCGATCCCTTTCCGAGTTGATGTATGTGCTGTGACCTTTAAGCGGTTGTTACATTACACGGTATTCAGGGCTAGTTAGGGCCCTTATTCAGGATTCATTGCTTGTTTTTACCCGACTGCGATAGAAGGAGGGTTATGTTTTTCAAGAGTATGTATGTATGTAGATTTCTATGTTCCCTGCTACAGCCTAAACGACTTGAAGGATTTTAACGTATGAGGTGTCGTTAGCTTGATAGCGCGAGTGACACTGGGTATATTAAAAAAAAAACAAAATGGCGGATTTTTGATGGCATATTGCAACATCAAAAAAATGATTTTTCTGCTAATCCCATCGAGTAGGGTGTCAAAATGAAGGATTTTTAATAGCGATTCCATAAATTTATATATAACTATAATATATTAACTAATTCCATAAATTTATATAATTTATATAACTTGCACTTTTCCAAACTTCTCCGCATTAATTTATCTAAATGAAACTAAAAGAACTTACTTATTTTAAAATTTACTTCACACTATTATTTAACTTACATAAGAAAGTGATTTATTGATAATGAACTAAAAGTCTAAAATAAAAACATAATTTAATTACTAAAAAAACAAAAACCCGCCTGCAAAAAATTACCCACTAAAAAGGGAAAAACATGCTTTTTTTCCCATTGCAGTCAGGGGACCTTTTACATTATAAAGCGTTTCACCGAACAGTCCCCTGACTGCAATGGGAAATTAAAAAGCTTGTTTTTCCCTTTTTAGTGGGTAATTTTTTGCAGTCGGGTTTTTGTTTTTTGCATCACTTGCTAAAAAGGAGCTCAAAGAAAGCAATGTATTCTGAATTAGGGTCCTAACTTGCCCTGAATACCGTGTAGTGTAATACCGGCTTTATACCTGTGTGCTATTACGGTGACCACAATTTCTGGAACCAGCAGGAAACAGCGAAACTAGATCTGACACAATTATTGTAATAGTGTGACGGGACGTCCTCGTCGGCCAGTGGTACACTAACCGGAACGTCGGAAGTCACCGCCCAGTATTAGTCAGATAGATATGAATAAAAAAGATGTTTAGAGGGTGTTCAGTACACCCCTGCTAAACCGCGGAATCAGCTAGCGCAGTGGAAGCTGGTATTACTAAGATAGACTCCGGACAAAAACTAGGTTTCAGCCGGGATGTAAGCTGAACAATTGGACTGCGATACACAGCGGAGAGAATGTTAAATAAGGTGAGGTTACATACGGGTCTGTGTGTCGAACGTCTCCAAGGCAGAAGTGGTGTAAGGGAGCGCGCGCGCCCCTGGGGTCCTTTCTTCTGCAGACCTTACCAATTAGTCACATCACACACACACACACGGGGAAGCCTCTTTTATTACGATTTACAGTCCCGACAAAAGCGCGTGGTGGACAATTATCTTTCTTTCAAAAACTCCGCGACCAGCCCGATGGATGGCGTCAAAACCTTGGTCGTACAAACCGGGATCACATAGATAATTTAAGATTTTATTCAAACTCGATATGCCAGGCACATTCAACGCGAGCGATTTTTAACAAATTCAGCAAAATTAATCCGACATCTTGCCACGAGAATTTTAATCAAGTGTCACTGTCAACTTCAAGTGACAGCCAAATGTCAATTTGACGTGACATTAGAGCTGCGTTCAGAAACGTCGATCTTTTCCGAACATCCCCCCGCCCCGGACCGTTAAGAACGGTACGTCAATCTACGGGTAATCGGGAGAGCCCACTAACTGCTCTCTTCAAAACCGAATCTCGAACCAAAACCTCAGCAAAACGAGGAACTCCGTCAGTTCCGGGGTAGAGTTTAACAATGCGCCCCCTTCGCCAACATAGGGGCGGCAGGTTAGCATCCTTAATCAACACGAGGTCGCCAGTCTGGGGTGGGGTGGTTTTATCTGTCCACTTCACGCGCTGTTGCAGGATATGCAAATACTCCATCGACCAACGTGCCCAGAAGTTTTGGGACATCTGTTTCAAAAGTTGGTATCGCGACAAACGATGGGATCCTACATCCTGAATCGGATATTCAGGCAACGCCAAAAGGGGCTGTCCGATCAAGAAATGACCTGGGGTCAACGCTTCCAGGTCATTCGGGTCCGAAGACAACGGGCACAAGGGTCGCGAGTTGAGGACGGCCTCAATTTTACAAAATACCGCATCAAGTTCCTCAAACGTGAGAATAGTTTCTCCAATCACGCGACGCAAGTGTGTCTTGGCAGCCTTTACACAAGCTTCAAAAATTCCTCCCCAGGTCGGACAAGCTGGTGGGCTAAACTTCCAGATTATCCCACGCCGGGAGAGGGTGGTTCCAATGTCTATTTTATTATCAACAAAAAACTTAACTACTTCCTTAAGATAATTACACGTTCCCTTATAATTAGTACCACAATCGGAACGTATCAATGTCGGCAGTCCTCTACGGGAAACAAATCTGCTCAAGGCGGCGACAAAGGCTTCGGTAGACAATTCCGAGACAATTTCCAAATGGACAGCCTTGGTGGACAAACACACAAACACGCACAAGTACGCCTTATAGGTTTTAGCATTACGCAGTCTCGAAGCCTTTACAGTAAAGGGACCGGCGAAGTCGGTGGCGACTCCGGCAAAAGCTCTACATTCCGTGACGCGATCAGCAGGCAAATCACCCATCTGGGGCTGCATGGTCGCGGCCTTCAATCGATAACAAGGCAGGCAACGGAAAACCACAGTGCGAATGGCTCGGCGAGCAGACAAAATCCAAAATTCACGCTGCAAAATGGCCAACAAAGCATTACAGCCAGCATGTTGTGCATTCACATGGCGATCTGTTATTATCAGTTGAGTCAAATGTCCGGCTTTAGGTAACAAAAGGGGGTGACGAGCTCCATACGGCAGGTTCGCATTTCGAAGTCTTCCGCCGACTCGCAAAAGCCCACTCTCGTCCAGGAAGGGATTCAATCGCGATACCGCGCCCTTCAACTTGCGACGGCCTAAACGCAAAATTTCAATCTCGGACTCAAAACTATCAGCTTGTACTCTCCGGACCCAAAACAAGAGCGCGTCCCTACGCTCGTCCGGAGTGAGAACCGACGAATCATGCCTCGCGCGTGGGTTTCTGCAATTGTACACAAAACGTCTGATCCAAGCGGTAACACCAAGCAGCTTCTGTAAGGAGCTGTACCGATCCAACAACAAATCCTTTTCCCCGGCGGGGTTAGTCTCCAGGACGCATGCCCGCATATCAGGAACGGCTACGTTCGACAACGCTGGAGAGGGCGGCCACTCCGACTCAGGCCGCATCAACCACTGTGGGCCCCACCAGAGGGGGTGGTTAATTAGGGTTGGGGCTACACAACCCCGAGACGCACAATCCGCGGGATTCATGGTTCCCGGCACGTGTCTCCAAATCAACTCGATGTCGGAATTACAAATCTGCGACACTCGATTGGCCACAAACACGTCCAAGGTGTGCGCCGGAGCCTTCAACCAACAAAGGACGACCTGACTGTCCGTCCAAGCATAAACCTCTTGTATCTTAATAGATCGACCTAATGTGAGCCATACGTGGTTCAACAAACGCATTAGGAGGGCAGCTCCACACAATTCCAACCTCGGGATCGTATGACGAGTCCGAAGGGGAGCGACTTTGCTTTTCGCTATCACCAGATGCACAGCAACAACTCCGTCAACAGTAACGGTGCGGAGGTACACGGCCGCAGCAAATCCACGTTCGGAGGCATCGGAAAAGCCGTGAAGAGTAACTTTACAATTTTCAGAAGGGAGGAATAGCCTCGGCAAATGCACTTCATTAATCTCGGGGAGGGATGAAACGAAGCTCGACCAATCTCGGAGTAACTCGTCCGAGAGGGGTTCATCCCACGACACACCCGAAGCCCATAACCGTTGCAAGAAACACTTGGCCATAAACAGCACGGGGCAAATCCACCCATTGGGGTCAAAGGTACGTGCGACAGTAGACAATACTAAACGCTTGGTCCAGACTTTCGGTGGTCGTAAATCCACACAATACGTGAAAGTGTCAGAGACCGGTTTGTACTGTACGCCAAGGACGGTCACCACATGGGGATTATCAACATTTTCGAATAGGTGGGGGTCCTGCTGGTGCTCTTCGGGCAAACCTACCAGTACATCAGGCGAGTTGGATATCCATTTCCTCAACTCGTAACCTCCCGACTTCAAAAGGGCGGTGAGTTCGTCTCTCAGGACAATCGCCTCTGAGACAGATGAGGCGCCCGTGCAAATGTCATCCACATAGACGTCACTGGCCAAAATGGCGGAGGCGCGAGGGTATCTCAAGCGCTCCTTCTCGGCCAACTCCAACAAAGAACGAATCGCAACAAACGGGCTCGAAGCCAAACCGTACGTATTCGTATTCAATTCATAAATCAACAAGGGGTCCCTAGGACTCTCTCTCCACAAAATCAATTGGTACCTCCTATCCTCTGGATGGATGACCGTTTGTCTGAACATCATCCGGATGTCAGTCATAAATACAATTTGGTGCCGCCGGAAGTTGGTCAAAATGTCTGAGATCTCCGTGTGCAGCTTGGGATCTACATGCAGACACTGGTTCAAGGACGCTCCAGTAGAGGTGGGAGCCGAACCGTCAAATACCACCCGAATCTTTCCGGATTTCAAAACGGCGTGGTGCGGCAAAAAGAAGTGCTCAACGGAGCGCCAATCCAAATCGCTCACGGACATGTGCCCTAACTCCTCATACTCCCGCATGAATTCAACATACTTCTGGCGGAAGACCGGATCCTTGCTCATGCGATGCTCCATCGCCACTAGCCTACGTTCCGCTAGCGGTCGGGATTCGCCCAGAGGAGGTCGGCCGGCACGAAAGGGGAGACGGGTGATCAAACGACCAGAGCGGAGGCGACCAGTGTTATTCTGGTAATACAACTCGCATTCATCCGCTACTGGGTCGACCCGCGGGGCTGGTGGAGGTTCCTCAACCTCCCAAAACTTCTGCACCACTTCGGAGAGAGACACATTAAAAACAAGACCGCGATCCTCATCAAGGGAATCCAAAACGCGGCGAGCAGGGCCCATCACAACTGTACCGAGTGTCGTCTGCAGAGCTACCAAGCCATCTGGCTGCAAAACTCGCTTCCCCGTCAACAAAACTCGCCCCAGGACATCGGCTCCAAGGAGAGCATCAATCGGGCCTGGGCGGAAGAAATTTGGATCGGCGAGTGGGGAATCAGACACCAAAGACAACATACTCGGTCCCAAGTCAACTGAAGGTTGACGGCCAACAACTGTGTCCAACACAATCGCCGAGGTCTTAATGCCTGGCGTGGACTTATTACGTGATGTAAATGTGAAGTCAACATGCCCTAACAACCCGGGGACTTTCACATCGCCAACACCTCTCACGCCTTCCGTGTGGGGGTGCACCTTGAGGCCCAACCGCCTAACTAACCAAGATGACACAACACACCCCTGAGCACCGGAATCCAACAAGGCGCGAACTTCCACAAGGTCGCCATTCAATCCCCTGACAAGTACAGAGGCCGTGGGCAACAAAACGGTCTCTGGAGGGGTGGCTACAATCGACCGTAAACACGTTGATTGCTAGTATGTGGGGTCCCCAGACGTCCCCCCATGGTAAGGGGGTCGCTCATAGCGATCCAGTGGGTCCCAATCTCCCACATACTGCCTACGTCCAATTCGCCCGGCATCAGGCGGGTTATATCTCCCGGCCCCTTGAAGACGGGGCGGGCGCCGCTCCAAACGCGGGTATTCGGCGAGCGGCGGCGAGAATCGGTGCCTATCATCCACCGTGTACGTCGCCCCATAGTCGCGGGGGCACGGTGACCGATTTTCAGAGGGGGGGTCCCGGGGACCCCCGGCTGTGCGAGGCTCAACACGTTGCGGGGGGCTTCTACGACCTCCCGCATCGCTCGCAAAATCGAACCCCCTGGTTGGGGACCGATTTCCCATGGGGGGGTCCGTGGGACCCCCGCCCGTGCGAGGCTCAAAACGTCGCGGGGGGCCTCTACGACCTCCGGCAACGCCCGCATAACTCATCCCCATCCTTGGGGATCGGTTTCCCATGGGGGGGTCCCTGGGACCCCCGCCCGTTTGAGGCTCCATTCGTGGCGGAGAGCGTCTGGGGCCACTCTGGTGGCCACTAGAACTGCTGCGGGATGCAAACACCGCGGGGGGTCCGAGCCCCCCACCCATACGAGGTGATCCTGCAGCGACGCGCTGCGGCGCTCCGCCGCCCTCTGGGCTGTTCATGCAGAGGAGGGGATGGTGGTTGCCCTTACAAAATCGGCATGGGTGCGCTTGGGTACATTCGCGCTGCATGTGCAGGCCCAAGCACGAGTAGCACCATGTCCGTTGTCGCGCGATCGCTCGACGGCCTTGGACGCGCTGGTCGAGGAACTTATCACAACGGGTCGTGCTGTGACCCGGTTCCCGACAGTACAAGCAGCGGGCGGTCTCCTGGACGGCGGCATAGCGGCCGGGCGCGCGAGGGGCCATACGCCCCCTACGGGGGGGTCCGGTGGGGGATCTACTCTGTGGCACAGGTCGTTCGGGTCCCATAGGACCGGCCAGAGAGGAATTATCTGCCAGTCTACTTTCTCCTTCCAGGAACGTCAAGAGGTCCGAGAAGGGTGGCAGATAAGTCGCACTATCCCCACCATACTGCTGCTCAAAACGGACCTTAACAGAGTCCGGCAACTTTCCCAGGACAATGTGCAGTAACAAAAACGACCACTGCTCCACTGGGAGTTTTAAGTTTTTTAATGCGTTGTATGCCACCAACAGCGGATTCAACAAAGCCACTCTCAAGTGCATCATGCTGGCAACGCGGGGTAAATTCAAAATGGCGGCAACATGGTTGTCCGCCAGACGTCGTACGTTCTGGTACCGACGGGCAATCAAATCCCTAGCAATAGGGTAGTTTTCATCCGAGGGGGCCAAATGTTGAACCGATTCAAGGGCCTCCCCTTCCAACACGGATAATAAATAAGCTAACTTCTGGCCCTGGGTCAAATCATCCCGGGCATGTACCAGACTATCAAAAATATTAATAAAGCCCTCCCAGTCCTCTAGACGACCAGCAAAACGCCTTAAATCTAAGGGAGCCAATCTAGCAAATAGAGGGGGCATACTTTTAGATGTGACCGGGGACGGGCTCGGTTCATTCTCTCTTGCCACTTGCAAAGGCCGGGCCACCTGAGTAATTCTGTCCGCAAAATCATAACACTGGTCCACATCCAAACCGACTTCTTGTCGCATTTCCACCTCGGCCTCAACAGTCCTTTCCAAAAATAAGGCATACTGCTCATCAACAACAGCCAAACGTATGGGCAGATCTACGTATCTGTTCAACAAGGCCTCCGTCCTATCCGGTCGATCCAACAATGCGACCGCAGAAGCTAACTACCGTAACTCAGAACGTATTTTGGCTTTAGCAGAGGAGGCCGTCATTGTAACGTCACAAATTTATCAACAACAACAACAAATTCAAAATATTCACTATAACACAAAATCTCCAATATTTGGAGGTTATTACTAACCACAAAATTCCAATATTACAACAACAAAGTATTTATAATGACACAAACTCTTAAATATTTGGAGGTTATCAGAAAACAACAAAACTCACTGACTATTGAAATTCACTCAAAATCACTGACTATTGAAATTCACTTGGATATCAACACAACAACAAGTTAATTTTAATTATTTCAAAGCACAAGTTTCAATGAGTTTCAATGTGTAAACAATGTCCCAAATCATTTAAGTTTCACTAAGTATTGAGTGCAAACTTATTAGCTAACCTTTTATTAGCTATTATTTTAGCAACAAACTTGTCAATATTCACAACTCAAATTTGCTAACAAACTAAATAATAATTATTATGAACAAAGAAAGGCATCTGTTTACATTTTGGAACCTCAATACATGACAATTAATTACAAGACATGGAACCAATAACAAAGGAATGCCCTTTATTTTTCAAATGCAAGTTAATTACCATTTACAAGTACAAATTAATCTAGTCCGGACCAGATGGTCATCAACACGGCACTGATTAATACAAAGCTTTGGCGTGGGCCTCTCAGGCCTTCAAACCACGCTCCTGCTACCAAGAAATGTTCAGTACACCCCTGCTAAACCGCGGAATCAGCTAGCGCAGTGGAAGCTGGTATTACTAAGATAGACTCCGGACAAAAACTAGGTTTCAGCCGGGATGTAAGCTGAACAATTGGACTGCGATACACAGCGGAGAGAATGTTAAATAAGGTGAGGTTACATACGGGTCTGTGTGTCGAACGTCTCCAAGGCAGAAGTGGTGTAAGGGAGCGCGCGCGCCCCTGGGGTCCTTTCTTCTGCAGACCTTACCAATTAGTCACATCACACACACACACACGGGGAAGCCTCTTTTATTACGATTTACAGTCCCGACAAAAGCGCGTGGTGGACAATTATCTTTCTTTCAAAAACTCCGCGACCAGCCCGATGGATGGCGTCAAAACCTTGGTCGTACAAACCGGGATCACATAGATAATTTAAGATTTTATTCAAACTCGATATGCCAGGCACATTCAACGCGAGCGATTTTTAACAAATTCAGCAAAATTAATCCGACATCTTGCCACGAGAATTTTAATCAAGTGTCACTGTCAACTTCAAGTGACAGCCAAATGTCAATTTGACGTGACATTAGAGCTGCGTTCAGAAACGTCGATCTTTTCCGAACAGAGGGGCTTGATTTGTTTTATTGTAAGGGTAGAATTAAGAAATGCATAGGAAGAATAGGAACTGTAACAAAATGATAAAAAATACATGAATAACAAAAAGTAGGTAGGTAGGTAGTAGTAGGTATGTCTATGAAAACTTACCCCTTTCCAAGGGTCAAGGGTTCCACTTTATTATACAATAATCAACCAATTTCAACAATATAATAACATAATAACTGGTAAGTATACTAATTTCGATATAATTGGTAATGCTCCGCGAGCTCTGTACGGCTTGGTGGTTTTAGTATTACTGAATCAAAAATGCTGAACAGGGCACGTGAAACAAAGATTTTGAATTTGAATTGAAAGAACAGGATAGGATTCGATAAAATTAATGGCCAGTATGTAGAACTTGATGGAGTTTCCAGCCATCATGGAGTTTTTAACCATCCATAATGACTGGTAAAGAGATAAGATAAGATAAAAATATTCTTTATTCACTTAGACATAATATATATGTACTTATGAATCGTCAATATTTTCCTACCACCCATTCAAGACCTTTTCAACTGACAAGAAGAATGGGCGTACGTGGGGTACGAATCGACATCGTTACAATAGTATGCTTCTTATGTTCAGAATAGTATTAATTATATTAAATCAAATTCAGGCCCCCTACAAGGTGGACCGACGATCTGGTCAAGGTCGTGGGAAGCCGCTGGATGCGGGCAGCGCAGGACCGATCGTTGTGGAGATCCTTGGGGGAGGCCTATGCCCAGCTGTGGGCATCGTTCGGCTGACATGATGAAATTAAATTAAGTAGTTCGTATACCTAAGCGTTTCTTCATATAAGACTATTTCATAACCATACGAATATGTATTAACTTTATTCTATCTACTGTGTCAACGTAGTGTGCCAATTTAAAGCATTTGTAAAGTTAGCCGCTATGCGCACCTCGCCTCTCGCACCATACGCCTCATATACAAGTTCGAATCGAACTGTACACACTTCAAGTTTGCCCTTGCCTCAAACGTAGTATAGTCCTACATGCCTGTCTGTTCCGGTGTCAGCCGTGACAGAGGAGCCACTTGCAATACAAAATAAGCTAGCTAGCAAAGGAAGGAAGAAACGTTATCACCGGAACAGTTACGCTTGGCGCACTATACCTGCCACTGCGTTACTTCCAAGATTTTTGACACCTGTCACCCTCGTCCACAGAACATGGCAGTCCCGTGGCGCAGCATGCTGCTCTCTGCGCCGGTGTGGGCTATCATCATCACGCACGGGGCTTCGGTCTTCGGGTACTTCACTGTTGTCAACCAGCTGCCCACGTACATAGAGAGCATTCTGCACTATAACATCAAACATGTGAGTACTTAAATGTGATTTCGATCTTATTATTGTAAAGTTTAATTTTTATTTACTCTTTTCAGTAAGTAGTTACTTTGTTCTCACCCTTTCGGTGAGATGCGTGCTATAGATTGTTTCGAATATTTTCTTTTGTATAGGTTGACTTTGATAACATGCTGGACAGCTGTTTTATTGCAGTGGAACTTAATAGTAGTTTATGTGACTGTCGTATAATGAGGGGTATTAAAATACTGGCGAGTTTTTTAATAGTATTCCACGAGTGTTTTAATTCCGAGTTATGTGCAGTCTCATACACTACTTTATCTACACTCATTCATTACATTTACCATATATTTCAAAAATTAAGCAAAAAAATATTAAATTATAAAATGTGGATTGGCGCCAAACCCCACTGATAAGAGTCTATACGGTCCATACCTTCTAAATTCAAAATTCTAATTTTAAAAAAGTTTTTTATTGTTGCCGGCTAAAGAAGGGCTTGAAAGAGTTGGAAGTCAGGGCCGGTAAATCCTACGGTTGCCATGGAGATTGTAAAATTAAGGAAAATAAGTGTTTTATAATGAGTGAAAGCTGTATCCGGCTGTATCATAATGACCATTATTAAACACTTTTATAAAAGTTGACTATGGCATAAAGTATATCAATATACGTTCAGGCATGAGTTCATAATTCGAATATTATAACATGAGTGTAGATAATCATAATTAAACAACATTAAAAGATACATGAGAACAAACTTTAATTAATATGCTACAATTATTTTGCACATTCTAACTGACGATATGAAATATGTTATAAAAAATGTATTTCCGAAAGTAGTCAGGCGTTTGATAACCACATAAAAAACCGGAAGAGATAAAAAATATTAAGTCTGCGTTATGACACAGTTCATGCAGCGAACCATGGCAAACTTCTGTCAATGTGCTAAAGCTCATTTTGGCGCGTGCAATTTTTGGCTAGGGTAACCACACACGTTGTGCAAAATATTTATAGTATGTTAGTTTTATAGTTTGGATAAAAAATATTGTTTTATCAAAAATATTCAATATTGTGTACCCAAAGCTATGTTGCAGGCATGCCTTATGTTAATGCGGTCATACTATTTAAACATACATTTTACGATGCGTAATGCTGAGCTGCAGTGGCATATTGATAAGTATCATGTTACCAATGCAGTCAACATGCATGACAAGTTTTTTGATATCCATTATTTTTACACTGGCTTTAATTTTGAAATTTAAAATTAGCAATTGATTAATTCGATGACGTCATGGCTAGTTAATTTGGCAGTTTTTTTAGTACTTAATAAGTCAATTTAATATATACGCGTTGTTCGGAAAAGATCGACGTTTCTGAACGCAACTCTAATGTCACGTCAAATTGACATTAGCTGTCACTTGAAGTTGACAGGGACACTTGATTGGAATTCTTCTTGGAAAAATGTCGGAATAATTTTGCTGAATTTGTTAAAAATCGCTCGCGTTGAATGTGCCTGGCATATCGAGTTTGAATACATCTTAAATTATCTATGTGATCCCGTTTTGTACGACCAAGGTTTTGATGCCATCTCTGGAGTGGCCGGTCGCGGATGCTTTGAAAGATAACCTTTTCTACCACACGCGCTTGTTGTCGAGACACTATATCGTAATAAAAAAAGCTCCCACGTGTGTGTCTTTGTGTATCTATTGTTGAAACGCCCAGTGTCTTGTGAACGCTGTTGTTTGTGTTATGAGTGAGGTGACTAATTGGTGGGGTCTGCAGAGGAGGACGGAGCCACAGGGGGGGCCCCCCTTACACCACTTCTGCCTTGGAGACGGTCGACCCACAGACCCGTATGTAACCTTACCTTACTTAAAAGTCTCTCCGCTGTGTATCGCAGTCCTATTGTTCAGTTACATCCCGGCTGAAACCAAGATTTGTCCGGAGTCTATACTCATGATAACCTTCCACTGCGCTAAGACGATTCCGCGGATTTAGCAGGGGTGTACTGAACATTTTTTGGTAGCCAAGAGCGTAGCTTGAAGGCCTGAGAGGCCCACGCCAAAACTTTGTATTAATCAGTGCCGTTTGATGACCCAGTCTGGTCCGGACTAGATTAATTTGTACTTGTAAATGGTAATTAACTTGCATTTGAAAAGTAAAGGGCATTCCTTTGTTATTGGTTCCATGTCTTGTAATTAATTGTCATGTATTGAAGTTCCAAAATGTAAACAGATACCTTTCTTTGTTCATAATAATTATTATTTAGTTTTGTCAGCAAACTTGAGTTGTGAATATTGACAAGTTTGTTGCTAAAATAATAGCTAATAAAAGGTCAGCTAATAAGTTTGCACTCAATACTTAGTGAAACTTAAATGATTTGGGACATTGTTTACACATTGAAACTCATTGAAACTTGTGCTTTGAAATAATTGAAATTAACTTGTTGTTGTGTAACAGTATGTTGTGTTGATATCCAAGTGAATTTCAATAGTCAGTGAGTTTTGTTGTTTTCTGATAACCTCCAGATATTTAAGAGTTTGTGTCATTATAAATACTTTGTTGTTGTAATATTGGAATTTTGTGGTTAGTAATAACCTCCAAATATTGGAGATTTTGTGTTATAGTGAATATTTTGAATTTGTTGTTTTTGTTGATAAATTTGTGACGTTACAATGACGGCCTCCTCTGCTAAAGCCAAAATACGTTCTGAGTTACGGTGGTTGGCTTCTGCGGTCGCGTTGTTGGATCGACCGGATAGAACGGAGGCCTTGTTGAACAGATACGCAGATCTGCCCATACGTTTGGCTGTTGTTGATGAGCAGTATGCCTTATTTTTGGAAAGGACTGTTGAGGCCGAGGTGGAAATGCGACAAGAAGTCGGTTTGGATGTGGACCAGTGTTATGATTTTGCGGACAGAATTACCCAGGTAGCTCGACCTTTGCAAGTGGCAAGAGAGAATGAACCGAGCCCGTCCCCGGTCACATCTAAAAGTATGCCCCCTCTCTTTGCTAGATTGGCCCCCTTAGACTTAAGGCGCTTTGCTGGTCGTCTAGAGGACTGGGAGGGCTTTATTAATATTTTTGATAGTCTTGTACATGCCCGGGACGATTTGACCCAGGGCCAGAAGTTAGCTTATTTGTTATCCGTGTTGGAAGGGGAGGCCCTTGAATCGGTTCAACATTTGGCCCCCTCGGATGAAAACTACCCTATTGCTAGGGATTTGATTGCCCGTCGGTACCAGAACGTACGACGTCTGGCGGACAACCATGTTGCCGCCATTTTGAATTTACCCCGCGTTGCCAGCGTGATGCACTTGAGAGTGGCTTTGTTAAATCCGCTGTTGGTGGCATACAACGCATTAAAAAACTTAAAACTCCCAGTGGAGCAGTGGTCGTTTTTGTTACTGCACATTGTCCTGGGAAAGTTGCCGGACTCTGTTAAGGTCCGTTTTGAGCAGCAGTATGGTGGGGATAGTGCGACTTATCTGCCACCCTTCTCGGACCTCTTGACGTTCCTGGAAGGAGAAAGTAGACTGGCAGATAATTCCTCTCTGGCCGGTCCTATGGGACCCGAACGACCTGTGCCACAGAGTAGATCCCCCACCGGACCCCCCCGTAGGGGGCGTATGGCCCCTCGCGCGCCCGGCCGCTATGCCGCCGTCCAGGAGACCGCCCGCTGCTTGTACTGTCGGGAACCGGGTCACAGCACGACCCGTTGTGATAAGTTCCTCGACCAGCGCGTCCAAGGCCGTCGAGCGATCGCGCGACAACGGACATGGTGCTACTCGTGCTTGGGCCTGCACATGCAGCGCGAATGTACCCAAGCGCACCCATGCCGCTTTTGTAAGGGCAACCACCATCCCCTCCTCTGCATGAACAGCCCAGAGGGCGGCGGAGCGCCGCAGCGCGTCGCTGCAGGATCACCTCGTATGGGTGGGGGGCTCGGACCCCCCGCGGTGTTTGCATCCCGCAGCAGTTCTAGTGGCCACCAGAGTGGCCCCAGACGCTCTCCGCCACGTTTTGAGCCTCAAACGGGCGGGGGTCCCAGGGACCCCCCAATGGGAAACCGATCCCCAAGGATGGGGATGAGTTATGCGGGCGTTGCCGGAGGTCGTAGAGGCCCCCCGCGACGTTTTGAGCCTCGCACGGGCGGGGGTCCCACGGACCCCCCAATGGGAAATCGGTCCCCAACTAGGGGGTTCGATTTTGCGAGCGTTGCGGGAGGTCGTAGAAGCCCCCCGCAACGTGTTGAGCCTCGCACAGCCGGGGGTCCCCGGGACCCCCCCTCTGAAAATCGGTCACCGTGCCCCCGCGACTATGGGGCGACGTACACGGTGGATGATAGGCACCGATTCTCGCCGCCGCTCGCCGAATACCCGCGTTTGGAGCGGCGCCCGCCCCGTCTTCAAGGGGCCGGGAGATATAACCCGCCTGATACCGGGCGATTTGGACGTAGGCAGTATGTGGGAGACTGGGACCCACTGGATCGCTATGAGCGACCCCCTTACCATGGGGGGACGTCTGGGGACCCCACATACTAGCAATCAACGTGTTTACGGTCGATTGTAGCCACCCCTCCAGAGACCGTTTTGTTGCCCACGGCCTCTGTGCTTGTCAGGGGATTGAATGGCGACCTTGTGGAAGTTCGCGCCTTGTTGGATTCCGGTGCTCAGGGGTGTGTTGTGTCATCTTGGTTAGTTAGGCGGTTGGGCCTCAAGGTGCACCCCCACACGGAAGGCGTGAGAGGTGTTGGCGATGTGAAAGTCCCCGGGTTGTTAGGGCATGTTGACTTCACATTTACATCACGTAATAAGTCCACGCCAGGCATTAAGACCTCGGCGATTGTGTTGGACACAGTTGTTGGCCGTCAACCTTCAGTTGACTTGGGACCGAGTATGTTGTCTTTGGTGTCTGATTCCCCACTCGCCGATCCAAATTTCTTCCGCCCAGGCCCGATTGATGCTCTTCTTGGAGCCGATGTCCTGGGGCGAGTTTTGTTGACGGGGAAGCGAGTTTTGCAGCCAGATGGCTTGGTAGCCCTGCAGACGACACTCGGTACAGTTGTGATGGGCCCTGCTCGCCGCGTTTTGGATTCCCTTGATGAGGATCGCGGTCTTGTTTTTAATGTGTCTCTCTCCGAAGTGGTGCAGAAGTTTTGGGAGGTTGAGGAACCTCCACCAGCCCCGCGGGTTGACCCAGTAGCGGATGAATGCGAGTTGTATTACCAGAATAACACTGGTCGCCTCCGCTCTGGTCGTTTGATCACCCGTCTCCCCTTTCATGCCGGCCGACCTCCTCTGGGCGAATCCCGACCGCTAGCGGAACGTAGGCTAGTGGCGATGGAGCGTCGCATGAGCAAGGATCCGGTCTTCCGCCAGAAGTATGTTGAATTCATGCGGGAGTATGAGGAGTTAGGGCACATGTCCGTGAGCGATTTGGATTGGCGCTCCGTTGAGCACTTCTTTCTGCCGCACCACGCCGTTTTGAAATCCGGAAAGATTCGGGTGGTCTTTGACGGTTCGGCTCCCACCTCTACTGGAGCGTCCTTGAACCAGTGTCTGCATGTAGGTCCCAAGCTGCACACGGAGATCTCAGACATTTTGACCAACTTCCGGCGGCACCAAATTGTATTTATGACTGACATCCGGATGATGTTCAGACAAACGGTCATCCATCCAGAGGATAGGAGGTACCAATTGATTTTGTGGAGAGAGAGTCCTAGGGACCCCTTGTTGATTTATGAATTGAATACGAATACGTACGGTTTGGCTTCGAGCCCGTTTGTTGCGATTCGTTCTTTGTTGGAGTTGGCCGAGAAGGAGCGCTTGAGATACCCTCGCGCCTCCGCCATTTTGGCCAGTGACGTCTATGTGGATGACATTTGCACGGGCGCCTCATCTGTCTCAGAGGCGATTGTCCTGAGAGACGAACTCACCGCCCTTTTGAAGTCGGGAGGTTACGAGTTGAGGAAATGGATATCCAACTCGCCTGATGTACTGGTAGGTTTGCCCGAAGAGCACCAGCAGGACCCCCACCTATTCGAAAATGTTGATAATCCCCATGTGGTGACCGTCCTTGGCGTACAGTACAAACCGGTCTCTGACACGTTCACTTATTGTGTGGATTTACGACCACCGAAGGTCTGGACCAAGCGTTTAGTATTGTCTACTGTCGCACGTACCTTTGACCCCAATGGGTGGATTTGCCCCGTGCTGTTTATGGCCAAGTGTTTCTTGCAACGGTTATGGGCTTCGGGTGTGTCGTGGGATGAACCCCTCTCGGACGAGTTACTCCGAGATTGGTCGAGCTTCGTTTCATCCCTCCCCGAGATTAATGAAGTGCATTTGCCGAGGCTATTCCTCCCTTCTGAAAATTGTAAAGTTACTCTTCACGGCTTTTCCGATGCCTCCGAACGTGGATTTGCTGCGGCCGTGTACCTCCGCACCGTTACTGTTGACGGAGTTGTTGCTGTGCATCTGGTGATAGCGAAAAGCAAAGTCGCTCCCCTTCGGACTCGTCATACGATCCCGAGGTTGGAATTGTGTGGAGCTGCCCTCCTAATGCGTTTGTTGAACCACGTATGGCTCACATTAGGTCGATCTATTAAGATACAAGAGGTTTATGCTTGGACGGACAGTCAGGTCGTCCTTTGTTGGTTGAAGGCTCCGGCGCACACCTTGGACGTGTTTGTGGCCAATCGAGTGTCGCAGATTTGTAATTCCGACATCGAGTTGATTTGGAGACACGTGCCGGGAACCATGAATCCCGCGGATTGTGCGTCTCGGGGTTGTGTAGCCCCAACCCTAATTAACCACCCCCTCTGGTGGGGCCCACAGTGGTTGATGCGGCCTGAGTCGGAGTGGCCGCCCTCTCCAGCGTTGTCGAACGTAGCCGTTCCTGATATGCGGGCATGCGTCCTGGAGACTAACCCCGCCGGGGAAAAGGATTTGTTGTTGGATCGGTACAGCTCCTTACAGAAGCTGCTTGGTGTTACCGCTTGGATCAGACGTTTTGTGTACAATTGCAGAAACCCACGCGCGAGGCGTGATTCGTCGGTTCTCACTCCGGACGAGCGTAGGGACGCGCTCTTGTTTTGGGTCCGGAGAGTACAAGCTGATAGTTTTGAGTCCGAGATTGAAATTTTGCGTTTAGGCCGTCGCAAGTTGAAGGGCGCGGTATCGCGATTGAATCCCTTCCTGGACGAGAGTGGGCTTTTGCGAGTCGGCGGAAGACTTCGAAATGCGAACCTGCCGTATGGAGCTCGTCACCCCCTTTTGTTACCTAAAGCCGGACATTTGACTCAACTGATAATAACAGATCGCCATGTGAATGCACAACATGCTGGCTGTAATGCTTTGTTGGCCATTTTGCAGCGTGAATTTTGGATTTTGTCTGCTCGTCGAGCCATTCGCACTGTGGTTTTCCGTTGCCTGCCTTGTTATCGATTGAAGGCCGCGACCATGCAGCCCCAGATGGGTGATTTGCCTGCTGATCGCGTCACGGAATGTAGAGCTTTTGCCGGAGTCGCCACCGACTTCGCCGGTCCCTTTACTGTAAAGGCTTCGAGACTGCGTAATGCTAAAACCTATAAGGCGTACTTGTGCGTGTTTGTGTGTTTGTCCACCAAGGCTGTCCATTTGGAAATTGTCTCGGAATTGTCTACCGAAGCCTTTGTCGCCGCCTTGAGCAGATTTGTTTCCCGTAGAGGACTGCCGTCATTGATACGTTCCGATTGTGGTACTAATTATAAGGGAACGTGTAATTATCTTAAGGAAGTAGTTAAGTTTTTTGTTGATAATAAAATAGACATTGGAACCACCCTCTCCCGGCGTGGGATAATCTGGAAGTTTAGCCCTCCAGCTTGTCCGACCTGGGGAGGAATTTTTGAAGCTTGTGTAAAGGCTGCCAAGACACACCTGCGTCGCGTGATTGGAGAAACTATTCTCACGTTTGAGGAACTTGATACGGTATTTTGTAAAATTGAGGCCGTCCTCAACTCGCGACCCTTGTGCCCGTTGTCTTCGGACCCGAATGACCTGGAAGCGTTGACCCCAGGTCATTTCTTGATCGGACAGCCCCTTTTGGCGTTGCCTGAATATCCGATTCAGGATGTAGGATCCCATCGTTTGTCGCGATACCAACTTTTGAAACAGATGTCCCAAAACTTCTGGGCACGTTGGTCGATGGAGTATTTGCATATCCTACAACAGCGCGTGAAGTGGACAGATAAAACCACCCCACCCCAGACTGGCGACCTCGTGTTGATTAAGGATGCTAACCTGCCGCCCCTATGTTGGCGAAGGGGGCGCATTGTTAAACTCTACCCCGGAACTGACGGAGTTCCTCGTTTTGCTGAGGTTTTGGTTCGAGATTCGGTTTTGAAGAGAGCAGTTAGTGGGCTCTCCCGATTACCCGTAGATTGACGTACCGTTCTTAACGGTCCGGGGCGGGGGGATGTTCGGAAAAGATCGACGTTTCTGAACGCAACTCTAATGTCACGTCAAATTGACATTAGCTGTCACTTGAAGTTGACAGGGACACTTGATTGGAATTCTTCTTGGAAAAATGTCGGAATAATTTTGCTGAATTTGTTAAAAATCGCTCGCGTTGAATGTGCCTGGCATATCGAGTTTGAATACATCTTAAATTATCTATGTGATCCCGTTTTGTACGACCAAGGTTTTGATGCCATCTCTGGAGTGGCCGGTCGCGGATGCTTTGAAAGATAACCTTTTCTACCACACGCGCTTGTTGTCGAGACACTATATCGTAATAAAAAAAGCTCCCACGTGTGTGTCTTTGTGTATCTATTGTTGAAACGCCCAGTGTCTTGTGAACGCTGTTGTTTGTGTTATGAGTGAGGTGACTAATTGGTGGGGTCTGCAGAGGAGGACGGAGCCACAGGGGGGGCCCCCCTTACACCACTTCTGCCTTGGAGACGGTCGACCCACAGACCCGTATGTAACCTTACCTTACTTAAAAGTCTCTCCGCTGTGTATCGCAGTCCTATTGTTCAGTTACATCCCGGCTGAAACCAAGATTTGTCCGGAGTCTATACTCATGATAACCTTCCACTGCGCTAAGACGATTCCGCGGATTTAGCAGGGGTGTACTGAACACGCGTCTTGAATATATGTGTTTCTTAATTAGCATTGGAGTTAGAACTGGCCGCGCAGCAAGGTCCGCTTTTAAGCGCGTTTTTTTATTGCGCACCTTGCGACGCCGACGGTCGCAGCTGATAGCGATAAAATAAGTTAGCGCATCATATGCAATGAATCACTAACTTAAACGTGATGCACGTGTACTCGCTTAGTGAAATGGCAGATATTATATGCCTAGAAAACCCATTGTTCTCCGACGTGCAACGATTAAAATGAATATTTTATCCTCATAACGTGTCACAAATAGATTTTGTTTCAAACTTTAAAAAACAACTTAAAAGACAAGTGCATTGTATTTAATTAAATAACCAAAACAACCTTTGCATAATATTCTTATCTATATTCGGTAGTAATATGTTAATCGTGATAATGAATACATTAATATTAAAAATCAATAAATGACTGGATATATCTAGTTTCGATCGTTTGTGTTTGCATAATAGATTATAATAAATTAGTGTGACCACTTAATTTCTTGGTTTGATACTATATTAGATGTCTATTACATTTTAAGCAGAGTTGTAATAATTAATATTTTTTTTAGTTTTATTTATAAATCATAGTATTCTTTGTAAAGCCTGACCAGAAAAATAAAAAAAGACTCGCAATGTTTCGGAAATGTCACGAACTAAAATGAACTTGAAGTCTGTGGCTTGAGGTGCCATTTTGGAAAATGGCGTCTCGAGCCAGGTTTATTATTTTTCTAGTCAGGCTTTAGAAATACTAAAACTTTTTTACGTTCTGTTACTTATTATTAGTATTGCGCCAGTACAGTATGCCAAGTGAATGCTTTGTATCTACCCCATTTATACTTACGAAATGATTGAAAAATAAACAAGTTTTTGTAGTCATGAAAGTACTTCATTTTGTATTCATGCATATAACGCTATCACTACTACAAGTGGCGCGGAGTCGTATTAGTCTTGACTCTCATCTCGATTAACGGGATATTGTAATTATTTATAAGACTGTAAAATCAGTGATGTATGCATTTTAATAAATGCATCGCATATTACCAAGAAATACAATGAGAATAGCAAATTTAAATAAATATAGATGCGAGTTGTCAAAAATCTATTTGTGAATTAAATCATACAAACTATTTGTAAAGGTTTTAAATATAAATCATAGAAGGTTTCACTAATCAAAAAAGCATTACTATTTGGCTATTTCTTTTTATAATGGACTCATATCAACTTAATTTCCAATTATTGTATGTTGCAACTTAGTGTAATAGATTTTTATGAAATTATTTATGTCGAAAACATTCGAATCGAAAGTTGTTTTATGAAATATGTAGGTAATACTTGGTATTGGCATGCGTGTGTTCAATTTTCAACCTTTTGCTGAGGTGACTTGACTCCATTTCGGACTACAGCATCTGAGGTTGCAAAGGATAAACAAGCATCACGCAAGAAACTCACCCTATTGCATCAGCCAAGAAGTGGACCTCAGGTTTTGTAGCAAGTTCATGCCACGCCTCAAACGGTGTTATTGATATACATAAAAACTATTTGATCCAAACTTCTGGTGATAAATAACGATGGCAATGTCATTTTGATCTTTTTGACCTTAGATTTCGCTATATTAGTACTGTCATCAAGCTATTTTTGATAACTATCAGGTGATTATTAAACTAATCACATTAATGTGATACTGGCTGTCCTTTAAGATATTTTAAAGTTTTGGCAAAATAACAACTAAAATAGTTGTACTGGTGGCATGCAATAATAACGTAAGTATTTCCTGTTAGGAGCAGCAGTGTAACTCAAGTAGCAGAAAATATCCAGTTTACAACCTGGAGGTGAATGCCTGTTAAACTGTGGGATCAAGTTTCCATTTTAAAAATATCCCGGCAAGATTTTCGATTAAAAATATTGGGTAACTATTAGCAAATATTCTTTTTAAAGTTACAAAATACAGGAAAGGTGTTTGTATTTAAACAGATTTAATTTTTGGTGTCGAATTACTGGCGATTTATAAATTGCATGTTTACCATGTGTGAAAGTTTAAAATCACCAGTAATATAACTGCAAAAATAAAACCATGGGTTAAGGAATGCAAAGAAAAGCGAGTTAATTCGGCATCACTACTACCCAGCCGGCTATTTTATCTTTTTATGTCACGTCACGAACAGTTTCATATTAAATTTGAGCTATAAACACAAACAAAAATTTACAAAATCGCGATTACTGTAGGATGACGCTGAACACTGCGAGCATTGGCACGGATGGCGTGGCAAGCCGCCTTTCCGCCCGTTTTTAGGTTCAAAATTCTAGATTAGTTCGCTCTAAAACAATACCGCAATTAATGGCAAAGTAACATGTTATAAACATGTACCAATAAATGGGCACTTAGTTATTTATTGGTTAAAATTGGTTTCAGTAACGGAAAATAAAAAAATATATCCAAATTATAATATTTTTTTTATAATATTCTGATTACTTACATAAAAAGAAACAGCAAAGGTAAGAAAAATTTAAGAATGTAAATCTCAAATCTTTCTTCACTAAAGCGGAGCGGAGCTTTTGGGTTAAGTTCATATGACCGCGCAGTAACCGCGCGGAACTACTAACTTCGCGGTACAAGATTATACTCAATTGTGTTACATCGTCTACAGGCACCGTGCGGCGCGACGTGATTGTGATACGCGCGCTAAATTTTGCACCGTGCGGCACCGCATTTCAAGATCTACATACCTGCATCGACCAGTACAGTTGAGCCGCGCGGTTTGCGGAACAAATTGCCCCCTCCACGTCAATGTTGATGTCAGACTGCCGCGCGTGCTTATGCTATCATGTGAATGTTCCTACCGCGCGACGACGCACGCCACCGCGCGTTCATATGAACTTAGCCTTACATCTGCACTACTCCGTTTCGTAAACTCGGGGATAAATGCGGTGAACCACTTCTTACTTCTTTTTGCGTAGCTGGTGCCTCGCCATTCACGCGCAGACCCTTTTGCGTATTTATGTATTCAACTAGGGTAGTACAATACATAAACAATTAGAAATAGGGATTGCAAGTAAACGGTGGGACGCCAGCCACACGACAAGATTAAGGAGGTGGTTTACCGAATTTGTCCATGTTTGTACCTCTCCTCCGTATTCGACATTCTAATACCGTTATTTTCGAAGGTCATATTTATTTTCCTTCAAAGAAATAACAATATGGTATTCGAATGACATTTGCAGGGGGAGCTTGTCACACCGGGCCCTCCACATTGCGAATCCTACAGACGGCGCGGTGAGCGCAAGTAGTGAGGGGTTTAGTGGTTATTACCCCGTCCTGACCCCCACCCTATCAAGTTATGCGTATGCGTCAACGTATTCCCCTAACTATATAAAAAAAGACTTTAAGCAATTTATTATTCTGTCCGAAGAAATTTCGCGGCTTGGTCACCGTACATATGCGACAAGCGGCGTGTTTTTTGCAATCGTATCAATGTTATCAATAAAATTGGCGCTATTTCGCTCGTGTAATATTTTAATCGGATAAGCGAGTGTGCCCTCGTCATCTTGGGCCCAGTGAAAGTAATGAAAGGGCAGTATTTTTTTTATCAAATTCAAAGTTAACTCCCTCTATTTTTGATAATCCCATTCTCCGAAGATTCTTTCCCGGAGGATCCCGAATGCGATCAATGTGATTACATTTACTTTTGTTATTATCGGGATCCTCCGGGACAGGATCCTCGGGAATGGGATCCTCAGGGGAAAACCCTTGCAAACATACCGATCCAATCCTAAATGCTGTAAAGTAATGGAACAAAAATAATGACGTTTCTGTTTAG
Organism: Crambus lathoniellus; assembly: GCA_949710035.1. NCBI lineage: Eukaryota > Metazoa > Arthropoda > Insecta > Lepidoptera > Crambidae > Crambus > Crambus lathoniellus. Next base: position 4,680,680 of record OX453296.1, read on the forward strand.
CTGTAAGTAGGTACTTTTATTTGCTATCTCGCGGCTTTGCCCGTGTGATTGCTGTTTTTGTGGGAATATCTGTAAGCAAGCAAGTAAACTTAAGGCGCTACTCGGAAAAATATGGACTTTTTGATTTAAAACTATAGGACGGTTACAGTTGTTACAAATCTGGTAATAAGATATATATTTCTTCATACCTTTATCTAGAATCGTATAGTTTCAAAAACACGATTTTATGATTTTGCCTCGACACTTTTTATTTTCGAAAAGACCTCTAAAAAATACGAAAAGTGAAGATTATTCTTAAATGGGGTTACTTACACTATTGGAAATTGGTTTAATTAGTGGACACCAATAATATTGAGGATCGTATAGAAGCATTTTTTTTTAATCGCTGTAGTTTTTTAATACGAAGTGATTTTGTGTTTTTTTTGCCTAATCTGCAAAATCTGTCTCGCTCCCGCGCGCGTCGTTTTCTCATTGCTATCTCGCTTCAGCACATTTTTTCCGAGTATCGCCTTAACTTTAAATTTTTAATTACTGCAAAAAGTCTGCAAGCATTTTTGGAAAATGAAGTCATCGAGTTAAAAAGATTAATTAACAACTGTCTAACAATATCAATATACCTAAATTAATGTAGTAATTAAATGAAACATAAAGCGACATAGACTGGCCATAAAACTGTCATTTCGTACGTCCTAGGCGCGACCTTAACGATATTTTTGTACAGACTCACATTCACATGGTTTGCAATAAAACGTTTTAAGAGGCACTTGGTCCCTGTAAGAACTGGCTAGACGCTATATTAAAATATCTAGGAGCTTGTACATAAAATTATATCCGAACGTTCGTTCGTATGTCATCAATCATTGTTATATTAAAGATAGAGCGTTTCTATTATAATATAAATACTAACCTCCATCTGTAAGACAAGTGATGATAAGACACACACAAACATTTTTAGGAGCGACAAAAAATGAAATCATTTTTTTTTATTTAACCCCTATCAAAAATGCGTGTAATCGATTCTACCCTCGATTCTGATCAAATAATTTTCTCAGTTTCGCTAAAAGTTTTAACACGTTGTTAATTTTAATTTAATTTATCAATGTAAGCAAAAGTAACATACAAAACAGTTAAGTCTAAAAGTTATACAGAAAAGTAAAATACCTATATACCTACCTATGTATATTTCGGTCGTTAGTTATTTTACGAATGTCCATAAAAGACAGTTACAAATTACAAAAAGCGTATAAATTGAATTAACAATGGAGTTAAAAGCTACACGGCGTTTAATCCTAAATTGAAATCCGCCATGACTCATGTCTGTCTGTGTCTGTCTGTGTTTTGTATAGGGTGCCACCTTTTTATTGAAAAAAATGTAGTACTTTCCCCAAAAAATGGCAAAAAATATAGGACTTATGGGACATTTAGGAAAAAAAAAATAGTTATTACACATTATTATTCTTGATCATTAAGGCAAAAGCAATTTGCCACCCTATCCCAACGATCTACAAAGGAAAGGCAAAATGGCTTAGTTGGAAGGGAAAGATCACATTATTTATTTTTCCACGTGTACTTGCCATTACTAAACTGAAACACCCCATTCTAGCTATAGGTGCGCTACATTCTAGCCATGCGGTTAAATATAGTATTTTTCGTACTAGGTATATTATTTTTCTATGATATATAAGGTCAGCGAAAAAAATCAGCTGTTCCATAGAAAATTTTTGATCGAATAGATCAAAATGTATGGAACAGCTGTTTTTTTTTTCGCGATTTCAATGTTGGTTCCAAAGTAAAAGTTGTTTGTATGCATGAGTACATTGGCCCCTTAAAATTATGTGCACTATTTAAGAAGGACCTATGGTAAAATTTACTGAAATATAGTACGTAATATAGTAGAGGTGGCAACCCTAGTTGTGTAGCCGGATAACACCAGTTACCAGATTTAGATAGAGTAATCTTGCTAATCACGTTATGGGTCAGCCCAAGTTTGATTTGCTGCGTTTTTATGGCTGTTAAAAGCTAATAAAACTACGTGATATGTTTGGTTTAATTAAACGAGTTTTTTGGTCGCATTTGTCTGACACCTACCTACCTACGTGTTAAGTGGAAACTATTGGCTTTTTACCACACTTTTATTAGCTTCACTTGTAACTAAGTCACAATGTAAGAAAATCTTAGAATTCAATTTTAACCTACTTTTAATTGTCGTATTGATCTGAAACTTTGCAAGTCTATATGAATCTGATAACAATACAATAATTTGCTACTATCGAGCTGATCTGATGATGGAGTCAAGAGGTGGGCAATAGAACTCTTCAATGGCTGCTAGGAAACCCCTCGAGTTTAGACGCATTTGTTTTGTTCTGATGAGACCTATTCGGTACACTTGGTGGTGAGGGTCTGATGATGGAGCAGGGAGGAAGCCAGTGGCACTCTTTTATCACCAATAGGAAACACCTCGAGTTCTGGCTCATTTGTTTCGTTCTGATTAGACCTATTCGCTACACTTGGTGGTGAGGGTCTGATGATAGAGCTGGGAGGAAGCCAGTGAAACTCCTTAATGACCACTAGTAAACCCCTCGAGTTTTGACTCATTTGTTTCGTTTTAATGAGACCTATTCGTTACACTTGGTGATGAGGGTCTGATGATGGAGCAGGGAGAAAGCCAGTGGCACTCCTTAATGGCCAATAGGAAACCCATCGAGTTCTGGCTCATTTGTTTCTTTCTAATGAAACCTATTCGTTACACTTAGTGGTGGGGTCTGATGATGGAGCAGGGAGGAAGCCAGTGGCACTTCTTAATGACCACTAGGAAACCCCTCGAGTTTAGGCTCATTCGTTTCGTTCTGATGAGACCCATTCGCTACACTTGGTGGTGAGGGTCTGATGATGAAGCAGGGAGGAAGCCAGTGACACTTTTCAGTGACCACTAGGAAACCCCTCGAGTTTGGGGTCATTTGTTTCATTCAGATGAGACCTATTCGCTACACTAGGTGGTGAGGGTCTTATGTTGGAACAGGGAGGAATAAATTAGTCTTATACATTATTATATGTACCTTATTATGTAATTTATTACATCTTATTAAGGAAGAGTGGCATTAATTAATGTTAATTGGGTTTGCCATTTATTAAACTAAAAAGAAAGAAATAAATATATAGTTTAAAAAACTAATCAAACACACTTTTAATAGTAACAGAATAAAAAGAACAAAATAACCGTCTATTCAGTAACTGAAATTAAAAAGCGTGGTGCGCCCTTTGCAAAGCATGAATTTCAAGAACTTAATATTGACAACGCGCACCACGCTTTTTAATTTCAGTTACTGAATAGACGGTTATTTTGTTAAAAGTGTGTTTGATTAGTTTTTTAAACTATATATTTTTATCTTTTATCTTTATGATTTACAAAAAGATACAAAACCAATAGATAAGTTTATAAAGATCTCAGAAAGTCCGTTGGACTGCGCTTGTACTCGTAATAATACACGGTAATTTTTTTATCACCTCGGAAAATTGTAGGGATTATTCTATTCATGAAAACAAACAACTTTTATCATGGGACCAAGACTGAAATCTCGAAAAAATCAGCTGTTCCATACAAAAGTGCAAAAATATTTAATCAAAATGTATGGTAATTTATCGGGGTTTGTCACCAACTCGACACGAGAGGCTGGACACGCGTGTGTCCAGTTGGTGAAACTCAAAATTAGTATCACTTATTATTTCGTCATCTGGACACGCCAAAATTTTGACGCGTGTCCAGATGGTGAAATTTAAAATAAATCATTTTTATGTTTTCGCCAACTGGACACACCCAGTTTTTTATGCAACAAAAGTACAGTCAAGTAAATAATCGTTTCGTCTGGGGAATTAAAAGCTGAAAAAGCTGCCTCACTTTTTTGTTTGAAAAACCTTATAAGTTTAAAATTGTGAAATAAAACAAATACTTATGTAAAAATAAAAAATAAGATTTATTAATATGAAGACAAGTACACTTCGCTAATATTACTTATTTTGATTACCTATAGGTACTTCAAATAATCTTAATATACCTAACAATCATCACTTCGAGTATCACAGAAAAATCAACATTCAACATTGAGCAGCTAAGTGGCATAAAATATTATAATAAAATATCAGAATAATCATCAAAAGAGGTTACTTATAACATCACTTTTACAAACAATAATCTTTCTACTTAACTCTGTAACAACAATATTTGCCACTTTAGAAATAGAGTATTTTAGTTATAAATAACGTAATTGTATCACAATTAAGACTAAGATAATTAAGAGATCAATAAAATCAACAGTATAACATAGAATATTAATATAAGACAATATTAAGATATTTCTACTTAACTTTTTCGATACAGTGATCGATACTAACCTGCTTAACTCTGTAAAAACAATATTTGACACTTTGGAAATATAGCAATTTAAGATTTTAAATTATTTTTATGCATTCACAATGCAATTCTGTAAGTATAGGAAAAATGTGAAAGTAAAAATACACGAGCCCTATAAGTAGCTTTCAGACGGGATTCGAACCCGCGTCTCCGGGTATCCGGCTCGATGCTCTGACCAACTAAGCTTACACGACTCGTCGAATTTTGCTATCACTTGTTACGCTGTAGGCCAGCGTTGCTTCATCAATGCGAGGAAACCCTCGCATCCGAAAGAAACATTTTTACAAATGTTTAACAATCGATTAAGATGAAACAGCCATTTTTTTTAAAATATTTTTATTTAATTTGTATTACTTACACTGATTTACAACAAACCTGTTTAACAGTACATTCCTCCTGGAGCTACAACATATCGTGTACCTATGCCTGTGTTCTATTGATCTACGCTGTATTCTGCTGTATCTCTGTTTATGTACTTATAAATAAAATAAAAATAAATAAATTTGATCAAAGTATCAGGTATAAAAAGACATGTATTTAGGTTCCATTCAAATTTACTTATAATAATATGGTATAGTTAGAGTTCCCAGTGCTTTACGTCCATACTTATCAAGAACAAAAGTATGTCCAGTCTCCTGGGATCAAAGCGATTCCGCTCATCACTGGCGAAGACAAAAAGTAAAATAATTATAAATTTGTGAAAATGTTGCCGATAATCGAAAAAGGTACAGATTAGGAATGGCAATCGATTCAGAATCTATTCAAATCGTCGTTTGATAAGTCAATTTCCAAAAATATCGAGGCGGTCTCAATTCTTTCTATTCTAATCTCCCGTTTTTATTTGGTTTTAGAATTTGTATTTTCGTCACAAATCCAATCATAAAAACAAAGAGGCTAAAATCGATCTTTTATAATTTCTGACTAATTTAAGTTTTTTTTTATATCACAATATCAGGTATAAAATATATGACATTATTTCTTTTTATAATTATTTCAGCTGTTGCTTATTATAAACAACAGTCTGTGCTTTCTACTAGGGTCCAAGCGATTCAAAAAGAATTGTTACTTATTTCTTTTAAATGTGTTTGGGTAGTAAATTCAACTAATTATAAATATTTTATGGTTGTTATCGTAACAGAAAAAAATGACTTCGAAAAAGCCTCGAATTTCTAGGATGAAATATCGCTTCACTGGATCGATTCAGTGCAAGATATCGATAAAAAAAAATTTTGGTCTAAGAAATCGATTTTTCGATTAATCGATCTCAGATTATCATCCCTATCAACCAATCAGAGCAGACTACGTCATTGTTAGCCACTGGCTGCCGGCCGAAAACACCAAAATGTAATTAAACTCGATACGTTGAAGATACAAGCATAGAGATGTGACTTTCGAATACTATCGGTGGCAAAATGTTTTTTTCATAAATTTACAAGTGGCGAATAATTTTGCAGTTTAGTGGCCGATGATGATTGTGATACAACATTGAACAAAACAAAATATGTGAACATTTATTTGCGTGACTGTACTTTGTCATGGAAATTGATAAAATGCAGACGTGTGTCCAGTTGAAGAAAACATAAAAGTTATTTAATTTAAGTTTCACTATCTGGACACGCGTCAAAATCCTGGCGTGTCCAGATGACGAAATAATAGGTGATACTAATTTTGAGTTTCACCAACTGGACACACGTGTGCCCAGTCTCTCGTGTCGAGTTGGTGACAAACCCATTTATCGCACCCACCACCGTTAAATAAAATTATGCAGACAGTCAAAGTTGCTAAAATAAAATAAAACAATATTCAATACTTATTCAGGTAACGGTTAGTCACACGCATGAATTTATTAATTGCATCATTCGTCTTTTTATTGTTCGCTTCGATGCTAAACGAATTAGTCTCGGCTTGTGTTGCAAAGTTCTGTATCGTTTATGGTTTCCGAGAACTGAGCTCCGATGTTTAGTGTGCACAGATATCTGTAGTTTTGTATACGACAGATACTTAACTTAAGGGCCCCACAGACGATCAGTTCGAGTGTCGGCAACGGTCTGTCAGTTGGCCGCAGTCGGCCACACACAGTTTCGTAAAAGGTTTAGAACTGACGGCTAATGCGCAGGCATAGGGCAGTCCTTTTTTTTCGGTTCTGCCGTCGAAATTGGATGGCCGGACGGTAAAATTCCGGGTAGTGCACAAGCGGCCATAGTGTGTGGCCGATGGGGGTTCGTGGCCAATGTCGACAGCTATCGGCCGGACAGAAACTACCGACTAATACTAAAACTGATGGCTAACAACTGCTAGTGTGTGACCTCAAACCGGTTTTCGACTATTGCCGACTGGCAATGATCGGTCTAGTGTGTGGCCGATGGAGGTCTCAAACGGCAGACGGCCGATCCGGTCTAGGCCGACAGGCGAACTGATCGTCTGTGGGGCCCTTTACTGGCGACAAATAAAGTGGAACGAAGTACGCACTGACGCATAAATTATACGTATTTAGAGCCAAATTCTATTGTTTCAATCCACTTTCAATCCGTTGACTTGTTTCAATGCTAATATTCTACCTGTAGTATTGCTTTATTGGAATTCATTCCAGTTACCTGATTCAAGAGTTTTCGTACAAGATGATGAATTAGTGCTTAGAGCTCAGGCTTCCTTTTATAACGTGAAGTTGAAAGAATACTATCGTGTGGTCTATGCCACTATCGAAACTTCTTTCAGTTATTGAAGTTTCATAAGCTATACTCGGTAAGAAATAGGTCTGCCTATTTTCCAGATGGTAGAAAAAAGTTAGTTTGTATTAAGTAGCTATTTACATCATGATGCTCCAAGTTTTCGTTATGAATCGTCCAAATAGCTTCTTTAGCTGATAATCTTTCGGTTATTGAAGTTTCATAAGCTAAGTATACTCGGTAAGAAATATGTCTGTCTACTGATCAGATGGTAGGAAAAAGTTAATTTGCATTAGAAGCAGCTATTTACATCATGATGCTCCAAGTTTTCGTTATGAATCGTCCAAATAGCTTCTTTAGCTGATAATCTTTCAGTTATTGAAGTTTCACAAGCTATACTCGGTAAGAAATAGGTCTGTCTATTAATCAAATGGTAGGAAAAAGTTATTTTGTATTATATTTACATCATGATGCTCCAAGTATTTGTTATGAATCGTCCAAAAAGCTTATTTAGCTGACAATCTTTCAGTTATTGAAGTTTCATAAGCTATACTCGGTAAGGAATAGGTCTGTCTATTGATCAGATGGTAGGAAAAAAGTTAGTTTGTATTAAAAGTAGCTATTACATCATGAATATCATGATGCTCCAAGTATTCGTTATGAATCGCCCAAAAAGCTTCTTTAGCCGATAATCTTTCAGTTATTGAAGTTTCATAAGCTATACTCGGTAAGGAATAGGTCTGTCTATTGATCAGATGGTAGGAAAAAGTTAGTTTGTATTATATTTACATCATGATGCTCCAAGTATTCGTTATTAATCGTCCTTATAGCTTCTTTAGCTGATAATCTTTCAGTTATTGAAGTTTCATAAGCTATACTCGGTAAGAAATAGATCTGTCTATTAATCAGATGGTAGGAAAAAGTTATTATGTATTATACTAGCGGCCGCCCGCGGTTTCACCCGCGTGGTTCCCGTTCCCGTGGGAATATCGGGATAAAAAGTACATATAAACCTTCCTCTTGAATCACTCTATCTATTAAAAAAAGGCATCAAAATCCGTTGCGTAGTTTCAAAGATTTAAGCATACAAAGGGACATAGGGACAGAGAAAGCGACTTTGTTTTATACTATGTAGTGATTTACATCATGATGCTCCAAGTATTCGTTATGAATCGTCCAAAAAGCTTCTTTAGCTGATAATCTTTCAGTTATTGAAGTTTCATAAGCTATACTCGGTGAGGAATAGGTCTGTCTATTGATCAGATGGTAGGAAAAAATTAGTTTTTATTATATTTACATCATGATGCTCCAAGTATTCGTTATGAATCGCCCAATAAGCTTCTTTAGCTGATAATCTTTCAGTTATTGAAGTTTCATAAGCTATACTCGGTAAGGAATAGGTCTGTCTATTGATCAGATGGTAGGAAAAAATTAGTTTTTATTATATTTACATCATGATGCTCCAAGTATTCATTATGAATCGCCCAATAAGCTTCTTTAGCTGATAATCTTTCAGTTATTGAAGTTTCATAAGCTATACTCGGTAAGGAATAGGTCTGTCTATTGATCAGTTGGTAGGAAAAAGTTAGTTTGTATTAAAAGTAGTTATTACATCATGATGCTCCAAGTATTCGTTATGAATCGCCCAATAAGCTTCTTTAGCTGATAATCTTTCAGTTATTGAAGTTTCATAAGCTCTACTCGGTAAGAAATAGGTCTGTCTATTGATCAGATGGTAGGAAAAAGTTAGTTTGTATTAAAAGTAGCTATTACATCATGATGCTCCAAGTATTCGTCATGAGTCGTCCAAAAAGTTTCTTTAGCTGATAGTCTTGGTACTACCTACTCATAACTGGTTCGTATTGCTTATCTTTTAAGGAGGAAGGGATCTTTAAAGCGATATAGGTCGCAGGATGCAATTGCTCAATATTGGTCTGAATTTGAGATGGTACATAGATAATATGCTTTGAGAATTTATGAAGTAATCATGATGGTCTAGCACTTGTTGTTTATTCGCAGCAATGATTAGTTTTCTGCTAAATATGCTTTTAAAGAAGACGACAAGTACCTCAGTTAAGGTGAATCCCATTTTAAAATAATTTGCTTACTGCCTACAAGAACATAATTTTTCGCGTATTCACTTATGGAAGTATATACATATTGCACTCACTATAGCAAAATAGTTTGGAAACTGAATCAATCACCGTATTAACAGATAGTAACTTTTGTTATAAGCTTTTAACTTGCCATGTTAGTTGTTTAGTGGGGGACAAATCTTGCAAGCTTAATTTGACCCACTTCCCAGTGTCCGATGGAACTGAAATTTTGTATACAGGTTTGGTTTAGATGACAATACAATATTTAAGTACAGTCAGCGAAAAAAACTTGTCATGAAAATGAAATTTTTACTAAAAACTTATTGTTAGTGGCCTTTTCGAAATATGGTGATACTTATCGCCTTATTTGGAATCACATCTAGTAAGCCTGAAATTATATTTTTTTTGTTTAAGAATCTCTAAGGAAATGTTACCTAAAGCTGAATGTGAATGTTTTACTGTGAAATGGAAAATTCTCTTAGCAAATAGGTACCTTATTAGAAAACACGCAAAATGGTAGATTAGAGCAATCTCAGCCGGATTAAAGATAACAACTTTGATTCAATAAAATCAGGTGAATTTACACAGGATTCAAGTCTAAGGTTTACAATAGCAATGAAGTTAATCACTTATGTTGGTAATATGGTAATCATTTTACTTTTAACATGGCGCAGTAAAACAAAGCTATGGATTATAAACTTTATACAACTTTAAACCTTTAAAGGCGCTTTAAACATCTAGCCAAGAATGGATAAAAGTTGTCATAAAATTTTCCGTTGCACAAGCACTGCAAGGAGTAATTTTACAACGAGAATAGCAAGTTTACTGTATTCATAGATTGCCTTTACATCGGTCAATTGGTGAAGTACAAGTTCAAAACGATGATTATAAGTAGATACGGGGTTTTAATCGAGCAATCAATAGCTAAACGAAGATTAATTGCGCAGAATTGAACATTGTTGATACTTCCTGGTTTTAAACGCAATAGGGTTAATTGTCACAACGTTTTCTTTTTGCGTCGAATGTGCGGCCATTTCCTAATAATCTCACATCCGACAACCCTCCAGACAGCGGGGGAGGGAGGCAGTGAATCCTCATGGATACCCTTACAGCCGGTAAGGGTGTTAAGGTTATGTCGGACTCTTACCGACTAAACACTGCCAGTAATCAGCTGTTCAGCTGTTACCGGGACTGCTAATTCAGCTTATCTATGGCGACCTCGTCCCTGGAGGGCCGTGGCGCAGATCACGACGTTGGCACAATATTAAGAGGGAATATCTAAATATACTGTGATTTTTATTGTGATTTTAGTGTGATTTTCCTTATGGACGAAAGAAAAACTTGAAGTCTTTATCTAATGACTTATTTCATTCGAACGCTGAACGCACGAAACGCTGTTCGATTGTGGAATGCGCTACCGGAAGGTATCAGAAAGGCTCAAACTCTTAGATCCTTTGACGTTCAGGTTAGAAGTCATTATCATATTTATTTATTTTTGTTCTCTTTCTATCTGAATTCATATATCTTATGTACTTACTCCATATTCTTTTCATTTTGCATCAATTCCCCTTTTATATTTTTTATTTTATTTTTCTCTTTCACCCAAGGTTGCCTGGTAGAGATTGCTATATAGCAATAAGGCCGCCTTTTGTGTGTTTACTTTTGTTCGTAATTTCTCTGTATTTTGTCCTTTTTATGTGCAATAAAGTCTTTTATTATTATTATTATTTTTTAACCGCCTCTGTAGTTAGTGGTTCACACTACCGGTATCAGACCGAGTGGTCCCGGGTTCGATTCCCAGCGGGAGTAGGTACATATTGTATTCGGTTTGGTTGGTGGTAGGACTTGTTCTAATTCCGCCTGACTAGCTACCACCATCTTATATATACCTAAAGTTTGACGCAATAGCAACGATGTTTTCAGCATTGTAGTGTTTCGGCAGTTAGAGATAAGATAGCCAGTTCCTCTGTGATTGAGGATTCCGAGAGTAGTGCGCTTCCACCTTCAGCCTTACCATAATTTACCTTTTTTTTGTATCAAGAGGAGATGGCGATCTTTAGGCATGCCAAACGGCATGTTGGACTCGGTCACACCCAGGGCATGCCCCACGCCGCACCCAGCCCTCCCACCAAGCCTAATAGGCTTCGCGTCAGGGCTGGGCGGTTCTAACCCCTGCCCCAACCCCTAGCGAACTCATAAGCTCAAGAGGGGGCTGGACAGAGGGAGGGAGCTTCCTCCCCAGCTCCCCATAAGGCTACCCGCACTTGGTGAGCAGGCCAGATGGGGCAAACGGGAGAAAGCCCCACTACCGACTAAACTCCTCTCAAAATTCAAAAAATTCAAAATTCAATATCGTTTATTCAATTTAGGTTTGTTTAACAACACTTATGAACGTCAATGAAGCTACGCCATCGGTTCGCAAATCCTACGGCAGGAGACCTTGTAGCGAGAAGAACCGGCAAGAAACTCGCCAAGGGCTATTTTTTCTCCCTGTTTTAACTTATACAGAGTCGTCAAATTTGAAAAGTGACCTTCACATAATAGTAAGGTTACTTTCCATCACAATACAGAATACCGCTTAAATTAAGTACAATTTTGCTTATTACCTAAAACAGTAAACAATTTTCAACTAAACAAGGAATCAAATAGTTTAATGGACACACTAATCTTAATCTTATTCACATTATATTATAGAATTAATGAAAAGGAAACTGCAAGCTGCGCCGTATATTTAAATTTATAAGTATTAACAAATAAAAGGATATTTTGAATAAATAAAACAATTATTAGAAAAATTGCCGTTACTGTAAGACACTGATAGCAAAATTTCTATGAGACGCACCAGCTCGCTCATAAAACTATATAATACTATTATAAACCATATCCCGAACACCTTTAAAATACAAGTAGACATGAGCAGACCCACCCCACTGGCAGCACCCGTTCACGAGCATGACGCATGAGCCAGCCATCCTCCATCCAAAGACCTCCACGCTCGACATGACCCGGAGAGTGGCCCGTTAGGGCTCCATCCTACAGAGGAATAGGGCCTTATTGCGCCCCCTCTTGCGACTAGGGGAGATCGAGACGCGCACGTTGGCGTCTCGTTCTCCCCGGTCGCGCACGTTCGGTCGGAGTTGGCTCGCTGCGACATCCACCTCGCGAACGCTCTCCGCGGCCTCCTTTGTTCTAAAATTAGTTTTTTTTATCGTTGGGGATACTTGTTTAAATTTGATTTGGGGTCTGGCTTCATCCTCCTCATCCACTCATTGAGATATAAGTACTTTCCTCAATTTTGTTTTTAGCCCCAAAAGTATAGTTAATGTAATTCATTCATATTCATATTCATTTATTCATTGCTAGTCACAGTACATAGAAAAGTTGTTAACAAAAATTTTGAGATCAGTGTCACAGAATATATAATAGTACTAAGTAGTAGTACTAGTAGTACTAAGTAGTAAGGGCACTGCAACTTAAAACCTAAAGCTTATCACTAAAAAATTCTTCTAAGGTATACTAGGCCTTATTTAAGTAGGGCAGAGGTACCCTTTGTGGCCTCTTTAAGGAATTTTTGACTTTTAAGCACTAAGTACTAAATGGTCTTAGGTGTTTAAGACACAAATAATATCTTAAATTATAGATAATTTATCTAGCATTAAAGGTTGTATATAATCAAAATGTATGAGAGGTGCAAAATGGACCGGTTTTAGCCACTTACTGATAGTTAAACTTTTGTAAGTATTGCGAAAAATCAAAACCAAACCTAGGTAAAATCAATATATTCTAATACGCTAGAAACCAATTGCAAAACAACAATTTAATTGTAAAAAACAAGGGTTTATAAAGTATTTCATCCAAAACAAATTTAAAACTTTCATAAAAAACAATTTTTCAAACAAAATGGAATTTATTGAAAAAGAAAATCTTATGACATAAGTAAGGAATTCTAACGGTTGTTATTATTACCTTAAAATACCTTATTTTAATTGCCTTTATAAGAAATGGCTAAAAGTTGTTTAGAAAACTTTTAGAGCAAAACGTGGCCAAAACCGGTACAAAAAAAACTAAAAACTAAAAACCTACCTACTAAAAACTTTTTGAGCTCATATTCGAATGCATTCGAAATTCTTCCAGCGGGTTATCGTAATAGGAACTATTGGTTTGGTAACTTCCATTAGTAATAAAATAAGTATGGGTGAATCATAAATTTGTTATTGTTTTAATGTAAATTAGATGATGATAAATAGTTGCATGGGTTGCATGACTCACATAAAGTTTGAAGTGTTGATGCAGTATAGCGCAACGCTACAAAACTTATCACAATAGGCAAATAGTTAGCCAATGCTGACGTCATCAACTATGAACGAACCGTAGGCAGTAGGAAAGTGTGTTCTGGGAATTTACTATTGACTCTTACATCTCTGTCAAAATTATTTTTTTTTAAATCCTCTTGTTATAGGCTTAAATAAAAAATCGAGGGACCGATTGGGTCATTATAAGACATTTTATTGGGAATCGATTAATATTTTAAAATGAGCAGATTTTGCAGTCGTAAGATATTAAGGCGTCCATTCCACTACTACGGGTTCCGCTCCGGTGGACGGAAATGCGGCGTGAGTTTGTTATACACTGCGGGTTTTGTATGCACATCAAGATTCTACAGCCATAGTTAAGAAGCGCACTACCACAAACCGGAGCGGTGTGCGGTGCAGTGTGAGAACCGCCTAACTGCTAAAAACAAACCTATGTTGTTTTATGCATTAGTTAGATACTTTGGAAATATTGTATTTAAGTATTCGTATTGTATTCGTTTCACCAATAACTACCTATCGCTACCTATTCTATTCACGTTCGCTTGCGCTTTGCATATCTTGGTCAAATCCAAACAATTTGTTTACGTGCCGTAAACCTAAGTCAGCTGCAATTTCAGTTCCAATGCCACTAATGGTCTAACGAGGCCCTGAACATTCCTAGACCCTTCAAATTTCATCAAAACAATAGAACGAGGCAGCTCATTGTCCAAAGAAATATTTTGAATTAAATTTTGTTTTTTATCTCTAATGTCAAGTTAACGCATGGGTTTTAGGAAAATGTAATAATTTTACTAAATCTTTACATTAAAAACGTTGAGATTAAAAGAATTACCAAGCTTCAAAAAGGATGTGCCTCTTTAGTAAGTACAATAAGTACAGGTACATAACAATAGTTGATGATGAAAATGATGTCAAGACGAACACACGTAAGATCACATGGAAAATTGCTCTGCTGCCCTAGTGGCCATGGCGTATTTTTCATTCACAGTCCAGCTGATATCATAAAGTTGATTTGATTGCACACATTTTCATATTAATGTGAGCCGAATTTGGCGACATTACCTACATAATATCGTCGTTTTTATTACAACACCGCGTAAGTCCGTTTTTCGTCAACACCGCGTAAGTGACGACTTGTTCGAGCAAACGATTTCAGTGTATTTTTTTAAGGGAAATTGAGTGAAAATAGTTTTATTTTGTTAAAAGAGAGGTAAGCAGTTGATTTTAAAGGATAATTTGTCATAAATATCCATCAAACTTACTTGAACGGTGCTTACTATATCAGTTTTCATACTTGACAAATGGTTTTTTGCCTCTCCTGAAAAATGGGCAAAATTGACTTGCGCGGTGTTGTAATATAAACGACGATTTACAAACTTAATCTGATAAAATAAAAATCTAAGGAATTCCTTGCAGCAACCGCATCCTTGGATTTAGTTTTTGCAGGCACCGGTTCTCACCGCTGCAATTTACGGTGTTGGCAGCAGCGGCCTGCCTAATTATTGTTTAATCTAAGCGTCTTAATGATCGCCCTCACAGCTCTGAGGGTCATAGTCCTTCTCGGGTATGAAGCACTTAAAATATCTATCTACTTTGTTGTGAAATAAGATTGGGGTAACTGAGTGAACTAGTGAAAAGTTAGGCATTGTTTGTACCAATAAGGGAGTTCAAGGGCCTTGCAATGAGCTACATAGATCATTAGAAATACGTGAAATACTCTTGTAATGTTTCGACATTGAATGATAAGGCATTGGCAATTGTTTTCCGTGTAGGTAAATAGGCTACCAAGTTTGTATTCTAGAATAGTATGTACTTAGCTATGTACCTACTATTCAAACGAATCTCTCTGAAAGTAAACTTACTTAAGTTTACTAAGGTCCGGTTGCTCGTACATTTAACTTTGGTCAAAATTGACAAAAGTTAAAATTTAACTGTTGTCAATTTTGACATCGGTAAAAGAAAAATACGTTGTTTATCTAGGGTTAAAAGTGTTGTCTGTACTATTTTATTAACCTTCCCTTAATTACTAATGTCAAAATTTAAACCACCCCCACCCTGTCGGTTATTTTGACCGCCGTTAAATCTGTAATTTGACTGCTCGTTAAAGTAACCGCTGCTTCAACAACGCTTTTTAAATTTGACCGCCGGTTAATTTTACTTTAACCATAATTTAACCCTAACCAAGCTTCGAGCAACCGGACCTTAGGTATTTATTTTTGACTGTCAAAGCTGGTAATAAAATCTTCTTTGAACAATGTCATGGCAAATCCAAGGGTTGTTTAGTTCAAAGATGTGACCAATACATTGTTGTCTGTATTTGTGTTTATGAAGAATGTCATTGCGAAAAGTATCACCTCTGGTATATGCGGTGATTGTGTCATACTGACTGTTGATGTTGGACACACGTGGAGAGCCGGGTGACAACATAGGTACGCGTTTGCCGAATCTATTGTTACCTACATCATTGTTCAAGTGCAAACATTCATCTATGTTCTAAGCTATCCTTGTTGTGATAGCTGCCACGTGACCATAAAGTTTGAGTTGATAAACATATCCTATATTGGAAAAGCCGTAAGACAAATATTATTTTAGCAATAGTAAGAAAACGTTAAATGGAAATTACTTAAATATTTTATTCTTAATTGAATTCGGATTTTCTTATTTACGGCCAGAATTAATAATCTATCCACAGATAGGGATAGACATGATCCAGATTAGTTGCTCGGCAACACCTAGCAACACCCAGGCAGCAGTCGATAATTCTATGCTATTATCAAACGTTGCATAACAACTAATCTAGATCATGCCTATCCCTAAATATACCTATGTGGATTGATTTATTAATTCAGCGTTCTAACTGCGTTTTGCCCTATAATAGGATAATCGATGTAAAACATTATTTAACTCAACTTCAGGGATTTCTTTGCCTTGAAAATCCCTTAACTCTTCCGGTGGTCGCACCTACTTACGTGTTGACAATTTTAAATTCCAAAAGCGTAATTAAACTCAGCCCCCCGTGAAGAGAAACATCAGCTGGTCGTTAGCGCATACTCCTACGTCTATTAATAGGTACCCCGGCGCCACTAGTGCGTAGACTCCGACGAGCTATTAAGACAGCTGTAATGACTACCTTCGTCGCTTGGCGCCAGGGCCAGGCTATGGCATACACTACGGCAGAATATGCAAAAGCTCCTCAACTTTGAGATCGTATTAAACATCATAGCTTCTCTTTTACACCTTTGACATCTAGAACGACAGGATCACATTCAAGAAGCTCTCAAAGACTAGCAGGCGAGTAATTCCTTACTGTACAAGCTCGTCTATATAACAGATAACAACATAACAGACTGACATATATGTAATTCTACATTCTGTATATTATTATTTTTCTTAATTTTTTCTTAATTAAGATAAGTAAGATACTTAAATGTTTTATTACCCGGGAATTCCATTAAATGGACATAATCTTCGTGCCAAAGAAATAGTTAACATACCGTTCTTTACTGGGCACAATAAGCACATTCAAAGCCTTATTTGATAGCAGACTTAGTTTATACTTATCCATTTTCTTGAAAGTGCATAATCATTGTAATAACGCCCATACTGAATATTATTTTCCGTCATAAGATTGTTTTTTCCGCATTGTTGGATTACAATACCTACTTGGTACCTATTGTTATTTTGTGTGTAATTACCATATGGAAAACAACAATTTGTTGTCTATAATTATAGTGTTTATGTGCGAAAGAAATCTCAGGATCTAAAAACCTGCAAGTTGTTAAAATATAATGAGAATACAATAATAATTTTCCATGAAGTTGTAATTAGAATTAATAGGTAACCACTTCTTTTTTACAAGGTTTTTATTAACTTGCCATGTTAGTTAGTTAGTTAGTTAGTGGGGGACAAATCTTGCAAGCTTAATTTGACCCACTTCCCAGTGTCCGATGGAGCTGAAATTTTGTATACAGGTTTGGTTTAGATGACAATACAATATTAAAGTACAGAAAGCATAAAAGCTTGTAATAAAAATGTTTTTTTATAAAAAACTTATTTTAATTCTTCATAATCATAATAATCATAATATATTTATTTGCGTAAAACATGGTATACACAGTTGTTATACAAAGAAAAGTCCTCATGTTTTGCACATTTGAGTTGCATGCAAATTTTTACAATAATTAAATCTAATATTTACTGTTTAGAAATTGCTTAATATCGTAAAAGTTTTTGTCCATAAGCCACGTATATAATTTACTTCTAAACAAATTGAAACTGAGATTTTTAAATTCACCGGGTATCTTATTATAAATTCGTACACACATGGCTATACAGTTTTTGTTATATTTTTCCGATTTTGGAATATTACTTAGGACCAATCTATTAGGATTCCTCTTTAGCCTAGAGTTAACATCTTGAGCTTTCTTAAATAGGTACATGTGATTATATACAAAAATGCCAATCTCGTAGATGCATTATTAATAGTGTTGTTTTTTTATGATAAGATGTTTTTTTTGTTAATAAAATCTAAAACTTAACTCGCCATGTCAGACTTTCTACTTGCCTGTCCCAAGAACGCTAGACTTCTAATAAAACCTTTGATCAATGTATTGCACATAAATAGCATCAGATCCTATTATCCTCGTCCTATATCAAGTACAGAGACGCTCTGGGATGTAATTTTATTGTTTTCCAATTTGATTTACGTGAAACTTGCTTTTCACCAATGATCGTATCCATAATTTTAGAAGAATCGGTTTAAAGTATAGTCTAGTGTTCCTATAATTTCTATCTCACCAAAATCATCCTATAAAAAACTGACCAACTCTCGCTGGAGCTGCTTATTTCTTTACAAAAAGCGTTTAAATCTCTCAATAAAGTCCAGCCAACTCTAATGTTCCTTTCTGCGATTTCTTTATTGATATAGTTACGTTTTAATTTTATGTGACTTTGGACGTTGAACATTCTACATGTTGGTTAGTTTGGTGGGCACAAGTCAACTTTGTAATCCTATATATTTATATAGGATTACAAAGTTATTTATGCAGTTAGTGTAACTAGAAATTATCCTAGTTTTTATAGTTTTCCCTTTATGTGGCCATTAAACCCTGTGCGAGTGGTTATTTCAACCGGCTTGTCCACAACAAGCAATTAAGAACGATGGCAACCTGGGGGTCTACTGGCAAAGAAATATGGATATATGGACATGGGTTTCATTTGACATTTGATGTCCATTTTATGCCCATATGAGGACAAAATATGGGCTTCAAATGTCAAATGAAGCCCATGTCCATATACATTATTTTTTAGCCGGTAGACCCCCTGTTCCTAAGATACGCCAAACACTATCACGAAATCATAACAGTTACCAGACAAATTATATTCGAAAAAATTGCTTGTGTATTCGCGCCCTATCCTCTTTTATGTTTGTGTGTCAATTAGGGAGTGCAATCTCGGTATTCCGAGATCTCGAAATACCGAGATCTTGCACCAATTTTGCAAGATTGATCTTGCACACAAAATACTGCGCGATAACGCGCGCTTTGCAAGATTTCACAGTAACACATTTCATGGTTAATGGCAGCTAAATACCCCTCTTCTTAATGAAAAATTAAAAAGATATTTTGAAAGCTCGTCAGCAATAAAGGTGGGTTGCCGAGACGAGCCGCAGACTGCAAGCGACACTAATATATATAATATAATATGTAGTATTTTATTTATTAATTTTTGAACAACTTACTTTAGCATATCTGAATAGAATACTAACATAGTTAAAGATAGTAAATAGATCTGCGAGATCTTGCAAAATACCGAGATCTTACAAGATTAGACGTCTTGAATCTTGCAAATACCGAGATTGACGATTTAGTTGCAAGGTTGCACTCCCTAGTGTCAATGCTTTAAGTCCTCTAGTCATTAGACTAATCAACGTTGTTTGTTCGTCATCAGAACGGTCTACTATCGTCCCTGCCGTACCTGGGCAAGTACCTGTGCGCGCTGGCGTCGTCGGTGCTTGCGGACCACCTGCGGCGCAGCGGCCGCTTGTCCACCACCGCCGCGCGCAAGCTGTTCACCGGCCTCGCCGTGGGGCTGCCTGGTACGTATCGACCAGTGAGCGTTGCCAGATGTGCGCGCTGGCTCTTAGGGGTCTTCTAGGGATCTCCACTTGAGTGTCGTTCTATAATACGGGCCTTAGAGATCAGCCCGTGTAGACAAGTGGCTTTCTATTGTCGATATCGCCAGTAGAATAGAAAGACAAATGTATCGGATTGACATTAGCGATTGAAATGTCACGTGACCGCTAATGTCAATCTAATACACTGTCTTTCTTTTCTACAGGCGAATTCGCTAATAGAAAGCCACTTGTCTACTGGGGCTGGTAGGTTTCAGCCAGCGAACGTTGCCAGATGTGCGATCTGGCAGGCGTCCGTCACTCGCTCAAGAACCCGAGATAAGTGCCTACCCTTCGGGTAAATCTCGGGATATCAAATCCAATACAATTTACAGCGGGCCGCCAGCCCGAGCGCGATAGAATATATTCGATAGAAAGAGATGCAACGTCTAGCCGTTCGTAATTAGAGCCGTACAAGCTGAATTCTACTTTATAGTGTTGAAGTTAGAGTTGGTGTTTGTTTAAATGGTCACGCAGAGTGCAAAGTCTGTTACTAGTAAAACTACTATTTATTCTGTGGCGCTGGCTCTTAGAGATCATCCCATGAAGTTTGACTTAATACTCTGAGGTAACTGGAGCTCTCACCCTGAATAAAAAAGTGTCGCCAGCAAATTTGACATTTATGTATGTAGTGGCAGGTAGTGGCTGTCAGCTGTCTCATATGACCATACGTATTTTTTTAAAGTGTAGGTGAGACGGAAGACAGCCACTGTGTTATTTGTGGTATTCAAAAAATTGTTCGTACTGCACTCTCCAGTTACCTCAGTATTAAGTCGAGCTTCGTGGATCATCCCCTGTAGACAAGTGGCTTATTCTATTATCGATATTGCCAGTAGTATAAAAAGAAAATGTATCGGATTGACATTAGCGATTAAAATGTCACGTGACCGCTAATGTCAATCTAATACACTGTCTTTCTTTTCTACAGGCGAATTCGCTAATAGAAAGCCACTTGTCTACTGGGGCTGGTAGGTTTCAGCCAGCGAACGTTGCCAGATGTGCGATCTGGCAGGCGTCCGTCACTCGCTCAAGAACCCGAGATAAGTGCCTACCCTTCGGGTAAATCTCGGGATATCAAATCCAATACAATTTACCGCGGGCCGCCAGCCCGAGCGCGATAGAATATATTCGATAGAAAGAGATGCAACGTCTAGCCGTTCGTAATTAGAGCCGTACAAGCTGAATTCTACTTTATCGTGTTGAAGTTAGAGTTGGTGGTTGTTTAAATGGTCACGCAGAGTGCAAAGTCTGTTACTAGTAAAACTACTATTTATTCTGTGGCGCTGGCTCTTATAGATCATCCCCTGTAGACAAGTGGCTTATTCTATTATCGATATTGCCAGTAGTATAAAAAGAAAATGTATCGGATTGACATTAGCGATGGAAATGTCACGTGACCGCTAATGTCAATCTAATACATTGTCTTTCTATTCTACAGGCGAATTCGCTAATAGAAAGCCACTTGTCTACTGGGGCTGGTAGGTTTCAGTCAGCGAACGTTGCCAGATGTGCGCGCTGGCTCTTAGATATCAGCCCGTGTAGACAAGTGGCTTTCTATTGTCGGTATCGCCAGTAGAATAGAAAGGCCCTCAAGGCCCTCACATCATTTTGACGCTGACTGTACATGCTATTCTCGGAAGCGGGTCAAGCCAGGTGTCTGTCACTCGATGTACTTGCGCGCCGAAATCCATAGAAGTTAGATCCGCAAAAGAGCTAGAATATATGCGATAGAAAGGGATGCAACGTCAGGCCGTTCGTAATTAGCGCCGTACAAGCTGCATTCCACTTTATTGCGTTGTAATTAGAGTTTCTATTTTATTAAATGGTTTAGCGGAGTGAAGCTTCTGTACCAGGGGGGCTACCGCGTAACTTTAAGTATGAACTTTAAGTATGAACTTCATACGTTTTTCGGAACTTTAAGTCAATTTTATAAAAAAATAGCCCCTTTCTGTTCCATGTGTAGTGACGTCGGGTATAATAATAGTTAGCTAGCAACGTTCAATAGAACAAAGCAGCAAAAATCTATCAAAGTTAGGAATTCAAATGACAGATGAAGCCCTTATCCATATTCGTATTTTTTTGCCGGTAGCCCCCCTGTGTACTATTATTTAATCTGTGGTCAAGCCTTTGCTGCGTACACACCGAACCAACGAAGGCAAACGAACGCCAGCCAAGGGGTTCTGTTTTCCCCTCTGTCTCAATCAGATGATCTGAAAACCCGAATGTGAACTTGAATCGCTCCCAGTGATCCTTTACTCAGCTTTAGTTTGATCTTCGAAGGCCAGAAACGTGCAGCGGGCAACGCCTGGGGCCCGATTCTCACGCATTCGAACTTTTTCAGTGTGGTAATTCGTATTTCGAACATTTTGTTCGTGGTTTCTATTGAAAAGTTAGAACGTTTCAAACAAACTATTTAAGCTGTCCCACATGTTCCCACATGTTGCAGGTACATCGAGGTGCTGAGGTACTTATACCAAAACGCCACCATGTCAGTCCGACTACAGAACCAGAGCTCTAATCCTATCCAACTACAGCGAGGTGTGAGACAGGGAGACGTCATTTCTCCGAAACTATTCACAGCTGCGTTGGAGGATATTTTCAAGCTACTGGACTGGAAAGGATTCGGCATTAACATCAATGGCGAGTACCTAACACACCTGCGGTTTGCCGATGATGTAGTTCTCATGGCTGAGACCTTGGAAGACCTGAACACAATGCTCGAAGATCTCAGCAATGCTTCCCAAAGAGTGGGTCTGAAGATGAACATGGATAAGACGAAAATCATGTCCAATGCCCATGTTGCATCCGCTCCAGTTAATGTTGGGAACATTACACTCGAAGTTGTTGACCACTATGTCTACCTAGGACAGGCAATCCAATTAGGTAAGTCCAACTTCGAGAAAGAGATCTCTCGTCGAATCCAGCTCGGATGGGCAGCGTTTGGGAAGCTCCGCCATATATTTGCGTCCAAAATTCCTCAATGTCTCAAGACTAAGGTCTTTGACCAGTGTGTGTTGCCAGTTATGACTTATGGAAGCGAGACGTGGTCTTTTACTATGGGTCTCATAAGAAGGCTCAAGGTTACCCAGCGAGCAATGGAGAGAACGATGCTTGGTATTTCTCTGCTCGATCGAATCAGAAATGATGAGATCCGCAGGAGAACTAAAACGACCGACATCGCTCGAAGGATTGCTCAGTTGAAGTGGCAGTGGGCGGGACACATAGCGCGGAGAACCGATGGCCGTTGGGGCGGAAAGGTTCTCGAATGGCGACCGCGAACCGGACGACGTTCCGTGGGCAGGCCCCCTACAAGGTGGACCGACGATCTGGTCAAGGTCGCGGGAAGCCGCTGGAGCGCAGGACCGATCGTTGTGGAGATCCTTGGGGGAGGCCTATGCCCAGCAGTGGGCGTCTTACGGTTGAAATGATGATGTCATGTTGCCCACATGTCGACAAATTCATTTTGACAGCTAAGTTCGTATACGAACATCGATTGGTCTGTAGCACTCGTTGCGTTCGACTGGTTTTCGATCGAACTTTTTCGATTGTGAAATTCTGACAATACACAAAATGTGTTATCTTCGTAAAATATTTGAATTTCGAGCTATAAATATGAACATTTCTCGATTGCCTGAGAATCGGCCCCCTGATGTCGTTCGTTGGCGTTCGTTGGGCCAGTCTGTGCGCAGCATATGTTACGTGGATCATATTGATTTGATGAAAGAAATGTGTCTCCCCAGGTGTGATGATGCTTGTTCTGTCGTGCTACGGCGAGGACCGCGTGTGGTCGATCGCGATCTTCACTACGGCGCTGACCATCAACGGCGCCGTCACCGCCGGGTACCTCGGCAACGGGCTGGACATCGCGCCCAACTTCAGCGGTCAGTAAACGTTACAGGGGATCTATTTTACAAGCTTTTTATTAGCTTGCCATGTTAGTTAGTTAGTTAGTTTAATTGGGTGTTTGACTGTTGTTGAAATGTAGATATTTAATTATGACATGCGAAAATATAACATTATTGAATAACAAATATGAAAAAAGAAATTCAATATGTATTATAACAAGCGAATTATGAGCTACTTAATTGTGACTCAAGCTATCTCTTTCTAAAACGAAATTTTCTATAGCGAGAGTATGGCGCTATAGAAACGTGACTATAGCGCTCTCCTTGTCTGATTAGTAAAATTGATGCTCTATATCGCTGAAAATATGCAAGATATTTGAAAATAAATACCTATGTTGTGTTGCTACTAGTTAAATGAACATTTTGAGTCAATAAAAAAATTTCAGTCAAATACCCAATTGTTAGTTAGTGGGGGACAAATCTTGCAAGCTTAATTTGGCCCACTTCTGAAATTTTGTATACCTACAGGTTTGGTTTAGATGACAATACAATATTAAAGTACAGTCAGCAAAAAAGCTTGTCATAAAAATAATTTTTTTACTAAAAACGTATTGTTATTATTTATTTACTGATAGCATCTAATCGTTTCTATCTGCAGGCACTATATTCGGCATGGCGAACACCCTGTCTTCGTTCGGCGGCTGGCTATCCACCTTCATGGTCGGCGAACTCACCAAGCATGAAGTAAGTAGCACCAAAGATATAAGACAAAGCTATTTTGATCATCATTAATTCATACCTATAAATCATCAAGGCTTACAGAAAATATTTCCAACGCGCCAGCAACATCCATACTATCCATACTAATCCATACTAATATTATAAATGTGAAAGTGTGTTTGTTTGTTTGTTTATTTGTTTGTTTGTTTGTTTGTCCGTCTTTCACGTCAAAACGGAGCAGCGCATCGACGAGATTTTCGGTATGGGGAGAATTTGAGAGCTTGAGAGTAACATAGGCTACTTTTTATTCAGGAAAATTTTAACATAAATATGGTAATTTTGTAAATAAAATCGTTAAACTGTCATACTTTACACAACTGTCATTTCCTACATAGCCGCTTCCAAAGAGTAGGTATGTCAAAGAGTATGTAATCAGTGACGTTTTTGTCTTTTTGGATTACCTATTTTAAGTGACATTTATGGCAGGCAGATTTTGGTGATACGAAGTTATGTCCAATAAAATTTATATGGCAAAACAACGTTTGCCGGGTCCGCTAGTAGTTTATATAAATAAAACTAGCTGACCCAGCGCGACTTCGTTCCCGTGGCCCTACCCCCTACTCCACCCTACCCTACCCGTACTCCACCCCTACCCTACCCCTACCCCTACCCTACCCTACCCCTACCCCTTCCCCTACCCCTACCCCTACCTCTACCCTACCCCTACCCCTACCCTACCCTACCCTACCCCTACCCTACCCTACCCTACCCCTACCCCTACCCTACCCTACCCCTACCCCTACCCTACCCTACCCCTACCCCTACCCTACCCTACCTATACCCTACCCTACTTCTACTCTACCCCCACTTACCCTCTCTTCCCCTATTTTCTCACCGTAAGAACCTTGCGTGGACTTCCACGAACATTTCAAGACCAAAATTAGCCAAATCGGTCCAGCCGTTCACGCGTGATGTCGTGACCAAGGGAAATAGGGATTCATTTTTATATATATAGATAATAATGATGATGATGATGATGACATACATTATTCCAATATCAAATTATAGTAGCTTGAACACTAGTGTTATGGAAATTGGAAACAACGACGGGTATTACCACATACACCCGGGCCCGAGGAAATGTTGAAAAGTTCGTTTTCAATATTTACCCGACCGGGAGTCGAACCCGGGACCTCTAGAGATATCGGCACCTTAAAAACCGGTGCTTACACCACTCGGCCCAGATTTTGGGAGGCTTATACTAAATTTGTTTCTTCTTGATTTTTTATTTTGATAGAAACCTAATAGTGCATAAAATACCTATTAGTTCAAAAGTTTCAAAGAAAGATCTGTTACAACGCCATAATCACGTAAGAGCGTTTGTATGAAAAGTAAGTCGGGTTGGCCGCCCTAAACTACTATACTTTGGTATTGGAACAATGTGTGACGGTGTCCAATATTTATTATATAATCGGGTATTACCCGTGGCCCCACCGCTATGACCCACTGGTGGGTCCATAGGTAATTTTTATTGCCCGTAGACCCACTGTTTCACAGTGGGGCTACGGGGAATTGAAACAAAACTTACTTTAACCGTGGTCCCACTGCTATCATGTTCAGAAAAGTATCATCATAATCATCATGTCAATCGAACGACGCCTACTGCTGGACATAGGCCTTTCACAAGGATCTCCACTACGATCGGTCCTGCGCTGCCCGCATCCAGCGAAAAGTATAAATAATAATAATTATGTGTTTTAATATTTAATTTAATTTTTATTAATATAATATTTTACTTATCAACTTTTTTGTGAATATTCTTTTTTCTTCAGGGTAAGGAGTTTTGTGCTTTTTTTTTAATTTTTTTTTTAGAGCATTGCTGTGCGACTACAGTAAAAAAAGGATAAAAAAATGCATAAAATATGGCATATGTGTAGTGCAGTGGGTCTACGGGGAAAGAAACTACCTGATCAATTACCCGTGGACCCACGGAAATTGACGCATTGAAAAGCATGCTTTAAAACTACTGCAGTGGGTCTACGGGGAAAAAAATATTACCTGTAGACCCACCAGAGGGGCAAAACGGTGGGGCCACGGTTAATACGTGATTATAATCTATATATATAAAAATGAATCCCTATTTCCCTTGGTCACGACATCACGCGCGAACGGCTGGACGGCGCGATTTGGCTAATTTTGGTCTTGAAATGTTCGTGGGAGTCCAAGGAAGGATATAGGGGTAGGGTAGTAGGGGTAGGGTAGGGGTAGAGGTAGAGGTAGGGGTAGGGGTAGGGGTGGGGGTAGGGGTAGGGGTAGGGGTAGGGGTAGGGGTAGGGTAGGGGTAGGGTAGGGTAGGGTAGGGTAGGGTAGGGGTAGGGTAGGGTAAGGGTAGGGGTAGGGTAGGGTAGGGGTAGGGTAGGGTAGGGTAGGGTAGGGGTAGGGTAAGGGTAGGGGTAGGGTAGGGTAGGGGTAGGGTAGGGTAGGGGTAGGGTAGGGTAGGGGTAGGGTAGGGTAGGGGTAGGGTAGGGTAGGGGTAGGGTAGAGTGGAGTAGGGGGTAGGGCCACGGGAACGAGGTCGCGCTGGGTCAGCTAGTACTAATATAAAAATGATCGTCTTTGACAGAACACCGCAGCGCAATGGCAGATCGTGTTCTACATCCTATCGGCGACATACGTGATCGGGGCGCTCTGCTTCGTATGCTTCGGGTCGGGCGACCGGCAGCCCTGGAGCTCCCCCAAGGAACTGCCGCAGTACGACGAACAGCCCTTGCGCGACGAGAAGGCGTAAGGCCGGCCACAAACATAGAATGTCATACTATAATATTGAATTACTGTGACACTGATAGTTTTCTTTCGGAACGCTTCGTAGTGACTAAAGTTCTATTTTGTATACATATTATTGCTCGCAGTCCTTGCGCGACGAGAAGGCGTAAGGCGGGTCACACACGGGTGTACACTCACGAGCAATAATATGTACACAACATAGAATGTTACCTACTACAATATTGGATGACTTCTGTGACACTGATAGTGATTAGTTTCCGCTTCAAAGTGACAAATTTTCGATGTTGTATACATATTATTGCTCGCAGCCCTTGCGCGACGAGAAGGCGTAAGGCGGGTCACACGCGGGTGTACACTCACGAGCAATAATATGTACACAACATAGAATGTTACCTACTACAATATTGGATGACTTCTGTGACACTGATTGTTTTCTTTCGGAACGCTTCATAGTGACAAAGTTCCATTTTGTATACATATTATTGGCGTCAAATTGATATGAGCGTCTAGAGTAGTCAAAATGATCCGAAAAACTTAAAAGCCAGATAACTGCGCGCGACTGGGGCGTTTTTGACGCTAGTTACAGTAAATTTTCTGGTCTAAGATTAACGTAAATGATAGTATTCGATTACGACCGCGCGCAGACTTATCTGGCGTGCACTCTATGTAAGCACAAAAGGTGTTCAAATTTTAAATGAGCAGTCAGGGTGTTCAAAATTATCTAAGCAAACAAAGCTCTCACAGTTATCTGTGCATAATGTACAGTACAACAACATAATATAATAATACTAGTGGCCGCCCGCGGTTTCACCCGCGTGGTTCCCGTTCCCGTGGGAATATCGGGATAAAAAGTACATATAAACCTTCCTCTTGAATCACTCTATCTATTAAAAAAAACGCATCAAAATCCGTTGCGTAGTTTCAAAGATTTAAGCATACAAAGGGACATAGGGACAGAGAAAGCGACTTTGTTTTATACTATGTAGTGATAACAGAACACTCTGACTGACGCTCATATCAATTTGACGCTGACTGTACCTGACATGTTTAGAGGTAAGGAGGACTCTCTCATAAGCAAAAAGTTGAAAAAGTGTCCAGCTATGACAGCTAAATAACAGAAACGGCGCTAGCGTATGAATGTAGTAGTTGTTGACGGACTGAAGTATATCGCGTTAGAAAATTATTTTTAGTGATTAGAGTGACATGAAATTACCTCAACTTATTTATTTACATATATCTTTTTTCAAACATTATGAAAATTTAACAGGCGTTAAAAATGGTAAACAATTGATTGTGTATATTTGTTTCTTATTTTAAAAAGTGCACCATAATTTAACGCAGTTTGACGGACACTTTTTCACAATAGAGATAGTCTTCGTTTACTCTACCCTCCATAACAGATAGGTCAGGTAAACCTGGTGGCGTTTGTTTTTAAACCTGTTTTGCGCCATACACGCTCAATTATACCTGCCAATTTATACCTGTTCAGGTATAACTGTCAGATATAAGTAAGCGTGTATGGCGGGCTTTAGGACTACGCTCGCTCTAGTTAGTTAAGTAGTACATGTATAGTACTATCGATGGAGAATGTAAGAGAACTTTAGCGGTTTTGTCAAACTGATAATTATAAAAAAATGTGTTACATAATGATGTAACACAATTTAACGTTAACCTGTTGGAAGTAAAAATAAAATCCTAATTTTATATTCAGTCAAAGGAATCTCAAAGACAGCTTAAAGTCAGATTAGGTTCACTTACTAATAATAAATTAATATACCTACCTAAATTGAATCGCCGGTGAGTATGTCGAACAACACTAGTATGAATTTAAAATTAAATAGACAAAACAAACTGAGCCTAGGGTATACAATTAATATTAGTAAGATACCGAACCATCCAAAAGTTTGACAAAACTAAACAAACTATTAGATTAGTTTTGTAATTGTAATAATGTACCTAATATAATAAAATTATAATTACAAAACTAATAATTCACACATTTCGATTCATGTTTTGAACATTTAAAACATTCGATTCGATAATGTAATTAGGCTGTGACAATCGCGACTGCTACCTACTTATATAAAATTATTGCCATGTAATGAGGGATTTTCTGACAGATGATTAAAAAAGAAAAAAGTTAGTTCCAAAAAACTCAACAGATGGCGTTAATCAGACATGGGTCTGCTTTTTTTTAATTTTCTGGCAAGGAGTCTACGTTAAGACGGTCAATTAAAAAACACTTGCAGAAGGAAAAAAAAACATTTGCAGGACTGAAAAGGCTTATCTACAACTCGCGGTATGGTCGGTATGGTATTGCAACGCAAAACAAGAGGAATATAATTATTTGACATTTCTTTTCTTCCGTCAACGTCAACTTTTTTTTGGCCTTGCACCTTCTTGCACAACTTTGAAATACAAGTGTAGGTCAGATCAGATGAGATACATGTCTGCTCAGCGCCATCTATCGAGCTAATAAATAAACTTTTTTTTTAATTTGCTGGCAGAAAATCTCTCATTCAAACTATAGTAGTCGCGTTTGCCAGAGCAAAATAAAAAATGTAAAAAAAAACTCAAAAAAAGGCTGTTAATGTTAAAGATTGTGATGTATTTATAACGTGCCGGCTTGCGCAATGGACACTCGATTTAGAATAAACTCGTTTTCTATAGCTCTACCCATTTAAATAGCCGTGAAAATATATAACCAACCATTTACACAAAAAAAAGAAGTAGGTACACACGGCGGCACATCTGACTATACATGTTGACCTTGAGACCGCCTTTATGACCTACGTAATAAAATTTGTTATCGCAGTTCAACTGTTGAACTTGATGTGCTGTCGAGTGTACATGAACTTCATGCTTATTTTGTTGAACTTGATGTGCTGTCGAGTGTACATGAACTTCATGCTTATTTATTATCAGATGGATACTACTACTTTGCATCTTAAATTATACAATAGTTTTGATTATGTACATTATTCGTCTTTACTCTATTTATTTTCTTTATGAATTGATCTTTTTAAGATTATTTAAATATTTTTATTGACAATATGTTGTTATTTTCAACATAATTTAATGTACATTAACTTACATAATCAATTTAGCCCAAGTTATTTAGTTTCTTTGACGTTTCAGTCTAATTAGCATTATTAAAAAAACTCCTTCGTGCAGATAATATTTTGCTAAAAAGTCATCTTTTATTCGGTTAAAAGCAATGCGGTAGTGACGCTATAGAAACGAGTAAATAATTACGTAACGATGGTTCTGAGAAACCCGACTCGTCGTTGTTATGAATATTAGTGTTAAGGACTCGAGAGATACAGTATTTTGGTTGCCCTGGTACGCTTTCGGTGGAGCTGTGGATAGTATACTTGTTGCTAATTGCTATCAGCCGGTCGAGAATGTGCACCACGAGATGTTTTCGACGCTAATCTGACTGTCAACTCTCCCAATCACATATCAGTAACATAAGCGAGACAGCAACACGCGCTGTCGCGGATGAGAGACGACAAAATCTTCTCGTGGCGCGCACGCTAGGTTGGCTCGTAGATATAGACGGCAGTATACATCTATTTTCATATATTGACTTTACGCGACCTTATTGTGCAAAAATTAAAGTTATATTGCTATATGTTGTGACTGGTCAATTTTTTACTTCAGTTTGAGTGATTAACACTATTTGTTGTAAGTATACTTTTAATGAAATAATTATTGCCGATTCGCATGCTACTAAAAAATACGTAAAATGTAGTCAAAGATACGCAAATTATCACAATTTTAGTTCCTATTCAAATGTCAACTTAGTGTTACATGAACTTGTGTCTATTGTTAAAAATAAAGTAGGTACCTATTAGAAAAAAATAAAATTTGCGTCTATTGTTTTACACATTTAAATATCCATCTTTTTGTTCTCTGTATACTATCCATATGCAAAACTTTCGGGCAAAGACATGGATGAAGACAATAAATGATTCCATGTATTTGTTTCCGAGTGTGTGTGTTGCAAAGTGGGTATTTTGTAGACTGTATCTGAATGTACGGTGTAGAACTTACTGTTTTACAAAGAGATTTAATATACTTACATGGTAATTTTTTTATCACCCCGGATAATAATTAATAATTTCAGGTATTATTCTACTCGTGAAAACAAACAACTTTTAATATGGGACCAAAACTGAAATCGCGAATCAGCTGTTTTATACATTTTTAATTAAAACATTTGCAGATTTTCTTCGCGATTTCCGTTTTGGTCCCATAGTAAAAGTTGTTTGTTTTCATGAGTAGAATAATCTCTGAAATTATCCGGGGTGATATAAAAATAACCGTGTATTGTAGATGTCTTTGCTGGTTTATTTTGGTTAGTTCTATCATTTTATTTCTGTTCAGTTGCTGACAGATTTCTTTAAGTTTTTTCTTTGTTTTACACCTTGAAATTGCAAAGTATCTTTACCAGTCTGCAGACATACCCAGCAAACGAACTGATAGATAAGGTTAGCGTGAGTATTCTCAGGGACCAAACTTAAGGGCAACTAAATGTGATACAGGCGCACTTATAGCTATACTTCGTCTATGCCTATAAGGCGCTACTCGGAAAAATATGGACTTTTTGATTTAAAACTATAGGACGGTTACAGTTGTTAAAAATCTGGTAATATAGTAGATTTCATTACAAGTGCGGAAAGCCTGTCATTGCAAAGAGTTCCGACAAATGTCTACCCGAGCCGAGGCGCAGCCGAAGGTGAGGGTTGACAGTCGGAACAAGTTGCAATGACGGTTCCGCACGTGTACTGAACAACTATTTTTAATACAGTTGCGAAAAAATTAAGCAATTTAATAAAATAATAAAACACAATTAACTCAACTAACTAATCGTAAAAGAATATAAGCAGAGACTTTTTTTTTGTTTTCTTCACCCATTCTGGGTTGGCAAAGGAAACTATGATCATACAGCCAAGGCTTCAGTAGAATTTTTTTATTGATATGAAATGAAAATTAAATTAAATGAGATGAAATGAAATGAAAACTAACAAAAGCAATCCGAATCCTACAGGAGCGCCTTTCCTTATTTCTCTCTTTTACCACATCGTTTTCCATTAAAGCCACATTATTGCACTAATTCCACCATACTAAGCACCTACCACAATAAAAACCAGAAAAAACTAATTTAGAAAATTAAGAAATAAGGTCCCTCATTTTCTTTTCACTTACTTGCGCAAACTCCTATAAGCAGATACTATGGTAAATAGTGCACGTCATACCATATTTAGTAATCTATGGTCATACGGCCAATTTTATGTATTTTTTATATTCATAAATTTCATTTGGCCGATACTAATATTAATTTAATGTATAATTAAAATTACTTTTAAATCTGATATTGAAACAAATTAGTAGCTTCTTTTTAGAAATATTTGCATGAATCATAAAAACTTCTATGATTTTTTTTTTAGTTAAAACTTCGTGGTTGGTTTTTTCTTTTTAATAGACAATATTTTGACAGTTGGGAAAGAAAACGCACGAGTTCGGGAAAGGTAAAGAAAAAGCTCGAGTGTGTAATAGCCCACATCCCGAACGCTATACGTCCCTGCAATACGCCACTTTTTGAGCAACTGTATTAAAAAGATATATATTTCTTCATACCTTTATCTAGAATCGTATAGTTTCAAAAACACGATTTTATGATTTTGCCTCGACACTTTTTATTTTCGAAAAGACCTCTAAAAATACGAACAGTGAAGATTATTCTTAAATGGGATTACTTACACTATTGGAAATTGGTTTAATTAGTGGACACCAATAATATTGAGGATCGTATAGAAGCATTTTTTTTAAATCGCTGTAGTTTTTTAATACGAAGTGATTTTGTGTTTTTTTTGCCTAATCTGCAAAATCGGTCTCGCTCCCGCGCGCGTCGTTTTATCATTGCTATCTCGCTTCAGCACATTTTTTCCGAGTATCGCCATAAGCTGGTGTGCAATAAAAACTTATTTTGAGACTCTGCAGTGAAAGTTGCCACTATTGGACTCCTAAGTAATAATTGACATATTGTAGATAGTTATCTCTTTGTGTATCTGTATACCAGTCCGGTTTCGAAGTCGCCTGCTATGAATGCGCATGTAAAATTACTAGATTTCTCGATAACAATTTATCAAGTATATTGTATAAGTATCAATTTATTTATTTTTCTACTATATCGAAAGTTTAGGAAGATTCTGAGCCATTTATAGTTGTACCAGTGGGCGAAACTTGACCATAGGCAAGTCTCGTTTCTTTTTTTTTACCGTAAGACATAGATTATAAGATTAAGCCATGTTCGCACTTAGCTTTATTACAAGGGACAATGCATAGTTTTAATGTGCATTTCGACAGCTGTGATAAAGAGATTTGTCTATGGCCTTACTCTACACATTACTTAGTTACTTAGACGCACACAACTTTAGATCATTGGTTGTTCACAAACGAATCTTGATGACGGCTACTAGTAGTTCCTAAATTACGATCAGTATTTGGTTATTTCGTCGTTTTTGTGAGTTTCCACGGACAATATTTGCTTTTCAATCAAATTGCGGGTTAGTTGGCTCGGTGCAGATCGAATGAGTGGTGGTGAAGAGATTTCATTCGTTGTCAATAGAAATTTAACTTCAAAAGGTTTAACATAAGGCAGAAATTGATTGATACCCTCCAGGGTTGAATTTTGAACTCTCGGAGTTCATCCAAACAAAAGTCTCTTCTAATAATAAAATAAAATTCTTAAACTTAAGTCTTTTACACCGTCGCCGTCGTTCTGCGCAAACCCTTGATTCGCAGAGTACATAACACTGTCAACAAATAACTATAAATCTTTGTCTGTGGGAACAGTTAAATTTTTACGAATATTAAGTATTCATTATTTATATTATTATTTCTTAATTAAACAGACTGTTGTGTGATCGCAACGGCTGCTAAAAATATTTAACTACTTGCAAAATTGTATTTTCTTATAGTTAAATCCACTTTTGAAGTAGTTTTTAGCTAAGAAATGACTTGTCATGTTAATAACGGTTGTTTAGGATCAAATTATAA
This sequence comes from Crambus lathoniellus, assembly GCA_949710035.1. Classification (NCBI taxonomy): domain Eukaryota; kingdom Metazoa; phylum Arthropoda; class Insecta; order Lepidoptera; family Crambidae; genus Crambus; species Crambus lathoniellus. Next base: position 4,714,749 of record OX453296.1, read on the forward strand.
TGTGAATGCGTACCTACGTCCACGAATAAGGGGCTGACATGAGCCAACTAGCGCCGCCAATCGATTTTATTTTATTTCTACATAATAAGCTCAGTTTCTAAAAAAAGAATTCAGTCTAGGTCTTGTGCATAACGTCTAATATTTATTGAATAACTTTACACAATTTGAAAAGCATTCAAACAGTTTTAAAACGTGATTTTGTCAAAAGTGGCCACTTCGGTTCAAACCCGTTTTTTAAACTATTGAACGCATTTTGTAATGTTGTAACGTTATTCAAAAAATATTACCCGTCATTCACAAGACCTTGTCTGATTTATTTTATTAGAAATTGGGCTTATTAAGAATAAATAAAATCGATTGGCGGCGCTAGTTGGCACATGTCAGCCTCTTAATTGAATGTATTAAAAAGGGTATTTTGTTAGTACTGACATGTTTTATAATGATTTGTCTGTCTCTTTTCTTATTACGATAATATTATATGATTTTAATTAATGATTAATTTAATAATATAATTGCATAACATTTGAATTCATTTATCGAATAAATGCATTCGGAGGTAAAAAATATTCGCTTTTCACTTTATAAAAATAAGTTCGTGCATCTCTGAAATATTTCAAGCAGGTACTGATAAACGAATGAGAAATACTCGTCTGTTAAACAAATTATCGCTTTGAACAAGATAATTATAAGATATTAATAAAAAACCAATGTAAAGCTGTAACGGTACAGAATTGCACTTGTTATTATATTTCAAATATTTATTGGCTTTTGTATAAAATAGAATGATAATGCTAACCTTGGGTCCTTGGGAAGTATTGGTTGATGTTTTGGAGGTGAAAGCTCGATACAAATTGGTTTAGGAAACAAAAATTAGCTTTATTTGCGAAATGCATTATATCTTCAGTGGGTATACATTCATTCTTGAAGTCTTGAGTCTTAAATAATTGTTCTCAAATGTGCACGGATTGATTTCTGAAAAAAAGAAGAGGTTTAAAAGTAAATAAAAACAATAGTGTTTATTTATATCTGACCTTGGAGGTAGCAATTTAGAGATTATAGTGGATCTCACCTTGAAACAATAGCTGTGCAGATTGTATAAACCTTGAGCATGTTATTTTAGACATATTTGTAAACTGACAGGGTTGTAGGCAACAGAGTTTGTAGGCATGTTTGTTTACAGGCGTGTTAGTGGCACAATATGTGTTCGGCATATTTATTGGTTACACATGTGAACTCTGGTTAATTACATCACATCAGTCTAATTATTATGTTTGGAGCTAAATATTTATTTTATACAATGTTAGCAAAATACTGATAGGTTATGACAGGTAAACATAGATGCTCCTAGCGGCAGAGTTGGGAACTAAAGCAAGTCAAATGAGTGCACATAAGTATAGAGAAAAGGTTGTACTCACAGAATGTTAAATTAACATTATGTATAACTTAAATAAAAATATGGGTTAAATAATCAAAAGTACAGAATATTGTTTTCTATCTTAGATAAGGTTCAAAGTTTCAAATGTATATTGGCTAGAGGTGATACGTTCGGAAATTATGTTCGAACAATTACAATTTTGATAATAGTTTTCATTCGTAAATAAAAAAAGGAATCATACAAAATAATGTGTTTATATTATGTGAGAAGGTAGTATTTTGAATAGTTTAGTAAATTTTATAACTTAATATTAGAAGTCTTGTAGCTATCCAAGGTTTCTGAACGAAATTGAGGATTTTTTAGAAGCTGAGGTTGGTAGTCATGAAAACATATCTTCTTCTCTTTCGCTCATTAGGCAGAGGTGATCAAAAGTGTGCCTTATTTTGTTTAGATCTCAATGATTTATATAAAAGTAGAGGTTTCCAAAGAAAAGAAAAGCTGTTATATTAGATAAAAACAAAATGTACTGTTATAACGGAGGCTTCGCATTATTATTTATTGTGTACCAACGCGCAACCCGTTTATATAAAGTTAGGTGTTTGATTATGCTGGTTAGAGTAAGGAGTAGAGCAAGCTAAAAATGGGAGGTTAGCTTGTGGTAATTTAAACAGGGTTTTTCAAAAAAGGGGCGTGGCGAGGGAAAGTTTTTCAAAAAGAGAGCGTTGAGGACGCGACGCTACGGATAGCGTCGCTTGGGAAATCGAGAGGTATAAAAGGTTTGGAGGGGCGACGCTCGCTCTCTTATATTCTCCGGTTCTACGGGCGTCAACATCTGAAAAATTGCTCCCCCGGCGTGCGACGCCGCTTCACTCTCCTCTGTAAGAAAGCGTCGTTTTTGAAGAAGTTTATTTTTAAATCAAGCAAGAATTAGTCTTCAAGAAAAGTGTACAGTGAATTCTTGCCAATATTAGGGCGTTTTTGGGTTCGCGATCTTTTAAACGTTTTAATTTTGGAATTCTGACTGGTAAATTAGATCCGAAATTAAAAAGTCTAGTTTGATTACAGAAAGCATTTCAATTAAAGTAAATTATTCCCAAGTAAAATCTTAGAAAATGGGTGATTTGAATCAGAGAGGGTGGACCTTTCACTTGGGCGCATAGGGATTTGTTTCTTCAGGAGTACATTTGCTCATGACTCCGGGCTTTCTTCAGGCAAGATTCACAAGGGGGGGGCTAGGTCCAAAAATCCAACGCTGTGGATCGTTGGGTGAGCGTTCAATGGATAACGCTTAGTAATTTCCACATGGTTTGATCAGGCGGGCTGTTTTCATTGACAGTTTTTCAGTTAACACGTCTGATGGCGCGGGGCGTATGCCCCAGATTTGGAGGCAGTTGCGGCCTGATTGAACCATACCTACCTGTAGGGTGTCTATCTGTTCCCTTCCCAAGCAGATGGACCACGGCATGAGCGATAGGATTTTAGGGGGCCCACTCACCCAAACTTGACAGAATTGGGGCGTCAGAACTGGCGATACAGGCGCCAGGTTTGTGTTTGATAGGAAAGTCGCATTTAGTCGAAAAGTAGGCAGGTCAAAAATTATAACTAGCGTGCTAGTAGGTTTGGCTTCTTGCAGTTGGGGGGGGTGTATTGCAGAAGCTAAATGTACACTGTACGGTTTGGTATACAGAGTAGGTAGATTGAGTGTAGAAAAACAGCGAGTCAGGAAAAATTTACGCGCCAAAAGTTCGTTGCGTTGCGTAGGAAAAAGGCGGGAATAATGACCAGGACGCTAAGTCGAGGTATCAGTATAGATTTCCAAAGTAGATTCATAAAGTCTATGAGAAAGTTATGTTTAGGTACCTTAGAAATTGAATTTGTGAGAGAAAATCGATCGTAGACAACCCTAGGGATATTTTGGTTGAACCTAGAGGAAAATGCAATTTAATAAAAATTACAAGATGGCGGAGAGACGCTTTGATCGAGTCACTTGGACTTGACATGACGCTTAGTAGCTAAACTTGTCATTCGAGACAAATATCTAAACGAACGAACCCGGGCGATTGTATGAATCGTTCTCGTGAAATTAACTACCATCAATATGAATTGTGTGTGGATGAAATTAGCTTTGGAGCAAAATAAAGGTGTCCTTGCTGTGACAGAAGCATAACTTGTGTGTGTGAACTTAGTGCTGTGAATTGCCTAGAGTTTGTCTAGAAACTAGCTTAGGGCTTGGTACTACCTAACCTTTATCAGTGATAACCAACATTATTTTATTGTTACAAAATAAACTGGGTATAGTCTTAAAGTGATCAGATTGTCCTGCTTTAGTTTTCACAGAGGCACTCTTATAATTTAGACCTAGAACTTGCTGATCAGCTGGGCACAAAGATAAGTTGAAAGATAGAAATCTGAGTGTAAGGTTGACTCAACTGCTGGCTCTGGCGAGGAATTCGTTGCCATAGTGGTTTTGATTATCTGTCTAAAACATGTTTCTGTGAAATCAGCTGAGCAGTGGTTTTCCTTGTAAGGGAATGGTAGATAGTGCAATATGTCTGGATGGTTTGATCACCTGGGGGAATTTAGGAGTAACGCTTTGGTGATGGAAATTAGCTAAAAATTACTTATAGTTGTCTATATGCAGGTGTCACATTGCTTGTAGCGTTCAGAAGCACCAGCTGTATCTCAGTGATACTTACAGGAAAGGTCCCTTAGGTAATAAATAAAACATGAGATTAGTCGCTAAGCTCAGTCAGAATCCTGTGGTTAAGCCAGTATAACCAAGAGGTCAGAATGTTAAAAATCAGCTGTTCCAACATACAATCATTACTTAGATTGGTCGTCTTGACCTTAATATGCACTAAATTACATTATAGTAGTCATATGAATTATTATTGAACAGAAATACTTAGTTGTAAATCATTATGACTATAATTAAAGCTAGCAATTAGCTCACTCACAGTAAAGGAAAGAGTGTAACTAATATTGAATCATATTCTATCAAGTGCATTAGGAAAGTCTGGAGGAGATAAAAATGCTAGGACGAAATCACTGGATACGCGGAGGTATGGGGCGTATTCCTTTGCCAGACCTAGAATAATAATTTAAAAGAATTGGAAAGAATCTATCAAGATGAAAGTAACTATATATTGTATTTCTAACCTCAAAACATGCTAGTCTAACCCGGAATTCTGAACCTAGGCTTAGATCTATGATAATGTTAGATTAGACTGTATATAAATATGTAAATAGAGCACAACATGGGTTTCATTTAATATAATTATGTTAGACAGCTGTCGGGAGGGTTGATGCACAGGACTGAGCTGTAATTTCATTACAGTCTGTCATGATTGAAAAAGCGGTGAGCGAAGACAGGAAACACACATAGTGTTGGATCCTAAATAATCTCTAAAGTAGTATATCAAAGAAATAGCATTCTGCAATGTTTTGGTTCTAATATTCAGTTAGTCAAGTAGTGGCATCATAGGTTTTCCTTTATATCAGTAGTATTTTATTGACAGGTGTTGTACTGGTCGCTTCACTTAGTGTGCTAAAGCTCTGCATGACACCAGGGAACCTTCAGAATCAATTCATAACTTCCATCACCAATTCATCATATGGAATAGGATTAGATAGGGAGAAAGTAGGTATAAAAGCCTTCACTTCAGTTAAACATTCATAGCAACCCAGCTGTTCTATGATAATGTCTAGGTATGAGTGGAGAGTAGGTAACTGGTACTAAGGTTTGTATCATAGCCGGAAGCAGTCGTTGTTCTAAGAGAATAGAGTAACCAGATGGAATTGTATTTGTACATTTAACATGACTATCCAAAACTACTCAGGGAGCTAGGGAATTTAGTATCCTAAATTATCTATACTAGAGGCAATTAGTAGTTTACCACCATTTGACTACACAAGCAACTAATCTATATAAGCAAAGTAGGAGACCAGAAGTTGGTTATATTTGCTAAGGGAACAGAGAGATTAGTACTTACTTTAGTCATCTATTAGTCATCCAAGATCTAGACCATTAGTTTGAATAAGTACTTCTAGAGTACTATTATTAACCTATATAGTCGATAAGTTATGAAAGTTCTAGTAGATGAGATAATAGGTTAAATTGGTTAACTTAGACAACCATATAGGAAGCTATCAATTCCTTGGAAGGATTTTATACTAAGGAGGCTAGTAGAATTGTAGGATATTAGTAGAGTTCAATAGGAAGAAACTTTGTTAGTTAGAACGCTAAGTTGCTTCTCTGAACGAATCAAGGGTTCTACGCTAATCAACCAGGGTATCCACTAAACTTCACGTGCCCCCTCAGATCTATAAAAGCTTCATTAACTTACTATCAAAATTAGGGTTAGGTTCAGGTTCGGTAAAATAGTCATAGTAATTTGTAGGTCATGATAATTAATTTATACTGAATTTCTTAGTTAGTTAGATAGAACATACATAAAGAACTTCCATTAAAATACAGGGTACAAAGTAGGATTGTTTATTGTATCGGTATTTTATTATATAGAAGCGTTATTAAATAGAAATAAGCAACTAGGTAGTTAACTAGAAATTAGAAAATCAAAAAAATTAAGTTAGGAGGGGTAGGAGGGTTACAATAGTTGTGCCGATAACCAGGATAGAAGTTAACACATTTACTTATATCAAATCTTTTATTTACTTATTCGCATACAAAATAGGTTGAGGCTTTTTATGGTTCTGAAGGCGAGTGGCTACATTTCAATAAGATGATTGTAGTCACAATTTGTTGTTGTGAGTGTGACAGAGGAGCAATTGGCACTAGGAGGGGCGCTATTAGTTAGGAGTCTGTTCTGTTTGGTTCTTAAAGAAATGTTTGGGGTCAGGTCTTGATTGAGATTCTTGTTTCTGAAACGAAAGTCTTCATTAATTTAACATGTTAAGGTTAGCATATAAACATTGAACATGATTTAAAGTCATATTGGGTGGAAACTTACAGTTTGTTGTCGATTTATAAACAAAAGACAACCGTAGAATTAAAATTTGGAGGAATCGCTTTCTTTGTACAATGAAGTTCTCGGGGTTGTCGCATATCTTTGAATTTTCTGGTACAGACGAACACATGTTTCCACATTTGTTGGTAATAAATAGACATGTAGTTTTACAATACCAATATTGTAATTTACTGTTGCAGTAAAAACTTTGATTTTACAAAGAATGAAAAGATGATAACAAATTTGTTAGTACAACAAATACAATTAGGTATAGATAGTGTCAAGTCAATCACGTGTCAAATTATAAGAGGACATTTGAGTAGGCAAAGGCATCAGATCATACAGCTAAGAGTGCCACAAATTAGTACAAAATCATTTAACTTGTGTAATTCATGCAATACATTCCGCATAAATAGTAAGTTAAAAAAAAAAAGGCGCCATAGAAATGGCGTAGCGCATATTTGGTGATAAGTTTTTTTTCCTTAAAACTTTTATGGTATTGAATTTTAAAAGTTGAAGCACTATTTTTGAATTAGCAAATGCGAGAACAGTAATTATTGGGTGAGAATAGTTCCATCTATGCGGTTAGAAGGAGCGGAACGTTATAGATTTTGCTTGGACGGGACTTTTGTTTCATAAGACGGAGCGTCAGACAGATGTTATTTATTTACCATAATAGTTAAAAATACCTATTTCGGTTTTGGTTCTCACAGTAGTATCTATCAGTACTTATTTAAACTATTAGTAGGTTCCTTGGGGTTTATCATTTTAAATATTCATACCAAAATATACCATAGACATGTACATACTCCGTTCAACGCCATCTAGTGAAGCTTTGGAAGCTTTTGTTTTTAAGTGGGCTGTCAGAAAGTCGCTCATTACTAGTAAGGGACAGTTACTCAATACTCAAATAGATGGCGCTTTACGACAAGTATTATGTAACCTGGGGTTTTTTCTCAATATATTACTTACAAAAAAATATGGATATGGATATGGGCTTCATCTGTCATTCGAATTCTTTATTTTGATGGGTTCTTGCTGCTTAGTTCTGTTGAACGGTGTTATCTAGTTATTATTTTACCCAACGTCGCCGAATAGGAAGTCGGCAGCGGCTATATTGTAAAAAAAAAAAAAAAAAAAAAAAAAAAAAATTTTGAATCCATAAAGTTACGCGGTTTGTTTGCCTTGCCCCACCATAAATACTCAAGTTGTTTGCCGACTTCTCTATGTCTTGTAATTCAGAATATTGCGCAGAGCGTATAAAAGTTCAAACATACTCAAAAGGATAGTATAAGTAGTATTTAAAAACGCATACTTCTAAATACTCATGGAATAGGTTTATGGAACGGGTATTTTGGTGCGCTAGTGCTTGCGGGACTCAGGGCGTGTTTGGTCTGAAACGTCTCATCTCTAACAGTCAGTCGGTTTAGTACCATTTATTTTCACCCATTGATTAGAGCTTTAAAGGTGCGCGCGTGTTATATTAGGTTGTATAATGTCATTTCTGCATAGGCTTAAATGATCCGGGGTCGATGCTATAGTGTAGATGTTTGGAGCGGTTGGGGTCGCCATAGTTCTCTTAGGTAGTGTACAGGTTAATCGGAAGGTTGTCTGACCGATCGCTGGCAACATTGGCCGTGGCCATGTACTAGTACCACACTAGCTGTCATTTCTAAATCTTCTATGGGACTATGTGTGGGGGCTGTTCGCGGTCAACTGACGGACCGTTGCTCACACACGAACAGACCGGTTGTGGGGCACCACTAAGTGACAAATTGATAATGACAGGTTGACAGTTCGAAATAAGACAGCCAACAGAGGAAAATTTTCAAATTTTGAGTTTCTTTGGAAGTTTAATTAATTTGAGAAGTTTGTATCGGACGGGAAGTTAATTAATGCGGTTTAGAGGTAATTTCTGCTAAAGATTTATTGTGAAGGTGTTAATAGGAGTCTGTGAATGATACAATCAATAGAAAGTTTAATAAGGTGTTATGTTACCTATTAAAACAAAGTTAGTAAAAGCAGTGAAGTGTATTGAAAGTTCATCTGGAGGTTTAGTTTTAAAACAAATATTCAAATGAATTTTGGAAGGAGAAAAGGATAAATTCTTTTTAACTTATAGTGGGAGCTAAAACTACTGGGTAAGCTACTTCATAATTTAGTTAATTTTAGGTTAGGTGAGTTTAGGCCTTCTTAAAAAGAATCTTGTTAGCAACTGCTGGAGCTACACGAACTTCATGGAGAGATGTTTAGTGAAAGAGTAATGGGTTTGATATCTGTCAGGCAGAATATTGTTTTACATATTTTAGTGATGTTAATAAGGCAGATAGGTAGGTTGTCATCAATAGCATATTTCGTTAAGCCTGTAGGAATTAATGTTGTCATTATGGAATAGATATTTCATAGGAATAACAAACATAGCCTGGGTTTAAGTATAGAGCATTTATTGCACCTTAATTTCAATCAGTGATTTAATCAGAACATGGAGAGGTACTTATTTACATAGTAACTAATAGGTTATAGTGTCAAGGATTAAGTAAATGGGTGGATATTGCGACAGGGAAGGAGATTAAGTTTTAACTAGTTACAAAGGCGTGACCCTGGTAACATTTATATTAAAGTTAGTCGGAATTTGTCATTGGTTGGTTTTAGCCAAAATAGGTTAGCTTTGGAAATGATAAAACCTTTTGAATAGGATTATAGTGCAACTAAATAAAAAAATAAAATAACACCAAATAAATAAAATTAAGTTGAGTAATGAAGCGGATCTGAATAAATAAAATAAAATAAAATCATTACATAGTTTGGTAAATTACTGAGATAACCTAAACAATAGATACATGAAAAAAAAAAGGGAAATAAAATTTTGTAAATGTTTAAATCTAATTAGAGAACGGTTTTTAAAAGGGAATTAATTTTGGTTTATTGTTATCCAACACATTGGATAATACTAAACCAGATCTATAGGGTAGCTATGTTTTAATTGTTTGATTAGATCTGACCATACACCAAATATTAGCAAGAATTCATTATGGGTAAACCAGTTCGCGTTCGTCGGGCACCCAAACGATATGAATCTACCGAGGAACAAGTGATGCAAGAGGAGTTACATAATAGTTCTGATCAAGGGGACACGTTAGAAGTCAGGGAATCTCGCCCTGCGGTGGAGCGATCTCCAGCGGCAAAGGTGATTAAGAGGCCCAAGATAACACGTTCACAAGAGTTGACCTCTATACAGCGAATGTTAAACCGAACGGTAGGAGCGTTGACGAGGAAGATTAATGTGTTGGGCGAAGAGGTCAAAAGGGTGCAGGAGTCTATGCAAGTTACCACTAATGAAGGAAAAGAGGCGTCTGTAGCCGAAGTTACATCATTGAATCCCATAGAAATAAGGAGTAGTTGTGTGCAAGAAACAATTAAGGATGTCCATCCGACGGAAGATGAACAAAAATATATAATTTGGAACGTCAAGAATATAAATTTGGAAAAGCCTAAATTTGGTGAAACAGCTGTGCATCCTGTTAATTTCATTGAGGACTTGGAAACCTATTTGAAGAAGGCCGGGAAATCAAATAATGAACTGGATTTGATATTAGAGTGCCTAACTGGTAACGCTAGAGATTGGGCCCGTATCTATAAAGGGAGGTGGACAGGATTAGTTGACTTTAAATTAGATTTTCTGAAAGCATACTGGGGAGAAAATGAACAGAACGAGTTGAGACGAAAGATAGTGCAAGGAGTTTGGAATAGAACGGAAACTCCCACCATGGTGGAACACTTCCTTAAGTTAACTGGAAAGGCACAGATGTTGAGTTACAGCATACCTGAAAAACAATTGGTCGGAGATATCATGCGGCATTATCCGAAATTTATTCAACAAGTTTGGGCGACTAGCCAGATAGAAACTATTATTGAAGCCGCCGAATTTTTAAGAAGCATGGACGACATACAGAAGCAAGATGTTCCGAACACGGTTATGACTAGGAATTTCAAGGAGTGGGAGAAGAAGAAGAAGGTACATCAGCAAGGTTATAGGCAGTGGCAGAGGCCAAGAGAGGCTGAAGTACATGCAGTTAATTTAGAAAATAATACAAATTTTAATGTAAATGGTAGTGAGGCGTTAAACTAGGGGAGGCTGAGACTCTAGTCTCCGGATCAGCTTCAACCACAGGGGACCGAATTTATCATATGATGGCTGGGATGAAATGGTGTCCAGGTGAATCACTAGGACAGAATAATACAGGCATTAGGGTACCGATAGGTCAAAATCCGAAAGATCACAGTACAGGAGTAGGATTAGATTATATTGAGCCGGAAACTATCGAACTAAACATTCCTAGTCAAATCGTAGAGGTGTTGAAATTAAAAATCGAGCAACTTATGGTAAATGTTAGCGAGAATATAGGTGCAATATTTGATGAGGAACGCACATCTAAGGTAGATACTCAAATATTTAAGTCTGAACTATTAGTTCAAATATTTGATGAAAATGTTGTAGCACTATTGGATACAGGTAGCGATATAACATGTATTTCAGAAGAGTTTTGGAATAGGCTAAAGGGGAAAAGGACGACAATACCTACTATGCCGATTAAATCATTGCTTATTAAGACTGCGGTAGGACAGAAAAGCGTAGAAGTAAAAACTATAGCGTTGGTAGCCTTAGGTATAGGACCTTTCCAAAGCGATTTGACTGTACTAATTGTACCGGGCCTTAGTGCTAATTTAATTCTGGGGTTTGATTGGATGAAAGAAAATCAGGCGTCCATTATACTTAATAGAGAGGAAGAGGGAGTAGAAATTATGATAGGAGGGGACATGAAATTATTTAAATTTTATAGAAGTGAGAATGTTCAAAATGAAAGTAGTCCTTCAGCGCAATTCAATTTAGTAGCAATAGAAGATGACAATATAGATAGTAATATTCAGGAGTTAATACATAAATTAAAATTAGACAAAACTAAACAAGATGCTTTGGAGGGAGTTTTAATGAAACATAGACAGTTATTTACCTCTAAGTTAGGGAGAGCAAATTGTTATGAACATGTTATTACCATGGAACCACATTCACCGGTAGTGAAACGGACATATCCAATACCATATGCTTATAGGGATAAGGTAGAAGCAAAGTTGATAGAAATGCAAAAGCAAGGGATTATTAGTCGTACCTCTACACCATACTGTAGTCCGTTGACTTTTACTTTAAAACGGGACGGATCTATACGTGTTTTATTAGACGCTAGAGAAATAAATAAGCATATGATAGCGGAGACAGAAAAACCACCGTTGCAATTAGATGTTCTAAATTCTTTCCAAGGGGCTAGATTTATTAGTATAGTAGATTTAAATAATGCTTATTTTCAAATCCCCATATCCGATTCTAGTAAGAAGTATACCGGATTCTCATTTAATGGGAAGTCATATGTTTATAATGTTTTGCCTCAAGGATTAAAAACGTCAGTTGGGAGTTTTAGTAGAGCAATGGATTTCATTTTAGGACACGAAGTTAGAGACTTTTGCGTGAATTATTTAGACGATTTAGCCATTATAACAACAGGTTCGTTGTCACAACATCTAGAGCATTTAGACATAGTGTTGGGAAAATTATCTAAGGCAGGTTTAACATGTAACTTAGAGAAATGTGAATTTTTAAGCACTGAGGTAAAGATGTTAGGATATATCATTTCAACTAACGGGATTAGCACCGATCCAGAAAAGGTTAAGTCAATACAGCTGTTTCCAGTACCAAAGAAATTAAAACAAGTCAGGGCGTTTTTAGGACTTTGCAATTTTTATCGTAAATTCATACCGGAATATAGTGTTCATACTCAACCATTATGTGAATTATTAAAAAAGGATAAGAGATGGAATTGGGGACAAGTAGAACAGGTTGCTTTTGAGAAAATAAAATCACTTTTTATTCAGACCATAGAATTGAACCATCCAGATTTTTCTCAACCTTACTATTTACAAACAGACAGTTCGGGAATTGGATTGGCAGGGGTTTTGTACCAGATGGATAATCAGGGGGACGTAAAAGTTTTAGGGTTTCACAGTAAATTATTAAGGGGTGCACAGTTAAATTGGACGGTAACCGAACAAGAGTTTTATTCAATCATTTGTTGTTTAGAGAAGTTTGAGACTTATTTGCGGGGTGCTAAAGTAATAATACGTACAGACCATAAAGCTTTGATTTTTGTAAAAAATAGTAAATTATATAATGCCCGGGTAACTAGGTGGATAAATTACTTAGAACAGTTTCAATATGAAGTTCAACATGTCAAAGGTAGAGAGAATGTAGTAGCCGATGTATTATCTAGATACCAACCAGAGGGAGATTTATTGCAAGAGGATAAGACTAATTCACCTAGGATATTTTATACAGAAAATAGGACAAATAAAGAACTACATGAAAAATTAAAGAATCTAGATAGGTCACAGCAAGATGATGTCGAAATAGGAGAAATAATTAGAAAACTTAATAATGGGGTCGTGGTAAACAGTAGGTCAAGTCAAATCTTTAAACGATGCTCATTAGAAAATGGTTTATTGTACTATTCACCGGGAGAGGGAGACAAACGGGTGTTATTTTTGCCCGAGTCGCTTAGAGAAGAAATTATTTGGCAAGTCCATTTAGAAATGGGACATCAGGGGGCATATAAAATAATTAAATACATTAGGGATAGATTTTTTTGGAAAGGGTTAACTAAACAGGTTAAACGAATTTTAAGGGGATGTCACGAGTGCCAAGTCACCAAGAGTGATACAGCAAAGTATGTAGGACCTTGTCGGTCAATTATAACTGAAAATGTAGGAGACATTGTTATGGTAGATTTATACGGACCTTTACCATCAGGAAAGTTTGGTATGAGCTATATTTTAGTTATTCAAGATTCTTTTAGTAAATTTGTAAAATTTTATGATCTTAGGAAAGCAACAGCAATTTCAGTATTAACAAAAGTGAAAAAGTTTTTCCAAATAATTAAACCTAAAGCTATAATGTCTGATAATGGATCACAGTTTGCCAGTAAAGTATGGAAAAAGAAAATGAAGGAAGAAGGGGTCAGAGTTATTTATACTACTGTTAGGAATCCTAGACCTAATACCACTGAAAGAGTAAACAAGGAATTAGGTCGGTTATTTAGAACTTATTGTAGGACAAATCATAAAGGCTGGGTAGATTTATTGCCAAAATTAGAAATTTTATATAATAACACATATCATGAGAGTACTGGTTTTACCCCTTGTGAGATTTTATATAGTGAACCCACCAGGTTATCATTTGATAATAAGTTACCAATTGATTTAGTAGCTCTGCCTGTTGAAGAAGTCCGAGGAAAAGCTCGTGAAAACTTAAAGAAAGCAGGACAAATACGCCAAAATAAATTTAATGAACGATATAGAATTATTCAATTTCAAATAGGAGACCTAGTAAAAATTAGGAAATTAAATAAGTCTGACGCTAAGCTAAAGATAACAAAAAAATTCGAGCCATTGTATGAGGGTCCGTTTGTGGTTGGAGCTAATCCGTTCAAAAATGTTTATTTACTTGTTGAGCCTAGTACTGGAAGGGAGCGAGGGAGGTTTAATGCCATACATCTATCTAAATATTATAAATGAATTTAAAAATTGTTTTCCCTGAAGGAAAACCCAAATTAACTTGTGTTGTGTTAGGGTAGGTAAATGTAACTTTAAAATCAATTATAAATGAATTTAAAAATTGTTTTTCCCTGAAGGAAAACCCAAATTCACTTGTGTTGTGTTAGGGTAGGTAAATGTAACTTTAAAATCAATTAATAAAATGCCACAAAATAAACTTAGTGTTGTTTCCCTGAAGGAAAACCCAAATTAACCTGTGTTGTGTTAGGTTAGGAAAATGTAACTTTAAAATCAATTAATTAAATGAATTTAATTTTGGTTTCCCTAAAGGAAGTCCAAATTAACTTGTGTTGTGTTAGGTTAGGAAAATGTAACTTTAAAATCAATTAATAAAATGCCATACATTTGTCCAAGGTTATCAATTTATTTAGCATTATTTTCCCTGAAGGAAAATCTAAATTAAATTGTGTTGTATTAGGATAGGTAAATGTAACGTTAAAATCAAATAAAAGGGTAGTGAAAACACACTTGTTCAGAAATTATTAAAATAATTTAGTATAGTTTCCATGAAGGAAAATCGAAATTAATTTGTGTTGTGTTAGGATAGGTAAATGTAACTTTAACGTCGAATACTAAAACCCGTGTGAGGAATTTTTTTTCTCAAATAGGTTTTAATGTCATATGATTGTCTATTTAATATAAATGAATTTTATGTTGTGTTCTCTTAAAGAAGATAACATAAGTTGTGTTGTGTTAGGCTAGTAAAATGAAATTTTAAAATATAGTGATTAATATAAAAGAATTGCATTGCGGTGTGATTTGGGGAAACAACGTAAGTTGTGGTATGTTAGTAAAGGTAACTGTAGTAAAACAAAGTAGATAAACCAATCCGGAAAAAAAAAGGAATCTTGAATAAAAGTTTTATTGCCATAAAATTGTTTAAATTTAATAAGTTAATTTTGCGACATGGTACCCTTGGGAAAATATGATATTTTATATTGTGTTAACTAAATAGAAAGGTATTTTATTTCCTTCCATTAACTAGCTGGAAAATGGTTATTTGAATGCAGGATTGTTGCGATATCCTTGAACTTATGTAAAATTTTATGTAAACTTAATTATATTAATATTTATATGGAATGTAACTTTGAATTGAACAATAAACGATACTGGGGTAACTTTGTATAACGGTTGTCGGGACTGGGAAAAGCCTACCTGAGCTTACAAACAAATTTTAGCAACTCTAGTATTAGGCTGAAAAAAAAAAATTACCAGCCTAATAAAGATTACAATTGCTCAAAGGAGTTAGTTCATTCAAGTTGTTTTATCGTACTACTAGGTTTCAGACCAAATTTCAAGTATATTCATTAAAAGGATATTCAAATACTCAAGTTGCTAGAAAGTTGTAAGGTCAGATAGAGGGGAGTGTTGGCGGCTTTTCTTACCGGGGGGGTAATTTTTATTAGGTAGGTATACATGTTGAAGGAAATATCATGGCTACTGGTGATGGTAGTTCATTCGGAATTGATTAAATTTAGGCTCTCAGAATATCAAAAGGAAGAGAAATAACATAATCAAAATTAAAAGCTTGATATTAAAATCATCAAAAGCTTCAAGGTTATAGTGCTTTTGGTTGAAAATTTATTAAGGTTAATAGAGGTTGCCGGAGCAAGAAATAATAGGAATTAAAAAGGAATGTACCCAAATCGTGTGTTACATGATTGACTGTATAACAAGTAGGGTTGCGTATTGGTAAGTAACATCGAGTAGATTGCGTACAGACAGAAGAATTGCGTAGGGTTGCGTATTGGTAGGATACACCGAGTAGATTGCGCACAGGCGAGGAAGTATTGCGTAGGGGTTGCGTGGTGGTAGGATACATTGAGTAGGTTGCGTACAGACAAGGAAGTATTGCGTAGGGTAGCGTATTGATAGGGAAAGTTGCATAGGGTTGCGTACTAGTAGGGGTGGATGAAATAGGGACGCGTATTAATGAACATGTTTTGAGTAAGAATATAAGCGCATAGAAGCGCTATGAGAAACTTTATTTTTTGCATATAGTAATTAATTTGGGTTACTGTATCAATAAGCTGGGGTTTTTATATAAAATTTTATGAGGTGACAGTCTATGTATTTGTTGATTTTAAATATTAATAGAGTACCTTCTACTTAGATAAATAATATGTATGCAGGTTGTAGCTGTGGTGCAACCTTAGGTGGCGTGAAAGTAGGCTAGCGAAAGAAGATAGTGAACGACGTGTGAAAAGAAAAGATGATTAGAGTGAGGATCTAACCTAGATAAGGAGTAGTTAGAAAAAAAAAGAGATTCTATTTGAAGGGCTTTGGGTTATAACACATGTGAAGCCTGCATACAAATGTTATTATTAACCCAAAAGATAAGATCCGCACACAACAGCACGTGATAGGGATAGGCGTAGAGCACGTGTTAACAGACTTGAATTTTGTACAGTGGGACTTTGGTGTTAGGATAAATAAAAAAAAAAAAAAATATATATATACAAACAGTGTTTATGTTTGTATCTTGTCCCGGTGTAAACGCCTGTACAAAATTTACACTTCCCGTGGGTCAGGGTCGGACCATGTTTAACTCGACAACTATACATTCTCCAAAGTGATATCGGAGGCTATTCCAGAGTTTTGAGTAAGCTTTTTGACAAAAAGGTCTTTGTATATGCTTCATTTAGAAGGGGGCGTACAGGGATATGCAGGGGCACTTTGGGGGTATAAAATGCTGCGCTAGAACGCCATGTAATCGTAAGGTTGGATTACAGTTTATACACCAAGGCGAGTTTATTCTAAACTACGGATTCACAACCCGTACCTTTCACCATGCTTTGTACGTCTCTGGTGTCGGATATACATACGATGAATTTGGATAAAGCAATAAAAATCACTTAAAGCTCGCTTGATAACTTTTGATATTATTTTGGTCTAAATACACTCTACACTCTTAATTACATAATCACTAGGGCTCACTAAAAATTGATTCGATAGGGGTCGGAGGCCGCAATGTCCTTTGGTAGGACAAAGAGCATTGTAGTTTTCCTTGGTCCAAATTGATTCAATTCTTTGATTTTGGGAAAATAATAAGAGATAGGGATAGATATATATATATATATATAAAAAAAATATATATATATATTGATATAAAAATTATAATAATATATATATAGATATAAAAAAAAAAAAAAAAAAAAACATGTCTATATTATGTGTATATATATATATGTGTAAAAAGAAATATTAGAGATTTGGATAGAAAGAAAATTCTACTCCGGATCCAATACTTGGTACTGTCACCTTTGAAGAATTTTGGGGTCGGCTGTAACGGTACAGAATTGCACTTGTTATTATATTTCAAATATTTATTGGCTTTTGTATAAAATAGAATGATAATGCTAACCTTGGGTCCTTGGGAAGTATTGGTTGATGTTTTGGAGGTGAAAGCTCGATACAAATTGGTTTAGGAAACAAAAATTAGCTTTATTTGCGAAATGCATTATATCTTCAGTGGGTATACATTCATTCTTGAAGTCTTGAGTCTTAAATAATTGTTCTCAAATGTGCACGGATTGATTTCTGAAAAAAAGAAGAGGTTTAAAAGTAAATAAAAACAATAGTGTTTATTTATATCTGACCTTGGAGGTAGCAATTTAGAGATTATAGTGGATCTCACCTTGAAACAATAGCTGTGCAGATTGTATAAACCTTGAGCATGTTATTTTAGACATATTTGTAAACTGACAGGGTTGTAGGCAACAGAGTTTGTAGGCATGTTTGTTTACAGGCGTGTTAGTGGCACAATATGTGTTCGGCATATTTATTGGTTACACATGTGAACTCTGGTTAATTACATCACATCAGTCTAATTATTATGTTTGGAGCTAAATATTTATTTTATACAATGTTAGCAAAATACTGATAGGTTATGACAGGTAAACATAGATGCTCCTAGCGGCAGAGTTGGGAACTAAAGCAAGTCAAATGAGTGCACATAAGTATAGAGAAAAGGTTGTACTCACAGAATGTTAAATTAACATTATGTATAACTTAAATAAAAATATGGGTTAAATAATCAAAAGTACAGAATATTGTTTTCTATCTTAGATAAGGTTCAAAGTTTCAAATGTATATTGGCTAGAGGTGATACGTTCGGAAATTATGTTCGAACAATTACAATTTTGATAATAGTTTTCATTCGTAAATAAAAAAAGGAATCATACAAAATAATGTGTTTATATTATGTGAGAAGGTAGTATTTTGAATAGTTTAGTAAATTTTATAACTTAATATTAGAAGTCTTGTAGCTATCCAAGGTTTCTGAACGAAATTGAGGATTTTTTAGAAGCTGAGGTTGGTAGTCATGAAAACATATCTTCTTCTCTTTCGCTCATTAGGCAGAGGTGATCAAAAGTGTGCCTTATTTTGTTTAGATCTCAATGATTTATATAAAAGTAGAGGTTTCCAAAGAAAAGAAAAGCTGTTATATTAGATAAAAACAAAATGTACTGTTATAACGGAGGCTTCGCATTATTATTTATTGTGTACCAACGCGCAACCCGTTTATATAAAGTTAGGTGTTTGATTATGCTGGTTAGAGTAAGGAGTAGAGCAAGCTAAAAATGGGAGGTTAGCTTGTGGTAATTTAAACAGGGTTTTTCAAAAAAGGGGCGTGGCGAGGGAAAGTTTTTCAAAAAGAGAGCGTTGAGGACGCGACGCTACGGATAGCGTCGCTTGGGAAATCGAGAGGTATAAAAGGTTTGGAGGGGCGACGCTCGCTCTCTTATATTCTCCGGTTCTACGGGCGTCAACATCTGAAAAATTGCTCCCCCGGCGTGCGACGCCGCTTCACTCTCCTCTGTAAGAAAGCGTCGTTTTTGAAGAAGTTTATTTTTAAATCAAGCAAGAATTAGTCTTCAAGAAAAGTGTACAGTGAATTCTTGCCAATATTAGGGCGTTTTTGGGTTCGCGATCTTTTAAACGTTTTAATTTTGGAATTCTGACTGGTAAATTAGATCCGAAATTAAAAAGTCTAGTTTGATTACAGAAAGCATTTCAATTAAAGTAAATTATTCCCAAGTAAAATCTTAGAAAATGGGTGATTTGAATCAGAGAGGGTGGACCTTTCACTTGGGCGCATAGGGATTTGTTTCTTCAGGAGTACATTTGCTCATGACTCCGGGCTTTCTTCAGGCAAGATTCACAAGGGGGGGGCTAGGTCCAAAAATCCAACGCTGTGGATCGTTGGGTGAGCGTTCAATGGATAACGCTTAGTAATTTCCACATGGTTTGATCAGGCGGGCTGTTTTCATTGACAGTTTTTCAGTTAACACGTCTGATGGCGCGGGGCGTATGCCCCAGATTTGGAGGCAGTTGCGGCCTGATTGAACCATACCTACCTGTAGGGTGTCTATCTGTTCCCTTCCCAAGCAGATGGACCACGGCATGAGCGATAGGATTTTAGGGGGCCCACTCACCCAAACTTGACAGAATTGGGGCGTCAGAACTGGCGATACAGGCGCCAGGTTTGTGTTTGATAGGAAAGTCGCATTTAGTCGAAAAGTAGGCAGGTCAAAAATTATAACTAGCGTGCTAGTAGGTTTGGCTTCTTGCAGTTGGGGGGGGTGTATTGCAGAAGCTAAATGTACACTGTACGGTTTGGTATACAGAGTAGGTAGATTGAGTGTAGAAAAACAGCGAGTCAGGAAAAATTTACGCGCCAAAAGTTCGTTGCGTTGCGTAGGAAAAAGGCGGGAATAATGACCAGGACGCTAAGTCGAGGTATCAGTATAGATTTCCAAAGTAGATTCATAAAGTCTATGAGAAAGTTATGTTTAGGTACCTTAGAAATTGAATTTGTGAGAGAAAATCGATCGTAGACAACCCTAGGGATATTTTGGTTGAACCTAGAGGAAAATGCAATTTAATAAAAATTACAAGATGGCGGAGAGACGCTTTGATCGAGTCACTTGGACTTGACATGACGCTTAGTAGCTAAACTTGTCATTCGAGACAAATATCTAAACGAACGAACCCGGGCGATTGTATGAATCGTTCTCGTGAAATTAACTACCATCAATATGAATTGTGTGTGGATGAAATTAGCTTTGGAGCAAAATAAAGGTGTCCTTGCTGTGACAGAAGCATAACTTGTGTGTGTGAACTTAGTGCTGTGAATTGCCTAGAGTTTGTCTAGAAACTAGCTTAGGGCTTGGTACTACCTAACCTTTATCAGTGATAACCAACATTATTTTATTGTTACAAAATAAACTGGGTATAGTCTTAAAGTGATCAGATTGTCCTGCTTTAGTTTTCACAGAGGCACTCTTATAATTTAGACCTAGAACTTGCTGATCAGCTGGGCACAAAGATAAGTTGAAAGATAGAAATCTGAGTGTAAGGTTGACTCAACTGCTGGCTCTGGCGAGGAATTCGTTGCCATAGTGGTTTTGATTATCTGTCTAAAACATGTTTCTGTGAAATCAGCTGAGCAGTGGTTTTCCTTGTAAGGGAATGGTAGATAGTGCAATATGTCTGGATGGTTTGATCACCTGGGGGAATTTAGGAGTAACGCTTTGGTGATGGAAATTAGCTAAAAATTACTTATAGTTGTCTATATGCAGGTGTCACATTGCTTGTAGCGTTCAGAAGCACCAGCTGTATCTCAGTGATACTTACAGGAAAGGTCCCTTAGGTAATAAATAAAACATGAGATTAGTCGCTAAGCTCAGTCAGAATCCTGTGGTTAAGCCAGTATAACCAAGAGGTCAGAATGTTAAAAATCAGCTGTTCCAACATACAATCATTACTTAGATTGGTCGTCTTGACCTTAATATGCACTAAATTACATTATAGTAGTCATATGAATTATTATTGAACAGAAATACTTAGTTGTAAATCATTATGACTATAATTAAAGCTAGCAATTAGCTCACTCACAGTAAAGGAAAGAGTGTAACTAATATTGAATCATATTCTATCAAGTGCATTAGGAAAGTCTGGAGGAGATAAAAATGCTAGGACGAAATCACTGGATACGCGGAGGTATGGGGCGTATTCCTTTGCCAGACCTAGAATAATAATTTAAAAGAATTGGAAAGAATCTATCAAGATGAAAGTAACTATATATTGTATTTCTAACCTCAAAACATGCTAGTCTAACCCGGAATTCTGAACCTAGGCTTAGATCTATGATAATGTTAGATTAGACTGTATATAAATATGTAAATAGAGCACAACATGGGTTTCATTTAATATAATTATGTTAGACAGCTGTCGGGAGGGTTGATGCACAGGACTGAGCTGTAATTTCATTACAGTCTGTCATGATTGAAAAAGCGGTGAGCGAAGACAGGAAACACACATAGTGTTGGATCCTAAATAATCTCTAAAGTAGTATATCAAAGAAATAGCATTCTGCAATGTTTTGGTTCTAATATTCAGTTAGTCAAGTAGTGGCATCATAGGTTTTCCTTTATATCAGTAGTATTTTATTGACAGGTGTTGTACTGGTCGCTTCACTTAGTGTGCTAAAGCTCTGCATGACACCAGGGAACCTTCAGAATCAATTCATAACTTCCATCACCAATTCATCATATGGAATAGGATTAGATAGGGAGAAAGTAGGTATAAAAGCCTTCACTTCAGTTAAACATTCATAGCAACCCAGCTGTTCTATGATAATGTCTAGGTATGAGTGGAGAGTAGGTAACTGGTACTAAGGTTTGTATCATAGCCGGAAGCAGTCGTTGTTCTAAGAGAATAGAGTAACCAGATGGAATTGTATTTGTACATTTAACATGACTATCCAAAACTACTCAGGGAGCTAGGGAATTTAGTATCCTAAATTATCTATACTAGAGGCAATTAGTAGTTTACCACCATTTGACTACACAAGCAACTAATCTATATAAGCAAAGTAGGAGACCAGAAGTTGGTTATATTTGCTAAGGGAACAGAGAGATTAGTACTTACTTTAGTCATCTATTAGTCATCCAAGATCTAGACCATTAGTTTGAATAAGTACTTCTAGAGTACTATTATTAACCTATATAGTCGATAAGTTATGAAAGTTCTAGTAGATGAGATAATAGGTTAAATTGGTTAACTTAGACAACCATATAGGAAGCTATCAATTCCTTGGAAGGATTTTATACTAAGGAGGCTAGTAGAATTGTAGGATATTAGTAGAGTTCAATAGGAAGAAACTTTGTTAGTTAGAACGCTAAGTTGCTTCTCTGAACGAATCAAGGGTTCTACGCTAATCAACCAGGGTATCCACTAAACTTCACGTGCCCCCTCAGATCTATAAAAGCTTCATTAACTTACTATCAAAATTAGGGTTAGGTTCAGGTTCGGTAAAATAGTCATAGTAATTTGTAGGTCATGATAATTAATTTATACTGAATTTCTTAGTTAGTTAGATAGAACATACATAAAGAACTTCCATTAAAATACAGGGTACAAAGTAGGATTGTTTATTGTATCGGTATTTTATTATATAGAAGCGTTATTAAATAGAAATAAGCAACTAGGTAGTTAACTAGAAATTAGAAAATCAAAAAAATTAAGTTAGGAGGGGTAGGAGGGTTACAAAGCCAATACATTTATTCTATACCCATTGCCATGATAACGGATAGCCATTTATCTGCGGTAGGTATATACTTACCTGTTGTTTGCAAAATTGTAAAGAATGAAATGTGTTAAGACTTCAAGATCATGCATTGTTCCGTGTGTTTTTTAAAGAAATTAAAAAGTTATTAAAGTTAATTAGACAAATGAAATTGTGGCTAAAACGCACAACATTGTTATTTACAAGACTCTTCACATTGTGTATGAAGAAAACGAAGTGACGAGCGAATAATTTTCTCTTTGATTGTAGTATAATATCGTTAACAATAAGTATGTTGAATATTGTCGATAGGTTTAAAGTGTAACAGTTCATCACAAAGATAAATTATACCTTAATCCGACTGTATGGTTGATTTTGGTACACAAGTGGTTTTTGCCATCCAGTGTGACGCCAGACCCCGCGACTGTACAAGGTCATTTTGAAACCTCTGGCCAAATTTTTAAGTTCGACTCAGAATCGGTAAGTGAACAACTTTCTCCTAGAAACATGGGGCGAAATAGGGAAATATTTTTTTGTCTATTTTTAATACAATGATCACGTGATCGAATTAGTATGGGAAGTCCTTCGATCATATAAACCATACACAATACCATACTAAATGCGCTTGAAAAAGTTATTCCAACAGCGCTGTCATTAGTAGTTATAGTTATAGAATATTTTGATTCCGAATACTGCCGTCACCACATTTGATATTCGACCCTAAGCAACAGTAATTGGATTTAAATTTGGTCGGCATGGTAGTACTTACGATCTTATTACATGGAAAGCTCAGATGGTCGGCCGACGCTAGAACAGCGAATCGTATTTCGTCATGTCTGCATCTCTGTCTTACTAACGCAAATAGAAGAAACGGTTGCGCGGCAAGGAATATTGCAATATTTTAGTATAAATAATAAAATTATGATAGTTTCATTACATGTTTGACTTTAAATTAATTGCGCAATTATACTTAAGTACGTTCAATACTGACTGAAAATATGATATTACATCTCTTTTTTTCCTTTTTTCGAATTGTTTTTGCGCATCTTCTCAGCACATTTAGGCATCGTTTCGCCGGGCGGTCAAATGACTACTGAGAGCGATCTAATGCTCCCTTTCGAATGGAGCATTCGTTGGCGGCTTCACTTTCTATGCGTTTACGCTGTATCTAGGTTTTATATGATCAAAAAATTTTGTCGTATTTCGACATTTTCGACCCATGTTTTTAGGAGAAAGTTGTTCACTTACCGATTCCGAGTCGAACTTGAAATTTTGGCTAGTGATTTCAAAATAACCCTGTATGTACGAATGTATTTAAATGTTGTGTCATGTGTACCGATGTTGCATGAAGACTCAAGTTTACATTGTTACTATTTGACAGTTCTATCCTTTTGTGAACCATTTATTATTTTTATTGAAAATAAAGTTTTTATGATAAATTATGTGTTTTATTTGCTGTTTCCTGCAGGGTCGGACTGGGCCGATAGGGCTGGCCCGGGTGGCTCCCTTCGGACTCGTGGCTCCCCTGATGTCTTTATATGTAGGATAGTTCGTAAGGCTAAGGCTAGGTCACAGTACGTATATTATATATTCGTATTCGTTCATAGCCAAAATGTAACACTACTGTACATTTAAATTTGTACATAATAGTAACAGTGACTTTAATGATGAATTTTAGGGGTTTCCCAATGGTCAGATTGATGGACAAGACTACCTAGTCTGGCCAACGGGAATTATTTTTCCTGTTTGCCAGATTATTATAATTTGTAAAAATACATTATGAATTCGTCTCTCATGATATTAACCTTACTTCTTTTATTTATTATTTTAGTAAAATCATTTTTCAATATTTATCAATCAATCATTTCATGATAAACAGGAAAATTTTGTTTTATACTTACAACATTTTCAAAGAGTTTCAATCAGTGTCAACTAACTCCATAATGTCACAAAAGTTATATGTATTCTTCGTATTTTTGTATTCAACAGGACTTACCTACTTTACTAAATAATGAACTGATCTGAACGGGAAAAACCCATTGGCCAGACTTGTCTCTCCATCAATCTGACCACTACTGGGAAAAACTGAATTAGGGGTTGTGTTGCTCGAATCAAATGAAAAGCATTTACTTGGTAACTTAAATAGTTTATTGAAGAACCATTAGACGTTAGCACAGCCTAGCTGCCCTACGAAGCGTTCGCTCCATTCTATCACACAAGGCAAGGTAAAACGACTCACATATTTTGATACAAGTAGCGGCACGGAAGTCTAGCGCTGACAGAAACGTGGAGCTGGGGGGATGCGGAAAAGTCAAAAGTAAGGTATTTTGGGCCTTGCGCCGTATCTTAGGGCAGTATTCCACTTATCAAAGATCTTTGTCCAATATGCATTTGATCAAAGAATTTATCGATGAAACCATTCATGAATTCGTTCTCGTCCAATTTCTTTGATCAAATATTTGATAAGTGGAATACCACCCTTAAGGCGATACTCGGAAAAATTATGCTGAAGCGAGATAGCAATGAGAAAACGACGCGCTCGGGAGCGAAACCGATTTTGCAGATTAGGCAAAAAAAACACAAAATCACTTCGTATTAAAAAACTATAGCGATTTTTAAAAAATGCTTCAACACGATCCTAAATATTATTGGTGTCCACTAATTAAATCAATTTCCAATAGTATGTGTAAACCCATTTAAGAATAATCTTGATATTTCGTATTTTTAAGAGGTCCTTTCGAAAATAAAAAGTGTCGAACCAAAATCATAAAATCGTGTTTCTGAAACTATACGAATCTAGATAAAGGTATAAAGAAATACATTATCTTATTACCAGATTTGTAACAACTCAAACCGTCCTACAGTTTTATATCAAAAAGTCCATACTTTTTCCGAGTAGCGCCTTAAACATGCGCAGCTATCCCCTCCACGTCACGGTCAGCGCTTGACTTCCGTGCCACAACTTGTAGTTGCATTCATTGCTCGAAAAACACTTGTGAGGAACTGAAGTAAATGCGAATGAAAATGACATCAACGGATTTCGATATTTATATCTAAGACATTCGGGTTAAAAGTTGGTTGGGATCTAGACAGTTTTCTGTAGACATTATTTTGATTATGCATTGACCTTAGTAAATACCTTAGTATTTATCAATTAGAAAATTCACACGACATGTGGCTCAAACAAGACCACGACGAGTTCTTTTTACAAGCTTTTATTTAACTTGCAGTGTATGTAATGACCCACTTCCCAGTGTCCGATTGAGCTGAATGACAGCTGAGTTTGAACGACATTACAATATTAAAATACAGTCAACAAAAAAGCTTGTCATAAAAACGATGTTTTTACAAATAACTTATTATAACACAAGCTTTAACAATTTTGCTTGTAAAACAATCGTACTTGTATCATACTTTTGACAAGAATGTTACACTTTTACTACGTAACACTTGATAAGCATATTGTGTGATTTTCCGAGCAATCAAAGTGCAACAAGGGTGATTCGATCCAGTCGTCGTATCACAGGTTTTTAATAAACGTAGCAGTATGAAGTAAATAATGTTATTTTGCGTCACACATTATTTACATCAACTTTAACTTAGCTTTTAAAACAATCGGGTAAAGTTTAACTTTAAGACAGCGAATAGAAATCATTTAAAATAAGTTTAAAGTTGGTGTAAATATGTTTATATAAATATTTAAATATTCGGAAGTACAGTGAAACGTCGCAGTTTAATATCACATGAATGAGTGCATTTATATACTATCAAATTGTTTATTAAGCAGTGTCACCTGAAAAAAATGTAATAAACTAGTTTGCATTCCATGGTTTCGCTGTTCGATTCCTCTTATGACAAAAACAAATATTTCAAGTAAGGCTATACGGCCATACTATACGTTAGAGACGTATAGTTGACGTACACAATTTTATTGTGTTCATCTCACTTCCACCAGCCTCATATTAAACTATGCCAGAGCCATGACGAAAAGCGCAGAGTGATTTTCATTGACAAACCATACTTTTATTACAAGCTTTTTATTAACTTGCCATGTTAGTTAGTTAGTGGGGGACAAAGCTTGCAATTTCATTTATTTCATTTATTCACAACGGGGTAGCACTTAGCCTTCATCACACCTGATGATAAGTGGTGATAAGGCTGAAGGTGGTAGCGCACTACTCCCGGAATCCTCAATAACTGAGGGACTGGCTATCTTATCTCTAACTGCCGGAACACAATAATGCTGAAAACATCATTGTTATGGCGTCAGACTTAGATAAGATGGTGGTAGCTAGCCAGGCGGACTAAGAACAAGTCCTACCACCAACCAAACCGAATACAATATGTACCCCCACTGGGAATCGAACCCGGGACCTCTGGGTCTGAAATCGGTGGTATGAACCACTAGACCACAGAGGCGGTTGAAGCTTAATTTGACCCACTTCCCAGTGTCCGATGGAGCTGAAATTTTGTATACCTACTTACAGGTTTGGTTTAGATGACAATACAATATTAAAGTACAGTCAGCAAAAAATCTTTTCATAAAAATGAACTGTTTACTAAAAACTTATTAGAAACAAAGTTCACCGCTAATCAATATCTAAATTATTGAAGTGACTTTAGAGAGAGCTATTTCCAATTTTATTTCTATGAGACTGGTTTGGCAGTGAAAATAAGCTGTGCAGATGTTCGCCATATGTTAATCGGCCCTAAAAGCATACTTTACTGATTTTGACTGATTAGTAAAACCTAATTTCTCTCAAGTAACACCGCGCTAGCTACCTCTAAATCACCAACAACTAAAATGTGGTCATCATTTAATTTAACAGCTTAATTTTTTAAACTCTTAACTACAGCGTTTGTACTAAGCGTGCTTCCTCTTTGTTCAGAGCTCAAGGTTACAAAGAAACTAGTGATAGTCGTGCCATTTAAGACTCTATGTTTTTGCAATAAAAATTTGCTACACTTTTGTTTAATTGAACCAAACTATAGATATACACGGTGGTTTCTTTATCACCCCGGATAATTTTAGGGATTATTCTACTAATAAAAACAAACAACTTTTATTATGGGATCAAAACTGAAATCGCTAAAAAAATCATCTGTTCCATACATTTTGATTAAATATTTTTACACTTTTGTATGGAATGAACAGCTGTTTTTTTTTTTCGCGTTTTCAGTTTTGGTCCCATAATAAAAGTTGTTTGTTTTCATGAGTAGAATAATCCCTAAAATTATCCGGGGTGATAAAAAATTACCGTGTAATAATTCGGTAAGGCTGATGATGATGAATTCAGTAAGTATAATAAACAGAAATTATTGTTCGAAGGACCGTTACAATACATTATCATGATTTACTCTATAATTCCTTGATTGTTAAAATTCATTCACAAATAATTGAATTAAGATGCCTACATTGCTTCATATTCTTTACATGATGTTATAATAACATAGAAGCCTAAAATGTACCGATTCTAAATAATATCTAAGTATATTTCTTAGCACAGGAGACGCGCTTTCAACAGGTAAACGATTGATAAGCGCAGGTTTAGGACCTTATCTATGAATATCTCATCGCAGAAAAATCTCTTATTAATTGTTACAACAAATTACCCGATAGCTTCAAAGACCTTCCTATTGGTCGATTAGAATGTTTATTGCGCAAATGGTTAGTGAACAGGGCTTTGTTTTCGATAAGTGATTATACAAGATGAGGTAAGTACACAAATAAATGGGACAATTTTTTTTTCTTTGACATTAAATTTGTACTACCTACTTAATTACATACCTATCACTTGACTATTTAAGAAGCAATTTTAATGACGAGTATGAAATGACATTTAATTTAATCCTTAAAAATATTATTAGATTCTGTTTAAGTTTGCATGCTACTTAAGTTGGCTAAATATGTTAAGCTCCTGATTCACCTACTTTTAAGATCTCCATTTGTACCCTATTTAAAGCAAATAAAGATATTTGCATTTAACTTTACGATAGTTGTGATATTTATCTTCCAGCGCAACGAAGATTTAGTAGATAAGGACCTAACACCCACGCTTATTTTTTAGTTTAGGGACATAAGAATATCGCTTGTGGCAATTTTAAATTGAACCATGGTCTTAAAATATTCTCAACCATTTCAATAGTATTTCATACTACACAACTGCTACGGGCAGTCCATTTTGATCCCAACATTAAAAAGAATACAACACCAATGATATTACATCAAAACAGATACTGTCATCATATCAAACGTAACACTTCACATATTAAATACATATATCTTAGGTTAGTGTTAAATTTGTTAAGATGACACTATAGACTAGAAATAATTTGAACATTTAACACTAAAAACAATGATTGGTCAATTGACAACTAGAATTACACAACAATACTATAAGTAATAAACAATTAAAGGGAAAAAATTCGAATAGAGAAAATTTGTAAGGTTCCTAATTGACACAATTAACAAGATATTCGATAAGTTTTAATTAAGCTCAGAAAGTGATGAAGCAAACGTTAGATAATATAATAAATATAATTTTCAATACTTAGTCATACTTTGAACGACCCTGCGATACCTAACATACATAACAAGATATTATAAATGTGTTGTAAGGAAAGTCGATGGATTCGCGTTTTTTTTTTCGCGATTTCAATGTTGGTACCATAGTAAAAGTTGTTTGTATGCATGAGTACATTGACCCCTTAAAATTACGACGACGTTTTTTACAACACCGTATATAAAAAAAAATATACTTAGGGTGTTGTAAAAAAATGTGTAAGTAAGTTTATTAATATTACGTTTTATTTCTAAAAAAGGTTATAAAAGAATAAATAGGAATTTCTAGAATAATGAGTTACTCGGGTTTTAACGAAACGAAATGTAATCGTTTTATTTGTTACGTAAGTTGTTGTTGATATTTAAATTCACGATTAAATTATCAATACCTACCTATGATAAGTATCACGAAGTCGCTCAAAGTCGAAAATTTAAAATTGCGTGCACAAGCATCATGTTTATTTACAGTGCGAAAGGGATATACGTACAATCAAACCAATTGAATAATGACCCATTTCGCTAATAATTTGTTTGAAAGCGTCAAAGGTATAAACGTCAGTATCAATGTCACAAGCTTGAATTTCGACCATATTGAATTTTATTATCTGTTGGAAAACAAAATACACCTAAGATGGGTAACTATTAAATTGGTTCCACTGTACGTACAGTTAACAGCCAAGGGGCCTATAAAATATACGTAAAATTTCCCCAACTATGCGAAATATATTATTTTGAACATAATGTCTGACTCATAAGGTTCATAATTAAATAGGCCGGTACGATATAACTTACGGTTGGAGAAGGTAAAAGTCATAATATAAATTTTAATAGTAAAAATCTCTGTCAGTTTTCTTCGCCAACTGTTAATATATGAAAAGAAACACCACAGCATATAAAACATGACCTTATCATCAAGCAACAAAGTCCATTTTGCATTGTCACAGCGTATTCCTGTATGAAGCACCACGTAACCACATCCGATGAGTTAAATCTATTATGCAATTCCAGTAGGAACTATCGTGTTCGTGAAAATTATGTGTTCCGAAGCTTGAGTGTTTGTTTTGGTAGTATAATATCTAATTTTAAAACTCTATCTAGGTGACTTCACGCCTTTTGATCTGAAGATATATTTGTCTA
Source organism: Crambus lathoniellus (assembly GCA_949710035.1). NCBI lineage: Eukaryota > Metazoa > Arthropoda > Insecta > Lepidoptera > Crambidae > Crambus > Crambus lathoniellus. Next base: position 4,745,021 of record OX453296.1, read on the forward strand.
ATTACAAATAAAAAGAATCTTTAAATTGAACAATACTTACAAAATAAAAAATTAACATGTTCAAAAAACATCACAAAAACATCTGATTATAGACTTTATTTATAATGCAATAAGTCTCAAACTATTGTATTTTAATTAACTCCTATTTTGATTAAAATATTATGCTTCACATACGATATATCTGCAGACTAAAACGCGTGAAATTATCTTAATTATAAATAATTACACCTTACAATATTATTCACTCAAGGCAATTTTACGAAGCATTGTATGTATTCGGTAACTTTATAAGTATCCTAGCTTTATTAACTATAAATTACTTTTAAATAAATTATTAATTTTATTCCTTACCGAGGGAGCTGGAATTGGTATAAAAGTTTGTGGATTATTCAAGAGAGAGCTAAGAAATATCGTTGTATTTTGAAATACAATATTTTTGATTAGCGGTTTAAAGCGAATTATGTATTTACATACATTATTACTTTAATAATACGACTTAAAGAATAAATTAAAAGATATTTTTTTGTTGTTTTTTTTCTGATAAGGGTAATTCATACAAAAGTTTATAATTTTCTAAAACGGAAAGCTACGGAATGTTATCGGTTAAATATTAGTATTATCTTGAGTACCATGCTTGATAAAATTATAATTATAATTTACCACGCCTGATAAAACTTTTAATTTTTTAAGAACTTTTTCATTTATTTCAGGTAACATTTATCAAGCTCCATCAATTAACGATAATAAGAATCGGTGGCACATTTTGGTATTGATCCTTTCGAAACATTAATTTAAAGCTATAACAAAACAATTTAACACGATATTGAAATAAATTTTACAACATTTCACCATTATGGCGTCAATTACATTATTATTATCCGTTAACATCAAAATTGAAAAGTATCTTTAAGAAACACCTATAGAAATTAATTATTATTATAGCAAGATACTTTTAACAAATATTTAACAACAAAACCATTAAATTATGAGTATTCTTGATAATCTTTACAACAGGTCACTTTTTTTTGTATTACTTAATTTACTAAAATAATTTAATTAAAGTAATTAACATGCAAAAGACTCAATATTATAGTTGATTCATTGAAATAATCGGTATAAAGTAAGTAAAGGGATAAACTATTTTCCTAGTAAACAACGTCCATAGGATTGCAACCTTTAATGCGTGGGCATAGAGACGATTTTCCGATGGCGCCCGCGCATACTGGTCCTATGGGATGCGCACGGATTGAAGGACTTTGCTGGCCTGCAAACAATAATTTTAATCATTTTTATAATATTTACTTATATGCAATATCACTACATAGTATAAAACAAAGTCGCTTTCTCTTTCCCTATGTCCCTTTGTATGCTTAAATCTTTGAAACTTCGCAACGGATTTTGATGCGTTTTTTTTTAATAGATAGAGTGATTCAAGAGGAAGGTTTATATGTACTTTTTATCCCGATATTCCCACGGGAACGGGAACCACGCGGGTGAAACCGCGGGCGGCCGCTAGTAACACATAAATAGGTTGATATATATGATTGTAAAGTTGACAATAGTAATTCTATGGTTTATACGTCATTGTATGCACCACTAAATTTTAATTAGTAAGTATGTGCAAAGATTTTACGGGATGATAGTACCTATCCATTTTTACTATGGGGCCCAACCACGAAATCGGGAAAATAATCTGCTGTTCCATACAAAAGTACAACATCGACTCAACTGAAATGTATGGAACACCTGTTTTTTTCGCGATTCCATGGTTGGCCCCTTAGTTAAAATTGTTCATATTTGTTGGACACAATCATCTCCTAAAATCTTTGTACTAATTGAATTTTAGTGGTGTATAATAGTAAACGAGACGAAACTTCTAGTTTACTTTAAAGTCGATCTGGGTCGATGGATAATTGAAACAATAAATAAATAAAAAAAAAATGAATCATGCTTCTTTTCGCTAATAATTTGTTTGAAAGCGTAAAACTATACACGGTTATTTTTTTATCACCCCGTATAATTTTACGGATTATTCTACTCATGAAAACAAACAACTTTATTATGGAACCAACACTGAAATCGCGAAAAAAAAATCAGCTGGTCCATACAAAAGTGCATAAATATTTATTCAAAATGTATAGAACAGCTGATTTATTTTTCGCGATTTCAGTGTTGGTCCCATAATAAAAGTTGTTTGTTTTCATGAGTGGAAAAATCCCTAAAATTATCCGGAGTGATAACAAAAAAAAATACCGTGTATAAAGGTCAGCGTCAATGTCAACGGAATTTTGACCTTATAAATTTTTTATATCAATACACATCTCGAAAATCTCACATGAGTTTAAAGGGAAGGGAGAGGGGAGCGAGCCAAATCTCACGACATCTCACCAAGGGGGGAGGGGTTTGAGGGGTGGAGAAATCCTATTGGCTCACGGCTCACGTAATTAATTGAGTATTAATTAATTGACGCTCCCCCCTAACGTGAGGGCCTAATTGGAACCGTTCTAGCAAATTCTATGCGTATTGTCAGCGTCATTATTTTCTTTTTTTCCTGATTCCTCCAGCATAAGGTTGGAGTCTGTGTTTACTGCTTCTCTTACATACCAGTTCTCGCTATTTTTCTTCTCGCACTTTCATTCCGCATACGTGTTCTTCCTGTCATTCGTCCTCTTTCTCACTATAACAGGTGGGATGCCTGCCTACTCTACTTTTTATTTATTTATTTTCTTGTAGTAGGTACTTGGGAAAATCTGTTTATTACGTTTTTGGTTTTACAGGGTTTTTACAGCGTCATATCATAAGGTCAGCGTCATATTAAACGGTGCCATCCAAAGTGGTAAAATAGTTCATCACACCATACCAATAATTGTATGGTGTACCGAACTATTTGAATTTTGACCACTTTGGATGGCACCGTATATATGACGCTGGCTGTACCTGGAACTCGTGGTCGTCGGCCATGGCCCCGGTGACGCACAGCAGATGGTACTGCCGCGCCCAATCACAAACTCGGAAAGAAGACTAAAAAGCGTGATAATACGGGTTCCGCTTAACCAGCGTACCTGGTTGTGGTAGAGGACATCGGAAAATTCCCTGCCGATTTCTTCCAAAAATACCGATGATTCGAACTAGGGGAACGAATGAAGTTCACAATGTCATTTATGACATGGTTAATTTAGAGTGTTTTACAACACAAAGCCTGCTGGTGAATGATGCAATGAACAGGTAATGGCAGCTCCAAGTTTTGGATTTCCATTTGATGCAAAATTCTAGCTACTAATCCATTTTTTGAACCAAAATTCTAGCTACTAATCATCTTTAGTTCTTGAATCAATCATGCTCGGTGCGCCATGCTATTGTTAGACCGCATATATTATTCCATTTTAACCTTTTTAAGCACTGGACAACTTCTTCAAAAGCTCATCTACATAAACCGCACATGCGGTTTCTTGGTTTGTAAAGATGCAAGCTCGTCAGTTACAGTCAAACCTACCTGGAACTCTTGGTCGTCGGCCATGGCCCCGGTGACGCACGGCAGCTGGTACTGCCGCGCCCGCGCTACCGCACACCACTTATTCCATAGGACAATGCCCTACCTTAAAATGAGTTATGCCCTACCTTAGAATTTTGTATTGGCCAGCATTGCAAGCTATGGTACGGGAAATCCCTTTTTACACTAAAATAAGGTTAAGGAATAGGAAAAATGTGATAGTAAAAACCACCACCATTAAAATAAGGTTATTGTTTGTAGTTTGGGTTGGGTTCAGTTGGGTTAGTAAAGTGTACGGAGTACTTTTGTTGAAAAATCGATACATTTTTTTATATACCTAACTACATTCTTTAAAGAATGGTTTTTACGGTCGTACATACATATTTGTCACCAGCCCTGCTTGTACCTACGTCACCAACATCCAACCTACCTGGAACTCTTGTTCGTCGGCCATGGCCCCGGTGACGCACGGCAGATGGTACTGCCGCGCCCAATCACAAACTCGGAAAGAAGACTAAACCAGCGTACCTGGTTGTGGTAAAGGACATCGGAAAATTCCCTGCCTGCCCATAAACCGCACATGCGGTTTCTTGGTTTGTAAAGATGCAAGCTCGTCAGTTACAGTCAAACCTACCTGGAACTCCTGTTCGTCGGCCATGGCCCCGGTGACGCACAGCAGCTGGTACTGGCGCGCCCGCAGCGCGCCCGCGCCCCGCCGCAGCAGCCGGAGCGCGCCCGAGCACGCGCCCAAGCTGCCGCACACCACTTGGCGCACCTACGCCACCAACAATCAAATGGGTAAGAGAATGCAGTCTACACTCTAGCGCCGCCATTTAAAAAAAAACATAGTGCTTAAATAAAGACGAAATTGTAAATTAGCTCTCTGTAGTGCACTCCGAAGAAGCTTTGTGTTACTTTTAATCACCGACCCCCTAGACAAGTGGCTTTCGATTATCGATATCGCCAGTAGAATAGAAAGAAAATGTATGGGATTGACATTAGCGGCCACGTGACATGTCGATCGCTAATGTCAATCCCATACATTTGCTTTCTATTCGAACGGCGATATCGATAATAGAAAGCCACTTGTCTAGGGGTGTTAAAGGATATTTGTTAGCCTATTGTTTAGTTTAATTCAGTTTTCTTGCGAAAAGTAGCCACTCTTAGCCACTTATAAATAATAAATAAATATAAATATTCTCTTACAATCACACCAATTATCTAAGCCCGTAGTTAATTTCCTAAGAAACTGTGTCTACGTGAACTTGATAACGGATAAATATATACTTAAATACTTTTTGTTTGTAAATACATACTTAATATACATAGAAAACACCCAGACCAAGACAAATAGACATGTTCATGCACACAAATATTTGTCTTGTTCGGGAATCGAACCCGAGACCTCTGGCGCAGAAGGCAGGTAGTTTACCCCTGCGCCAAATCAGTCGTCAAAAATAACTTCTTTCATTCGCACCAATGAGGGCTAACGCGTATAAATTCGTCGCTAGAGGCGCTGATGTTGCGTGAGGTCTTCAAAACGTCAAAATGTCGTACTTTGTACACACAAAGTATGACATACGCGCGTAGCTCAAAAATGTTGTGAGATTAACATGCAGCAAACTTCAGGACTAACACTAGTGACTATGTTACTCAACAACACGATTGAATATAATTTATTCGATAGAAAAAAATTGCAAAGTTGCCTACAAATCACTATAATTAACACGATAAACAGCTAGTATTCAAATAATACATTAAAATAAAGCTTGGAACTTTTTAGTATAATTACAGTATAGACAAGGCAGGGCTTATGTTATATATTTTTGTAAATAACCTTTAAAATAATAACCTTTTAAAAGAAGAATTTCCTTCATTCTGGACCGGCCGAATGGGGCCGGAGAATTATATAGTAAATGCTGCCTTATTTCTAATAGAAATGAAGCAGCATTTATTTTGCAGTTGGCCGTTACAGTTATAACTTTTGCAAGTGGCCTAGTGCGCGCCCTTAAGGTTCGCGCACATTATATCGGGGCCACTTGGGTCGCAGCGCAAAAATCCGCTCAAATCGCTCATATGTATTTCATATGAACCATCGCACACTATGCCGGGACGCAGCGGACCGCATATTCCGCCGCGGATCTTGGTTGCATTCGATGCGGTCCGTTGCTCCCCGACCGACACAATGTGCAGTGTGCTAAAGCATGCGAATTTATCTCTTAGAACAAATAGGATATATCCATAATTTACGATTTCTTGTTTGACCAACTTTGTAGAAGCTGTTCACATTAAATTCTTCGTACCAACAGACTTCTTCGTCAGATAGATGCACGCGACGTCTGGGGGCCGATTCTCAGGCAACCGAGAAAAGTTCACTTTTATAGCTCTAAATTCAAATATTTTACGAAGATAACACATTTTGTGTATTGTCAGAATACGGTATTTTACTGATTTTTTTTATTTCTTTAAAATGTTTTTCGAAATATTAGCTACTGTAGTGTGTATAACCACAGCCGTTAGATGAAATTGTAGGCTGTGGGCAGTTAGCTTTTTAAAAAGGAATAGAAACTGCTTTACGATTATATTCTCAAATCAATCTTTAAAGAATATGAGTTTAAAAATGAAAGATGGATTTGACGCAGTCATATACTAGACGGTAATAAGGAGAGAAGTTCCAAAAATATAAAAGATGCTATAAAATAGCATATGTACTAAAATAATATTGAAACTAATGAAATAAAAACCCAATACCAGAGGAAAGTATTTTATTGAAGAACACCAGTAGCTAATAGAAAAAGCTTACAGTGGTGAAGGCGCCGAGTCGAAGACAGAGTTGGAAACCAATGGAAGTATTGTATATTTAATTAAAGATACATAATTTTCTTTTTCCCCGTGTACCTAGGAAAAAGCAGCTAAGCGAGTGGCCCTAATATTTTGATATAAAAAATAAATAAATAAAAAAATATATCATTTTTCTGATCGGCGGACATTTTGTGAGAAAATATTTTCACGGAAAAATTTTCACAATGGAGTCGATATCAACCTGTTTCTCGGGCAGTCCGCATGAATCCTTTTCATCATTCTTAGAAGAGTTCAAGGAAGCGGCTGCCAAACAAAAATTCATTTCTTCGAATGAACTCCTGATGTTACTACCATCATATTTGAAGAACGGGGCATTATATTTCTTTAGGGAAATTAAAAGCTCTATTAAAACATTTGATGAAGTTGTGTTGAAATTCAAGGAAGAATTTATAGAATTAGATTATGGTGAAAAATTTTACAATGCGAGACAGGAGAACAGGAGTCCCCTGGATTATTTTTATTATTTAGCCAATCTAGCAGGGAAGGCTGGTATTGTAGAAGATAATATATTTATAACACAATTCCTGAGGAATCTACAACCGTATTTACGGAGTAGATTAATGCTAACCCATTTCACGGATAAAAAGGCGTTGAAAGCAGTATTGATCCAAATAGAAAAAATTAGCCCTGATAGAAAGGAAGAAAATATAAATGTTTATAGGAACTCGGCGAGTTTTGGTCCAAATATGGCCACAGCTAATAAAGGGGGGGGAGATAGTAGGCCGAGCAGGCCATTTAATTTTAATACGCCGGTACAGAACCGAGCAAGATATTCATCATCGCCGCGTGCTCAAGAAGCTGGTGTTGGTCATAGTATTAATGGTTTTAATGTATATTCTAGGAAAGCGGAATATGTACCACGTCGCAATGACGTAGGACGAGGAGAACATCTCTCCTGGCGGATGCAGCAGCATGGCACGGAGGAAGTAGGACGATTGGGACATGCGAATGTTGTTGCGGACGGAGCGTCGTCGAATCGGCAGGTCAGACCAGTTGTTCCTTTTTATGCGCATAATTTTGCAGATGTGGCCCTGATCGATACAGGCGCTACAATTTCATGTATTAGCCAGACCGCTGCGGTACAAATGAATGCAAGGCGTGTGGCTGATGATGAAAGGTGTGCGAAAGCAGTGAATGGGAGCTTATTACAGATAATAGGAAAATGTAGCGTAGATTTTTCTTTGAATAATTTTAATTTTTGCCATGAATTTTTGGTAGTCGCTGATTTGAACCGTAGTGTTATTTTAGGAGTAGATTTTTTGATAAAGAATAGAATGAATATCGATATGGTTAATTCATGTGTATATTTTTTCCAGAATAAAATATTGTTTTGTGATGACAGTCAGAAACAAAACACGATTCGTGATAGGATTCTTTCAGAACAAAAGATAGAATCGATTTTTCTTGACAGTTCGAGTTCGATCGCGAACGAACAAATGAAGTTCAGCGGAACAGCTGAGAATAAGGGTTGTGATAGAGTAGGTTCGATGGGTTTTCAGGATTTAGGTAGGATTAATAAGCGGGGTTTGTTAGATTTATCAGAGGGGAAAGTAGACGAGTTTTCGAGCGAGCAGTTAGATAAGCCAGGGATAATACCGGTTAATAATAATGTAGAGATGAGTGGGGATGAGTCTCCGGTGCAACGGGACGTTGTAGGTAGAGCCAACGTAGTGGTAGATTTTGTAAGTAGGGAGTCGTTTAATGAGGAGAAAGGGCGAGAGGTAGGAAAGAAGCAATCTTCTTTACATATTGAACCTGATGATGGTATAGATTTGTTGAGCATCAACATGCCGGAAAAAGTTCATGTGAATATTATTAAGGTACAGGCGTCAACAAAAGTATCGCCAGATAGTATTTTGTTAGGTAGGGAAAAACGTTCAGCAGCAGATCGTTCGTTGGGGTTAGATATGATAAGTTTAGATGAGACGGTAACAGGAAAGGTTAATCGTATAGGCGGATTATTTACTAAGGCTTTGAATAATATTGCGAGGGCGCAAGTTATTCAAAAACGGTATTGTTATAAAAGGGCGCGATCTAGATCGTTTCGGGTCAATGACCAGGTCTTATTGTATGTGCCAAGGCGAGTTACGGGTAGATGTATGAAGTTGGAGCGGCTGTACCGTGGTCCTTATAGGGTCGTACAGAATGTGGGACGGTCTGATTTGTTGATGCGTCGTATAAATTCGCGATCGCGTGGGGTGGTTGTACATTCGAATCGTTTGAAACGTTTCGTGCCACGCTGATGTATCTGTCTGATAGAGTGTTAGATGATAGTTATTATTCGTAAATAAGAAAGTTATTTGTGGTTACATCTTTAACCTGTAATTTTATCCATGTTGTATATTTGTGTTTTAGGAAAGATGTATTGTATGGTTATAAATATGATATTAACCGGTGTTTCTTTTTCATGTTGATCCTGAGCTGTGATGACTGATGAGCTGGAGAATGAGGCCACATTATAAGCATGCTAGGTCGTGCGTTGCGAGGACCCAAGGATATATCTTGTAGCATACTAGAAATTTCCGTGGTAGTCTACCTTTGTATGAGAAATATTTGTTGGTTGACATAGTTTGTTGGACCGATCGCTTGATTTTATTTTTGGGAGCAACATGATAAGGCAATAAGCTATTTGTCATGGGGTCCTGGTTTTGGTCCCACGCCCTTAAGAATGAGATTGAGACGAGTTGGTAAGGTAAGAGTAAGGGATTGTTCCCAAGGTTGATAACGAATGTTTCTCAAAGAAAGTAATTTCTGACGTGGAATAAATCGGGTATTCTATGCATGTTCGGAATTCCTTTGTAGTATTTTACCTTGGGTAATCGTTTGAACTCACGATAGTCATCTTGAAACTTTGAATAGTAACAGGTAATTTCGTGAACTTCGATAGATTATGTGAGATGATTGTATATTATGGTATCGGCTTTAAAAGTAGTGGATTTCGCTGTGTGGTTGGGACAATATCTATGGCCTCATTCTTAAGCATCTTGAATTTGTTTATTCTTTAAGAAGCTTTTGTATCTGGTTGTATTTTTATCGTCTTGATTACATATGTGTTATTTTCTGCATTTGAAAAAGATATTTTTTTTTCTTCTGTCTTTGCCTGCGTTAATTTTGGATTATTTCTATTCGGTGGAAATAGATCACGAGTTGGTGATATAATTATAATAGTTGGCAAGGAGTAAAGTTTAGGGTTAATAAAGAACGGGGTCGTGGGAACCTCTGGTAAATTTTTAGACCAGTTTTTTTTGCCAGATAGTTTATCGAATGATGATCGTTCGAGAAGCTAGATCCTAGCTGGGTCATGTTTCCATGGTTCTATGGTTTATAATTCCGTTTCTGGTCTTAGCTAGTTTAGATTTTAAGTCGCGATACAAAATGTACTGGAACTTGTAATGATTATTTAAGTAGGGTCTGCACCTTAAGTGTGGATAGGTTATTGGTTAAGTAGGGTCTACGCCTTAAGTGTGGATAGGAGTTTGGGGTTAGGATCTGCACCTTAAGTGTAGTTAGGTATGTATTTTGAGGGTCATGCCTTATGTATGATCGAAATTTTTTTCTTAGGGTTGTCACCTGTTGAAAAAAAAATTTTTTTCTCCGATGAAAAATTTTTTTTTTTTTGAATGGAAGGGGGAATGATTGTAGTGTGTATAACCACAGCCGTTAGATGAAATTGTAGGCTGTGGGCAGTTAGCTTTTTAAAAAGGAATAGAAACTGCTTTACGATTATATTCTCAAATCAATCTTTAAAGAATATGAGTTTAAAAATGAAAGATGGATTTGACGCAGTCATATACTAGACGGTAATAAGGAGAGAAGTTCCAAAAATATAAAAGATGCTATAAAATAGCATATGTACTAAAATAATATTGAAACTAATGAAATAAAAACCCAATACCAGAGGAAAGTATTTTATTGAAGAACACCAGTAGCTAATAGAAAAAGTTTACACTACACAAAACAAGTTTTCATTTTGAATTATCTTGAATATTTTCAAAGATATAGGACTTCAAACTTTATAATTAGACAAGGACAGGACGCTATCTTAGTGACGTCAGTGGGTTAGTAGCATCATAGTCACGCCTAAGAAGATTTCGTTTTAGAAAGAGACAGCTATAGTCAAAATCAAACAGACTATAATTCTTCACTACATCACTACATAGTATAAAACAAAGTCGCTTTCTCTGTCCCTATGTCCCTTTGTATGCTTAAATCTTTGAAACTACGCAACTGATTTTGATGCGTTTTTTTTAATAGATAGAGTGATTCAAGAGGAAGGTTTATATGTACTTTTTATCCCGATATTCCTACGGGAACGGGAACCACGCGGGTGAAACCGCGGGCAGCCGCTAGTTTATTATAAAACAGATTCAAATTATTTTTTCACATTTGGTATTCTTAATTGCAATATTTTTTAACGTCATCATTAAATATCTACATTTCAACAACAGTAAAATACCCTATTTCACTATCGAAAAAGTTCGATCGAAAACCAGTCGAACGCAACGAGTGGTACAGACCAATAGATGTTCGTATACGAACTTAGCTGTCAAAATGAATTTGTTGACATATGGTTGACATGTGGGACAGCTTAGTTTGTTTGAAACGTTCTAACTTTTCAATAGAAACTACAAACAAAATGATCGAAATACGAATTACCACACTGAAAAAGTTCGAATGCATGAGAATCGGGCCCCTGAAAGTATACTGTACTCAAAATCCGTCAATGTCCGCCGCTGCGACCCGGCCTGTCACTATCTAGGTAAGCATTTTGCGTTGCGCTGCGGCCCGCTCCGCCCTGGCATAATGTGCGCGAACCATTAAATTGGTTAATTTTAAGTAGTCGAGTATTTACACTATTTACACGTCTAACTTAAATTCAATTAAGTTCGGTCACAATGGACGAAGGTACTTTCCTACTTACTTACTACTAACCGCCTCTGTGGTCTAGTGGTTCATACCACCGATTTCAGACCCAGAGGTCCCGGGTTCGATTCCCAGTGGGGGTACATATTGTATTCGGTTTGGTTGGTGGTAGGACTTGTTCTCAGTCTGCCTGGCTAGCTACCACCATATTATCTAAGTCTGACGCCATAACAATTATGTTTTTAGCATTATTGTGTTCCGGCAGTTAGAGATAAGATAGCCAGTCCCTCAGTGATTGAGGATTCCGGGAGTAGTGCGCTTCCACCTTCAGCCTTATCACCACTTATTAACAGGTGTGATGAAGGCTAAGTGCTACCCCGTAGTGAAAAAAAAAATACTTCACTAAATTAGTGCGTTCACACGCGAACTAAAAGCAAATTTAGTAAAGACCACGCCTACCGGGGAATACGAGCGGTGCGGGGGAGGGGCGGTTACATAAGCATAAAATAGACTCGATTCTATTCTACTTATCCATTTATTCACTGAATCGTTTACTTAGCACTTGTGACTAAACTAAAGAGCAGTTAAGTGACTGTTTACACGCGTAAATTTAATTAAAATTAACTTAGAATTTTGTTAATTACTTCGTCAATTTTCTGTTCCGGTGTCAGCGGCGCTATGTATTTTTTTATTATAATAACAATGACTTTACTTTATTTTATAATATGTCTGTGCTCTATGTGTTGTTAGCTTTAATAAATATAAGAAATATTTTAAATATTGTCTCAATTATTTTTGATACTTATATCAAACATATGAAAGTTTTCTTACGAGGTGAAAAATACGAGTGCATATTTTCCTATTGTCTCGTGCCTTTTAAATCATTTACTCGAGAAATGAAAAGCTACTCTATTTAATACAAAATAACTATTGTCTAATTTAAACAACAGCAATAAAATTTGATATTGCGGTCCGTAGTCATTTTATATTGGTGAAATAAAGCGCATACATTTTTTCGCCGCGATTATCATTCATAAGTCACCGGCATAATGCCCTTTCAAGAAATTTATATCAAGTTTTGGTACCTACTCACGTGCGTAAAATTAATTTTAAGTTTTGGTACTTACTTGCGCCGGAGAATGCGATGGGTCCAGCACTAGCAGCGTCGCCTTCCCGTCTTTGTGTTTCTCGTAACCTATTATTGTTCGTGAGTGGCCTAAAAAAGAGATAAATTATAATTTAATCATGGTATAATAAGCTTATTTAATCATGGTATAATGAGCTTAATTAATCATGGTCATGGTATATTAAGCTTAATTAATCTTGGTATAATAAGCTTAACTACACAATAAGCGTACACAGTTACAGCCCACTCGCTCGGCTCGTTTCGGGTTTTGCGTATAGGATAGTTCTTATGTCATTGTAATAAAGACAAGTTTTGATAAATCTAACAGTAAATACTTTGAACAGAACGCATTCCTGTTAAGTAACACTTCCATGCTTGCAATACAAAATTAGCTGTCAAAAGTAAATGTTTTAGTTCTAAAGATTATCATCGGAACAGAAATGCTTGTCGCACTATGTTTCTTAGAAATCACTTGATTGGATATTTTTGAAATATGCTAGGCAACAACAGATTAACGTAACTAGGCAATATTTTTACTTAGTTGATCTGTTGCCTAAATAAAATTAAAGTTTATAAAACAATGCATGCGACATGTCAAAGAAACGCGGTAATCTACAGTGCGCGCCAGATAAATCTGCGCGCGGTCAAAATCGGAAACGAATCTTTAAATATCCTAAGAACAAAGATGTACTACTGTAACTAGCGCTAAAAACGATCCGGTCGCGAGTAGTGTAATCTGACACACACTGGCTAGCTCTAAATGTGTCAGTTTGCTGTACGATATTGAGCCTTAGGTGGGTTGGTAATGAGAGATTTTTGAGGGACAGAAAAAAAAGAAAAAAAATAGTTCTAATAATGAAACGAGATGGCGCTGACAAATAGCGAAGTCGGTGTGACCAGAAATAAACTAAAATGACGAGTTGACAATTTTTTACAACAAAATCTTTGCCACGTGAAATAAGATTGCCCCCTCTGAACCAAATTTGTTCCCCAACAACCAAATCCTGGATCTGCGCCTGCCCATCGGAGCTAGTTGTGAGACGTCGACTTTTTAATTTTTAATAAAAATCTATGTCAATATTCGCCTACGTGCGTGCCTACCATACCTTGGTGTTGAATGTACAGCGGCGCTTTGTACGCCTGTGGGTTGTCCTGGAAGTCTATCAGCTGACATCTGATCAACAAGGTATGTTACCTTGGAGTTGAAGGTTGGATTGTCCTGGAAGTCTATCAGCTGACATCTGACCAACAAGGTATGTTACCTTGGTGTTGAAGGTTGGATTGTCCTGGAAGTCTATCAGCTGACATCTGATCAACAAGGTATGTTACCTTGGAGTTGAAAGTTGGATTGTCCTGGAAGTCTATCAGCTGACATCTGACCAACAAGGTATGTTACCTTGGTGTTGAAGTTTGGATTGTCCTGGAAGTCTATCAGCTGACATCTGACCAACAAGGTATGTTACCTTGGAGTTGAAGGTTGGATTGTCCTGGAAGTCTATCAGCTGACATCTGACCAACAAGGTATGTTACCTTGGAGTTGAAGGTTGGATTGTCCTGGAAGTCTATCAGCTGACATCTGACCAACAAGGTATGTTACCTTGGTGTTGAAGTTTGGATTGTCCTGGAAGTCTATCAGCTGACATCTGACCAACAAGGTATGTTACCTTGGTGTTGAAGTTTGGATTGTCCTGGAAGTCTATCAGCTGACATCTGACCAACAAGGTATGTTACCTTGGTGTTGAAGTTTGGATTGTCCTGGAAGTCTATCAGCTGACATCTGACCAACAAGGTATGTTACCTTGGTGTTGAAGTTTGGATTGTCCTGGAAGTCTATCAGCTGACATCTGACCAACAAGGTATGTTACCTTGGTGTTGAAGTTTGGATTGTCCTGGAAGTCTATCAGCTGACATCTGACCAACAAGGTATGTTACCTTGGAGTTGAAGGTTGGATTGTCCTGGAAGTCTATCAGCTGACATCTAACAAACAAGGTATGTTACCTTGGAGTTGAAGGTTGGATTGTCCTGGAAGTCTATCAGCTGACATCTGACCAACAAGGTATGTTACCTTGGAGTTGAAGGTTGGATTGTCCTGGAAGTCTATCAGCTGACATCTGACCAACAAGGTATGTTACCTTGGAGTTGAAGGTTGGATTGTCCTGGAAGTCTATCAGCTGACATCTGACCAACAAGGTATGTTACCTTGGAGTTGAAGGTTGGATTGTCCTGGAAGTCTATCAGCTGACATCTGACCAACAAGGTATGTTACCTTGGAGTTGAAGGTTGGATTGTCCTGGAAGTCTATCAGCTGACATCTGACCAACAAGGTATGTTACCTTGGAGTTGAAGGTTGGATTGTCCTGGAAGTCTATCAGCTGACATCTGACCAACAAGGTATGTTACCTTGGAGTTGAAGGTTGGATTGTCCTGGAAGTCTATCAGCTGACATCTGACCAACAAGGTATGTTACCTTGGAGTTGAAGGTTGGATTGTCCTGGAAGTCTATCAGCTGACATCTGACCAACAAGGTATGTTACCTTGGTGTTGAAGTTTGGATTGTCCTGGAAGTCTATCAGCTGACATCTGACCAACAAGGTATGTTACCTTGGAGTTGAAGGTTGGATTGTCCTGGAAGTCTATCAGCTGACATCTGACCAACAAGGTATGTTACCTTGGAGTTGAAGGTTGGATTGTCCTGGAAGTCTATCAGCTGACATCTGACCAACAAGGTATGTTACCTTGGTGTTGAAGGTTGGATTGTCCTGGAAGTCTATCAGCTGGCATCTAACCAACAAGGTATGTTACCTTGGTGTTGAAAACAGCGGCGCTTTGTAAGCTTGCAGGAGTCTATCAGCTGACATCTGACCAACAAGGTATGTTACCTTGGAGTTGAAGGTTGGATTGTCCTGGAAGTCTATCAGCTGGCATCTAACCAACAAGGTATGTTACCTTGGTGTTGAAAACAGCGGCGCTTTGTAAGCTTGCAGGAGTCTATCAGCTGACATCTGACCAACAAGGTATGTTACCTTAGAGTTGAAGGTTGGATTGTCCTGGAAGTCTATCAGCTGACATCTGACCAACAAGGTATGTTACCTTGGTGTTGAAGGTACAGCGGCGCTTTGTACGCCTGTGGGTTGTCCTGGAAGTAGCGCAGTACCCAGTCGAACAAAGCGGGGTGGCTGCCATCCGCGCCCGTCGGCTTGTGGAAGTCTATCAGCTGGCATCTGACAAACACCCGATCAAAATTTGATATCTATACTTCTATACTAATATTATAAAGAGGAAAGATTTGATTGTTTGTACCTATGTTTGTTTTTTAGTTTGCATCGAATAGGCTCCGAAACTACTGGACCGATTTGAAAAATTCTTTGACCCTTCGAAAGCTACATTCATCCAGAGTGACATAGGCTATATTTTATTCCCATATTCCCACGGGAACGAGTACCACGCGGGTGAAACCGCGAGGATCCGCTAGTATTTAATATATCGCTAGTATCGCTACATCAGCCCCCTAAGGCTTAGCACGCACTACGATAAAACGCTTACTTTTAATCGTAGATCTGAAACCGCCAAAAAATGTAACACATAAGTTTACTATACAAGCGCTCGCATTTGCGACTTTTTTCAGTGACTGATTTAAAAAACGTAACTTGCTACGTTTTCACCGCGGTTTGTAAACGCGCGATTTTTTCGTGTCCCATAGTAATAGTATGGTGATTGGTGGCACATTCACAGCGTTTAACCGCATTCGGTTTTTATTCAGTCTCGAGACATGGTCTCGACTGGGTGAGCGCAAAGGATAGTCGTGAACTGATATAAAATTAAGCAAAACGCCAGCCGCAGTGCGTGTTTGCATGCGGTTTTGCGTTATTAGCTATTCCTAAACCGCTCGCGTTTAAGGCGCTACTCGGAAAAATATGGACTTTTTGATTTAAAACTATAGGCACAGAATAATATTTGTAGCAGAAGGCTCACTTCCGAAACTGTTACAATGAATTATCAATCTTTTTCACGCGAAAATTAGGTCTAAAATAATTTGCACCCGCACGCCTGCCTAACTAATTTACCGTTCATTACAAGCGAAATTGAACCGTAGCTGTACGTAATACGGTTCTATTACTCGGAAACGCTTAAGCCAAATTGGTTTTGGGTGGTCTTGGTTGCCGCACTAGGGTCGACTCGACTGCAATGTTACGACGAAGTAAGTAAAAGGAATAACAAATAGCGCAAATGATTTTTAAATACAGAAAGCTTAGAATTTTTATTTTTACTTCTTTGCATTCACAGTTCAATTTTTGTTTCTTACTTACTGAAAAAATTGAAAATGAAGTAGGTAGGTATTAGAAAAAGTCGACCGTCTCACAACTAGCTTCGATGGGACTCGAACCCACGACCTTTCACTGTCTGGGCAAATGCTCTCACCACTGAGCTACGGAGTCGCTAAAAAGTCGACCCGTCTCACAAGTAGCCCCGATGGGACTCAAACCCACGACCTTTCACTGTCCGGGCGAATACTCTTAACGGCCTGGCAACGAACATGCGCGGCGGCGACGGGCGGCGACGAGCGAATTGCGCATCCGTCGGTGCGTCTCATTGACTTATTTCATTAGGCGTCTGTTGCGAGCGCGCAATGATTGCGTAATTCGCTTGCGTCGCGCGCCGTGTCGCCGCCGCGCATTTTCGTGGCCAGGCCAGCCGGCCTAGCATGAGCGGCTTTTATCGCGCGATATGATATGGTACGGCAAGTTGTCTTGCTTACCCCACTAAGGTGTAAGCAGGACGGAATGCCGTACCATATCATATCGCGTGTTATAAGCCGCTCATGCTAGGCCGGCAGGCCGATATATTCGATAACGTCTATCGTGAAGTGAGAACAAGCTAGCGGGCGCAGCGCGCGTCCGCGTAGTTCCGTGCGCCACGGCACGGTTGCCACGGGCGATGAGCGCTAGCGTCACGATGCAAAGCGAGAATCACTTTGTCGATTTTTATTTTCGTCGTAATTACCTATGCTAAGGTGGGGCGGGGTCCTTAAATCAAATATTCGGATCATTAAGTATTATAGATAAGTACTTATAGAATAAGACAGTATAGTCACACAAAAAAACTTCTTTCAGGTTTTCTAAGAAGATTATGAAATTTTAAATCCGGTCTCTTTCTGTCGTTGTTAAGACAACCGAAGGCTGCGCAATAATAATGTTTAATATTACGCATTTTGCTATGGGTAAAACCACAAGGTAACACACTTGTGTTTTGGCGCGAAAGTGTGGTGAAAGTAAACTACTTAGGTGACTTCTTTCTCGCGTGGCGTCGCATGCACAACTGAGCGCGCGTGACTAGTGATGTGCCGCTGGGAATATTCCCATTTCCAAGTAATTTACTCTTTGTAAATTTACGGGAATATTCCCAATGTTCCCGGGAATATTCCCAAAGTTCCCAGACTAATTTAATTTCAAGAATGGCAAAATTTTCTGTCATATTTATATTTCCTTTTACTCCCATGGTTGCGCAACTACTTACTAGTTTTTGCCTGCGATTATACTTCTCTTAATCTCTATTAAAACACAGAACAAGACTACTGAATGTTAAACTACATAGTTTAATTTGTTAACTGAGCAAAGTAACGGTCTTAAGCCAACATACTTTGCAGCATTGATTATTATAGATCCCCATAGCCAAGGAAATCAAGGAATAGATATCACATCGAAGAAAATATTAACGGATGCCAAGTGACTTAAAATGTTAATCAAGACCTTTAATCTTCTTAAAGATTTATCAAACTACAAGTGCAGACGTGGAATTTGGAGTCGTCCCGTCTTACAACTAGCTCCGATGGGACTGGAACCCATGACCTTTGTACGGGCAAATTGAATTTATTTAATACTTCTTATAAGCTGTTGGCCAGTGTTTATTTCATCAATGTGAAGATATTACTACCCTCGATTTTAATAATAGAATATTTGATAAGATCTTTTTTATATGGAACTGGGCAGGCATTTGACCACCATCTTGTTTAATCATAGGATGTGGTTTAAGATGCTGGATGTTTGCCCAGGATGCCTGTTCACTCTGGCCTTGAAGTGTTCAAGCTTGTAGTTATCGGGGATCACATAAGCAGGCAGCGCATTCCATTCTTTAGCGGTTCGCATAAGAAACGAAACTGCGAAGCGCTTGGTGCGGACAAGTAGAGTGTCAACAATATAATAATGATAAGATAGCCAGCGTCAGGTTCCCCGATGGTGGAAATGGGCTGAAAGAAAAAGGTCGGGCAGTTCTCTCGCACACTCCCAAAAGCGTATTCTATAAAATACCGATAGACACGCAACTTTGGGTTGGTGACTGGCATTCTGGAGTTCCGCCGGCGCCGTAGCCAACGCTGAGTTTCCAATGAACCTCCTGACACGGTTTTCAATCGATTCCAGAAGTTCTACCTGATACTTAGCAGAACCATTCCATAAGTGACATCAGTACTCCATGCACGGACGAATCTGCGATTTGTATATCAAAAGCAGTTGGTCCGCCCGGCGTGAAGTACCGTTTAGAGCCCTAGAGAAGACGCCCAGTTTCTTAGCAGCACACTTTGCAATGGAATCGATGTACTCGCCAAAATTCAGGTTGGATGGTGAGTTCAGACCAAGAAGTTGCAGATGTTCAGTTATCGGCAAGAATACACCCTGGAAAGTTAGAGTAAGTTGGAAAGGACTCCGTTTTGCAGTGAATAAAAAAACCAGTGTTTGAGTAGCATTGAAAGTAGCAGATTAATTTGCTCAGCTAGGGACTCTCGACAATAGCAATAAATTATTTATGATTTATGACAAGACTCGATTTCATCATTCGTAGCCTTTACAGTTGAGTGAGATATATCTGATGGTAGTTTCATCTATATACCCGATAGTATTCCCCAATGTCTCAAGACTAAGGGTCTTTGACCAGTGTGTGTTGCCAGTTATGACTTATGGAAGTGAGACGTGGTCTTTTACTATGGGTCTCATAAGAAGGCTCAAGGTCACCAAGCGAGCAATGGAGAGAGCGATGCTTGGTATTTCCCTGCTTGATCGAATCAGAAATGATGAGATCCGCAGGAGAACTAAAACGACCGACATCGCTCGAAGGATTGCTCAGTTGAAGTGGCAACATAGCGCGGAGAACCGATGGCCGTTGGGGCGGAAAGGTTCTCGAATGGTGACCGCGAACCGGACGACGTTCCGTGGGCAGCCCCCCTACAAGATGGACCGACGACGATCTGGTCAAGGTCGCGGGAAGCCGCTGGATGCGGGCAACGCAGGACCGATAAAAGATAAAGGTCTTGAGACTTTTTGCCGTGTGAATTTGCCATAATAATAAGTCTGCGGTTGTTGCTGATTATTATCTTGTTCTTTTTTAAACAAATAATAAAATGTAGTAAATAAAGAGAAAATAAAATAAATAAATACACATGTGGGGAATATACGTTAATCAAGCTGTAATTTTTTATAAAAGTTTAATATTATATTACGACATCATGATACGACACTATTGTGATTCAAGTTATTTTAATAAATGACTAGCGGATCCTCGCGGTTTTACCCGCGTAGTACCCGTTTCCGTGGGAATATCGCGATAAAATATAGCCTATGTCAGTCGGGAACAATGTAGCTTTCTAATGGTGAAAGAATTTTTAAAATTGGTCCAGTAGTTTCGGAGCCTATTCGATGCAAACAAACAAACAAACAATCAAATCTTTCCTCTTTATAATATTAGTATAGATTATTATTAAAAATATTTCAAAAAAATCTGTTTTACTAAGTAGGTATTGGGAATATTCCCGGAAACATTGGAAATTTACTGGGAATATTCCCGGGAAAATTGGAAATTTTCGCCATAGAAGTGATTTTAAGTTTGGCATATTCATTTTGCTGTGTAATTTTGGCCAATGGAACGGTTAGCACAAAACAAAAAAAAATTAAATACATTATAAGCAATTTTCCCCAATATTTCCAATTTTGGGAATATTGCCGGGAACGCTTCTGGGAATATTCCCAATGTTTCCAATATTTCCGGGAACGGCACATCACTACGCGTGACACCCGTGATTTCTCTACCACGCGGTAGACAGCGCGTAATCGATTGAATTGCGGAGTGAGCCCCCCCCTGCTATAGGACGGTTACAGTTGTTAAAAATCTGGTAATAAGATATATATTTCTTCATATCTTTATCTAGAATCGTATAGTTTCAAAAACACGATTTTATGATTTTGCCTCGACACTTTTTATTTTCGAAAAGACCTCTAAAAATACGAAAAGTGAAGATTATTCTTAAATGGGGTTACTTACACTATTGGAAATTGGTTTAATTAGTGGACACCAATAATATTGAGGATCGTATAGAAGCATTTTTTTTTTATCGCTGTAGTTTTTTAATACGAAGTGATTTTGTGTTTTTTTTGCCTAATCTGCAAAATCTGTCTCGCTCCCGCGCGCGTCGTTTTCTCATTGCTATCTCGCTTCAGCACATTTTTTCCGAATATCGCCTTAATCTCAGTGCGTTCTAAGCCTAAGGGCCTTATCATACTAGCGGTTTGCGAGCGGCTTCGGGGCGGAGCGGGCACGCAGCGGATATATCGCGGACGCGTGGAGGATACGCTACGATTTCGTCGCGTGTTCACAGCGAGTTTACGACGTACAGTGCCCTTAGTACGTGTTGATTTTAGCTGTACAACGTTTACGAAAACTATAGGGTGAACTGCTCAAGTCGGTAAAGCAGTCAAAGGACATGAAAGAGATAGAGCGATAGTTTGGGATTACGAATACAGTTTGCCAAACTCATACTAACAGCCAGTTGCAATAAATAAACATTTTACGAATTCGTAAAAAGTTACTGAATTTTGCTGTCAAAACTGTCAAATCCCATACATTTTTAAACCATAAACCCTGTAAAAGTAAAAGTATAATGTAAAAAAATCTTGGTGCAACCGGTGGTAAGGGTAAAGTCCATTCGCTTAGATAGTGTCGCCCTTTTATCGCGCCGCCTTGGCACGTGCCGCTTCTTTTCAAAGGATGCCGCCGCATAAACAAAAGAAGCCGCGTGCGGCGTACACCCGCAAATGGAATTGGATTTTGGTATTCGGCATTTATTAAATTATATTTTCATAAATAATCTATGTTTATTATAAATACAGGTGGTAACGACGGTTGTGACTTGTGACAATTCGAGCGATGATTACTAATCATAATAATCATATAGAAGATTAATAATAATTATTATTATTTGTAAATCACGTATTTAACTTACTTTTATATAAAAATATCCAAATTTTCATTAAAATTGACTTTGGTACCCAACTTAAGTGTATTATTTTATATCCGCATTTTATAGCAAGAACCACAATGCCGTGCGGGTGTACCGACACTATCTAACCGAACGGACTATACAGAGTACAGTAAACTCAGTTACAAAATGGATTCCGACGAGGAAACACCGCGGTTGATTTTGTTACGTCGACGACGCAGGAGACGAAAACGAAAGCATCGACGATTTTGGGAGGATCCTTTGTGATTAATAAATTGGAAGAGATCGACTACTGTGTGTTGTTTTGCAAACGAATAAAAAATAATCCAAAAAAATTCGTTCCAACCTGAGAATGTCAACACCTACATTTTATGGGTTGTTGCATCTGAAACAAACTGACTTAAGACATGAAGAGACACATTTGAGATTATCACTGTCACCCTTCGATCAACAACAACACCTAGTTCTAGATACATAGTTGGAGTGACAGATATGGCCGAACGTATACTTGAGAGTATAATTATAAGTAGACTATTTTGACAGTGTCAATAATACTAAGGAATTTCAAACCTGTCCGGCTGACAATACCTACATTGCAAAAAACCTACGTAGTAAATAATCCACAAACTTGGATCGCTTCCTGTCATTTATAATGTAAGATCGTAACATTCGTAACCTTTTATCTCCGTTTAAAAAAAAAGTCAGTCTGTGCCATATAAAGTTTTCATTAAGTTAGTTAATTAGTTCGTCAGCCTTCATCTAGTACTATTGTTGATCTAAGGTGTCACCTGAAGAAAGGCTACTGTGTACGAGAGTGTACAAAATGGCGTACACGCCGCTAATCTCGTTGCGCGTCCACGAAGTATTCCTTCTTTATCCTATCTTGTTTTTGCACCCATTCCCCTTTTCTCCTAGCTATTTATTTCTTCTTTCACCCACAAGGTTGCCTGGAAGAGATTGCCATTAGGCAATAAGGCCACCTATTGTCTGTTTTCTATATTTTATTTTGTCTTCTTGTAATTGTATTTCTTTCGTTGTGTGCAATAAAGCTTTTTTTATTTTTTATTTTATTTATTCGCTGCGTGCCCGTCCCGCCCCGAAGCCGCTCGCCAACCGCTAGTATGATAAGGCCCTAACTAAAGGTTGGACTACATAATCTGGCAGCACAGAATAAAATAAAAAGTCAAATTAAATAAAAATATCTTAAGTTGGGTGACCCAAAATCACAGCTTGTACTCATAATAATAATAATGTAAAAAAATTATTTTGGTCTCCCATACAAACTGCACGTCAGCTGCTCGATTTTGTATGAATGGTACAATTTTCTTTTTCAGATTTCGACCCATGTTTCTTTGGGTGAGTTGTTCAATTTTATGAGTACAAGCTGTGGTTTCGGGCCTGCAGCTGACCAAACTAACACCCTGTATATATACAGTGGTGGTCACATAATTAAAGACACCTGTCGATTTTCATACAAACGAGGTAACTTAGAAGCCTTGCTTCTCCGCCAGAGATTGACCTAGCTCATAGCTGTGATCAGATGATGGCCATCTAGGGAGTGAATGGAGGAGATTCAGATCGCTATACACACCCAACTGATCTGATCAGCATTCTAAAAGATATAAGGATATGTTTAAGAAATCCGCAAAATTAGCATAAAATTGTACTTATATGGAAATCCAGAAACTGAAAACTCTGATTTTTATATTTCTTAGAACGCTGATCAGATCAGTTGAGTGTGTATAGCGATCTGAATCTCCTCTATTCTTCATTTCTGGCCATCATCAGATCACAGCTAGTTCAATCCCTGGCGGAGAACCAAAGCTTCAAAGTTACCTCGTTTGTATGAAAATCGACTGGTGTCTTTAATTATGTGACCGCCACTGTATAACTGTTTAGTGTAGCGGAGTGGTTTTAGGAAACCTACCTTATCCTGAAAGAAGACAGCACTGTGACCACTTCGCAGGCGCCGATCCATTTGCGCGTGTTATGCAACTTTGAGCCTAATTGTTCTGAACCCTGAAACGGAAATGACGTATATGTTAAATCTTTTGAGCATATGCCTAAAGCATAGAATACTATAATATTAATAACGAGTACCTAAAGCTTGAGCTTACATGCATGTAAAAACCGCCTTCAAAAAAACCACATCAAAAAAGTAAGAAATAATTCCTCACCAAATAAACGTAAGTACGGGATTTAATATTATTTTTATGCATTTACAATGCAATTTTGTAAGTAAAGGAAAAATGTGATAGTAAAAAAAACGAGCCCTATAAGTAGCTTTCAGGCGGGATTCGAACCCACGTCTCCGGGAATCCGGCCCGATGCTCTGACCAACTAAGCTACCGAAAGGCGTACACGACTCGTCGAATTTTGCTATCACTTGTCACGCTGTAGGCCAGCATTGCTTCATCAATGTGAGGAAACCCTCGCATCCGAGAGAAACATTTTTACAAATGTTTAACAATCGATTAAGATGAAACAACCATATTGAGATTTTATATTATTTTTATGCATTTGTATATTACATACAGACGAATAGAGAACCTCCTCCTTTTTTATTTAGAAGTCGGTTAAAAATCACTTGTTTTTTGTTTGTTCCATACAATAGTACAACATCGACTCGACTAAAATGTATGGAACAGCTGATTTTTTTTCGCGATTCTGTGGTTGGCTCCGTAGTAAAAATTGTTCGTATTGATAGACATTATCATCCCCTAAAATGTTAGTTTGTACCTACTTATTAAAATTTTGTGGTGTGTGAGTATGTGGTCTGTGTGTATACATAGTGCGTGTGTAGTGTGTACACATAGTGCGTGTGTAGTGTGTATACATAGTGCGTGTGTAGTGTGTATACATAGTGCGTGTGTAGTGTGTATACATAGTGCGTGTGTAGTGTGTATACATAGTGCGTGTGTAGTGTGTATACATAGTGCGTGTGTAGTGTGTACACATAGTGCGTGTGTAGTGTGTATACATAGTGCGTGTGTAGTGTGTATACATAGTGCGTGTGTAGTGTGTATACATAGTGCGTGTGTAGTGTGTATACATAGTGCGTGTGTAGTGTGTACACATATAGGGCATGCACCCGGGTACACCCGGTTCTGAAGTACCCGGGTATACCCGGGTATTTCAATAAGTCTGTGGAACCGGTTCTGAGCCTTGGAACCGGGTTGGCCCGGTTCTGATAAGATTACTATAATTTTGTATTAATTGCTAATTTAAATTACGCGCGTTGAAGTGTCGTGGAACTTTTGATGTTTAGCGAGCTGGCAACGTTGCGCGAGCTCACTTTCATCGCAGGCACGCCTACATGTACACAACATATTACCACAAAAACAGTTTACCAAAGCTGTAAATAACTATTTTTTCTGACTATTGTTTATTTTTTACATATTCCACCCAATGAATCGATCTCGAGTTTTGTTTTAAGATCTCTTATTTAAGTAAGAACTATTATTTCCTAATTTTCTGTCAACTGCAAACCAAAAAATCTGCCAAGTGCGAGTTGGACTCGCCCATAAATGGTTCCGTACCCAATTATTGTACCGATTGTTTATACCTAGCCAAAATTCCAGTATAATTTTTCCTCGGCAAAGTATAACTTTGTTTTTCATAGTGTTTGTATGACAAAGTTACATTTGCGCTTTTTAAAAATGTAGTATATCTCAAAAAGGGCTTAATATATCTCGTTTAAACCATTTTTCGTTGAAAGTTTTTATTAAAAAAATTGGTTTGAACGAGAGTAAGCAGTTTTTGAGATATACTACATTTTTAAAAACACACATTTTACCACTTTGGAAGGCACAAAAATTGACTTAAAAAAAATGATTTGAGAAACCTGCATGTCATTTTTAAAGACCTATCTATAGACACCCCACACGAATATGTTTGATAAAAAAATATTTTTCAGTTTTAGTTCCATGTATGCCTTCCTTAAATTGTTGTTTTTTTTATTTTTGTCTTAAAATCGTAAAGCGGCTTACAGAATACATCTACCTACCAAGTTTCAACTGTGTAGTTTTTATAGTTTTGGAATAAAGTGGCTGTGTCATACAGACGGACGGACGGACGGACAGACGGACGAACAGACAGACAGACAGACATGACGAATCTATAAGGGTTCCGTTTTTTGGCATTCGACTACGGAACCCTAAAAATCCAACCAAATTATTTAAATTGTTTTAAGAGCTAGTTTTTGTTGATTATTTAATAGTGTGAAGAGTAAGTTTTTGTTGATTATTTAATAATAGTTTCAAGAGTTAGTTTTATTTGATTAAATGTGGTCGTCCAAATCAAAAGGGACCTTGTGGCGCTCGGCACTTACGCCTTTGTTGTTGTTGTTCGAATACAAAACAACGACAATAAAGACGTATGTACCTATGCGCCGGCCGCTATATGGTCCCTTTTGAATTGGACGACCACATATAATAGTTATAAAACGTTGATTTGACACCAATACCAACTTGGTTTTTATTCATATCTCATTATAACTCCTACGTTACCAAACTCTCAATTATCATTTACTTATACATTTTTTTAATAAAAAATACGATTTGGTCGCTTGGAACCGGGTAGAACCGGGTGACCCGGTTCCGACTACCTCTAGAACCGGGTATGCAAAATCTAGAACCGGACCCGGTTCTGCATGCCCTATACACATAGTGCGTGTGAAGTGTGTACACATAGTGCGTGTGTAGTGTGTACACATAGTGCGTGTGTAGTGTGTATACATAGTGCGTGTGTAGTGTGTATACATAGTGCGTGTGTAGTGTGTATACATGGTGCGTGTGTAGTGTGTATACATAGTGCGTGTGTAGTGTGTATACATAGTGCGTGTGTAGTGTGTATACATAGTGCGTGTGTAGTGTGTATACATAGTGCGTGTGTAGTGTGTATACATAGTGCGTGTGTAGTGTGTGCACATAGTGCGTGTGAAGTGTGTACACATAGTGCGTGTGTAGTGTGTACACATAGTGCGTGTGTAGTGTGTATACATAGTGCGTGTGTAGTGTGTATACATGGTGCGTGTGTAGTGTGTATACATAGTGCGTGTGTAGTGTGTATACATAGTGCGTGTGTAGTGTGTATACATAGTGCGTGTGTAGTGTGTATACATAGTGCGTGTGTAGTGTGTATACATAGTGCGTGTGTAGTGTGTGCACATAGTGCGTGTGTAGTGTGTACACATAGTGCGTGTGTAGTGTGTATACATAGTGCGTGTGTAGTGTGTACACATAGTGCGTGTGTAGTGTGTATACATAGTGCGTGTGTAGTGTGAATACATAGTGCGTGTGTAGTGTGTACACATAGTGCGTGTGTAGTGTGTATACATAGTGCGTGTGTAGTGTGAATACATAGTGCGTGTGCAGTGTGTATACATAGTGCGTGTGTAGTGTATACATAGTGCGTGTCTAGTGTGTATACATAGTGCGTGTGTAGTGTGTATACATAGTGCGTGTGTAGTGTGTACACATAGTGCGTGTGTAGTGTGTATACATAGTGCGTGTGTAGTGTGTATACATAGTGCGTGTGTAGTGTGTATACATAGTGCGTGTGTAGTGTGTATACATAGTGCGTGTGTAGTGTGAATACATTGTGCGTGTGTAGTGTGTACACATAGTGCGTGTGTAGTGTGTATACATAGTGCGTGTGCAGTGTGTATACATAGTGCGTGTGTAGTGTGTATACATAGTGCGTGTGTAGTGTGTATACATAGTGCGTGTGTAGTGTGTATACATAGTGCGTGTGTAGTGTGTATACATAGTGCGTGTGTAGTGTGTATACATAGTGCGTGTGTAGTGTGTATACATAGTGCGTGTGTAGTGTGTATAAATAGTGCGTGTGTAGTGTGTATACATAGTGCGTGTGTAGTGTGAATACATTGTGCGTGTGTAGTGTGTACACATAGTGCGTGTGTAGTGTGTATACATAGTGCGTGTGTAGTGTGTATACATAGTGCGTGTGTAGTGTGTATACATAGTGCGTGTGTAGTGTGTATACATAGTGCGTGTGTAGTGTGTATACATAGTGCGTGTGTAGTGTGTATACATAGTGCGTGTGTAGTGTGTATACATAGTGCGTGTGTAGTGTGTATACATAGTGCGTGTGTAGTGTGTATACATAGTGCGTGTGTAGTGTGTATACCTGCGTGTCGATGCCCATGGCCCAGGCGCGTTCTACTAGCAGCTGCAGGCGCGGTATGGACGGCACGCCACCGCCCGCCGTCACGTACACTGTGTATACATAGTGCGTGTGTAGTGTGTATGCATAGTGAATGTGTAGTGTGTACACATAGTGCGTGTGTAGTGTGTATACGTACTGCGTGTGTAGTGTGTATACATAGTGCGTGTGTAGTGTGTATACATAGTGCGTGTGTAGTGTGTATACATAGTGCGTGTGTAGTGTGTATACATAGTGCGTGTGTAGTGTGTATACATAGTGCGTGTGTAGTGTGTATACATAGTGCGTGTGTAGTGTGTATACATAGTGCGTGTGTAGTGTGTATACATAGTGCGTGTGTAGTGTGTATACATAGTGCGTGTGTAGTGTGTATACATAGTGCGTGTGTAGTGTGTATACATAGTGCGTGTGTAGTGTGAATACATTGTGCGTGTGTAGTGTGTACACATAGTGCGTGTGTAGTGTGTATACATAGTGCGTGTGCAGTGTGTATACATAGTGCGTGTGTAGTGTGTATACATAGTGCGTGTGTAGTGTGTATACATAGTGCGTGTGTAGTGTGTATACATAGTGCGTGTGTAGTGTGTATACATAGTGCGTGTGTAGTGTGTATACCTGCGTGTCGATGCCCATGGCCCAGGCGCGTTCTACTAGCAGCTGCAGGCGCGGTATGGACGGCACGCCACCGCCCGCCGTCACGTACACTGTGTATACATAGTGCGTGTGTAGTGTGTATGCATAGTGAATGTGTAGTGTGTACACATAGTGCGTGTGTAGTGTGTATACGTACTGCGTGTGTAGTGTGTATACATAGTGCGTGTGTAGTGTGTATACATAGTGCGTGTGTAGTGTGTATACATAGTGCGTGTGTAGTGTGTATACATAGTGCGTGTGTAGTGTGTATACATAGTGCGTGTGTAGTGTGTATACATAGTGCGTGTGTAGTGTGTATACATAGTGCGTGTGTAGTGTGTATACATAGTGCGTGTGTAGTGTGTATACATAGTGCGTGTGTAGTGTGTGCACATAGTGCGTGTGTAGTGTGTACACATAGTGCGTGTGTAGTGTGTATACATAGTGCGTGTGTAGTGTGTACACATAGTGCGTGTGTAGTGTGTATACATAGTGCGTGTGTAGTGTGAATACATAGTGCGTGTGTAGTGTGTACACATAGTGCGTGTGTAGTGTGTATACATAGTGCGTGTGTAGTGTGAATACATAGTGCGTGTGCAGTGTGTATACATAGTGCGTGTGTAGTGTATACATAGTGCGTGTCTAGTGTGTATACATAGTGCGTGTGTAGTGTGTATACATAGTGCGTGTGTAGTGTGTATACATAGTGCGTGTGTAGTGTGTATACATAGTGCGTGTGTAGTGTGTATACATAGTGCGTGTGTAGTGTGTATACATAGTGCGTGTGTAGTGTGTATACATAGTGCGTGTGTAGTGTGAATACATTGTGCGTGTGTAGTGTGTACACATAGTGCGTGTGTAGTGTGTATACATAGTGCGTGTGCAGTGTGTATACATAGTGCGTGTGTAGTGTGTATACATAGTGCGTGTGTAGTGTGTATACATAGTGCGTGTGTAGTGTGTATACATAGTGCGTGTGTAGTGTGTATACATAGTGCGTGTGTAGTGTGTATACCTGCGTGTCGATGCCCATGGCCCAGGCGCGTTCTACTAGCAGCTGCAGGCGCGGTATGGACGGCACGCCACCGCCCGCCGTCACGTACACTGTGTATACATAGTGCGTGTGTAGTGTGTATGCATAGTGAATGTGTAGTGTGTACACATAGTGCGTGTGTAGTGTGTATACGTACTGCGTGTGTAGTGTGTATACATAGTGCGTGTGTAGTGTGTATACATAGTGCGTGTGTAGTGTGTATACATAGTGCGTGTGTAGTGTGTATACATAGTGCGTGTGTAGTGTGTATACATAGTGCGTGTGTAGTGTGTATACATAGTGCGTGTGTAGTGTGTATACATAGTGCGTGTGTAGTGTGTATACATAGTGCGTGTGTAGTGTGTATACCTGCGTGTCGATGCCCATGGCCCAGGCGCGTTCTACTAACAGCTGCAGGCGCGGTATGGAGGGCACGCCGCCGCCCGCCGTCAAACCGTTCAGTAGGGCAGCGTATGGCGGATGTCGGAGTAGCGATGAGAGGACCATCTGCATGTTCCTGCAGAGAGCGGTCGATTAAATTATCATCACTATTAAAGGCGGTTCACGAATCCTACTAACGTCGGTGTGGGTAAAAGTCAGAAAGAGAGTGGAAGTTCCATCTCTTACTCGCTCTAGCAAGTGTCTCGCAATAGAAAAGTTCTTTTTATAAAGAGACAGCATAATTTGCTTGTTATAAAACTGATTCAAATTCTTTATTCACATTTGGTATTCATTATTTATCTTTTCCATAAGTTTTTGAACAAAAAAATGTACTGTAACTAGCTCCAAAAACGTCCCAGTCGCGCGCAGAGTTATCTGATACTGAAAATGTCACAAAAATGTCCAAAAATACAACTTTACGCGCGATATGGTATCGGATGACATTTACCACTGAGACATTCTTTGATGTGTCAACGAAAATTCTGTTTTCAATTGACATCCGCCATTTTATTTCGACAGTACCTACGCGGCATATAACTTGGCGGGTGTCAATATCTAGAACTAAAATTATGTCATGAGAATAAGGCTTAGTTATCATGTCCCTCTCTTCTTTACGCTGATGACCTCAAAGTCTTCACTGATGTCAGAGACGTAAGGCAGTGCATAGCTCTCCAAAATGACCTCAATATCATCTCTTACTGGTGCTCATACAACATGATGAACCTTAACGTGAAAAAGTGCTGTATTATTTCTTATACTAGAAAGAAAAACAAGATAAACCAAGAATATTGCTTGCAGGATCAAATTTTGGATAGGAGAGACGCGGTAAGGGATTTAGGCGTGCTTTTTGATGAGCAATTAACTTTTCGGCCTCATTACTCACATATCACAAAGAGGGCTAATAAATTATTAGGTTTTGTAATTAGGTCAACTAAAGATTTTAAGAGGCCTAACAGCTTATTATTCCTTTTCTCTAGCCTTGTGAGAAGTGTGCTTGAATATTGCTGCCCAATTTGGTCTCTATATTTCAATGTACACGAAGAAGCCATAGAAAGAGTCCAAAAACGCTGCCTAAGGTATGTTTCGAGAAAATATAACTTTGGTAAGCGTATCAATAGCTACAGTGAGAGGCTGTCAAAATTTGACATGATTTCTTTAAGTAACCGCCGCAAAAGGTATGATCTGCTTTGCCTTCACAAAATTCTGCATTCAAATATTGACTCTGCTAAGTTGCTTTCCACAATTAATATAAATACCAGGCATAGGTCTCGTTGCCCGAATACTTTTTTGATTCAGATTTATAAGAACAACACCTCATTTTATAATCCTATTGTAAGAATGTGTCGCACATATAATGAGCTGAATCGTATTCATAAGAATATTGATGTCTTCAATAATAAATACTCAAACTTTAAAAAAATTGTGTCAGACATATTTAACTCGGAAGAGAATTGAGTATTGAACTCTACTCCAATTTTTTAATTTTTTAGTTTTACTTATATTTCATATTTTCTTTGCTTTGTTTGAATATTTAGAATAATTTTTCAGTTAGCAGTAAGTTCAAAGTTAGCATGCTGTGTACACTAAATTTAGATTATTGTCTTGTTTTTATCTTTTTGTAAAATGTGTTTTTTATTGTTTTTGTATTGACCATAATCTGTCAGTGTACCTATTTAAAATAAATAAATAAATAAATAAGGCTTATTTTTCCGACCAACCACGACGATCAGCGCCCTCTGACAAATGCCAAGTTATGTGGCGCGGACTATATCTAATTCAATATCATATGAAAGGCGCGAGAATTGGCCCCCTGGGCTGCTAAGATGTTGGATAAGTGGCAACAGTAAGATCACCTGTACCCGCAGCCCCAGCCGCGGTCGCCGTACGTGCTGGCGTAGTGATCCACGCCGCCGCAGAGGAACGTCTTAAGTGCCCCGGTAACGATTGACAATGTTTACGTAATTGAAAGACCAAATGATCGTCTACAGAGGCAATTGAATTGCCATTGCCATTCGAAACTTCCTGATTGACGGCGCATGATGGAAAGCCCATTGACAATCGCGAACGACGCTACCAATTGAACGTCTCGTTGTGCGATTGACAGATTTTTCGGTCATTTGTTCGCTCGCTAGTCGAGAAACATGGCGGACATCGCGGAACAAATGTGGACGAGCAATTGACGCATCGAATGATGCTCCATCGTTCGCACCTTCAATTGAAGCGGTCAATCACGTAACAATTGACTAATGACGATTGACCGTCACTGGGGCAGTTTAGCGATACTCAGTCTCTGCGCGTTCAGGGCCGCTACGATATCGCAGATAGTTAAATGGCAACAGTAAGATCACCTGTACCCGCAGAGGAATGTCGTTTGGGCTCTTCGCGTTCAGGGCTGCTAAGATGTCGCAGATAGTTAAGTGGGAACAGTAA
Source organism: Crambus lathoniellus (assembly GCA_949710035.1). NCBI lineage: Eukaryota > Metazoa > Arthropoda > Insecta > Lepidoptera > Crambidae > Crambus > Crambus lathoniellus. The sequence goes on from OX453296.1 coordinate 4,777,348, forward strand.
GATCACCCGCGGACTATAGCTAATTCGATATCATATCAAAGGCGCGAGAATTGGCCCCCCGGGCTGCTAAGATGTTGGATAAGTGGAAACAGTAAGATCACCTGTACCCGCAGAGGAACGTCTTGGCGATGCTCGGGCTCTGCGCGTTAGGGCCGCTAAGATGTCACAGATAGTTAAGTTGAAACAGTAAGATCACCCGCGGACTATAGTTAATTCGATATCATTTCAAAGGCGCGAGAATTGGCCCCCTGGGCTGCTAAGATGTTGGATAAATGGAAACAGTAAGATCACCTGTACCCGCAGAGGAACGTCTTGGCGATGCTCGGGCTCTGCGCGTTAGGGCCGCTAAGATGTCACAGATAGTTAAGTGGAAACAGTAAGATCACCCGCGGACTATAGCTAATTCGATATCATATCAAAGGCGCGAGAATTGGTCACCTGGGCTGCTAAGATGTTGGATAAGTGGCAACAGTAAGATCACCTGTACCCGCAGAGGAACGTCTTGGAGATGCTCGGGCTTTGCGCGTTCAGGGGGCGATTCTCGCTCAATAGACATTTTGTCGAATTAGAGATATTTCACGCCACATAACTTGGCACACAACACAGGCAAAGTTATATGGCGCGTACTGTCAAAATAAAATGGTGGATCTCAATCAATGTCAATACCCAGCGCTCGACTCTAGCGAAAAAATTCTAAATCTATGGCTCGACTTGCAACGAGTGGTCAATGTCAGTCGACGTGAATGTCGCACGTAGAGCTGTGTTTTAAAAAACTAGACATTTTTGTGACATTTTCACTTTCAGATAACTCTGCGCGCGCCTGGGACGTTTTTGGCGCTAGTTACAGTACATTTTTTGTTCAAAGCTTATAGAAAAGATTAGTATTCCAATTTGACGATGTCGTATTCGAGATATCTCTATAGATTTGATAATCGCCCCCTGCTAAGATGTCACAGATAGTTAAGTGGGTACAGTAAGATCACCTGTACCCGCAGCCCCAGCCGCGGTCGCCGTACGTGCTGGCGTAGTGGTCCACGCCGCCGCAGAGGAACGTCTTGGCGATGCTCGGGCTTCTAAGGGCTGGGCCTCAGGGCTGCTAAGATGTCGCAGATAGTTAAGTGGCAAGAGTGAGATCACCTGTACCCGCAGAAGAACGTCGTGGCGATGCTCGGGCTTCTAAAGACTGGGCCTCAGGGCTGCTAAGATGTCGCAGTCTCACAGATAGTTAAGTGGGTACAGTAAGATCACCTGTACCCGCAGCCCCAGCCGCGGTCGCCGTACGTGCTGGCGTAGTGGTCCACGCCGCCGCAGAGGAACGTCTTGGCGATGCTCGGGCTCTGCGCGTTCAGAGCCGCTATCCTCTCCAGGATGCCTGGGTACAAAGGCACCTTGCTAAGAAACATAATAAAAAAGGAAATATTGTGCCTTAACCCTATAAATGTACCCATATTAGACTTTAATAAACAGTACCCAGAGGTACCGGAGTACCCAGGTAAATAAAAAAAACATTAAGTATCTAATATACTTAGAACGGATAGTTCATATACTTAGAACAATATGCCATCTCCATAGGATTCAGTACTCGAGGTTTACCTGTTAAACGGTGTCAAATAGGTTCACTTAAAACTAGAAATGCGACGTTGCCAACTTTATGCGCATGGCTTGTAGAAGACGATAGAGAAGGCTGTGGCATGGCTTGTAGAAGACTATAGAGAAGGCTATAGAGTAGCCCGACTGATGTTTCGACGCGTACGTACCCCGACCCCGTGCAAATCCACGGGACCGCGAAAATATCCGTTGCAAAACGAACAAATAATCGCCAATTTCAACAAACAAAATTTGTTTGTAACCCAAGGTATGGTTCTAGGGTTAAAATTATGCTGTGCACTTTGCTTCACTGCCAATTCTATGATTCAAAGTCAACAAAAAATTACCAAAAAAATATTGTTTACTTCGTTTCCAAAAAGAAATAAAGTGACAAAAGTAATCATAAAAATGTCATACTATTCAATAGTAAAACAAGTAATTTATTTTCATGTATCCTCACTGTATAACCTTACCATCAGTTCTAGAAGACCCGGTGTCCTTCCCCAGGGCGGAGGCCTTACGCAGCCCCACACTCCGTTCGTAATAACCGGCGACGGATAGGGCTCCGCTGTACACGGCCCGTTTCAGGCTGTTCGTTGCTCGGTTAGTGTAGCCTTCTTCATCCTCTTCCATCCCGTATTGAGCCTGGTAGAAAAGAATTTATTGGCTTGAAAGATCCTACTGGACATCTAATATAGGATTAAGAACTTAGTAGGTAATTCAAAGCTTTTTAGGATTGGTGGAATCAAGCGCAACGTGACTTGTAACATTTCAGATACTTACTTTTAATGCTATTTTTGAAGAAAAGAATTGCAATAAACTTAGAAATTTTATAGAATCACACCAATTATCTAGCTAGTAAGTAGGTAGTTTTTCATTATGAAACTGTGTTTCGGAAACTATACTTTATATATTTTTTGGAAATACATACTTAGGTAATAATTAACATAGATAACACCCAGACTAAGACAAATAGACATGTTCATGCACACAAATATTTGTCTTGTTCGGGAATCGAACCCAAGACCACTGGCGCAGAAGGCAGGCATCCTACCATTGCGCCAAATCAATCGTCAATATTATGGATAAGTATTGGCTTTTTTATTTCAACTGAAATATACTTTATATTTATCTGTTTGTATGAATTACCCTTAATAGTTGGAATTCATGTTCCTCTCTGCTTCTCTGTGCTTCTCTTTCTGCTGCTGTGAGTGCTACTGCCCCTTCCTCCCCTCTCTCAAAATGTTCTTCTATGTGTTGGATCTGAAACGAAACAAAAATATAATTTCTCTAGGAAAAATTGTGATAGTAAAAACCAGCACCGGCCCTGCAAGTAGGGTTACCATTTAGAAAATTGAAAAGTCCAGACAGTGCAAAAAAGTCCGGACATTTTTGTCACAAAATGCAAACATTAGATACCCACTTAGTAACAGTAAACAGTGATAAAGTAACATACGCTCACTCGGCTGTTTTAAGATCAGCCTTTTCTTAGATGAGCGGAGAGTTAATAAAGACTAAAGACTGATTTAATATTACTTTAATTCCTCATATTTCTCATACAAATTAAAAAGTCGGACAAACATCTATAAGTCCGAACTAATCCGGATGTATAGTAACCCTACCTACAAGTAGCTTTCAGGTGGGGTATGCAGGGAATTTTCAGGCACGCAGTTACTTGCAGGGTTGGTGGTTTTTTTACTATCACCATGCAATGTGAATGCATAAAAATAATTTAAATTCTTAACATATCTATTTGAATTTTTAGTTTTTTGCATTCACAATGCAATTTTTATTACTGAAAAATGTAAAATGAAGTATTTAGAAAAAATCGACCCGCCTCACAATCGTCCCATTGGAGCTGATTGTGAGACTGGTTGATTTTTTCTAAATACTTCATTTTCCATTTTTCTTAACATATCTTCAAAACTGGACTCAATATGCTAAGTGATTGTATAGTAGTAATTACTAATTCATGTTGCAACAAAGGCAGAGGTTGGCAGCAAACAGGGCAGCTGCTGACAGGACTCTCTTCCATCATCACCACATCTTCACAAGAGGCGTTGTCCATTTGGTCCTACAACAAAATATTATGTATAAGTTCCGTTTGGTATCAGTGATACTTCACAGACACTCGCTGGTGAAATTGTTGGATAAAATAAAATGCAAAATTTTGTACGGAATAGATACTTAGTGTATAAACCATAATTTACACTACAATTTTAGACTAAATTGAGAAATAAACAGAGAAGTGTTAAAACATAATTACACTACAATCGTAGACTAAGTAGATAGAAAAACAAACAAAGAAGCATTTTGGTTTTTAATTTGAAACTTATATTTTTAATGAAAATGAGTCTAAACACAGTTTATTAATCACTAGCGGCCGCCCGCGGTTTTACCCGCGTGGTTCCCGTTTCCGTGGGAATATCGCGGAATAATAAATAATAAATAAATAACTTCTTACATTCACACCAATTATCTAAGCCCATTTTTAATTTCATTACGAAACTGTATAATGGAAAACTTGATAACGGATAAATATATACTTAAATACTTTTTGTTTGTAAATACATACTTAATATACATAGTAAACACCCAGACCAAGACAAATAGACATGTTCATGCACACAAATATTTGTCTTGTTCGGGAATCGAACCCGAGACCACTGGCGCAGAAGGTGGGTAGCCTACCCCTGCGCCAAATCGGTCGTCAAATAAGATTCTATGTTTTAATCCAGGCTATCTACTATCTGTGTGCGACATTTCAACCAAATCCGTTTAGTAGTTTTTGCGTGAAAGAGTTACAAACATCCATACATTTATACTCGCAAATTTTCGCATTTATAATATTAGTAGGATAATGTTATATTTACCGCTTTCTGAGGACTCAAAATGTCTCGATGCTCGACGTTAACATGAACTTCAACATCAGAACCACTGACGAACTCCCTCTCACAAATAGGGCACTGAAATGATGATCCATGAGGTCCTGGCGACAGCGCCATGGCGCTAAGGGCTAGAGTGGGGTTGTCCAGCGTCAATGTGGTGTTGTTCCCAGTCAGTGTTGGGTTCTCCGAGTTAGCATTCGCGTTCCCCATCACAGAAGGGGACGTGAGATCGAAGTGAGCACGGTTTATGTGTTCTTCCAACTTCCTCGGGCATGTTGACTTGAAATCGCAGAGTAAACACTGCAATATTAATGAATTAATATTAATGAATCATTTTTGACACAAGAATTTGAATTTAATGGATATAAAAGTAGAAAAAGGAGATAGTTTTCAAACAAAAAATTGCTTTGGCGGGTAGAGAGAGCGAGCACAGCTGACAGCACAGATGTTTTTTGACTTTGACAGTTTTAGTAGTAGTAGTAAAAATTCGTCCTTTGTTAGGGCTGGCGAAGACATTAAGCCATACTGCCAATTCTTGAATATTATTAAATTATTTATATTTTATGTGTGGAAATTTTTTGTTAGCATATGATTGTGCATAGTTCCCTAAAATAATAAAATAAAATAAAATAAAATTATACTTTCTTAAGTTTTTATATCAACAACAAGTTGTTTGTTTCGTATTTGGCATTAAATATGTTGTGTCAGAATTCTCAGCGTAGACACCACTTCAATAAAAGTTTGCTGAGCTCGATAAAACTAGTTATAATTGTATGTACTAGTTAACTGTTTTTTTGGAAATAAAGAATTTATATTTATTTTATAATAATTTATTACTAACTGATCCGACAAACTTCGTACCGCCGCGCCGCCTTATCGAAAGTACGCCACCTACCGGGTTCAATTGTAAATCTAAACCATTCTGAAATCCACCTGAAGACAGACAAAAAATTCATTAAAATCGGTTCAGCCATTTAGGAGGAGTTCAGTTACATAAGAAATATGTATAAAGACACACGGGTGGCGCAATCTACGAATTTTCATTTTACTTTTAGAGGTTTCTCACGTAAAAAAAACTTTTTCACTTCTCATGCTCGTAAAGTTCGTGTTTATGTTGGGTATAGGCTGCATAAAATCGCGTTTTATGCTCTAGTGCATAGAGTAAAATCTTCGTCTAAGTCTCAGATTCTAATGCCGCGTACACACCGCGCCAACGAACGCCAAGGAAGGATATTCAGCGTTGGCTGCCGCACGTTCGTTGGCTATCGAAGGACAAAGCACAAATAACAAATGTTGAGCAAACGATCGTTGGCACTTGATTCCGGCTCCAGTGTTGCCAGGTTACTTTTGATTCCTTTTAGGTGATTTTTAGCTCCGTGGTTACTTCTAGTTTAAGTTACATTTAGGCAGTTCTCACACTGCACCGCACACCGTTCCGGTTTGTGGTACTGCGCTTCTTAATTATGGCTGTAGAATCTTGATGCGCATAAAAAATCCGCAGTGTAGAACAAACTCACGCCGCATCTCCGTCCACCGGAATGGAAACCGCAGCAGTGTGATAATCGCTTTAGGTGATTTTTCAGAATGTTCATGTAACAGTGTGCAACTCTCAAAAAATTTGTAGGACAAGTCCTCAATCTAACATCTGTTTCTCTTTTTCACACCAATGCATGAAGTCATCCGTCCGTTGTTATTATACACTTACTCATCCTAGTCTAGAAGAATAATCTGAAAAGCCTTCTCCTTTTCATGTTGAACGGCATGGAATGTAACAGTTTGACACCGGGTTTTTTTAGACTAATTCGACCCTGCTGAACACGATTTTGCCCGGTGACATTCCAATTTCCCCCCCCTTCCCCCCTTTTTCATTGGAAATATGTCCCTCGCCACGGTTTTTTCCGTTTTGTACAAAAACTATTAGATCTATATGAAAACTGTCAATGACAAAATTAATCTACATTAAATTACCTACCACATGGTAAAACTTTTATTTTAATAAGTCTTATAGTTTTTGAGTAACATCCACCCAAATTTCAAAGTTTTTTTTTTAAATAATTTTAACTATATTTTCGCCATTTTATAGGGAAACCGCTGAATTTGGAACAAAGTGATGTATGCACTAATCAATCTTGATATATTAACCTACAAAATAAGATCCTATTTACAGTCATACGAGTTTTTGTTCACCTTTGACAACTTACAGCGCCGAACTTGCGAACATTGAACAACAATTAACCCTCATAAACTACCTACTTTATATTTCGTAGTGGTAGGTTTCTAAAGATAAGCAAGCAAATCTTTTACAAGGTGCTAGTCAAAGATATATTATATGTACTAACGCACGTACTAGTTCACTAAAGTAGTTTGAGAAAGAAGTTTTGGTGCAGGTATAGGGATCTGTAAAGAAAAGAGGCCTCAATTTAGACAAAAGTATATTTTAATCGTCATAGATTGTGTTTATTGTTTGATGATAATAAAAAAATTATAAAATTTCTGACTTAATATTATTATTACATTTATTGCACATTTGCAGTAACATTACTGATGTCAGTCCTCTCAGAGCCAATCATGAGGAAGCCGACACAAGACTGATACTACACGCTACAAACAGTCCGTTTGAGAATGTTATAGTATCAGTCAGGGATACTGATGTCTTTACTTTACTATTGCATCATCGTGGACGGATATCCGCAAAAAAATTATGGATGATGGATGGGACAAGTTCTGCGAGAAAATTTATTCCAATCCACGATGTTGCTGTAAATATGTCCGAAAACGAAAAAAAAATTACCAGCGCTGCACGCACTGACTGGCTCAGACGTGACATCATACCTAAGTGGAATTAGCAAATCACAGGCCTTAAAAGTATTTGAGGTACATGGACATCTTCTTTCATATTTAGGAGTTTCCCCTCTAAACGAAAATACTCTTGCTGACGCAGAGAGTTTTCTGGTAAAGCTATATAAGATATAAGTCCATAAATACAGCCGACCAAGCCAGGCACGTTCTATTTTCTAAAGCCACATCTCCTGAAGCACTGCCACCAATTTCAGATGCTGCTCACTTTCATATCCGTCGAGCGCAATACCAAACTTTTATTTGGAGAAATGCACATGTTGGAGAATTATTACTGCTTTCTCCAACGGATTACGGCTGGCAGCAAGAAGGGGATTAGCTCACGCCCATTCTTATAACCTTAGAGGCTGTTCCCAAGGCCTGCAAAGACCTCCTTACATGCGGCTGTAAGGCAGGGTGTAAAACGGCAGCTTGCATTTGCCGCAGAGACGTGAAGCAACCTTGCACATCTGGCTGTTTTTGTCGGGGAGTATGCCATAATAATGTTACTGCAAATGTGCAATAAATATAATAATAATATTAAGTCGGAAATTTCATAATTTTTTTATTATCATCAAACAATAAACACAATCTATGACGATTAAAATATACTTTTGTCTAAATTGAGGCCTCTTTTCTTTACAGATCCCTATACCTGCACCAAAACTTCTTTCTCAAACTACTTTAGTGAACTAGTACGTGCGTTAGTACATATAATATATCTTTGACTAGCACCTTGTAAAAGATTTGCTTGCTTATCTTTAGAAACCTACCACTACGAAATATAAAGTAGGTAGTTTATGAGGGTTAATTGTTGTTCAATGTTCGCAAGTTCGGCGCTGTAAGTTGTCAAAGGTGAACAAAAACTCGTATGACTGTAAATAGGGTCTTATTTTGTAGGTTAATATATCAAGATTGATTAGTGCATACATCACTTTGTTCCAAATTCAGCGGTTTCCCTATAAAATGGCGAAAATATAGTTAAAATTATTTTAAAAAAAACTTTGAAATTTGGGTGGATGTTACTCAAAAACTATAAGACTTATTAAAATAAAAGTTTTACCATGTGGTAGGTAATTTAATGTAGATTAATTTTGTCATTGACAGTTTTCATATAGATCTAATAGTTTTTGTACAAAACGGAAAAAACTGTGGCAAGGGACATATTTCCAATGAAAAAGGGGGGTAGGGGGGGGGGAAATTGGAATGTCACCGGGCAAAATCGTGTTCAGCAGGGTCGAATTAGTCTAAAAAAACCCGGTGTCAAACTGTTACATTCCATGCCGTTCAAAGTCGTAAAATTCAAAAATTCTTCTAGACTATCCGGTCAATGGGATTCGTTCGTATCTTGTCGGTTGCTCTTGGTGAGAAAGTTTCTTCCCTCCATCCATTCCTAAATACTATATCTATGATTCCTAATTCCTATTTCCATGCACTCACTTACTCACTCTAGTTTTGATTTTGTTTTGTATGAAATTTTGTAGGAGTTGATTTTGTAAAAAAATAAAAATAACTTATAAAAGATCCCCGACTCTAATAAAAAAAATATAAAGAAAATGTTACTGTTTTGTACATTTCAGGTATCTTTTGACAAGACCTCGCTGGCAACACTTGGTAGAAACTATGTTTCAACAGCGTTCGTTCGTTGGCCTTCGGCCACCGTCCACACCGAGTTCGATCTAATGGCTCAATTCCTTTGATGTTACCGCCACGCTCCGGATCGCCAGCACACGCCAACGAACGATCGTTGGCGTTCGCCAAACCGTCCAAACAGGACCAACGAAGGGCATCGAAACCCATTCGTTGGCGTTCGTTGGCGCGGTGTGTACGCGGCATAAGACAAAGGTCGCCAGGTAAACAGTCACACACGCAATTAAACTTCGTTAAATAAACCTGTTATTTCATTCTGTTTCTTAAATTTTGTACATAATCCATGTTTAAATTACTAAATTAATAAAAGTTTTCTAAGAAATAAGTATTTCAAAAGAATTATGGAGTACGAACTAAGAGTACCTACGATCTATGCTAGTCACTGTGCTGCCACTTCCACATATAAAAAAAGAAAAAGAAAGTCTTCCTGCCAATATGGCGGTCTTTATTTTTTCTTTCTTGCAATTGCAATGCAATATCTACTGTTATTTATTTTCTTCACACTCGAAGTGAAAAGCAGAGTGTATAGCTCGTACATAAAACCCATTTTATCCTCAAATTGACATAGTTATATACGTCTCGGGTAAAATGGTAGGTACACTCGAGGACAAATTCGGTGAACCACCTCTTACTTCTTTTCACGTGGCTGGTGCCTCGCCATTCACGCGCAGACCCTTTTACAATTTTTTTATGTATTAAACTAGGGTAGTACAATGCATAAGCAATTACGGATAGGGACTGCAACTAAACGGTGAGACGCCAGCCACACGAAAAGAAGTAAGATGTGGTTCACCGAATTTGTCCCCGACTGTACGTTTTATGCACTTGTTGTACAATCTACTATAATATTATACCTGGACTGTCGGACTTGGTGTTGGTGCTGATTTTTTCGGTGTATTAGGTTTGAGTTTTAACGCTAATTGTGATCTAAGTGGAGATCCTTGCCCTGCGCTTGCCATTGCTAACTGTAAGAATAAGTTAAGTTTATTAAAGTTAAAATAAGCAAAGGAAAGTCCATTGTATAAATTAAGTCCATTAGAGATCTTACTTTACTCTTGTTAGGTGATCCTTCGTAACTATTGTGACTGCTATTATGACTAGGACTAGAATGAGCACCTGAAAACAGGGTGGAATTTATATTAAGTTGTTACTTATGCCTTATATTGTAGGACATTTCATAAACACTAATAATACTAACCTTTTCTATCAAAACCATTTACTACGTCACCCTCATTAGAATTTTGCCTACTAACTATCTTTTTTGGTATAACACCGTTACTAATGTTAATGTTCTTCAACCCATTTGCTAGATTAATATTTTTAGGCGACCTCGAGTACCTATCGTCGTCCTTTTCGCTTCTGTAATCTTTGTCGTTCCTATAGCTGTCTTTTTCTTGGTATCCGTTTTGGTAGTTGATGTTTTTGGATATTGCACCGTTGTGGTACGATGATGAGGTGTCTGGACTGTGCCATCCGTTGATGGACCCCGGAGTATTGTAACTGCAACTGTCTGTAGTTGTCATTTTGGAGTCATCATCGAAACTGAAAGAGAAGGTTAATTTATGATGATGATAGTGATGAACACAAATGGAACATCACTTATGTCATCGTGGTTTTCACGTGAGACATTATCGATTTCAAAGGTGTTTAATGGTTTCTTGTGATCAGTTTAAATTCATGATTCCTGTTCAAAAGACGCATAGATACTTGGTCCTTGGAAGTCTCATGAGCTAAGCTGAGCAGCTCCGCGACATATAGCTCGCACATATATGGAGTAAGTTCAAAATACCCATGAAATCATGCTCCATTATCCTTACCTTGTACTCTAATCGTCGGTGGCTGTGGGGCCGTGAACCAGTACCTCTCCGGCGTCAGATAATGTAGATGGGCTCTCATGTTTCAAGATTCAAGATCATTTATTCATTTTAGGCTGATACAGCACTTGTGAACGCCAAAGAAGCTACGCCATCGGTTCGCAAATCCTACGGCGGGAGGCCTTGTAATTATAACGATATGTCAGCACATATCCCAACACCCCAGCTGTGATTGGAGGACCACACTGTCGCCGAAGGGACACTCTGATCTTCCAAAGACATGTGCTTCCAATGTGTGAGGTCTGCCCTTGTCCGTTAGCCCCTCCGCGACATAAAGCTCGCACATAATTTAAGGAGTCTATACCTTCAAACTTACAATAGAATCGTGCCAAAAAACCCTTACCTCAGACTCTGATCGTCTATGAATGCCATGAGCTCCCTCTCCGGCGTCAGGAAATGTAGATGTGTTTTCTGCACGTATCCCACCACACCAGCTGTAATTGGAGGACCACACTGTCGCAGAAGGGGCATTCTGCTTTTCCAGCGACGGTCGCTTCCAATGTGTGAGAGGCTGCCCTTGTCCGTTAGCCCCTCCGCGACACAAAGCTCGCACATAATATATGGAGCACCTTCAAACTTACTATAGATTCGTGCCCCAAAAACCCTTACCTCGGACTCTGATCGTCTATGAAGGCCATGAGCTCCCTCTCCGGCGTCAGATAATGTAGATGTGCTCTCTGCACATGTCCCACCAGCTGTGGTTGTGGGACTGCGCAGTCGCAGAATGGGCACTCCAGTCTTCCAGGGACATGCGATTCCAATGTGAGAGAGGCAGGGGCATGCCCTTGCCCGTTAGCCCCTCCGCGACACAAACCTCGCACATAATTTAAGGAGTCTGCACCTTACAAACTTACTATACAGGATAATTTTTTTATCAGTGCACAAATTTTTAGGATCGACTCAGAATCGGTAATTGAAAAACTTTCTCCTAGAAACATAGGTCGAAATATGACAAAAATTTTTTGACTCTTCATACAAATCGGACTGATCACGTGATCGATTTAGTATGGGAAGTCAAAAAATTTTTGTCGTATTTCGACCCATGTTCCTAGGAGAAAGTTGTTCACTTACCGATTCTGAGTCGATCCTAAAAATTTGTGCACTGATGAAAAATTTATCCTGTAGAATCGTGCGCCAAAAACTCTTACCTTGGACTCTGATCGTCTATGAAGGCCATGAGTTCCCTCTCCGGCGTCAGATAATGTAGATGTGCTCTCTGCACATGTCCCACCAGCTGTGGTTGTGGGACCGCGCAGTCGCAGAACGGGCATTCCGGTCTTCCAGCGACATGCGCTTCCAAAGTGTGGGAGCGCATGCCCTCGTCTGTCAGCCCCTCCGCGCCACATAGCTCGCAAGTGTACGGGAACGGACTCGATGACATAGCGAAACTGTTGGAGGAAGGAAGTTGTCAAGTTCTTGTACAATCGATGCTACCTACATAAAGATTTTGACAGTTGCAGTATGAAGACTGTTTAACAGGGTGCGATAAGAATGCTTCATCATACTTTAGGAAGGAGCTCTATCACAGTTCAGTGATAGTAGATATGGGTGCGTTTAAATTCAACTTGCTAAACCTTGATTTGATGTAGGTAGACTGTTCTGTTAAATGGTTTTTGGAAGTTGCATGTTTGTAGGTAATGCTAATGACGTAGGTATGTAAGTTGTAGTTAGTGTTAGTAGTTACAGTTAGAATCACATTCAACATGATGACGGCATTATTTTACATTTAATAACCTGTACAGCATAATGGTGGATATACAAATATAAATTGTTCTATAAAACTGGATGACAAGGCTTAACATCGCGTGAGTGATGAACGGCGAAGCTCGTATACCTATCATGAAGAATTTTAATAAATTCAAGTCGTTTGTATTCAGGCCAGCAGGTGTCCACATAATCTATTCAGTTAGGTACCTAGTGGATTGAGCGTATTTAAACTTAACTTTAGTGAAACAGGCGCGGGGCGCTCTCAACGACCAGGCGCGTGTATACACGCGCATGCAACTCAACTACCCCCAATTGTTTTTTTTTGTTAGTATCGCAATTTTTATATTTTTTGTATGCGGTTTTCGATGTTCAAAAGAGAGAAAAACTCGTCGTACTATGAAAATACACTAAAATATGTAATCCAGAATTTTTTTTTAATAAAAAACATTTAATTTGGATTTTTTTTTGTAACCGGAAGTAATTAGTTTTTTGAAAATTTCAAAAAATAAAGTAATAATTTTTTTTCCGTATATTATATTCTTATCGGATAGGTTTTTTTATGTAAAATTATATCGCATGGACCGCGCTATTGTTCTTTGTCAAGGTCAAGGTCAAGTTCGAACGACCATTATAAAAACAAAACATATCGTAAAACTGTCAAAAAAGTTTTAGTTTATCGCCTTGTTATTCAGCTTATCATAAATGTAACCAAAGACGGCCTAAGTATAACCAGATGTTCGGGATAGCGATAGCCGCGCACTCAAGTGGTTTGTTTACATAAAAAATGGGCCATTAAAAAAAGACCCTGGAATCACAATCACAAAGGTAACCCTCTCCTTGTTTATTATACATTGGTGCTTTTATGGACCATGGATTGACAACAATGGCTTAGAAACTGTGTTGACAATTGAACCTATAGGCTCTCAGCATAGATATAGGAGATATAGTATGCTCTCAGAGTGTCTACACACTCTTTACTCTATCATTCATCCGACAACCCTCCGGACAGCGGGGGAGGGAGGCAGTGAATCCTCATGGATACCCTTACAGCCGGCTGTAAGGGTTATGTCGGACTCTTACCAACTAAACACGTATTTACGAGTGGAAAGGTTACCATATTTGCTGTCATTAGGTTTGCCCGGCATCCGGATAAAGACGAACAGGGTCCGGCTGTTTTTTTGCTTGTCCGGCTTAGACGGTGTCCGGCCTGTCCGGTATTAGAGTGTGCGCCAGATAAGTCTGCGCGCGGTCAAAATCGAATACTAATCTTTTCCATAAGCTTAGAACAAAAAAATGTACTGTAACTAGCGCCAAAAACGCCTCCGTGCAGAGTTATCTGACACGCACTCTAGTCCGGGTTTTTTTACCTGTATCCTCTATGGTCAACTCGCGAACTTGCCGGTTGAGCGAGTGCGAGGCGCGTCTGCCGGCTTGAGCGAGCACGGCCTAAAACCTCGAACACATCCTTGGCTTTTTGGGGTATTATACCCAAAAGTCCGGATAAACTAGCTATGACGACTACCTTAATAAGACTACCTAATAGGTACTTAAATAAAAGATTGGTAAAGTCAACTTGCCTTACTTTTTATATAAACAATAACTTATTGTTGATCGAAGCAAACAACTTTTTTCACTTCTCATGCTCTAAAAGTACGCCAATATAGCCCTACGGAGCGGGACTAAATATAACCACTTTATTTAAATTTTTACTTTTTTGCATTCACAATGCAATTTTTATGGTTGAAAAATGTAAAATGAAGTATTTACATTTTTCAACCATTTGTGAGACGGGTCGATTTTTTCTAAATACTTCATTTTACATTTTTTATAACCACTTTAGTCCCTAGGGAGTAAAAAGTAATAACTTTTTTAATTTCCTTCATGTGACATTAGACAACCTCAAACAGCCAGTGAAAATACTATTATTTGTGAAGTGTGGACCATTTTCATTGCGAAAATATTAAGATGTTTTTGTTTCACGGTTTTTCCGCAAGGAAGGTGGCGCCATGTGTTTTAAATTGTTAATTTGTGACTGGTTTAGAAGAAAAAACTGACCGCGAGGTTTTGGCGGGTTAGGTTAAGTGGATATTTTAATTAATCGCAATTTGTTTCATAGTGGACTTTCTGACTCAGCTTTTCTTTTCGGGCTTAACGCATTTGCTAAACATTTTATTAACCTAATATAATGTATGGATTAGTATGGATGTTTGTTACTTCACGCAAAAACTAGTGAACGGATCTATGTTTGCAACATAAATAGATTATAGGCTGGAATAACACTTTTTATCCCGATATTCCCACGGGAACGGGAACCACGCGGGTAAAAACCGCGGGCAGCCGCTAATAAACAAATAAAAGTCAAAAAATATTTTTACGATAAGATATTACTGTTCGCTTATTAATTCTTCGGTAATAGATTCTATTAACCCTGATCCAGCCGTTCTTTAAACTGAAGTAGGTAGCCATTAAGTACAGTCATAAACATTCGAAATGCGTAAAGCGGAGACGGGCCATCAATTTTTCCTACCAAAAGCCGAATAATCCACTTGGGCAGTCGCCAAGTCGGTCTGAATCAAATATTTATTACAAAAGGAATTTTTATTCGAACCAAATAATACCATAAAGGGTGAACGATCTCCATTTACACGGCTAATGGTCTAAAATAAAATATCTAGGAGAAAGCAGAACTTAGAAAAATCTATTGTGTAGTGTAAGTGTAAGTATTAACCTTATTATGATTATTATGGTTTGGTATTGAGCGTCCGTGTGCCGGGCTCAAAATTCAAAATTCAAAATAATTTATTCAATTTAGGCTGATACAGCACTTGTGAACGCCAATGAAGCTACGCTATCGGTTCGCAAATCCTTCGGCGGGAGGCCTTGTAACGAGAAGAACCGGCAAGAAACTCGCCAAGGGCTTTTTTTTTCTCCCTGTCATATTTCATACAGAGTCGTCAAATTGAAAAGTGACTTTAACATAATTATAATATGTAAAGTCACTTTCCATCACAAATTAATCTTAAATTTAAAAACAAAATAAAAAACCCGGTAAGCATAGCAGTAAATAATTTTCAATAACTAAGAAATAGACATCCAAAAGGTAGTTTCTTTAAAATACACACCAACATAAAACGTAGCAAATAAAATAATAAATATAAATGCCAAACAAGGGTAATAAAACTTTGAATAGTTTAAGAACATAAGAGTCAATAATAACAGTGCCATACAGTGGTGTTAGTTACATTTTATGTGGACAGAAGTCAACGGCCAAGGCACATAAAATCTAACTAATAAATAAATCCCAGTAAGGAACATTACAGTTGGGTTGGCTTTACTGAGAGATTTTGTATGACTAGAAACACACTTATCATACGCAACGTACGCAACGTACGCGTATGATAAGTATGTTTCTAAGTACCTAGTCATACAAATTCAATGGTCTAGATGTCAAAATGCATTGCATACGTTGCGTACGTGGGATCCGTTTTTATCTACCTTAACCTCTCCAAAGGTCTTTAAATAGAAGCTTGAAAATACGCTGAAATGGTTCCAGAAAAGGATGGTACGGCAGTGTTTACTTCGCGCTCGACTTGGTGGGGGCACTGCCATGCCCCCCGATATATTTCTTTTCACAATGGGTAGCGACTTCCGCCAAGTGACTTCTGATTGAATCAAATAATAAGTATTTTAAATTCAAAGCCGTAATATCGTTCTGCGAAATCTTCAACTTCTTCGATCAACAATAACAGAAGATTTAAGGTTAAAATTTTAAGGCGAAGATTTACAAAAAACATTATTAAAAAACTCCAAATACTTATATTATTTTGGACTCCTTTCAACGATTAAAAGTAACGGAAGGAAACGGAAATAAAAAAACAAACATGATAATGATGACCTTAATGCAATAAATTTAACGAATTAGATAATCATCAGTTCAAGTTTAGCATGTTGGCCTAATAACCATTCACAAAAAATTATATCTATAGGTATACGGGTGAGTGTCAAATCGATAAAATTACCGCAGTTTTGTTTTCAAGGGAATTACGCCATGGCTACCAATGACAAAACGACAAACATTTTGGGAGCAAAATAATAATGTAAGCTTAATGTTTTTAGGCTGTATGTAAATAATTAATTGCATAACACAGCTATAAAAAGAAAAAAAATAATACTCACTTTTCTTTATTGTCAAAAATTAGCGGGAAATCCTGTTTTTATATTAATCACAACACTACCTATTTGGTTCTTCACTATAATTTAATATTGTTACGGCTAACATTTTCCTACATTAATTAACGAATTACATTAATACTACAGACGACAGGTTATGAGGGGTCGCCATTCATGAATTTCAGGCATTGAAGATATTAGGGAAGCCTTGTACGCATGCGGAAGTTGTTAGGGGCTGTGGCGCCTCTAGCGGACAAGACGTAAAGCTACAATTCTATGTGCTTTTGTATTTTCATATTTATTGCAATACTAATTTTAACATTAAACTGGAACATATCGAAAGATAAAAGTTAATAAAGATTAATAAAGACTTTCATTGTAAAGAACCTATTTGTTTAATCACGCTACGCCATCTGGTGTATGTTGAATGAACTATGTACCTAGCTGCTGGAAATGGAAAAGAAGAAAATCCCCTACTAAGCTTCGCATCACTTAACTGGTCGTTAATGTTATCATCGCTGTGGAGATGGAACTATCTTGAAATAAAACTACTTTTACGAATTCTACAAGAATTTAAGATTTTGCGTGGTCTACCTATTTTACATCAAGCAAGGGTCTACCCGAGACGGGCCCCTGAAAAGGGGTAAAACGTGCCCATAGATTTTCTTGGTGTAATATAATTTCTCGTTTAAATCCGCTATAGTTGTTTTATCTATACTAATATTATAAAGAAGAAAGATTTGATTGTTTGTTTGTTTGTTTGCATCGAATAGGCTCCAAAACTACTGGATCGATTTATAAAATTCTTTCACCATCCGAAAGCTACATTCTTCCCGAGTGAATTAGGCTATATTTTATTCCGATATTCCCACGGGAACGGGTACCTCGCGGGTGAAACCGCGAGGATCCGCTAGTTCAGAATAAACTAGGAATGCTATTGTTTTACAATAAATCCTTCATGAATGTACTTATACCTACTTTTTAAATTCAGAAGGCGTAGCACATGAAACTTATTTCTTCACCTGAAAAAATGAACAACGAACGAAAAGCCTTCATGAAAAAAATAAAAAAACCAATATTTATTTTCTGAAAAACTGTACTTAAATATTCTTCGCTGAAAAGCTACCAACTACAATAGGGAACTTGCATTATTTAATAAATGTAGTCTATCTGAAAGATTTAAGGATTGTATGAAGATATCACAAGCGAAAAAGTTGAAATATGCTTAAATTATTTATTAAATGCAAATCAAAAATTAACATTTCAAATTCCGCGCGTAAACGCTCAATGGCCGGACGTGACGTCATTTCTTAGGACGTCAAACTTTTCAATGTGCATCTGAAAGGAGTGACCAAGAAATTTTGACAACTAACGACAAACGCTAAAAGTGAGTGACCAAAGATTTCAGTTTTACTGACTAGGCTTCGCCAGATAGGTAAATGAAAGAAAACTTATGTTTTTTAGCGAAATCTTTACTAGAACTTGGTTTATCATCCGTTTCTCTAAGTACTTGCCATACTTTTAGGGGTTGAATTTTTAATTTTTGTGAAAACGAAATTGACAGATTATGGCTACCATAATTTTTTACTGTTTTTTAAGGTAATTAAAAATTAAGTAAACTTTACGTAAAACGCACTAACATATAAGTATTGAAAATATGCCTATTTTCCATTAGTCTAAAATATTGTGAACTCTAACATTGACAAAGGCAAAAATACTTGTTGTTGCTTGATTGATTATATTGATACTTGATTTATTTCTGCTGCACACTGGAGTAAATATACTGTTACATTGTTATAAATATATTGTTTAAATGAAGATGTTAATAGTGTAAGAAAATATAAGTACTGAGTTATATTTACTACATAGGTATATGTATAAGTCAGCTCAGCAGGCAGGCCGCCTGCAGTCCTTAGTCGAACAGGCCACCTGATATTCGGTTTTTAAGTGCGCGCACTAGGCCACTTGCAAAAATAATAACTGCAACGGCCAACTGCAAAGTAAATGCTGCCTTTATTTCTATATAATTCTCCGGCACTATTCGGCCGGTCCGGAATAAAGAAATAAAGGAAATTCTTTTTTTAAAAGGATATTTAAAGGTTATTTACAAAAATATATAAGGTCCTTCTTAAATAGTGCACATAATTTTAAGGGGTCAATGTACTCACGCATACAAAAAACTTTTACTATAGTACCAACATTGAAAATGTGAAAAAGAAATTAGCTGTTTCAAAGAAAATATTAAATCGAATATATTAAAATGTATGGAACAGCTGATATTTTTTTTGCGATTTCAATGTTGGTACCATAGTAAAAGTTGCTTGTATGCATGAGTACATTGACCCCTTAAAATTATGTGCACTATTTAAGAAGGACCTTATATAACATAAGCCCTGCAATGCAAAATATATCAACTAATGTTATTAAATCAATAATTGATCCAATAGCTCCTTATTTAGCTTTTATTTTTAATAAGTGTATTGACGAAGGAGTCTTCCCCGATTTAATGAAATGTAGTAAGTTAATTCCGCTTTTTAAATCTGGAGACAAGAGTGACCCCACTAACTTTAGGCCGATATCAATTTTACCAGCACTTAGTAAAATTTTTGAAAAGTTAATATACGCTCAATTAGTAGATTATTTTGTATTAAATCAAATCCTTCATAAGAATCAATTCGGATTCTCTAAAAGTAAAAATACCACAGATGCTGGAATTGCACTTCTTAAACATATCCTTGACGCTTGGGAGGGTAGGCAGGACGTAATTGGTGTATTCTGTGACCTTTCCAAAGCTTTCGATTGCGTTGATCACCAAACTCTTTTAATGAAGTTAGAACATTATGGTGTCTCGAAAAACTCAGTTAACCTTTTGCGCTCATATTTGAGTAATAGAAATCAAAAAGTGATTGTTAATAATACTGCGTCCTCTGGAGCCCCCATTATAATGGGCGTGCCCCAAGGCTCAATATTGGGTCCTTTACTATTTTTAATCTACATAAACGATCTACCTTACTACGCGCATAATTTATGTGAGACAGTACTATTTGCAGATGATACTTCTCTAATTTTTAAAATTGACCGAGGGAATAATTGCTCTGACGAAGTAAATAGTGCTCTCGCAAAGGTCGCACATTGGTTTAACATTAATAACTTGTCTTTAAACCCTAAAAAAACAAATTGTGTCAAATTCTCACTACCAAATGTAAGGAAGGTTGATTTAAGTATTAGTTTGAATGCAGATGCAGTCGAATTAGTTGAGAGCACTAAATTCCTTGGTATTACCTTAGATTCACGACTACAGTGGGATCCACATATTGAGGCCTTGTCGAGTAGACTCAGTTCTGCTGCGTTTGCAGTAAAAAAGATAAGGCTATTAACTGATATTGAAACGGCAAGACTTGTTTACTTTAGTTATTTTCATAGTGTCATGTCCTATGGCGTGTTGTTGTGGGGCTCAGCAGCCAATATTGGAAATATTTTTGTACTTCAAAAAAGAGCGGTACGCGCCATTTACAGCCTCCGCCGGCGCGATTCATTAAAAGTTTTGTTTAAAGAAATTAATATACTAACCTTAGCAGGGCAATACATCTATGAGAATATATTATATGTTAGGAAACATCTTGACTCATTCACTAAGAATAGTGATATTCATAATTTTAACACAAGAAATAAAAATAGGCTTGCCGTTCCAAGATTTAGACTTGAAAAAAGTAGAGGCTCGTTTTTGGGAAAAGGCATAGCATCATTCTTTAATAAAGTTCCACAAGAAGTAATCGAGCTGCCTTTAAATAAATTTAAAAAACATGTTAAAAAGACGCTCTTAAGCAAAGGCTATTACAAAGTAGAAGATTATTTAAATGATCACAACGCTTGGTTGTCATAATTATAGTAACACTAACAATGTATAAAAGGAAAATATTCCTATACATAAGTATGAGAATACTTTCCTTCAGCATTAACTTTTTGTATAAATTTTATTATTGTATCATTTTGTCCAGCAACGACATAATTTTTTTTGTAAATGCGTTGCTTCTGTTAAAGCTGATGAATTTTTTTCGCCTGTTTTTCTTGTCAGTTAAAAGATGTCCATAACAGGTGGTAGGTAAAAAAATTTTGGACGATTCATAAGCATTAATTTTATTTAATCTATATGAATAAAAAATTTATGACTATGACTATGACTATGACCTGCCTTATCTATATAGTGTAATTATACTAAAAAGTTTCAAGCTTTATTTAAATGTATTATTAATACTAGCTGTTTATCGTGTTAATTATAGCGATTTGGAGGCAACTTCGAAATTTCTTTCTATTGACAAAATTTTATGTAATCGTGATTTTGAGTAACTTAGTCACTAGTCTTAGTCCTGAAGTTTGCTGCATCTTAATTTGAAATTCAGTTTTTCATTAATATTGATATTACAGACGATCATGTAAAGCAATCTAATTTTCGTTGGCATATAGCGGGCTCTTAATGTAAAACTGTGGGTGTGTGGGCGAATGTGGCCAATGACAGGCCATTGCCTGCAGGTGGACTGATGGACTGTGGATAGTCGGTTGCATTGCATTGCATCCTTCATACTTGCGACCGCATTCGCATTGCCTTGAACTTTCTCGTAAATATTTTCATAGTGTCCACACACTTGTGCACTCGCGACGTTTACCGCTGTGCTTCACATTCCAATATTTGTCGCATGACAGGATGGACAACAACGTTATAGCGGCATTTAAAATCCTTAAAAAAAAGTAATAAATGAGGGTAACCAACTGTCAATTTTGTTTCAACAAAAAATAAAAATTCAATCTCTAAAAGTATGGCACCCTCAGAGAAACGGATGATATGCCAACTTCTAGTAAAGATTTCGTAGGTAATAATTAATAAAAAACTAAAAAACCCGAGAAGTAAAGAGCTGGTTTTTTCATTTTTAATGGTAAATTTTTGCAGTCGTGTTTTTAGTTTTTTAAATAAGTATTACCTACGTTTTTATTTTAGACTTTTTAGTTCATTGTCAATAAATCATCTTTTTAAGTAAGAACTTACTAATTTAAAAATTCGTAAATTCTTTTCTTTTTTAGATAAATTAATACGGAGAGATTTAAAAAACTGCAAGTTATAGATGTTTATGGAATCGCTATTTAAAACTCTTCATTTAATACCTACCCCACTCGATGAGATTTAAAAATATTTCTTTTACAATGCACAGAATAATATGCCGCCTAAAAGCCGCCATTTTGTTTTTTGTTAATATTGATGTTCTATTTTCACTCGGGCTATTAAGACGAATCTGATGACGTATCAATTAACAAAATCAGTTTATCCGTTTAGTAGTTACGAGGGAACATAGGAACAGAAACACATACATTTAGGTCAAAAACGTAACACTTTTTAGGCTTCGCCCGCCGCAGTCAGGTAATTTTTGACTTCGCCCGCCGCAGTCGAGTAAAAAAACTTAAGCTTACTTTCACTTATCTATGTGGCGAAGCCTAGTCATTAAAACCGAAAACGTTGGTCACTCAGTTCAAACGTTTGTCGTTAGTTGTCAAAATAGATAAATTCAATTTATTATTAAACTATTAACGCTTGTACCATTGTTTCTTCATAAGGTGCTAAACAATTAGATATTTAAAGTAATTTTATGTATTTCTTTAGTTTACTTGCAAAATTTGAGAGATTCGATAATGCACAAATTGTATGAACTCAGTGACCAAGCTAAATTCTTTACTAGATTCGAATTTAAAAATAATTAACACACAATGCTTAATTACTTTGACAGGTGACAGTAAATTTTTAACAGTTGCTGAACTGAGTGTCCAACTCAGAATTAATACGAATTATTTGAAGTTTTACTTAGGAATCAACAATTTTTTTACTAGATTCTCTGACAGGGTCTCAAGCTATTTCTCTTTTGGTGGGCACTCCTTTCAGATGCACATAACTTTTCATGTCGCGTAAAGATTCTCTGAAAGGCTCTCAACCTGTTTCTTTTTTCGTGGTCAGTGGTCACTCCTTTCAGATGCACATAACTTTTCATGGCGCGTAAATATTATTTTTGTAAGACAGAATTAATTTATTGCAGTTTTATTTGACATACAAAAAGTCACGAAACGATACTTTATTACTACTACAATGGATAATTCTTTTACAAGTAAAGCTAAATCTCACAAAATAGAGTGTGCAGTTTTAACTGTGCCTCAAGAGCCTAAACTTAGAGAAAAGTGGATGAAAGGAGCTATATAAGACAACATTCACCGTCTTCAAAATCTGCCTTGCAATGTTGTGAAGATCATTTTGATGTAAGTACCTTGTAATCGTAAAAATCATAACCTCGTTAGATCTTGCATCAACAGTGTATAAAGTAAACAGCAATCTCTACACTTGAAAAATTTGAATTTTCCATAAATAACCACCGCACTATGTCCATATAAACCTTAAGCAAATCTCGCGAGTCGAATTTAGTCAAGCCTTTTGCCATTTTGTAGATATTTTTAATGTTTTATGACATGATTTGAATGTATGATTACCTATATGTTTTTGAACTCAGCTTAAGTGACTAATGGAATGACGTCACTGCGCGCTGATTGGTGTTTCAAATCACGTTTCAATTTACGTAACTTTACATTAAAATATTTTGCAAAATAATAATAATTTTGGAATAAATCTTCCACGAATGCACTTTTAATGGCTATCATCATTGGATTATTAATATAATTTCTCAAAATAATTTTAATGCAAGTTCCCCATTTACTTTTCTAGGAAAACAATAGAATACCTCTACGTAGACGTAGGTCCTAAAATAGATAAGCTATACTACCTATCAAGTACGCGACAGTTCCCAAACGATGCCCGAATGGGCATATAGAGTGGTTGTTTATGGAAATGGCACGGCTGGGCTGTCACTCAGGAATAAAAAAAGTGTTTATTTATTTTAACTTCGGAACTTCTCACAACACAGATCGTGTTTTGTTTTCCCGACGTCTAATACGTCTGCGTTGTTAATAATACGGTTTTCCTTGGTTTTCCTGGTAAAAAAGTTACATATTTGCCGTCAAAATGTCTCAACTACGTCTTCTTTTCTCTGTATGCTTTTCACATTATAATATTACTGCGTGTTAGGTGTGGGAATGAGAATCACATACTTACATTTATCGCAGAATACTTACTTGCAGGTAAAAATGAGGCCTAAGGCAGAAAGACGTCCGGTATACGGTAATTTTTTTATCATCCCGGAAAATTTCAGGACTTATTCCACAGAATTTTTTTTCCATGTTCTGTGGCTTATTCTACTCATGAAAACAAACAACTTTTATTAAAGGACCAAAACTGAAATGCGAAAAAAAATCAGCTGTTTTGTTCCGATCAAGGAGATTCAACCAAGGAAACTGGAGATAGTAGTGCTAACACTTTTTTGTAGACTGTGGCTGTCTTCCGTCTCACCTACACTTTGAAACAAAACGTATGATCATATATGAGACAACAGACAGCCACGAAAGTAGTTAAATGTAAAATTTTCTGGGTACACTTTTTTAGAATGTTTCCTTGTAGAATCTTCTTGGTTCCGAAGGTAAAAGTTGTTTTTTTTTCATGAGTAAAAGAATAAAGCCCTGAAATTAAAAACCTAGGATTATTCACGAGTGACATATTATGCTATATTTTATCCCGGTATTCCTAGGGGAACGCGTACCACGCGGGTGAAACCGTGGGCAGCCACTAGTGAGCAATAAAGTTTAAATTAAACACTTAAACATACAGGATAATTTTTTTTATCAGTGCAGAAATTTTTAAGTTCGACTCAGAATCGGTAAGTGAACAACTTTGTCCTAGAAACATGGGTCGAAATACGACACAAATTTTTGGACTTCCCATACTAAATCGATCACTAATTAGATCAGTCCGATTTGTATGAAGAGTCAAAAAATTATTGTCATATTTCGACCTATGTTTCTAGGAGAAAGTTGTTCGCTTACCGATTCTGATTCGATCCTAAAAATTTGTGCACTGATTTAAAAAATATCCAGTACCTATATGATTCTATGTAGGTACTTTATCACAAAATAAACTGCCTCTGTGGTCTAGTGGTTCACACCACCGATTTCTGACCCAGAGGTCCCGGGTTCGATTCCTAGTGGGGGTACACATTGTATTCGGTTTGTTTGGTGGTAGGACTTGTTCTTAGGCCGCCTGGCTAGCTACCACCATCTTATTTAAGTCTGACGCCATAACAATGATGTTTTAAGCATGATTGTGTTCCGGCAGCTACAGATAGGATAGCCAGTTCCTCAGTGATTGAGGATTCCGCGAGTAGTGCGCTTCCACCTCCAGCCTTATCACCACTTAACATAAGGTGTGATGAAGGCTAAGTGCTATGCTACCCCGTTGTGAATAAAAAGCAAAAAAAATATTGACGACATAAAAAAACACTTACTTAAGTACTTGTTATTTAAATTTTTACTTTATGCATTCACAGTGCAATTTTTATTATTGCAAAATTGAAAATGAAGTATTTAGAAGAAATCAACCCATCTCACAACCAGCTCCGATGGGACTCGAACCCACGACCTTTCGCTATCCAGGCGACTGCTCTAACCACTGAGCTACGGACTCGTCAACGACTCCCGTAGCTCAGTGCTTAATAAATAATATTTAATTTAAAAAAAAACGACCTTAGTTGAAACTATAATAGGTAGGTGTACTTATTTACTTAAGAGCGCATTCGCCCGGTCAGTGAAAGGTCGCGGGTTCGAGTCCCATCGGAGATAGTTGTGATGTGGGACGGGTTGACTTTTTCTAATAATCATTTTCTATATTTTCAATAAAATACATATGTTACCAAAAAGTAAGCATAAATTGAGGTGTCGATGGCGATCCATTAATTCTAAAATGGATGCAAAAAGCCCGCAAAATATATCGCGCCATTTTATATCATCGCAATACCTACGGCCCGAAAACTTTTAATTTTTGTTCACTTGATAGATATACCATTTTCCATACGTCCATATTTCCCCAGTAAACTCGTTATTTCGCACAATACTTATAACTCGGTTAAAATAACATTTAAAAACGTTTTAAAAGCTTTATTGAATTGAATGCTATAGTGATGCAACAAATCTGGATACGCGGCAGCGTATCAGCCAAGTTCAAAAGCAAACAGAACTGGCGAGCAGCACCGTGTGTATCTTAACACGAACCATTTGGAGCCACTTTTGACCCCCTTATAACTCAAAAACTATTACACAGAAACATGTCAAATTTGGCTTATGTATTGAGACTAGCGAGATTAATATGTGCTCCAAATTTTATATACACACCTCAAACGGTTATTTAGATATTTACGTCCAAAAATCGTTATTTTTATCAGTGACTCATCAAAGTCAAAGTCAAGTCAATAAATTTTTATTCATATAGATTAAATAAAATTAATGCTTATGAATCGTCCAACATTTTTTTAACCTACCACCTGTTATGGACATCTTTTAACTGACAAGAAAAACAGGCGAAAAAAACTCATCAGCTTTAACAGAAGATCAAATCAAAACTCTAACCCACTTTCAGATGACCTAGAAAGCTGAAATTTGGCATGTAGCCAGGTAATCTGGTGAATACAAAGGAAAAAATCCGAAACTAGTATTTTTTGAAAATAAAACGTTGACAAACTTATATTTGCATTCCCTATGCACTTATCCTGTATAAGATCTTGTATAAGATGAAGTACAAATATAAGTTTGTAATAGTTTTTATTCTGTTATATACCAATATTTCGTCATACTTCTTGAAGCTCAGCTAGCGCCGACGGCGTAGTGGCCATTCAATATTGAGGACTCGAGAGAACCAAGTTCGAACCCCAGATTACCCAAATACTTTTTTGTCCTCGCGTTAAATAAATTACAAGCTTGCGCCATCTAGCACGATATCCATATTATTATTTATTAATTATTAATATAAATATAAATTATAAAGTTATTGAAATTTTTACTTTTTTGCATTCACAATCCAATTTTTATTATTGAAAAATGGAAAATGAAGAATTTAGACAAAATCGACCCTCATCTCACAACCAGCTCCGATGGGACTCAAACCCACGACCTTTCACTTAAAATAATTATTAATATTAATAAAAATTATAAAGTTATTAAAATTTTTACTTTTATGCATTCACAGTCCAATTTTTATTATTGAAAAATGGAAAATGAAGTATTTAGAAAAAACCGACCTTCATCTCACAACCATCTCCGATGAGACTCGAACCCACGACCTTTCGCTTTCCGGGCGACTGCTCTAACCACTGAGCTACGGAGTCGTAATGATAAATGTGAAAGTGTGTTTGTTTGTCCTTCTTTCATGTCAAAACGGAGCATAGTACTTATAACCCGACCACCAGGGGGCGCAATCTTCATACATTCAAATGGGAACTAACGAGAAGCCAAAAAATGCGAAAGTTGCTATGTTCTCCCTGTAGGTGCACACTTTGCACATAAATAGTTCACTAAAGTCAACGATAGATGACTCCATATACACCCACCCACAGTTAGAAAACAAGAGCAAAAATCCTTTTTTTCTATACTATATTGTTGAAAGTTGATGGAAGAGTATAAACTTTATAGAGAGTAAAGTGTACTTATGGAAAATAATTTCAAATAATCTAAATTATACTTTTGTTTGTTAAATTTGTTATTTGCTATGTTCTGTTTCGTAAAGATCCGTAATTCCGTTAGCAATTACATAGTTTCGTAGTTTGTCCGGAAAGCTTTATCGCTTAATGAAACCAGAATCAAAACGCAAATGGAAATGCAATATCTGCTCAGGAACATTAAATACCTACAGCAACTTCGTCGAGCAAAACACCATAAACTATTACGACTAGGAAAAAGAAACTGTTGGAAATAGGAAAATCTGTTAAAAATGATATTTCTACGTCCACACCAAACACGAGCATAAAATTAGTTTCATTGTCAGTAGCTGATACACAAGGGCAAAGTAATATAACTGACCAAATAAAATATACTGAAACATTTGGTATTACTTTTATTATGAATAAGTACCTACTAATAATTTCTCTACAAAAAGTAATGATATCTCATCAAAAACATAAAATATGTGAAGTGAGAGCCAACTTCAATATTAGGAAATATGCCTTGGTTGTTGACTTCAACGACAAAAGATGTGAGCTCTAAATGGGTGCCAAGTTTAACGGTCAGTCCTGAAAATTTAGTACTTACATAAAATGTTTTATAACAACTTAAAATATAATTTCTTCCTATAACTTAGGATAATATATTGAAGCCTAAGGTCTGACTTGGCTAGTTTTCATATACGAATTATATATATATTATAGCCTTCGCAAGCTCTAAAGCCGAAGTTCTTATTGTATTCTTCCGAAAATTTGGCTTGCTGGTAGACTAGAAACTAGAGAGGAACATAGG
Source organism: Crambus lathoniellus (assembly GCA_949710035.1). Classification (NCBI taxonomy): domain Eukaryota; kingdom Metazoa; phylum Arthropoda; class Insecta; order Lepidoptera; family Crambidae; genus Crambus; species Crambus lathoniellus. The sequence continues at coordinate 4,805,477 of OX453296.1, forward strand.
GCTCTTCCATGACTGTTTCAGTAAGTACCTAATAATAATTCGTATACAAGAACTAGCCAAGTCAGACCTTAGGCTTCAATATATTATCCTAAGTTATAGGAAGAAATTATATTTTAAGTTGTTATAAAACATTTTATGTAAGTACTAAATTTTCAGGACTGACCGTTAAACTTGGCACCCATTTAGATCTCACATCTTTTGTCGTTGAAGTCAACAACCAAGGCATATTTCCTAATATTGAAGTTGGCTCTCACTTCACATATTTTATGTTTTTGATGAGATACTACTTTAACGAATACGAATATCAAACCTACTATTCGGCGAATACGAATACGAATAATTCAACAAGGTAAGTACCTAATGAATAATACACAATATCCTTTTTTACTACGATATTTAATACTGCTGACATTATTAATAATAACCCAACGAAATTAGATGAAAGAACTCATGTTAGGCTATGAAACAAACATGTATCAATTGACAACTTGAGTGAGAACTCCACTCCGTTTATTAAATTTTAGGGTAATCCCCGTCCAATAGATACAAACAGTATAGTGCGTAGGTGGGTTCGGATACACGGTGCACATCATCATCATCATCATCATGTCAGCCGAACGACGCCCACTGTTGGGCATAGGCCTCCCCCAAGGATCTCCACAACGATCGGTCCTGCGCTGCCCGCATCCAGCGGCTTCCCGCGATCTTGACCAGATCGTCGGTCCACCTTGTAGGGGGCCTGCCCACGGAACGTCGTCCGGTACGCGGTCGCCATTCGAGAACGAGATCGGTTCTTCGCGCTATGTGTCCCGCCCACTGCCACTTCAATGATGCAATCCTTCGAGCTATGTCGGTTGTTTTAGTTGGTTGGTTGGTGCACAGCCAAACCGTAATTTGGGTTGCGTTCAGTTGTGATATAATATAAATAGTTTGTTTTTAATATTCGTTACGATATTCGGCGAATACTAATATTCGGTAAACATCTTCTATTCGGCGAATACGAATATTCATATTCGTATTCGTTGCATCACTAATGCAAATTCAATGAATGTGCTTTCATGACATAGTGGATAGCTCCTCAACTTACTCGTGCTTTTCAAATTATACGTTACACCATTGATTCAGGCTTGTCTGCCATGAAGATTTAATGGCTTTTTCAAGTACACCCAAAGGTGGTGTTTTCTTTAAGAAACTTTTAGCGAGCAGTAATGAGTTTTTCATCGCATCTATTTGAAAAGGACGACTTGATTCGCCTTTAAGTGCACCCAAAGGTGGAGTTTTCTATTTGAAACCTTTAGCGGGCAGTAATGAGTTTTTAATCCTCATAAGTGCGCTGATGCGTTCACTGGTGCGCCGCAATTATCTTTGCCGCGCACTTTTTGAATTTGGAACATCTAGTTTAATTTTAATATGTATTGAATGTAAGTATATATATATCTTTTTATTTTTTCATTTAAAAACACACAATGCACACAACACAATTTTACTACAATATTAATCGCAAACATTCGTACTAATACACATAACACTCACTCACAAACATCACACACGCACATACTTGTTCTCAGCGCAGTCACTGTGCTTCCCGCGTTACATTACACCTATGGGTGACGGCTGAAAATCGGTGTTTTGCCGTCTGGCAAATTAACACACCGAGCCTTGACCCTTTTTGCTGCTGCACACATATGCATACTTCTTTTTTCACTCTCTGTGTCATGTGCTCATAGCTTGGGGTTAATTATTATTAATTGTATGTCTGTTCTTTCTTATTCTTTTTATTTGGTATCTGTTGTAATGTCATGTGTGTGTTGTAGTAAATAAACTTTTTATCTATCTATCTATCTATCTAGTCCTAGCGGTAGGTACGCCAAAAAACGATTCAACTGTATCATATCTGGAGGAGCCCAAACTTGGTATGTTTTGAAAATGATTTTTATTTTCATTTAAAACAAGTGGCTTAAATATATGACGTGATTCATTTTTAGAATAGGCTTGGTAAGCCCTTTCATTAGATACCTTACACGATAGGTTTCAGAACAAAAAAAATATTTCCATACAAATAAAAGATGACGTCATAACTCCTCTCCTTTTTCGTTTATTTTTTCGTGCTACGGGTCAAATTGATTCTTATGTCCTAAAGATCAATCGTTCCGATTTTCATGCCTTTAACACCATTCGCAGCATTTTACTGAATTTCGGGGTGTACCGCTAGGACTGTGTTCAGCATAGTGTTCATGATTTCTCGAGCTTCTCAATTTCTCGGGTCTCGAGAATTCTCGAGGCTAATTTCTCGGGTCTTCTCGGGTTGTCGATTACATTACATTACGAACACACAATATCTGCATTTAGCAAGACAGCAATACACCTTGCACCTTCACCGATTAGACTGCTCTACACTTGTTTCGCCCCAACCCGGGGCATCCTCAGGAGTTAGATGCGAGACAGATAGTGTAAATCGGGTAGGTACTAAAAATTACAGTGATATACCGGAAGTTTTACTATGTGATACACCTCGCGCAGCGTGACCAGATTTAAATACTTGGGCCACTACGGGTCAGCGATGATGTAAAAATTACTGTGACATAGAGAGGAAACGCAGATCGCTGGCTGTCCGCTGCAACATGTTGGCTCGAAGGTTTGCAAGGTGTACGGAATTGGTCAAAATTACGCTTCTAAGGCTGCGATTCCCCAAAATAGGGTAAGTAAATTATTTTAATTTTTAGTTTTTTGCATTCACAATGCAATTTTTATTACTGAAAAATGGAAAATGAAGTATTTAGAAAAAATCGACCCGTCTCACACCCGTCCTGTCCCATCGGAGCTATTTGTGAGACGGGTCGATTTTTTCTAAATACTTCATTTTCCATTTTTCAGTAATAGGGTAAGTATTTTAAATTATGGATTACTCGCAAATCACAAGTAGGTACTTTAAACTTGGAAAAAAATTATGTTTATTTACAGTTATTTATCAAGTGCTTCCGGCTGCTTTTTTTTGATTGGTGATATTTTACTGTGTCAAATAAAATCCCAAACATCCGTCTAATCGTAATCCAAATATCGTATTACTTGCAGTATACTTGGTTTTAGTTAATGAAAAATATACGAAAATGATTGTCTTTGATTAGCCGAGGGATTCCGGCCGTCATAATTAAAAAAAATTTATTAGTTAATTTTTCATTGAATTTTAAGTGATTTTCGATTCGCGCGGCGGGTTCACAGTTCACTGCCGGCTGCCGCTGCATCCGCGTGAAGTGTATCGAGCGCGGCCGAGCAAGCGTTAGCGTGCCTATTTCTCCGAATAGGCACGCTAAGTGCGTTTGTGCACTACACTGAATTTTACCGATCCGGAAAAATACGGATGCTTGTATTTTAATAATTAATAATTATAAATAATAGAGTTTATTTATTTCGTGTAGTTTAGGGTTCGAAACATTGAAACTACACGAAATAAATAAATTATTACTATTATAAATGATTAAATTATTAAAATACAAGCATCCGTTTTTTTCCGGATCGGTAAAATTCAGTGTAGTGCACAAACGCCCTCATTCTTGGTCGGCTGCTGCAGGTGTACGTACGAATCCTCGTACGTACACCTGCAGCGTCGGCCATAGGTACAGAGCGTTTTGAGAGCTCAATAAAAAAAACGCATTCAGGGTCCTGTAGGAGTTTCCCGGGGCGTTGTAGTGCTTCAGGAATGTTTGCAGAGGCGCACACAGATGACTTCCATGCTATCATGAGAAAAAGAAGCGCCACCAACAGAATGCTGAATATGTTTGCATACCGGTGGGACTCCCCATTGTTATGTCAATGGGTGCAGCTACATACTACACACCCGGCTGTAAAATTCTTATTTTAAGTCAAATTAATTTTTATTTTTTGTGTGAACACTAACACTAGATTTTAAGATTAGAATAAAATTGTTATTAACATTTTATGGACCAAAAGTCTAAAACAAGTTTTTTAAATTATTTAATTTAGACAATAACAATAGTTGCCTGTTCTAAAATTGAGAAATAAAATACAAAAAAAAAACAGTAAAAATAATGCACTGCCCGGGAATCGAACCCGGGTCGCAAGAATGGGAATCTTGCATGATACCACTACACCAGCAGTGCTTACAAGCTGCTCGCGAAATTTTGATTCTATTACCTCTTCTCATATGATAGATTTTGGTGAGGGTACTCTGCAAAAAATTATAACTTTTATCGTAATTTCTTAATTTTATGTTTAACTTTTTTTTTCTATTTATAATATTATGACAATTGTTTGTTTTAAACAAAAACTGCTGTTCTTAAGTACCTAATTATAAAACTAAACTAAGCTTTATGTATGAGTGATTTTTAAATTAAAAACCAATTAAGTAATATTTTTTTCACACTTATGCTCTGAAATGTTAATATTATATTTGAGAAAAGAATGCAGTACGTGTCACTTTTCCGAGGTAAACATTCTTGAAAATCAGTGCAGTAAGTAAGTACTAAAATTCATTACCAACTTTTTTCTTTATTTTTTCTTTCGTTATTCCTGTGTATAAAAACAGAAAAAGCAAAGGGACATTTGCACCATACAGCCACAATATTATTATTATTTTAAAGGTAAATTATATATCATAATTAGGTTATTTTTTTTAATACGGTGCGCACAGAGTATATTACATCGCATTGTACCACAAGCGCTAATGTACCTTTAGCACGAACATTTATCGAAAAAACAAAATGATATTTATCATAGACAAAATATCCTCTACGAGTAATTTTGTATGGGAAATATGTACAGCGCCATCTACCGCCCAGAAGCGGGTACTGAAGTTGCGCATTTTAGTAGCAAGTAGTAGGTATCAATAGGCTGTATGATCGTTCCACAAGGCCTCACAAGCCAATATTAAAAAAAAACGGCGGGAATGATTTTCAGCGGTTGATTTGATATCAATACAGTTTTTAATGTGTAATAAATTATCAAAATGAGTTCTGACAATGAAACAGATACAGACATTGTGTGTACCTACTCCACCAAATTTGGGAGCAGAAGCAAAATTAATAACAGAAAACTTACTGCCAGCAAAATCAAAAGAAAGATAATTAAATATGAAAACCAACGATCTGATTTGGAAAAGTGAAAAAAGGCGCATACGTTTTCGGGATCTGTGTTGTTGGCGTACCTATTTTAATGATACACCATTAAAATAATATTATTATGGGCGATTTATACAAAGTGTGCCCGGGAAAAATAACATTTAAGTACATTAAAAAATTGCCCGAACATGTGTCATATAATTTCAATAAATTTTATTAAGTTAAACAGTTTTTTTATTTCCTCGCATTTCTTGCGAAAAGCACTATACAAGCCTTGAACGGTAAGCAAATTACCTTGCCTCGAATGATTAAAGCCCTCGCCTGCGGCTCGTGCTTCAAACCATCCTCGACAATGTAATTTCTTACTTACCTGTCCTCGGCTGTAATGTACTATTACATACTTACAAACAAATATCTTTACCAAGTTTCCAAATAGCTTGACAATCAATATTTTCTCTTTACTGTACTGCCAGGTCTGTCTTCAAAGTTGTAAATTCTTTCAAAGACAATTTTCCTTTTCCGAGTTCCTATCAGTTTTTTGTACTGTGACATTACATCTTCCGTGACAGTTGCACTAGAAAAATCACTCTTATTTCGTACGTGGCAAGGGTGAAAACAAGTTTAACATATACAACGACTACAATATGCACTCGGGAATGTCTGTTTGCGTAGAAGTGCCTAAGTGAATAACAATGATATAATATGGTCCTCGTTTAATGCAGTTTTCATAGATCGACTTTGAGCATTTGTAGGAGTTACCAACTTATCTCTTAAAGGAAAGACGCAAGAGAGCGTAATGTTAAATTAAAATTACTTATGACATGAACTTAGAAAATTGTTATTCAGGTACCTACTTTGGAAGAGAAAAAGGACATCCAAGTTTGAATACCTACATAAAAATGGGGGCCGATTCTCAGGCAATCGAGAAAAGTTCACTTTTATAGCTCGAAATTCAAATATTACACAGTTTTTGTATTGTCAGAATTTCACAATCGAAAAAGTTCGATCGAAAACCAGTCGAACGCTACGAGTGGTAAAAACCAATAGATGTTCGTATACGAACTTAGCTGTCAAAATGAATTTGTTGACATGTGAGACAGCTTAGTTTGTTTGAAACGTTCTAACTTTTCAATAGAAACCACAAACAAAATGTTCGACATACGAATTACCACACTGAAAAAGTTCGAATGCCTGAGAATCGGGCCCATGGATCTGTGACGTGATGTCGCATGGTTGTCGCGATGTTTTCATGCATTGTTGTAAAAAAACTATCTTGAATCTTGATCGTAAACAAAACTCAAAAGCCTGTTTCGTCATCCGTAGCGACTGTAGCGAGCTATTAAATTATGTTCTCAAATGTTAATTACTGACACATAATTTTAATACAAAATATTTTTCTTAAAAAAATTACCTCTCCGAGATTTTCACGCCCAAATAAACATACTAATACGAGTATGTTAGCTATAAATAACGAATTTCTAACGTTTGCTGTCCTTATTAGCAATTTAAATCGCTTTACCAATGATGTGCCATAAATGCGTTTGTGCTATCAAAGCATTGTTTATGCAGTAATGCTGTGAATTATGTAGTTTTGCGGCCACTGTACAAATAGACCTATTAATACTAATAATACGAATGTTTGCTAATATAATAGTACTTATATACACTAGACACAAAGGCATACGTACAGAAGGAAACAATCACAAAACAGAGTATAGTCAACAAACATTTTTGTAGATAATTACATGGTCTAAGTACAATTTTTGTATGAGCTACTTTTATGATAAAATTTATCGTTTTGCTGGAAATCGCGAAATAATGCGAAATACCCATTTTTTACCTTTGACTTCGAGCACTTCCGAGTATTTTTTTACCAGGTACCTACCTACCGGATCGATGAGGACTTTTTAAACGGGTGTGTAATATATGATATAACAACATTTCGTATAATACTCACAAAATATAACAACACATTACATAAAATCATTTCATATAACGTTCATTTTGGACATTTTGTATAATCAACGAATGATATAAATTCAAAACATATAATTTTAAACCGTATAATGAACATTTGATATAAAAACGTTTCATATAATAAACATTTACTATAACACTTACATTGTATAATATTTAAAACACATAATGGTTTTATAACATAACATCATTTCATATAACGTTCATTTAGTATAATCAACGAATAACTATTTCTGGCGCTTCGCCGGCCGCTGCCGCGGCACGCTCGCTTCGCTCGCTCGGCTCGCGCTTTGTTTTGTTCACAGTTCTAACCTAACGTAACCTATTATTAATTGTTTTGTCACAGTTGTGGCTTTTTATGGCGGGGGGCTTCGCCCCCCGAGCCCCCCTTTCGAGCGCACTGTACCCCCCGTGCCCCCTGCTCCTTTGCCTACATTATACATTTAATTGACTAAATTGATGATTATATAAAACAAAATTATATCAAATGAAATTATTACATATGATGATTATATTAAATAAAATTTATCAAATGACCGTTATAGCAAATGAGTTTTATATAAAATATAATTATATAAAATGATGATTATATGAAATAAACATGATGCAAAATGAAATTAGTTGAAGTGTTGTTATGACATACGTTTATTATGTCATATGAAAGTTATTGAAATGAAATTATACCAAATGAAATTATATCATTCATTACGCACCCTTTTTAAACTTCATTTTATAGGTAATTATGTTTCGAACAATTTATCGAAATTTCAGCTTCTTGCGAACTAATGTACCTTCGTACCTTCACATGACCTTCACTCTTATTTATTTTTGGTCTAATTTGACCGGACTTATAGTATCTAATACCCTATGAAATATAAATATAAATGCATATTTTAGAACGTAATAAACGTATAGAGAACTGAAAAATGTAGACAGAAAAATTTATTGTCGAACATTCCTACTTTGAAACAATTTAAGGTTTGTTTCACCAGAGATTTTCATAATGTTGACATTGTAAAAAAGTGACCTCTGAAATCTTGCATAAAAATCTATGTAATTTCCCAAATGATTGGATTAGGTATGTTGTACCGTGGTGCCTTATATCATTTTGATATAAAAAATTGAGTTTAATTTTCAAAAGGCTTAAAAATATAAATCCTGTAATCTTTACACATTTAGATCAGGTTTGCCATTTACAATAAATTATTTACAAAAAGGGTTGCGAATCCGACTTGCATACGTTTTTACGCGTTCCGCTGCCTAATTTTTCATTTATTTTTTTCTGGCAATACTGGTCGTTTCCCGCCCGCCCGACTTTCTAATTTATGTGGCAGGTCATTTTCTGTTTCGCAAGGACCCGGAAACCGGAAGAACGTATATTATGGAAATTTTATGACAAGTAGCAGAAGCTTGCGACTTGCTTGCTGTTGTTATATTGGTAAAGAAAGTTTGTATTGTATTTAGGTAGGTACCGTTAAAGTAAACAAACGTTAGATGGAATTTTAATAACTTTAAAATTATTTCTCAAATTAACTTGTTCAAATAAATTCAATAATTGTTTCGTTTAATAACAGCAACAGAGCTGATATAGTAGGTATTATATAAACTAGAATTTATTAAGACTTGTAAAACGTTCCAACTTGTTTCGTTTAATATCAGCAACAGAGCTGATATACCTAGTAGCTATAACATAAACTAGAATGTATTAAGACTTGAAAAACATTCCAACACAAGGTAGGTAAGTAAGTACCTATTCTTCTGGGATTCTGAGTTAGTTTCCAACTACCTACCTAAATTATAAATTCCTTGTCGGATCTCAATTACTTAAAGCATTATTAGTTGGGAAGGAACCCTTTCTTGGGATTCAAACTTCGTTATACTGGTAAAGGAAAGGTATATTTAATAATATCCGTAGTTGAATTGTAGCTGAGATTTTGAGCTTTACGCCTAGGTAAAGATAAAACAGTGGCAGAATAAACTCAATTATACAAGAACCTAATTTAAGGTAAGCCTGTAAGCCACATATTTTTTTATCCACAACGGGGTAGCACTTAGCCTTCATCACATCACACCTGATGTTAAGTGGTGATAAGGCTGAAGGTGGAAGCGCACTACTCCCGGAATCCTCCATCACTGAGGAACTGGCTATTTTATCTCTAACTGCCGGAACACAATAATGCTGAAAATATCATTGTTATGGCGTCAGATTTTGATAAGATGGTGGTAGCTAGCCAGGCGGACTAAGAACAAGTCCTACCACCAACCAAACCGAATACAATATGTACCCCCATCTGGGAATCAAACCCGGCACCTTTGGGTCTGAATTCGGTGTGGTGTGAATCACTAGACCACAAAGGCGGTTGAAATATTTAGATTGGTGTTGAGCCTTCGAATATATGATTGAAGTGTTAAGCACAATTTTTTTTGGCTTAGGTTTAAGCAATCACCAGATATAATGAAATATAACGCCCGAAAAATCGTAAGTACTTACCAGAATTTAATCCCCATTTTAATATGAAATTATCACCAATAAATGTAAAGTCTGCTAACCTAAAAAATCGGCCAAGTGCGAGTTGGACTCGCCCATGAAGGGTTCCGTACCCACTTAACGTACCGATTGTTTTACACCCGCACGGCATTGTGGCTCTTGCTATAAAATGCAGGTATAAAATAATACACTCAAGTTGTGTACCAAAGTCAATTTTAATGAAAATTTGGATATTTTTATGCCTTATTTTAAAACACTATAAAACTATTATACTTAAAAAAGTTTTTTTGCTGTAAAAATACAGCTTCAATCTGTATATTTTATTTTATCAAAACTTTAATAGAGTTCGTAGCTTAAAATAATTTATGTAAAGACTGCAATACAGCTTAAGGCCTTTATCACTACATAGTATAAAACAAAGTCGCTTTCTCTTTCCCTATGTCCCTTTGTATGCTTAAATCTTTCAAACTACGCAACGGATTTTGATGCGATTTTTTTTAATAGATAGAGTGATTCAAGAGGAAGGTTTATATGTACTTTTTATACCGATATTCCCACGGGAACGGGAACCACGCGGGTGAAACCGCGGGCGGCCGCTAGTAAGACTAATAAATTCTATAGACCAGCTAAAACACGTCGCGGAAACCATTATAAAACCCTAATTTAACTTTAGGCTGTAATTCGAAATATATTATTCCGTTAAACTGCTAATGTGTTAGTTGGGGGGGCTGCTTGGGAGTAAGTACAAGAAATTAACCGTGGAACACCTAGATCTAGCTAGGTGCCCACGGGTACAAAAAATTAACAGTATCAATTGTGTAATTTACCATCAGGTAGTACATAATAATTCCACCCTGTAGGTATATATAGTCTTTTTCATGTCTCATATTCTGAAAGTACCTCCTAACTTGTCTAAAATGCGGGTTGAAAGTGGTATGTGGCGGCCCTAGGGCCGTTATGAAATTTAAAAAAGGAATAGGAGGGGAATGTCAAAATCTGTAATAGCATCTACACACGTTCCGATCCGACAGCCGATTTGGTCTGCTCCCAGAACAAATCTGTGCTACACACGTTCCGATTTGGTCTGGGAGCAGTCCGAATCGGATCGGAGGTCGGATAGGAACGTGTGTAGAGTCTTATCTCTTTGGACATTTATTTACCAAAGGTATACAGGCAAAGGCACAGAAGCCTATACAGCCATGTTTTGCTATTATATAAAATAAATAATATCGTAGAATTATTATTTTAATATCTAAAACATTGATTTTTTTAAGAATGCGTTTTTAGAAACAGATTAAACCAAATAAGTTATTTGTAACAAAAAATCAAGCTATTAGTTTCATGGAATTGCATAGAGTACGGGTCAAACACCAAACAAGACTGTATGGACTTAGTTTCCCTTGCCTTCCTTAAAACAGAGAAAATGAACAAAAAAGTTAGTCTTTCGAAAATTCGGCCATAGGAATAATATTTTTTAGATTATTTCTGTTTATTTTTACTTTCCTCATATTCAAAATGAAAAGTAGAGTGTTTACTTCGGGCGTATGGACCCATAACAGTCTCGAACTATCGGCGCCCTCACTTCGTTCGTGCGCCAAAACACTCGACTGTTATGGGTGCCATACATCCCTTGCTAAACAATCTACTATTTACCTACTTTAGTGTATATATTCTTTGCTACTGCTAAGCTAACAACAAACTAATTCTTGTAAGAAATTGAAATGCATTATTAGGTTACAATGCATGTAGCATCGACATCGAGGAGGACTGGTGCAAGTGCATATGAATATTCAGGGCAGACACGACACGAATGCGAACACGAGCTGATGCATCTTGCATGCAACAACCGCCGCCGCCTTTAACCGCCTCTGTGGTCTAGTGGTTCACACCACCGATTTCAGATCAAGAGGTCCCGTGTTCGATTCCTAGTGGGAGTACATATTGTATTCGGTTTGATTGGTGGTAGGACTTGTTCTCAGTCCGCCTGGCTAGCTACCACCATCTTATCACAGTCTGACGCTAAAACAATGATGTTTTCAACATTATTGTGTTCCGGCAGTTAGAGATATGATAGCCAGTTCCTCAGTGGTTGAGGATTCCGGGAGTAGTGCGCTTCCACTTTCAGCCTTATCACCACTTAACATCAGTTGTGAATGTTGTGATGAAGGCTAAGTGCTACCCCGTTGTGGATAAAAAAAAATGATACGTAACTGAGAGGAGAATATCTCTGATACTTACTAAATAATAATCTTGGGGCCTTAAAACATTGGGAAGCATTTGGTAAAGATAATTAAATTATATTCAACAACCATTAATTAAAGTAATGCAGGAAAACTATTCAAATCATGTCTAAGTACATAAAATAGGGGTAGAACCTCCCCCTTAATAGCAGGAATAACCTTCCCAAAATTTAACCGTAAATGGTGTTTTTATGACCCTAGAAAATACAGTTAACAGCTTATTTAGAGCAACACATTGACATTGATCTCGACCTTAACTCGTACATTTTTAGAGCGATTATCGTGGAGCAATTGCGAAGCTTCACGTCATGTTGAGTTTACTTTTGTATAAATTTACGTTACTTTTGTAATTACGACTATAAAGTTAGTTGTTTTGTTACCTTTCGCCCTTTTTCACGAGTCACGAGCAAGAATTATGAATGCTCGGATGGAATGTAAATAATAGGTACGATATGTCAGCCGAATAACACCCACTGCTGGGCATAGGCCTCCCCCAAAGGTCTCCACAACCGTTGTGGCGTTGGCACAAAACGATCAGTCCTGCGCTGTCCGCATTCAGCGGCTTCTCGCGTCCTTGACTAGATCGTCGGTCTACCTTGTAGGGGGCCTGCCCACGGAGCGTCGTCGGCAGGCTTATTACCGATCTTAAAGTGACAGTTGCAATCGCGACAATTAACAATTAATCGCTCCCAAAACACATATTCGTATTACGGCAGGCTTATTACCAAAACAAGCAACCAGTTGCTAATTGTATAATTGCAACGCGACTGCTACTAGTTGCGGTTGGTTTGCAAACGGTACAGTACGGTACGGTACTTTTCATGCAATTTTAGTTCACAGATCGCTCGCTTGTGGCGCTAATCGTAGCGATCTACGTTCCGTAATATGAATATGTGTTTTGGGAGCGATTAATTGTTAATTGCCGCGATTGCAACTGTCACTTTAAGATCGGTAATAAGCCTGCCGAACGTAGATCGCTACGATAGCGCCACAAGCGAGCGATTTGTGAATTAAAATTGCATGAAAGGTACCGTACCGTACTGTACCGATTGCAAACCATCCGTAACTAGTAGCAGTCGCGTTGCAATTGTACAATTAGCAACTGGTTGCTTGTTTTGGTAATAAGCCTGCCGGTACGCAGTCGCCATTCGATCACCTTTCCGCCCCAACTGCCATCGGTTCTCCGCGCTTGTGTCCCTCCCACTGCCACTTCAACGATGCAATTCTTCTAGCGATACTTATCGGTGGTTTTAGTTCTCCTGCGAATCTCCTCATTTCTGATTCGATCGAGCGTATTGTACGATATATTTCAGCAAACATTTGCTCCAAATTTCATACCCTATTTAAAACTTATACCTACATATGCTTATTCGAGACAATTTTTTTAGCACCAGTACCTATTTACAAAAGTCTCTGTAGGTTGATTAGTATTACAAATTATAGGTAAATAAATACCGATTAAATTTTTAAAGAAAATAAAAATATCACCTACCTATTTTCAGTTCAAGGAAAGGAAAGTGGTAGGTATGTGGTTCTCTGAGCATTCCATGTTTTTGATATCTTTATCTGCCACTCCTTTGGTACAACAAGGTACAACCTTTCAGCTATATTTACACATTTTACCAGCGAATCGCGTAGGTAGTATGTACCTAGCTAAGTATAGTCAAGTCAGTTGTTGTCAAGATCTCGGAATTTGGGGAGCTCCAATTTGCAGACGAGCTGCTCGTCAGGGCGTCGTCGAGTGGCTGAATATTCAGGGCAGAACCACGGTTTTAATGAGCACGATGAGGGGAATAACGAAAAACTACCAACATACCGGTATACGATAAAATATACTATTGTACAGTTGGCAGAATATCAATTAAGATTGAAAGTAGCACTACGAGGCAAACTCATCATGTAAATCTCTTAATAATTTGTAATTGTAACATTTTTACACAAAATAAAACACAAGACATTTATAAAAAAAGGATCTGAACCAATTGAAAATGGGATTTCTTTCTGTAAGTAGGACAGAAGCCCCGGTTTTGACCACTGTACCGGTTTTGGCTATTTTTTGCTCTAAAAGTTTTCTAAACAACAATTCCATTTTTTGTTTGAAAAAATGTTTTGTATGTAAATTTTAAGAAATTTGTTTTGGATGATATCACTACATAGTATAAAACAAAGTCGCTTTCTCTGTCCCTATGTCCCTTTGTATGCTTAAATCTTTGAAACTACGCAACGGATTTTGATGCGTTTTTTTTAATAGATAGAGTGATTCAAGAGGAAGGTTTATATGTACTTTTTATCCCGATATTCCCACGGGAACGGGAACCACGCGGGTGAAACCGCGGGCGGCCGCTAGTACTTTATAAACCTTTGTTACAATTAAACTACAATTACAATTAAAATACAATTAAATTGTTGTTTTGCAATTGACTGGTTTCTAGCGCATTAGAATTGGGTTTGGTTTTGATTTTTCGCTATACTTACAAAAGTTTAACTATCAATAAGTGGCCAAAACCGGTACATTGTGTGTACTGAATAGAAAAAAAACTATTTCACTTTTATAGAAAAATTAAAATATCATTGTTTAAAGGTAGATAAATAAATTATGTATAATTTAAGATATAATTTGTGTCCTAAATACCTAAGACCATTTAGTACTTAGTGCCTAAAAGTCAAAAAATCCTTAAAGTGGCCACAAAGGGTACCTCTGCCCTACTACTTATGTAGGCATAGGTAGGTACTTAAGTTGATGTAACCGCCTTTGAAAATGCTGCGAAAACCACTGCGACATCGACAGAAAGACAGGATAAAATCACACATATAATTTATACTAGCTGTTGCCCGCGACTTCGTACGCGCGGTGTAGTGACTTTTGTGTTAGTTTAGTTTATGTGTGTTTGTTGCTATAAATTGCCTAGATTTTTTTATAATTATTTGTCTCGAGCGAGAATTAAATCCATGACCGCAGAGCAAAAAGTTGAATTGCGTTTATTCAGATGATGCTGATACACACTGAAGGCTATCTGTATTCCCCAAAACTTTATAATAGGTAATGGTAATGATAAACGGAAAAAGTTTTTAGTAAGTAATCATTTTTATAACAAGCTTTTTTGCTGATTGTATTGTTACAGTGTTTGTAGTGTAACCAAACCTGGGTTCAAAATTTCAGCTCCATCGGACGCTGGGAAGTGAGTCAAATTAAGCTTGCAAGATTTGTCCCCCACTAACTAACTAACATACTAACTAGCTAACATACTAACTAACTAACTAACATGGCAAGTTAATAAAAAGCTTGTAATAAAAAGCTTGTAACAAAGAAAACTTTTTAAACTAAAAGTAAGTAAAACTCAGAAAAAAGATAACAGGGGTCGCGGTGAGAGCGAGTGTAGATGAATATTCAAGACAGGACACCACAATAACGGGGCAGGAAAATAGACAACAGAAAAACTTACCTGAAACGGTGAAACTAGGGGTTGTGGCTGCGTTGGTTTTTTAAGGAAAATGATTAATGGAGCAACAAATAATAAGTAGGTACTCCGATGGCATCAAAAAATATAGGTCCTAAGTTAGTTTTGGTATACCTAAGTTTATTAATTTCTTACCCCGAAAAAGGCTAAAAGGGAGTCCTTTCGCCTTTCTGATATACAAAAACCTTTATTTTTTTATTTGGGTAAAAAAGTAACATACTTACATAAAAATAATCATCGACTTGACCTTTAAAGTAGGGTTTAAACAATGACACAAAAGGGAAAAGAAAATCGTAGTGCGTATTAAGCTCTTTGGCTGTCATTACTTTATATGAGTGCTTTAGTTATATAAGATGGTGTAAAACAAACTGCAAATAGTGCAGGAGGTGTTCAGGTCAAGTGAATAGAACATAAAAAAATAGAAAAAAATATCCCAATTTTTTTATATTATTAAATTTTACAAAAAATTCTAATATGATTTTTTGATATCAATTCAATATGTACATCACCAAACGTTTAAATAAAATTATTTCATTTTACGATGAAAACAAGTAATTTCAGAGCGAAACCGAAACCCCAGCGGTCCAACAGCTGACCGGCCAGCCGCTATAGCGATACTCCTACCGCGCTATTGTATGCGCCCAATAGCTTCCAGATTATCGTTAACCTGTCTTGTGGTTAAATAAGTAATTTTGTTTTTACGTTTGGTATTATGTTAATTATTGAATTGATATCCATAGATAATATTAGAATTTTTTGTAAAATTAAATTAAAAAAAGAAAAAAATTAGGGATTTTTTTTTCTATTTTATTTACGTTCTAAACACTTAACCTGACCACCCCCTGCTCGTTTTGCAGTATGTTTCAAAACATCTTATATAGTGAAAACAGTACAAAATAATAGCAATAGCGTGAGTTTCACACACAAAGTGTATGAAAATATTTTCGCACAAATTAGCTTTGCCTACTAAGTATTTTGTAGGTATTTTGTAGGTACTCGGAATTATAGGTTAAATATTTGTGACTTCTTGTGTCTTAGAACTGGTTTTCAGACTGTTGCAAAACATAGCATAGTACTTACAGTTTTTTTGAAATGAAAACGCGTGTCTAGAGCTCAATCATTTTCGATGTAAATATCCTACTCAAAGGATTGTGGTTCGCGTGGTATCCGTTGCCGTGGGAATATCGATATAAAATACAACCTATTACCTACTCGGGAAGAATGTAGCTTTCTCATCGTCAAAGAATTTTCTAAATCGGTCTAGTTCCCGAGATTATCGCGTTCATCCAAACGAACAAACTCTTCAGCTTTATAATATTGGTACTTATAGATTATTAGATAATTTAATAAATATATTTTGTAAAGCACTATTAATTTTTTTCATTTACTTACTTAATAACTATAGCTTTACGCCCGCGGCTTCGCCCGCGTGGACTAAATGGCGTTATCACGTGGGAACCTGTTTTTTTTTTTCGGGATGAAAAGTAGCCTATGTCGCTTTCCATCTCCCAAACTATCCCCATACCTAAAATCACGTCGAACCGTTGTTGCTCCGTTTTGACATGAAAGACGGACAAAAATACTTTTCACGTTCATAAATTAAAGTATGAAGATGACACTGTCTGTCCGTTGTTACCATGAAGTTTGACTTAATACTCTGAGGTAACTGGAGCTCTCACCAGTGTCGCCAGCAAATTTGACATTTATGTACATGAAGTTTGACTTAATACTCTGAGGTAACTGGAGCTCTCACCCTGAATAAAAAAGTGTCGCCACCAAATTTGACATTTATGTATGTAGTGGCTGTCAGCTGTCTCATATGACCATACGTATTTTTTTAAAGTGTAGGTGAGACGGAAGACAGCCACTGTGTTATTTGTGGTATTCAAAAAATTGTTCGTACTGCACGCTCCAGTTACCTCAGTATTAAGTCGAACTTCATGTTTATGTATGTAGTGGCTGTCAGCTGTCTCAGATGACCATACGTATTTTTTTAAAGTGTAGGTGAGACGGAAGACAGCCACTGTGTTATTTGTGGTACCTATTCAAAAAATTGTTCGTACTGCACGCTCCAGTTACCTCAGTATTAAGTCGAACTTCATGTTTATGTATGTAGTGGCTGTCAGCTGTCTCAGATGACCATACGTATTTTTTTAAAGTGTAGGTGAGACGGAAGACAGCCACTGTGTTATTTGTGGTACCTATTCAAAAAATTGTTCGTACTGCACTCTCCAGTTACCTCAGCATTAAGTCGAGCTTCATGGTTGTTACATTCCACATACTTACTTATTATATTTACCGGCAAAGGACATTTTTCATTTTCGGCTAGGACATTGTACACTATTCGCACTAATAGTAAAAAATATAGTAAAGTCAAATAAAATATTAAAATTCATTGTCTTTCCGCATAAATGGTACATAAATAAACATTGAAATAAAAATTCTTTGCCATCCATGGTCACACTGGCAACCATATTTAAATCACGTTCGGAAACTTTGATGTTTCTGTACGAAAAAACGATGACATTGACGACTGATGATAATCTGTCAATGTGAACCTTTTTTTTAATGTTAGTGTTACATTTTACCGCAATATTGAATCGGGGTTGCATAATTATTAAGACTAGATAATGCTTTTGTACCATCAAACGCGTTAGCTTATTGCGATATAATTAGTTTTCAGTTATTATATTAATCTTTTGCTTGCCTATGGTATAGTGTACAAAGTCGAGGCTCCATACAAAACTGAAAAATCTCCTATTTGCCTGTTATGTTCCGAAATGTGCGCCCTAAACGCAACCCAATTTCTAAGGCCGCCTGCAGACGACCTCATTCTGGTCTTGTCAATGACAAGTTGTCATTCGTCGATATCGCGCTGACACTCTGAATCGAAATTTTTCAGGGCAGACTAATATGCGACAATATTTTAGAGAGTGATTCTACCCATGAAACTGCAACTCTTTCCAGTAGAAACATAGGTCAAAATATTTAAGAGGGGGTATAAAGGTAAATGGTCAGTCTTAGATTTGATTTGTGCATACAAATTAAATTAAAATTTGGAAAAAAGTTTATAGATATTACAACATACTTGAAACGGCCTGGACTAAGTGAAAACATAAAATAATAACATTTTGTCGATAAAAAAAATCACAAAGTTGGTCTGCTTAAACCTAAAATAAACCTAAAATAAATTTATTATAGCTGAAAAATAAATTTATTTTAGGTTTTGACGTCATTAACGACACCGAAAATGTTTACTTTGCACTTTTATATCTCGGTCAGTTTTAAAGATAGAAAAATAATAAAAACACAGTCATCCTCGTAATTTTTGTGGAACAACAAATGGTTTTCTTCTTCATTGTGAAAGAATGAAACAACTAGGTAAGTATGTTGCGGAACGCCTTTATTTTTTTTTGTTTGTTTTTCATATGATATGAGTGTCAAAAGGTGGGCCTATAATCTTTTTCGGATATAAGTATATGCCGTTAGAATAATGAGATCCTTATCATAATCTTAAAAGTAAAATGTATTTCAGCAGAAATTGTTAAAAAGGTAAGTAAATATAATATTTAGGTTTCAATGATTAGAAAACCTCATTTGTATGTCCTAGTTATATTAATTTGGACGAGTTTGGCTGGTAAGCTATTTATTGCATTATTGAATAAATATTTAGTAAGACGGCTATACACTCTGCTGTAGTGTAATCTGATTTACATTGTCATAAGTTCCTACAGTTCATTTATTGTGAAAATAAGAAAAATATGTAACAGCACCGAAAATGATGATGATGGCGAAAAAACATTTGTGTTTTATGCTTTCTGGAAGGTTCTTTATACATATACAGTAAAAATAAAAGAGGGCCTAGGACGCTTCCTTGAGGTTCCCCAAGAGATCTATAATAGTACCGCGAACTATATCATTTTCATCAAGACAATAATTGGTATTTCTACGCATTGTAGTCAACAATAAACCATTTTATTTTTCTTATTTCTTTCAAATTAGACAAAAGTTTGTCTACCTTTCTAACAAGTTCTACTGACGTTCTAAATTGCTAAGGTGCTATAGACGGCACTCCTCGAAGCGCTTCAGCCACCGTCTGCCGTTGACGGACCGGTTGAGGGGGGCGGTGCACCCGTACCCCCCATTCCCGTTGATCATCATGTAGTCGAAGCAGTTGGTCACACCGTCGCCGTTGCAGTCCTGGAAACCGAAAGAGGTAGTATAGGAACGAGGTTAGATTAGAACAATGGGGCATATTACACTATCAATATTATTACGCGATACGTGATATTGTGAATCGTGATCCAGTAAGCCTAGTATGACCACCCAAAACTCTATATGTATCGCATGATAAAGCGATTTATCGACATTCAAACGTCAAAACACATAGTCTTTTGACAGTTAAACCGGATAACTTTTATTATCATAATTATCGCGTTTTGGTTGGTCATGCTAGGAGGGCTGTATTGATGAAATATTTATGGTATTGACGTTTTCGCGATAATATTGACGGATTTCAAGACGGTCTTGAAATCCGCGATCCCATGGGCGTAGCTTCAATAATATTGACAATGCGTACGCGTCGTATCGCGATACCGTCAGTATGATGATTATATCACGCTATCCAAAATCGTGATAATGTTGATAGTGTAACAGGCCTCATTTGCAAATGTTTGAATAATCGTGTTTTGTGTAGCTATGACATTGAATTAAAAGTCTTTTATTGGAAGACGATAAAAAGTCTGAATTTACATAACTATTTTTAAATAATGGATTTGTTCCAAAAATAAAGAAGGGAAATGTCTTAGCAGTTGGAGTCATAATAATATATTGTAAGGTAGTTTAATTAGTATTATAAATTAAGTAAGTACTTATATCATTAGAAACCTACTAACTGAAAATATTATGTTGAGTTACTTAGACTAAAACGGCATCTTTGAGGTAAAGCTACCAAGTTATGGCCACTTAGAAAAGCATTTCAAAACATTTCGCGTGAATTTCGTCAGACAATGACGCTTTGATTTCTACGAAGTCTCCGATCTGCCTAAAATTAATGTGTTTATTTCGAACTTTTACAACAAAAGAAAGAAATATTAGGCCTAAAGACACAGCAACACTAATCGTAATTTTTTACTGAGTCAGGTGAGGTATAAATTAGATAGTCATCCATATTCCATACCCGAACTATTATTAATAGTTTTTATCAATATATTTGTAATATGCGCTGCCAAACTCGGAAACAAAGGGCTAAAGTTGTTGACAGATAGACTGTATCTTATTGCTACGAAATAAGAGCTAGAATCTTCTAGAATAGAACTCTTAACGTGAACGTGATAGTAACGTTTGCACATTGATAAACTCACATCGGATGTTATTTATTTATCTATTAGTGAATAGTGTGACACCTACTTTTCCAAACTTCTGGAGATACCCGTTGATGATTCTTTTGGCGCAAGGATAGCTGCGGGCGCAGTCCTCCCAAGCTGGAAAAGAAAAGAAAATATAGTTATTCAAACTATTTTTCATCCCATCGATTCGAAAAGCGATGATTGTTTATCTAATAACAGGGTCCAAAACGATCCATTTTTTACCTGTTATGACAAGAGGGTATAAATGAGATTTGAATTTTGAACAGCTTCATAACAGGGTCCAAAACGATGAGATTTGAATTTAGACCATAATTAAAGAAGCATTGGTTGGAGTGTAGCAAAGGGTGTGCAGTACTTTAAAAAAATTCTACTGATTTTGTATGGGGCCGGGACTTTTTTCGGGATCGAGAAATTTTCAAAAACGGAATTTTATAAAATTGAGAATAGGTATCTCGTAAACGGTGAGTCGTAGTTAAAATCTAACAAAATTTTCAACCCCCCTACGGCATCCCCGGCGATACTTATAAGGAATCTGATGGACATATTTTTTTTTTAATTTTATTTCAAAACTCAATTTTTTTTTCTTGTCCGACTAGCGCTATGATGTATCCGAACGACAAAGAAAGGTAGGTAGTTTGAGTTGTCTTTACTGCTTTTCTTATAGAGGGGGATGAAAAGCAGAGTGTATTACTCGGCCGCAAAATTATTTTCACCTCGGGCGGCGTATATTGAATCCCTCGCTGCGTTCAGGATTCTACTTTAGAATCCCTCGCTGCGCTCGAGATTCTACTCTAGAATCCTTCACTGCGCTCTGGATTCAAAATAGCGCCCTCGCCGTAAATATATTATTTTGCTCCCTTGTAATACAATCTACTATAAATAGTATGCCTAATAACAGGAACAAATTACAATGTAATTTTGTGGACAGTTCCCTCACCCCTCTTCTAGATTGGGCGTTAAATTTATTAGTTTCTTACAAGAATTTGAAAGTTTTGCAAAATCAAAGTAGTTAAATCTTGTTTCTGGATTACGTTAGGTAGTAAGTACTAGATATACAGCATGTATTGTCATACAAGTGATCTGTGGTATTATAGTCCAATAGATAACAGAGATTTCAACACACATGGGTATTTCTAAAAACGGTTATGGGAATTGGGAAAACGCCTACCAAGTAGGTAGTAGCCGGCCGTGCAGTCTGGGACATGTCACACAGCGTGGAAACTTGATAGAAGCATTGGAAACTGACACTGACCATGGCTCGTCTCTCGGTCCATCGTCAAGCAGCGTGACTTACCCAGCGGGCCCGAAATTGTTCTAGGGACGTAACACAAAGGCATTAGGCACTCTTACTCACCATGGTTCCTCTCTGGATCGTCATCAGGCAACGTGATCTGCCCGGCGTCTATCCAGTACACCCTGGAGATGTTGTAGCAGCCACACTAGCCTAACGTGCAGCCGAGAGACATTTCGCACAGTGTGGACATGTGGCAGACGCATTGGAGACTGACTATGGCTTCTCTCTGGGTCCATCGTCAAGCAGCGACCCCGGAATTGTTGTAGGCACGTAACACAAAGGCATTGGACACTGTTACTCCCCATGGTTCCTCTCTGGATGGTCATCAGGCAACGTGATCTGCCCGGCGTCTATATAGTAGACCCTGGAGATGTTGTAGGGGCCACAGTAGCCACCCGTGTAGCCGTGTGACATTTCACACTGTATGGACATGTGGCAGAGGCATTGGACACTGACCATGTCTCCTCTCTGGGTCCATCGTCAAGCAGCGACCCCGAATTGTTGAAGGGACGTAACAAAAAGGCATTGGACACTGGTACTCACCATGGTTCCTCTCTGGATCGTCTTTAGGCAACGTGATCTGCTCGGCGTCTATACAGTACACCCTGGAGATGTTGTAGGGGCCACAGTAGCCGCCCGTGCAGCCGTAGGACATTTCGCACTGTGTGGACACGTAGCAGAGGCATTGGACACTGACCATGTCTCCTCTCAGGGTCCATCGTCAAGCAGCGACCCCGGAATTGTTGTAGGCACGCAACACAAAGGCATTGGACACTGTTACTCACCATGGTTCCTCTCTGGATCGTCATCAGGCAACGTGATCTGCCCGGCGTCTATCCAGTAGACCCTGGAGATGTTGTAGGGGCCACAGTAGCCGCCCGTGCAGCCGTGGGACATTTCGCACTGTGTGGACACGTGGCAGAGGCATTGGAAACACGCATTGCTCAGGTTGGAGATGAATTGACCTGTAACGCATCATCATGGAAACTAAGTCATAATCATCAGTACTCCTAGCACAAAAATCTGTCGTTATGGTAAACCGTTTTCGTGATCGTATTATTATACTATCGTATACTACTGTCGGACTAACTACTAGTTTGTGGGGACCCTTTACACGTTTTTAAAGTTGGTGCCTGTTAGTGTAATGATCAATCTAGATTGAGTAGGTGTTGATCTTTTTCTGTTGTAATGAATGCAATATAGTTTCTACATTATTATTATCTATAGTTGGAGTTGCAATAACGTCTCGGCTTACCGGTCGACCCCGTCCAAAACGCGATCGCGACGAACAGACAAACTGGTAGAACAAGTCCGTAATGTGTCCGCGCCATGTCGCTTCCTCCTGTGATCTGGAAATGTCACGCATGCTGTCAAAAATGTCAAGTTAATTTATGCAATGCTAGTTTTTCTCTGCCACTTTGATGTTGTTATTATGAGCTGCGTATATAATGGCAGTTTTTTTTTATTAGATAATTTTACAGCTCTGTAATACAATTCAGAATTCAGAATTCAATATCGTTTATTCAATTTAGGTTTGTTTAACAACACTTATGAACGTCAATGAAGCTACGCCATCGGTTCGCAAATCCTATGGCAGGAGACCTTGCAGCGAGAAGAACCGGCAAGCAATATAGCTTAAATAATTATAAGGTGACTATTTAGCCATTTAGGTACAGGTTTTCACAGGTAGGTAAAAATTATGGAGTGTTACCAATTATTGCACAAAGCGAACAAACAAACAAAAACCACTAGGCACTTTTCATTGCTGAAAAATGAGGTGGTGATTAAGCGACGCAAAGTTGGTCAACATTGGTCGAGTACTTAGTGGCTTCGTGTTAACGTTTTTTCGTTCCAGCCCAGCGCTGGCGCCAGCTCAGGCGCCAATACAAGGGGGGAGGGGCAATGGGAGCGATTGCCCCCCCCCCCCCCAGGCATACAATTTTACCTACAAAAGTTTTGCATTCATAATTTTACCACGTAAAATAAGCTAAGATGAACTAAATTTGCTCCGCCGGGAATCGAAACTGTAACTTTCACTGTCTGGGCGAATGCTCTGACCGCTGAGCTACGGGGCCTAACGGGTGGTTTTTTTAATTTTCACTAAGTAGGTAAGTAATTAAAATTGCGTTGTAAATGCAAAAAAGTAAAAAAAATAATTATGAATTAAATGACTACTTCTAATATCATAAATCCATACTTCCATACTAATATTATAAATGTGAAAGTGTGTTTGTTTGTTTGTTTGTTTGTCCGTCTTTCACGTCAAAACGGAGCAACGGATCGACTCGATTTTTGGTATGGGGATAGTTTGGGAGCTGGAGAGTAATATAGGCTACTTTTTATTCCGGAAAATTATAAAATAAAAATGATTATTTTGTATAGAAAATCGATCAACTGTCGTACTATACAAAACTGTCATTTCTTCCATAGCCGCTTCCAAAGAGGTATGTCAAAGAGTATTGTAATCACTGACGTTTTAGCCGCTTTGGATGGATCATGACATTTGTTGCAGGCAGTGTATAAAACTTCTTCGCGATCATTTATTTTCATCTTTCTATCTATAATAGATGTCGGTGGGTGATACGAAGTTTACCGGGTCCACTGTAATTAATATGGCAAAACAATGTTTGCCGGGTCAGCTAGTATTAGATAAGTAAGAAAGTGCTACTTATCACAGCACAGCTCAACATTGGATAATAAAAGGGTAATCTTATGTATAGAATTTATTAACACAACCCTATAACGTTTTTTCCTTTCGAAAGTAAAAATACGAGTAGGTATACCTACTAACATAATTGATGAATGATGTTCGGAACTTTCACTTTTTAGATGATGATCTAACTAATAACTAAACAGTAAAATAATTGGTTTAGCGGTTAGCGGTTTTGAGCGATTAGCGGCAGAAAACATAGATATACATCATTATCACATTCGGTCATCATCAGTAGTCCACTGCTGGACATAGGCCTCCTCCTTAGAGCGCCACAAAGAGCGGCTGTTGGCGACTTGCAATCAACGGCTGCGCGCAACCTTCACTAGGTCATCGGTCCACCTAGCTAGGGCCATCGGTCCACCTAGCTAGGGCCATCGGTCCACCTAGCTAGGGCCATCGGTCCACCTAGCTAGGGTCATCGGTCCACCTAGCTAGGGTCATCTGTCCACCTAGCTAGGGCCATCGGTCCACCTAGCTAGGGTCATCGGTCCACCTAGCTAGGGCCATCGGTCCACCTAGCTAGGGTCATCGGTCCACATAGCTAGGGCCATAGGTCCACCTATCTAGGGCCATCGGTCCACCTAGCTAGGGCCATCGGTCCACCTAGCTAGGTCCATCGGTCCACCTAGCGGTCCGGACAGTTCGTGGCCAATCGAGAACTTTTCTTCCCCAATGGCTATTAGTTCAGCGAGCGATGTGGCCTGCCCAATACTACTTCAACTTCAACGACCCTGCGATATATCTTCATTACGGATCTTATCTCCTCGCAAGGAAACGCCGAGCACTCTCTCCATTGCTCGTTGAGTGACTTTGAGCTTATTTAAAAAGTCAGCAGTAAGAGACCACGTTTCGGAGCCGTAAGTTAGCACTGGCAACACACATTGCTCAAAGCGCTTAGTCTTCAGGCTCTGCGGGAGACAGGAGGTGAAAATTTCTCGTAACTTCCCGAACGCAGCCAACGAGTTGAATTCGTCGTGCCACCTCTTTGTCGAACTTGGACATACCCCTACTAACCGGACCGTTTGTCCAAGGTAAAAGTATTCGTCGACCACTTCTAGTGTATAGTTTCCAACAGTCACGAGTAAAGGTAAAACATCATCATCATCATCATCATCAGCCATTTAATGTCCCCACTGCTGGGGCACTGGCCTTCCTTATGGATGAATAAGGAGAATGAGCCATGACCCACCACGCGGGCTCAGTGCGGATTGGTGGGTATTAACGACTGCAAGTGCAGCCGGGACCAACGGCTTAACGTGCCTTCCGAAGCACGGAGGAGCTCGAGATGAAAAGTTTTTGAAAACATGGAAAGACAAATTTTTCTGTGATCTGTGGTACAACATGAGCATTTGACACGGCTTTTGTCTTGTCCATATTCATTACTAGGGACCTAGTTCCCGTGGGATATCGGGATAAAATATAGCCTATGTCACTCGGGAAGAATGTAGCTTTCTAATGTTCAAAGATTTTTTTAAATCGGCCCATTTTTCTGAGATTAGCGCGTTCAAACAAACGAATAAACTCTTCAGATTTAATATTATATTATACTAGCAACAGCCCGCAGTTTCACCCGCGTGGTACCCGTTCCCGTGGGAATATCGGGATAAAATATAGCCTATGTCACTCGAGAAGACTGTAGCTTTCTAACGGTGAAAGAATTTTCTAAATCGGTCCAGTACTTTTTGAGTTTATTCGTTACATACAAAAATACAAATCTTTCCTCTTTATAATATTATATAATATAGACTACTTAGCTGTTAATTTGAGGAAAAAGGAAAAGACCTACTAAAATAGTAGATTGTATTACAAGGGAGCAAAATAGCATATTTACGGTGAGGGCGCTATTTTGAATCCAGAGCGCAGTGAAGGATTCTAGAGTAGAATCCCGAGCGCAGTGAGGGATTCTAAAGTAGAATCCTGAACGCGGCGAGGGATTCAATATACGTCGCCCGAGGTGAAAATAATTTTGCGGCCGAGTAATACACGCTGCTTTTCATCCCCCTCTATAAGAAAAGCAATAAAGACAACTTAAACTACCTACCTATTTGAGTCTTTCTTTACATACAGACGACCGATTTGGCGAAGAGGTAGGCTACCCACCTTCTGCGCCAGTGGTCTCGAGTTCGATTCCCGAACAAGACAAATATTTGTGTGCATGAACATGTCTATTTGTCTTGGTCTGGGTGTTTACTATGTATATTAAGTATGTATTTACAAAAAAAAAAGTATTTAAGTATATATTTATCCGTTATCAAGTTTTCCATGATACAGTTTCTTAATGAAATTAACATGGGCTTAGATAATTGGTGTGAATGTAAGAAGTTATTTATTATTATTATTATTTATTATACATCATAGCGCTAGTCGGGCAAAGGCTACGCCTGTTTGAAAAAAAAATTGAAGTTTAGAAATAACAAAAAAAAATCTTTATAAGTACCTCCGGGGATACCGTAGGGGTGTTGAAAATTTTGTTAGATTTTAGCTACGACGCACCGTTTACGAGATATTCTCAATTTAAAAAAAATCCTTTTTTGAAAATTTTACAAGTCCCGGCCCCATGTAAAATCAGTTGTTTTTTTTAAAGTACTGCACACCCTTTGCTACATTCGAACCAATGCTTCTTTAATTATGTTCAAAATCGTTTTGGACCCTGTTATGAAGCTGTTCAAAATTCAAATCTCATTGATACCCTCTTGTCATAACAGATAAACAATGAATCGTTTTGGGCCCTGTTATTAGATAAACAATCATCGCTTTTTGAATCGATGGGATGAAAAGAAATATTATCTCCCGTTTTTGGAACATTCTTCATTAGTGCTCTTTCTTCTATTGGTCGATATGATACAGGGTTAATTTTTGAACACCATCCAAATTTTCAATCTCGTCTCTGAATCGGTAAGTGAACAACTTTCTCCTAGAAACATGGGTTGAAATATGACATAAAATTTTTGACTCTTCATACAAATCAGACTGATTACGCGATTGATATAGTATAGGAAGTCCAAAAATTTTTGTCGTATTTCGACCCATGCTTCTAGAAGAAAGTTGGTCACTTACCTACCGATTCTGAGACGAGCTTTAAAATTTGGATGGTGTTCAAAAATTAACCCTCTAT
Source organism: Crambus lathoniellus (assembly GCA_949710035.1). Lineage (NCBI taxonomy): Eukaryota > Metazoa > Arthropoda > Insecta > Lepidoptera > Crambidae > Crambus > Crambus lathoniellus. The sequence continues at coordinate 4,833,206 of OX453296.1, forward strand.
ATTCCTTCCTCGATAAATGGACTATGCAACACAAAAATAATTTTCAATTCGGTCCAGTAGTTTCTGAGATTAGCGTGTACAAACAAACAAACAAACTTTTCAGCTTTATATTATTAGTCTTCGATCGACAACACTATGATGGAAACAACAGACACGTTACAAACATACATATATTATGTTTAATGTTACAGTATTTTTTGTTAAAACATACGTTAAGTACATGGAGAACACCCAGACCGAGACAAATAGACATGTTCATTCATGCACACCAATTGTGTTTTCAAATAAAGAACAAGTTTTTAGTATTATATTTTCCTTTACGTCAATCCCTCCCTCTATGTTTACAAACAGATAGATAAAAAGATTTCCTAACTTTTGTTTATAATATAAATCACGAGCTACATCGTGACGCATAACAAGGAAACAACCAATACTTATAATAAAAAAGCGGAAGCTTTAGTCTGTCTGATTATCTTTTGATACTATAAGTAACTTTAACTTTTTTGCTCCAAGGGGCAGTAGGTGGTAAGCTAGTTAAAGTGAGACAGACAATAGTAGATTGTACAACAAGTGCATAAAACGTACCATTTTACCCGAGACGTATATATCCACCCGAGCCGTAGGCAAGGGTGGATAGTCAATTCGAGGGTAAAATGGGTTTTTTGTACGAGTTATACACTCTGCTTTTCACTTCGAGTGTGAGGAAAATAAATAAAAATATTGCAAAACAAAAAACAAAAAAATAAAGACTTCGCCATATTGGCGGGAAGACTTTCTTTTCTTTTTTTTATACGTAGCAATGGCAGCACAGTGACTTTAGCATAGATCGTAGTCCATAATGCTCTTGAAATACTTATTTCTTACAAAACTCATTAATTTTGCCTAGTTTTATTTAATTTAGTAATTTAACATGGATTATGTACAAAATTGAAGAAACAGAGTGAAACAACAAGTTTATTTAACGAAGTTTAATTGCGTGTGTGACTATTTACCTGACGACCTTTGTCTTAGAGCCTGAGATTTAGACGAAGATTTTACTTTATGCACTAGAGCATAAAAAGCGATTTTATGCAGCCTATACCCAACATAAACACGAACTTTACGAGCATGAGAAGTGAAAAATTATTAAACAGATGAACAAAGCGAAAGATGAACTAACCCAATGCGCTAACTCTTTTTGGTAAAATTTACCTTTTTACCCGACTGCGACAGAAGGAGCGTTATGTTTTTCGAGAGTATGCCATCAAGAATCCGCAATTTTTATAAATAAGTTTGTTTTTATGTATGAACATAGAAATCTACATACTTACATACATACATACTCTCGTTATAGTCATATTCATATAGCATGAAAATAAAAAATAAAAAGTCTACCAACCCCATCGAGTAGGGTATCAAAATAAAGGGTTTTAAATAGCGGTTCCCTATAGATATATATATATATATATGTATAACTTGCAGGTTTGCAGAACTCTCCACACTAATTTTATAAAAAAAAGAACTTACTAATTTTTAACTATACACTTTAATTTAAACGCCTCTATACAAATACTTTTTTTACAATACATGAATTAAAGACTAAAAATAAATGAGCAATTAGAAAAACGTTTGTAGAAAATTTCAGATACAATATCGAATCTTCCATACAACTTTCTTCGGGTTTTTTTTTATAAAATAGTTTAAAAAACGTAGGTCACCGGTGGGCAACGCTGCGTGTAAAGTGTTAAGTACTTAGTTCTTTTCTTACTTATTAAAGGTGATTTATTGATAATGAACAAAAATGTAAGTATAAAATAAAAACATAAGTACTTAAGTAATTATAAAAAAAAACAAAAACCCCAACTGCAAAAATTTAACCACTAAAAAGGGAAAAACAAGCTCAATTTCTCATTGCAGTCAGGGGACCTTGTTTGTTTGTTGAAAGTGTTTCACCGAACAGTCTTCAGACTTCAATGAGAAATTAAAGAGCTTGTTTTTCCTATTTAGTTAATTTTTTGCAGTCGGATTTTTGTTTTAAAAAAAAAAAAAAAAAACCGACTATATATATATAGGTAATTATTACCTAGGTATGTTTTTTTGACCTTCTTTTGATAAAAAAATCTCAAATATTACATATCCGTACCTATAAGATAATTAGGTATCTAAGTAATGGATAATGGACAGAAAGAAGGTCAGGTTATTCAAATCAGTTTGATTATGTAAGTAACTGTAGTTTGTCGGAAATTAAGTTTAGTTATTTTGATGACACGATACGTTCTGATGCTGCTCTATCAAGTCAAACGGGTTACAAGCTTTAAGGGATAAAACAGCAACTTTGCAAGATTTTTATTAAAACAAAAATAACTTCATATTTCTCTAATAGTTTCACTACACTACTTAAATTTTTAAGGCGATGATTCCCGACCGAAATAGGCACGCTAACGCTTGCTCGGCCGCGCTCTATACACTTCGCGCAGACCCAGCGGCAGCCGGCAGTGAACTGTGAAGTGAACTCGCGAGCGCCCCGCGAATCGAAAATAACTTAAAGTTCAATTAAAAATTAAATAATAAAAATAAAAAAATTATGACGACCGGAATTCCTCGGCTATTCAAAGACAATTATTTTCGTATATTTTTCATTAACTAAAACCAAGTATACTGCAAGTAATAGGATATTTGGATTACGATTAGACGGATGTTTGGGATTTTATTTGACACAGTAAAATATTACCAATCGAAAAAAACGGCCGGAAGCACTAGACAAATAGCAGTAAAATAACATATATTTTTTCCAAGTTTTAAGTACTTGTGATTTGCGAGTAATCCATAATTTAAAATACCCTATTATGGGGAAGGCCAGTCCTAAGTAACTACATAGGTGTACCTAAGTAGATATGTTTTTGCGGCGCAGCAAGAAGTATTTAGGTACCTACCTACTCCTGAAATTATCCTGCTGTTTTTCTAATAGTAGATACTTATGTTGCCTAATGTTATGATACCAATTTGATAGTTTGATACCTAATTGATAAATTGAGGATGTTCATAGACTAAAACCGGTTAAACTACATCAGATATTAAGCGTTATAATGAAATAAGGAAAATCGTATGGAAAACGCTCTCAGATATGTGTTATGATGACACCAACCGTCAACCGTCGAAAACGCACCCGGCTGCGGAATGTATGCACTGTCTCTGTCACTCACTATAGAATAGACAAAGACAAAGCACAGAATTCGAATCCGATTCCGTTTTTGACGGTTTGTGAATCAGGGGATGGATGTCATGGACGTTGATTTTTAAAAAATACGTAATATATCTTTGGTTTTAATAATATACATTAAAATAGATTTTATTTAGTTTAGATATTAGACAAACATAGTGATTCAAATCATCAAAGTTTATTTAATTTATTTATAGCAATTTGGAATGCAACGAAAAGTTACTCTTTAAAACAAGAATAAAATTGTATGCAAGAAACTTGTATTGAAATAAATAATTTTAAAATAACATGTTTTTATGATTATAGTTGGTAGGTGTAGTGTACGATTTCAATTCAATTACCTAAAGAACTTTCTCTGAAAGGTATTTCGGCTCCTAAAGTTTCTAACAAACGATGACAGTTTTCGCGTTTTCGCTCAATTCGCAGATATAAATAAGACGGAAAATGTAGTATTTAGAAAAAATCGACCCGTCTCACAACCAGCTCCAATGGGACTCGAACCCACGACCTTTCGCTTTCCGGGCGAATGCTCTAACCACTGAGCTACGGAGTCGTTGAGTTGAGTCGTTTTTTCTAAATACTACATTTACCATTTTTCAGTAATAAAAATTGCATTGTAAATGCAAAAAACTAAGAATTAAAACACCCTATAAATAAGACTCCAAAACAAAAAAAAAAAATAGCAGTTACACTGCTTTGACGGCCCATTTTAATTTATTATTAAGAATAAAAATAAAATAAACTTCTATGGCTATAAAGAAGCACGGTAGGTAGGAAAACAAAAATATTACCTACCTGTTAAACCAGACGAAATTTAAAATACTGGGAAAACCAGTTACAACATTGTTTATTACTTAAAAAACAATGAAAAAACACCCACACACTTGTTGAAAATTATCACTTTTTTAAACTTTTACACTATTCTTTATTTAAACACTTTTGGCGGCACTTATTTTTTTAATTTTTATATTAAAATGGCTGCCTAATCAGTCTGTTTGTTATCACAGATGGATACAGAATGTTGTGGACCAAGTTGATTATTACGCGCTGTTGGTTTATAGTAGGTTCTTAATTGGTTATATCAACGTAGTGATGTCCAGGTGGATACCGATTTCGATACCGATACCTACGTTTTCCCTTTAAACTCTATGGGAAGTTTTTTTTATTGTTTTAATATTGGCTAACCTCCTTTTACTTCCTCCAAATATTTCGCTAATACTATTTCTATTATTATTATTAATGTATCTCTGCTTGGGTTACGGGACAAAGCCCTTTTGCCAGGCTTGCGTATATGGGTCAAACAGGCCCCTTGAGACAGTTTTAATGTGTTTTGTGTGATTGACATTATTATTATTATTTATTACTCAGGCAGGCAGTTGAATTTAGATATTATAATAAATAGAATAATTGACTCTTACTTATTTATACTTTAGTAGATGTCCCTATAATAGTTTAAAATTACAAGTTAAGTTAAAGGTCTCAACTTACCTTAACATGATAAAACTTTAACTATTCTCTAAGTTGTAATACACATGCTTTAAATAAAAACAAATCATCTCGATGACCTTTAGTTTTCATACACTTACGAATTAGCACACGTGCTTGGAAGCCTAAATGAATCGCTATACTCAAATATTATCCAATTCCAACAATTTCAATATAGGTCAAACTGATGACTTCCTTCTTTTTTGAAGTCGGTTAAGACACGACACGCTGAGACTCTAAGTATTAAAGTTTATTATTTTAGGAGGGAATGCTTAATTTTAAAGACTTAACATGCCTTGTTAAATAAAATCATCAAAATTATACCGATTATGCTAAAATACTGATACCGAAACTTTTCACGTCACTAATATTCCAGTTTTGTGCACCTTCGCCAAGTGTCTCGGAACCGGATTGTGTACAACTAGTTGATGAGCAATTTTGGACTTTATGCCTGCAGTGCAGAATATGGTACAGGTGTGTCATACCATCCTTGGTAATGACCGGAGAAGTATGTAGGGTTAAGTGCAGGATCCTTAATGCAAGGTGCATCTCATTATATTAACCAGTCTCATACTTGGTAAGACATAGATAAAATAGTAATAAAAATATATTCTTGGTCTCATTGAACCCAAGCTATGTAGTTGAAATATGAAATTTGATACATCGAATGACTATTTCCTTTAGTACTTGGCTTAGGAAAATATAGCGATATCATGAAATAAAAGTACAAGATGGATAAGTAAAAATAATTTGAAAAATATTCATTTTATTATTTTATTTGAACTGATGAAAACACTATCGCCCATGTTTGTGAAGTCATTGGATTTCTAAATTTGTAAACAAATAAACGTCGCTTTGACTTTTGCTACATATTAGTATGGGTGTATTATAATATACATTTGATCAAAGAAATTGAACGTCAAAGTCGTCCAATTTCTTTGATCAAATGCATATTGGACAAAAATCTTTGATAAGTGAAACATACCCTAAGGTAAAAAAAAAAAGAAAACAACCACTTGACACTGTCAACACTGTCAAGTGGTTGTTTACAAATTGTATTCTGACGTCAGAACATGGCGAAGAGCGTTTTTACCGGTTAATAAAAGCGAAATTTTAAAATAAAGTTTTGTAGGTTTTTATGTTTAAAAAAATAATAAATACATTTTTTTGGTATAAGTAGTAGGACAATTATTAATCGTTTAGGACACGAATAAAAAAAGGGTCAAGTAGCCTATTGTGACGAGGCCTAGTCTTACTTAAAGAAAAGCTGACTTCAATATTCTTTTTCTGTTTGTAAAAAGTTAATGCTGTCTTTGCGTAAAGCCACACGCCAGCCACATCCAATTTGTTTAGACTTAGTCTGCTCCAGTTTTAAATACCTTGGGTTAAGAATGGATGGGCCATTCATCATCATCAACATGTCAGCCGAACGACGCCCACTGCTGGGCATAGGCCTCCCCCAAGTAGGGCAGAAGCCCCGGTTTTGGCCACTGTACCGGTTTTGGCCACTTATTGATCTAAAAGTTTTCTAAACAACTTTTCGCCATTTTTGCTAAAGGCAATTAAAATAAGGTATTTTAAGGTTATAATAACAACCGTTAGAATTCCATAAGACATACGTTTTTTTTTCAATAAATCCCATTTTCTGTTTTAAAAAATGTTTTGTATGAAAATTTTAAGAAATATGTTTTGTTTAAAATACTTTATAAACCTTTGTTTTTTACAATTAAATTGTTGTTTTGCAATTGATTGGTTTCTAGCACATTAGAATAATTATATTGATTTAACCTGGGTTTGGTTTTGATTTTACGCTATACTTACAAAAGTATAACTATCAATAAGTGGCCAAAACCGGAACATTTGGCACCTCTCACACATTTTGTGTATATACAAAAAACTATTTTGCTTTATTAAATTTGAAAAATGTACCTTTAAAGGTAGATAAATTACCTACAGTTTAAGATATAATTTGTCTCATAAATACCTAAGACCATTCAGTACTTAGTGCTTAAAAGTCAAAAAAACCTTAAAGTGGCCACAAAGGGTACCTCTGCCCTATCTCCTCAACGATCGCTCCTGCGCTGCCCGCATCCAGCGGCTTCCCGCGAAATTGACCAGATCGTCGGTCCACCTTGTAGGGGGTCTGCCCATCGGAACGTCTCGTCCGGAACGGCTATCGGTTCTCCGCGCTATTGGCTATGTGTCCAGCCAGCCCACTGCCACTTCAATGATGCAATGCTTCGAGCGATGTCGGTTGTATGTTTTGTTTTGTCGGGTCATAATTAGTGGAAGGAAATGGGGAAATGAGCGATTTTCTGAGAGGCCATTTAAAAAAAAGGCTTCCATAAGCTTCACTAGATGGCGTTGAACGAAGTATGTAGGTACATGTCTATGGTATATTTTGGTATGAACCATATTTAAATTATTTACTTTTAAAAACCCAAAGGAAACTTAAAATAAATTAAATAAGTACTGATAGGTACTACTGTGAGGAACAGAAACGAAATAGGTAAATTTAAAGATTAAGGTACTTAAGGTGTATCGATGAGCTCAGTGGCGCCGCCAATGGAAATAAATCAATTGCATTTTAATAAAGGCTTGGATTAAAAGTTTCGGTTATTTCGCGCAGGTGAAAGAGTGGAATGCATTTTATAAATATACTTTTGAGAACTCAAACTTACGCAATAAGTCGTGAATCTCAATAGTGCCAAAAGTGGCCACTTTTGGCAATATCAAGATCCATAACTTGGTGCTCATATTTGAGGCCATGAAAAAACAATTAATAATTGCATTTTGCTCTTCTATTTGCGCGAAATAACCGAAACTTTTAATCCAAGTCTTTAATAAAATGCAATTGATTTATTTCCATTGGCGGCGCCACTGAGCTCATCGATACACCTTAAATAAATAACATCTGTCTGACGTTCCGTTTGGCGTAACAAAAGTCGCGTCAAAGTAAAATTTATAACGTTCCGTTCCTTCTAACTGCATAGGTGGGACAGCGCCATCTAGTGAGCGAGCTTTCAGAAAATCGCCCATTGATAAGGACATTATCAACCGGCAGGCTTATCACGTATCTTGCAAGAGCAAAGCTATGGCGAAAACCTTACAATCAATCTCGCTAGTGTCGAAGAAATAAATAAATAAATAAAATAAATATTTTCTTGCAAGCACACCAATTATCTAAGCCCGTAGTTATTTTCTTAAGAAACTTTGTCTACGTGAACTTGATAACGGATAAATATATACTTAAATACTTTTTGTTTGTAAATACATACTTAATATACCTACATAGAAAACACCCAGACCAAGACAAATAGACATGTTCATGCACACAAATATTTGTCTTGTTCGGGAATCGAACCCGAGACCTCTGGCGCAGAAGGTAGGTAGATTACCCCTGCGGCAAATCGGTCGTCGTGTGTGTGTGGTGTGATTGTAAGAAAATATTTATTTATTTATTTATGTAAAGTTTTCATTTAGTTCGTGAGCCTTCATCTAGTACTATTGTTGACCGAAGTATAAAAAGAAAAGAGAATATAAAAAAAAAAAAGTATGAGGCTCATTAAGAAAACGAAAAAAAACAAAGAAAATTTGTAAGTAAGTAATAATTTATTGACGTACCTGAGACGAGGATGATATTACGAGCATGAGAAGTGAAATAGTAGATTGTACAACAAGTGCATAAAACGTTAGGCGAGGGTGGATAGTCAAGTCGAGGGTAAAATGGGTTTTATGTAAGTACGAGTTATACACTCTGCTTTTCACTTCGATTGTGAGGAAAATAAATAGCAATATTGCATAAAAGAAAAAATAAAGACTTCGCCATATTGGCGGGAAGACATTTTTTTTATATACGTGGCATTGGCAGCTGGCAGCACAGTGAATTTAGCACAGATCGTAGTCGATAATGCTCTTGAAATACTTATTTCTTAGAAACTCATTAATCTTGCCTAGTTTTATTAATTTAGTAATTTAACATGGATTATGTACAAAATTGAAGAAACAGAATGAAATACTTAACAAGATTATTTAACGAAGTTTAATTGCGTGTGTGACTGTTTACCTGACGACCTTAGAGCTGAGACTTTAGACGAAGATTTTACTTTATGCACTAGAGCATAAAAAGCGATTTTATGCAGCCTACATCCAACATAAACACGAACTTTACGAGCATGAGAAGTGAAAAATCTATTTTACAAGCTTTTTATCAACTTGTCATGTTAGTTAGTTAATGGGGACAAATCTTGCAAGCTTATTTTGACCAATTGGTTTGGTTTAGATGATAATACAATATTTAAGTACAGTCAGCAAAAAGCTTGTCATGAAAATGAAATTTTTACTAAAAACTTATAGGTATCTAAATAAAGTGGGCCAGGATGGTAGCTACCGTAGTAGGCTATGGAGTAGCTACGGTTCTTATTTCTTACACACAAGAGGATATTGTCAAACGATTGTCATCCTTATTTCGTTGGCACAAAATCTATTTTTCTAAATAAAGGCGCTACTCGGAAAAAGTATGGACTCTTTGATATAAAACTATAGGACGGTTAGAGTTGTTATAAATCTGGTAATAAGATATATATTTCTTCATACCTTTATCTAGAATCGTATAGTTTCAGAAACACGATTTTATGATTTTGGCTCGACACTTTTTATTTTCGAAAATACCTCTAAAAAATAAGAAATATCAAGATTATTCTTAAATGGGGATACATATACTATTGAAAATTGGTTTAATTAGTGGACACCAATAATATTTAGGAGCGTATAGAAGCATTTTTTTAAAATCGCTATAGTTTTTGAATACGAAGTGATTTTGTTTTTTTTGCGTAATCGGCAGAATCGATCTCGCTCCCGCGCGCGTCGTTTTCTCATTGCTATCTCGCTTTAGCATAACTTTTCCGAGTATCGCCTTAAGCCGGTCAATAGATGAAGAAACTATGGTTCTGATTCCGATACTTACACAGAGAACTGCTAAGCGATTATTTTCCTTATTTCGTTAGCAAAAAGTGTACATTACTTACTCTAAAAAACAACGGGTTTAACTCCGGGAGTGCCGGCAGACTGAAGTGAAATGAACAGGGCTCGCTAGACTTTTTCACAAAAAAAAAGGAATTTGACAAAAAAGAGAAAAAAATACGGATTGGATTTGAACCGAGGACTTCTGGCTTCAATGCCGCCCGTTTTCTAACCTGAGCTATCACAACTTTGGAAACGGTTGCGAAATTTGTCTTCGTATTCTAATGACATTGTAACAATTTTTAGATCCAGTACCCCTAGTGTAAGTTTTTATGTCAAGCAAACGCAAACTATCGCAATTCCGTATTTATGTCAATTTGTATGAAAACTGTGCCCCTAGTGTAAGTTTTTATGTCAAAAAACGCAAACTATCGCAATTCCGTATTTATGTCAATTTGTATGAAAACTGTGCCCGTAGTGTAAGTTTTTATGTCAAGCAAACGCAAACTATTTCGATTCCGTATTTATGTCCGTACTGTATATAATCAACTCTAGCGGTGAGTAGTGGAAGTAAAAACAGCGAGTGTATTGTCAGAGCGCTAACTACCATCGAATAGTATCCAATTTTTGCAAGAAACTTACTTACTTATATTACTTTATATTTATTAAATGCATTCCACTCTTTCACCTGCGCGAAATAACCGAAACTTTTAATCCAAGCCTTTAATAAAATGCAATTGATTTATTTCCATTGGCGGCGCCACTGAGCTCACCGATACACCTTAAGGTGTATCGATGAGCTCAGTGCTCATAAATATACTTTTGAGAACTCAAACTTACCCAATAAGTCGTGAATCTCAATAGTGCCAAAAGTGGCCACATTTGGCAATATCGAGATCCATAACTTGGTGCTCATATTTGAGGCCATGAAAAAACAATTAAAAATTGCATTTTGCTCTTCTATTTGCGCGAAATAACCGAAACTTTTAATCCAAGCCTTTAATAAAATGCAATTGATTTATTTCCATTGGCGGCGCCACTGAGCTCATCGATACACCTTAACGCGAGTATAACATTTTTTATCCATCACAAAAGTGCACAACGCCGCTAAAGAAGATTTCACTTCAATAAAACCGGATGAATCTACGATTCTTTCACACAGGGAATAATGCCAATCGATTCTCAGTCTTATTTCGTAAGTACAAAGTCTATTACTCTAAAATAAAGCCGACATATCTCGTAGCGCTTCAGCCAGTTTCTTCCGTAGTCCTTAGCATTGAGGGGGGAGTGCAGTCGGTCCCCCTTATTTCGTAAGCACAAAGTCTATTACTCTAAATAAAGCTGTTATAGCTCGTAGCGCTTCAGCCAATTTCTTATAGTCCGTAGCATTGAGGGGGGAGTGCAGTCGGTCCCCTTAATTTCGTAAGCACAAATCTATTACTCTAAATAAAGGCGACATAGCTCGTAGCGCTTCAGCCAGTTTCTTCCGTAGTCCTTAGCATTGAGGGGGGAGTGCAGTCGGTCCCCTTAATTTCGTAAGCACAAATCTATTACTCTAAATAAAGGCGACATAGCTCGTAGCGCTTCAGCCAGTATCTTCCGTAGTCCGTAGCATTGAGGGGGGGAGTGCAGTCGGTCCCCCTTATTTCGTAAGCACAAATCTATTACTCTAAATAAAGCCGACATAGCTCGTAGCGCTTCAGCCAGTATCTTACGTAGTCCGTAGCATTGAGGGGGGGAGTGCAGTTGGTCCCCCTTATTTCGTAAGCACAAATCTATTACTCTAAATAAAGCCGACATAGCTCGTAGCACTTCAGCCAGTTTCTTCGGTAGTCCTTAGCATTGAGGGGGGGAGTGCAGTCAGTCCCCCTTATTTCGTAAGCACAAAGTCTATTACTCTAAATAAAGCCGACATAGCTCGTAGCGCTCCAGCCAGTTTCTTCGGTAGTCCTTAGCATTGAGGGGGGGAGTGCAGTCAGTCCCCCTTATTTCGTAAGCACAAAGTCTATTACTCTAAAATAAAACCAATATAGCTCGTAGCGCTTCAGCCAGTTTCTTCCGTAGTCCGTAGCATTGAGGGGGGGGAGTGCAGTCGGTCCCCCTTATTTCGTAAGCACAAAGTCTATTACTCTAAATAAAGCCGACATAGCTCGTAGCGCTTCAGCCAATTTCTTATAGTCCGTAGCATTGAGGGGAGGAGTGCAGTCGGTCCCCCTTATTTCGTAAGCACAAAGACTATTACTCTAAATAAAGCCGACATAGCTCGTAGCGCTCCAGCCAATTTCTTCCGTAGTCCGTAGCATTGAGGGGGGGAGTGCAGTCGGTCCCTCCGTTGCCATTAATCATTAAGTAGTCGAAGCAATTTGTCACACCATCCTTGTTGCAGTCCTGGAAGAAAAGTTTTTTTTTTCAATTATTGAAAATGAAGTACTAAAAAAAATCGTCCCGTTTTTTTTAATTGAAAGCTAAGTTAATCGGGATGGTTCTTAGCTACGTTTGGTGAAAATCCATCCGGCCATTTATGGAGATGGTCAACTGCCTGCCGAAACGGTTAACAGAGGTGGTGCTTTGACTAAAATAATCACCCTAGGTAAATTTAGGTGCAATAAAAAAAAACAAAATGGCGGCAAAAAAATGTCTGTCTGTCAGTTCCGATTTTGGTTCCGATATTCGTAGTGCCTAAACGGATCAAGCGATTTCAATGCGGTTTTTTAATTTTTGTGTGTGATTTAAAAAGGATGAAATAAATTAAAATTAAAAAATTTAATAACCCCTGGCAATCGATCAACAATAGTACTAGATGAAGGCTCACGAACTAAATGAAAACTTTATATGGACAGACTGACTTTTTTTTAAACAGAGAAAAAAGGTTACGAATGTTACGATCTTACATTGAAAATGAAAGGAAGCGTTCCAAGTTTGAAATACCTTATTGACACTGTCAAAATAATCTACTTATAATTATACTCTCAAGTGGGCTTATGAATGAGGCTTGGACATATCTGTCACTCCAAGTATGTACCTAGAACTAGGTGTTATTGTTGATCGAAGCCCCCGACACAAAAAAAAACCTCAAAAAAAGTCAAACAATAAAAATTTTCTCTTGGTCGGGGGACCACAAAAAGAGAAGTAAGTAGGTACTAAAAGGGTATATTATACGTTGGGGGTCCCCCGACAGAGAGAGAAATTTTATTTTTTTACTTTTTTGAGGTTTTTTTTAGTGTCGGGGGTTTTTCAATAAAACCATTCGAGCTTAAAACGACACCATAAATAAAAAAGTTGTAGTTTAAGAAATATAATGTCACTATTATTTATCGACTAATGTTAAAATTGTGATAGGTACCTACTTAGATTTGTTTTAGATTGTGATTTATTAATTTGAATTTTGATTTTGACTGATTGAATTCCATAATTTTAATTTATTCAATTTAATCTTAATTTTTTTTCATAATTTTATTTAATTATGGTAACTTATGTTTTAATGAAAACCCAAGATAGTCGATTGAATAAATAAATTGAACTGAATAATTAAATAGGTACATACTTTTCCATATTTCTGAAGATATTGGCCTATCATTCTTTTGGCACAAGGATAGTCCTGAGCGCAATCTTTCCAAGCTGAAACAAAAAACACAATGTCAAACCAAACCAAAGTTAATTACAATCTATACAATTCTTCTTCTATTATAATAATAGGGGCCCATGATGCTAAATGTAGATTTACTCGAGCGTCGCGGAAACCTATTAGAATGGGCGATTTTCTGAAAGCTCGTTTTGATTAGCTCAATAGATGGCGCTGTCCCACCTATGCAGTCACAAGGAAAGGAAAGTTATAAAGTTTTTTTCAACGCGACTTTTGTTTCATAAAACGGAACGTTTTGTTTATATTTTGTTAGATTTTTGCTGCTTTGTTCTATTGAACGTTGCTAGCTAGCTATCCTTATACCCTTGTTATACCCGACGTCACAAAACAAAAAACTGTAAGTAGCTATTTTTTTTTATAGATTGACATAAAGTTCCAAAAAGCGTATGAAGTTCATATCCATAAAGTTACGCGGTAGCCCCTCAGGTGTATTCCAATTTAGGGAACAGTCCAAGTTTCATTAAAATCATTTCAGTAGTATATTATTGCAATAGAGGACATTCAGATACAAAACCGTGCAAAACCGAGGTTAACAATTTATCTCTGGTTTTGTATCTGAATTACCATAAAGATGTACATACTTCGTTCAACGCCATCTTGTGAAGCTTTTGGAAGCTTTTTTTTAATGGCTGTTGGAAAATCGCTCATTGATTGATTATAAATGATCCTATAATTTTTCCACTTTTAGCGGTGGGGGAAGTGTCTACAGATATTCAAAGTTGTAAAAAGCTTGCGTCACTTCCAAATCATTGCAGCATCATTAGTTCACTGAACAACCCATATGAAAATCTGACGCGCTCGAGTAAATCCCAAAATCCCCTCTTGCGCTCCCCTACCATATATAACATTCTTGAAGACTACTTACATTACATCTCACTTTTTCATAGTTGAGAAAATAAAACGTAAACTTAACGCTTTTGAAGGTTGCTAGGAATGAAGCCAGATTATGCTCACAGAACCATAATATCATCAGAGTGAACAGGATAGAAGACCATCGCAGTATTGGCCAAGTAGCAGACGAATAGAAGGAATGAGTCAATGAACCCATACAGACAGTGGAACAGCTAGAGATATAGCTGTTCCAATGTAAATATGTATGGGAACTGGGGTTATTGCTTACCACTATCGAACCATAACCATTCCACCAAATGATGCTCATCACCAGTCTTCTCAGCATAATCGTCAGGCTAGAAGGCCATGGATTATAATGATTGAAAGTACATAGCTTAGCACTAGATCCAACTACCTATCTGTTTGGGACTCGGCTTGGTGACTGAAGCCCCGGCCAAATAGATGCGACCAAGCAAGCTTTGTAGCGGGACACATTACACGGGTTACATACACAGGGTACTCATACATACATACACGCAAACACAGAACAGGGAAAGATTTTTTTCTCTTTGTGCACGCAAAGTTAAAGCGTCGTGGGCACTTAGGTGACATCTGATGATAAGATGACTGATGTGATGACAAAAGCTTACCACTATCATCTTCGGGGTCGTAGTTCGGCTTGCCGGTATCAGCCCAGTACACCTTGGAGAGTAGGAATGCTCCACAGTAGCCGTCTTCGCATGCTCGCGTCATGTTGCACTCCGACATCACGTTGCAGAGGCACGCAAAACAAGCGTTGTTCATAGTAGAGAAATAGAAACGTATTGTCTACGAATGAAGTAATCAAATTTATTCTTACCTATGATAGCACTGCCTTTATATACGTTGGAGCAAGCTATTCCACTACCAATATGTCTCGGACTGGGGAAGGACGACTTGTGTCCTAATGGTGGGTACCTACATCAACGACTATTGCTTATCGTCTTCTGGGTCGTCGTCAGGCAGCGTGACCATGCCCGCATCAGTCCAGTACATCTTGGAGAGGAAGAATGCCTCACAGTAGTCGTCTTCGCATCCTCGCGTCATGTTATACCCCGACATCACGTTTTGAAGAGCGAAACAAGCGTTGTTAAAGTTCGTTCATAGTAGAAAAACAACGCTGGTCTTCTCAGGTTTGCTACGATTGAAGTCAAATTATTCTTACCGATGATAGCACTGGCTTCCAAGACTTTCGAGCAAGCTATTCCACTGCCAATAAGTCTGGTATCGAGGAAGGAAGACTTGTGTCCTAATGATGAGTACATGAACGAGTATTACTTACCACTTTCGTCTTCTGGGTCATCGTCAGGCAGCGTGACCATGCCGGCGTCAGCCCAGTACACCTTGGCGAGGAAGAATGGCCCGCAGTAGCCGTTTTCGCATCCTCGCGTCATGTTGCACCCCGACATCACGGTGCAGAGGCACGCGAAACAGGCGTTGTTCAGGTTTGAAATGAACTGCCCTGGAATGGGAAGGGTATAATTATAGGTTTCAATGTTAGTATTAATCCTTAAATATAAAATTCTTTTGTACGTGTGTTTGTCACCAAAGTCCGCTGGTGAACGGCTGGACATAAAACATAATTTCAACCACACCATGGTTGAAATTATGTTTTTATATTTCTATGTGTTCCTGGATGGTTTAAAACACAATTGGATCCAATTAGGTGGCGCTACTGTCGGTATGTCACCAAGGGCGGTAAGTACGAAGTTTGTCGGGTCAAAAACTTTATAATGTTGTGTTCACTAGCTGTATAGGTCCCGGCTATATAACTTAAAAAAAAAACCAAAGACTAAAAACCTACGTTTGCAATATTTAGTACAAATTTTCTTCTGTGCAGATTTGACTGGATATGATTTGGGTCAAGTTATTTTCCGCGAGCTATACCTAACCCACAGAATATTAACAGTTCACCCATGTAATCACTGCTATGATCAAAAGTTCACAAATATTTATATTAGCTATGATCCGCGTCACGAAAGATGAGACAAACCCCCTGATTCACAAACCATCGGAAACGGATTTCGAATTCTGGGGGGCAATTCTACTAACGTTAAGTCATAATCGTGTCTTAATCGTTTTTCAATTGTAGTTCAATTGTAGTGCTTTTTTACACACTAGTTACAAGAAATGTGTACTTTTTTCACCATACTACTGATGGTCACACCACACACTACATTTACATCACATCATATTGTCATAATTCTTGTAACTAGAGTGTAAAAAAGCACTACAATTGAACTACAATTGAAACACGATTGAGACACGATTATGACTAAACGTTAGCAGGCTTGGCCCCCACTGCTTTGTCTTTGTCTATTCTATAGAGAGTGACGGAGACATTCCGCTGTCGGGAGCGTTTCCGACGATTTGTGAATCAAGAGGCTGGGCATAATAGAGGTCAGTGGACCTGGGACACCACACCACTGATTTCACTTGCGCAGTAGTTATGTTTACCTATAAGAAAAAAAAAATGGCGACCGCGTGCCGGACGACGTTCCGTGGGCAGGCCCCCTACAAGGTGGACCGACGATCTGGTCAAGGTCACGGTGTGCCGCTGGATGCGGGCAGCGCAGAACCGATCGTTGTGGAGACCCTTGGGGGAGGCCTATGCCCAGCATTGGGCGTCGTTCGGCTGACATGATGATGATGATGATAAGAAAACGCTACTGCGCAAGTCGAACCACGTGATCAGTCAAGAGTCTCATCTTTCGTGACGTGGATTGTACCTACATAGTTTTAAGATACAGCCAGTTAAGATTTTAAATTATTCTTCTGCATTTACAATGCATTTACAATGCATTATCGTATGTTTTATTTATTTAAGAGGTTTTTTCGTAATATTAGCTACACAAAACAACGAATTTTAAATTATCTTGAATATTTTTTCTAAGTCAGGACATCAAACTTTCTAATTAGACAAGGATTAAAAATTTGAAATAAAATTTATCAAAATAGCATTGAAAGTTCAATAACTCAAATATATAGGTATACTTCAGCGTAATTCATCATCATCATCATCATGTCAGCCGAACGACGCCCACTGCTGGGCATAGGCCTCCCCCAAGGATCTCCATAACGATCAGTCCTGCGCTGCCCGCATCCAGCGGCTTCCCGCGACCTTGACCAGATCGTCGGTCCACCTTGTAGGGGGCCTGCCCACGGAACGTCGTCCGGCACGCGGTCGCCATTCGAGAACCTTTCCGCCCCAACTGCCATCGGTTCTCCGCGCTATGTGTCCCGCCCACTGCCAGCGTAATTAAATGATACCTGTTGCAATCCTTTAAATGAAAACTTCAAGAGATCATAAATAATTTTTATTAAATGTTAGGAACACTAAGTGTAGATTTTTTTTGTTTAAAAAATAACTAATCTATTTTTAAGTTAGCAGTTTCCTTGAGAATCATCACATATGTAGCAATACTGATAGATATTTAATTTTCGTATGTGTTGATATAATACAGTTGCAACGCTAATAGTCTCTACACACGTTCCTATCCGACCTCCGATTCGGTCTGCTCCCAGACCAAATCGGAACGTGTGTAGCGCTGATTTGGTTTGGGAGCAGACCAAATTGGCTGTCGGATCGGAACGTGTATAGACACTATAACTCACCATTTGACCCCGTCCAAAACACGGACACGATGATCAGAAAAACTTGTAGAACGAGTTGGTACTGTATGGCCATATTGCACACACTGCAGTGCTTCCTCCTATGACCTGGAAATTATTTTATGTAAATATTCCATAGGTACTCATCATTATCTACTATTTAACCCAGGGGGGCTACCGGCAAAAAAATATGGATATGGACATGGGCTTCATTTTGACTTATGTATCCATATTTTTTAGCCACGTCCATTGAGCATGTGTATTAATTTCTTAGTTTATAGGGTATCATAAAAAATTACATTGCGAAAGAAAATCATTGATATTCATAATATTGTATTGATGTCTTATTGCCATATAAACGAAGTCTTCCATAAGTGTGTGCATTCAAAAAATTTTAAAGTCCTGGGGGCCAAGTCTGCTAACGTTAAGTCACAATCGTGTCTCAATCGTGTTTCAATTTTCAATTGTAGTTCAGTGGTACCTAGTGCTTTTTTAAACACTAGTTACAAGAATTAGGACAGTATGATGCGATGTGAATGTATTGGGTGTATGGAATGTATCAATAGTATTGTGAAAAAAGTACATATTTCTCGTAACTAGTGGGTAAAAAAAGCACTACAACTGAACTACAATTGAAACACGATTGAGACACCGATTGTGACTTAACGTTAGCAGACTATTTGGCCCCCTCATGAAGCTCGACTTAATACTGAGGTAACTGGAGTTCTCACCCTGAATAAAAAAGTGAACACCAGCAAATTTGACATTTAGTATGTAGTGGCTGTCAGTTGTCTCATAAATAAATAAATAAATAAATAAATAACTTTTTACATTCACACCAATTATCTAAGCCCATGTTAATTTCATTAAGAAACTGTATCATGGAAAACTTGATAACGGATAAATATATACTTAAATACTTTTTGTTTGTAAATACATACTTAATATACATAGTAAACACCCAGACCAAGACAAATAGACATGTTCATGCACACAAATATTTGTCTTGTTCGGGAATCGAACCCGAGACCACTGGCGCAGAAGGTGGGTAGCCTACCACTGCGCCAATTCGGTCGTCATTTTTTTTTTTTTTTTTTTTTTTTTTTTTTTTTTTTTCACGGTTTATATATGTGGTTTATTCCCATCCACAGTACACCAGCTTAAACATGAAGTAAACAGAAGGCACGGAAGAATTCACAAGCACAACACTAAGACAGTTTTTGGAAAAGCGTGAAGGAAGATAGACAGATTTTTAGGAAGAATATAAAGCAGTAATAATTATAAATAATGCGAAAGCGTGCGAGTATAGATTTGCGAGCATAAAGCGGCGTGCGCTCCGCGTCGTAGATGAATCTCGACTGGTTAAACTTGGTGCGCGGGCGCCGCCGGCCGGCCGCTGTACATAAGCTAAGACAAAAGCCTTATGTACGTTGCGCACGGGACTAGTGCGGGGACGTGCGCGTCGATAAGAAGTTATCGATGACGGTTATCGATATCGACAAACTGATACACGTTATGATAAATAATGTAAATAGATAGTTACAAATAAATGTATGTTATTATGAATAGATATAAGTGTAAATATTATAATTATTATATTTTAGATATTAAGTTGTAGTTTTAAGTTAGAATTCAGATTGAATAAATAATTGTGTTTGTGTGTGTGTATGGTTACATGGTAGCCTACACCACCCCCCTCCAGAGACCGTCAAGGGCGATAAAAATCCGTAAATTTTACTCTGCGTCCAGAACGCGTAGTATAGCTTTTTGGAACGTCCGGTGTGGATTCTGGTACTGGTTTTAGTACCGGTTTTGGTATTGGTACTGATTCCAGTAGTGGTTTTGGTACTGGTACCGGTTCCGGTATAGGTGTAGTTTGGTCTGACAGTATGAAGGCTGGCTTAATGCGGTCTATCGATACTTTGACCTCTTTACCTTTCTGCAGTAACTTAAAAACTTTGTCGCCTCTGGATAAAACTTTATGGGGGCCTGAATATGCAGGTTGGAGTGAACCACGTGATGCGTCTTCGCGGAGGAACACGAAATCACTGGTACTTAACTCCTTATAAATAAATACCTTAGGACTAGAATGACGTGAGGCCGGTGTGGGTTGGAACCTTATTGCAATTTGCTTAAGGCGCGCGGAATACTCGGACACGTCCATCGTACCACCATCAGCAGGTTCAAGAAATTCACCCGGCAATCTTAGCGGCTCTCCATATACGAGCTCAGCTGAGGAACTCTGGAGGTCTTCTTTGAATGCGCTACGTACGCCGAGTAGCACCCACGGCAAAGACTCAGTCCATCTGGCGTTCGCGTGGCAGACTATTGCGGCTTTGAGTTGGCGGTGGAAGCGTTCCACCATGCCATTGCACGCAGGGTGGTATGCGGTAGTCCGCTTATGCTCAAAACCAGCGGTTTTTGAAAGGCACTGAAATAATGCCGATTCAAACTGCCTGCCACGATCGGTTGTAATTTGTGTTGGACAACCGAATCGAGCAATCCACGTTGATAAAAGTGCTTTAGCCACCGTTTCGGCTGTGATGTCTGCAATCGGTATTGCTTCCGGCCACCGAGTGAATCGGTCTACAGCGGTCAGACAATACCGATAGCCGTCCGAAATAGGTAAGGGGCCAATGAGGTCAATATGGATGTACTTAAATCGCACGCGTGGTAAGGTGAAAGAACCTAAAGGCGCGGTGACGTGGCGATTGACCTTGGCCTTTTGGCACGCTATGCATGCGCGAGCCCACTCCCTGCAGTCCTTTCGGATACCAGGCCAGACAAACCGCTCTGCGACTAGTTTTGCAGATGCGCTGGCGCCGGGATGGCTTAGGGAATGCAGGCTTTCAAAGACCTGTCGGCGGTAGAACTTGGGGACAAAAGGCCTGGAAGTCGGTGTACTGACGTCACAGTACAACGGAAAACGGCTTCCAGGTACTGTCAGTTTCTCCAGCTTAAGGGAAGAACCTTCAGCTAGAAGTTGTTGAAGATCAGGGTCAGATTGTTGACCTTCGGCTAAAATCTCGAGACTGACCGGCGCTCCCAATTCCTCAATCCTCGACAACGTATCCGCGACAACGTTATCCTTACCGGATATGTGTCGGATGTCGGTCGTAAATTGGGAGATATAGTCGAGGTGTCTATACTGCCTAGGCGAACAGTTTTTCTTCCGTTCATGGAATGCGAAACTGATCGGTTTATGGTCAGTATAGACGATAAAGTGCCGGGCCTCAAGCATATGCCGGAAATATTTAATTCCCTCATATATGGCGAGCAGCTCCCTGTCATAAGGCGAGTACTTTACCTGTGACGGGCTGAACTTTCGCGAAAAGAAAGCTAATGGCTGCCAAGCTCCGTTCTTGTGCTGCTGTAGGACTGCGCCGATTGCCTTATCGGAGGCATCTGTCACCAAGGCGAGTTTGGCGGCACAGTCGGGGTGAGCTAGCAATGCAGCGTTTGCAAGGCTGTCTTTGCAGGCATTGAAGGCTGTAAGGGCATCATCGATGAGAGTAATTGGCTGCGACCCTTTCACGCAACCAGTTAAAAGAGCGTTCAGGGGAGCCTGGATTTCAGCTGCTCGAGGAAGGAATCTTCTATAAAAATTTAGCATTCCCAAGAAAGCCTTGAGCTGACGTACCGTTGAAGGTGTCGGGAACTCTTTGATGGCCTGCACCTTGGTCTCCAAAGGTCTGGAACCGCTCTCGGAGATGGAATAACCTAAAAAAGTTACCTCTGGTACACCAAAAATACATTTGGAAGTATTTACCAGCATGCCATACTCCTTGAGCTTGGTGAAAACTTGGCGAAGATGCTGCTCGTGCTGCTGCTCGTCCTGAGAGTACACCAGAATGTCGTCGAGGTAGCAATAGACGAAATCTAGCCCACGTGTGACCTCATCCATAAATCTTTGGAAGGTTTGGCCTGCATTCCGAAGTCCGAAAGTCATGAAAGGGAATTCATATAAACCGAAAGGGGTAGTAATGGCGGTCTTCGGAATATCTGCAGGGCTGACAGGTATCTGATTATACGCTTTCAGTAAATCTAAAGTGCTGAAAACTTTGCAGCCAACAAGATTATGCGCAAAGTCATGAATGTGCTTAATCGGATACCTGTCAGGTACAGTACGGGAGTTGAGCATGCGGTAATCGCCGCAGGGACGCCAACCGTTGTCCTTTTTTGGAGCTAGATGGAGAGGAGACGCCCAGGGACTCTGCGAAGGTCGAGCAGTACCGTTGGCTATCATAGCCTGGAACTCCTGTTGGGCAATTTTCAATTTGTCTGGAGCCAAACGACGTGGGGTGCAGGATACTGGAGGGCCTGGAATCGTGCGAATATGATGGACAGTGTTATGTGTAATGTCGCGATGTGTACCGGTTGGTCGGGTAATCTCGGGAAATTCGTCTAAAATTTTATGGTACCGAGTCTCACCAGTCAAGACTTTTACAGAGGCAATATTACTACAACTAACTACCTTAGCTACAGATGACAAAGAAGTTGTACTATCTAATAATCTTTTGTTACGACAATCAACAATCAGGTAGTAATAATTTAAAAAATCTACGCCAATGATAGGTCTGGTTACATCTGCAACTACAAAACGCCAACTATATAATCTACGTAAGCCAAAATCTAAATTAAAATGAACATAACCATACGTAGAAATGTTAGAACCGTTTGCCGCACACAAAGTGTAGTCCGTCTTAGCACGACGATCACGAAGAACGGACCGAGGGTAGACGCAGAGGTCGCTTCCGGTATCGACCAGGAACTGCACCTTCGAAGCTCGATCCGTCACAAACAGGCGACCAGTAGTAGACGTAGGGCAGTCAGCAGTCGCCATTATCGACCGCCCCTGGCGTTTCCCGCCTTATAGTCGCAGGGGGTTATGCATCTGCTGGCTTTCTCCCCAAACTTACTGTGGTACCAGCAGTAAGGAAACTTCCTGTAGTTCGACTGGGAGCGTTGCGACCTGGATACAGATCTACGGCGGGGTGATCGTGAAGGTCTGGAGTACGATCGGCTGTTCCTCTCCGTCGACAGCTGCTGAAATTGCTTCCTCAGCTCAGAAACCTCTCTGGTTAACGCGTCTATTGCCGAACCAGGGTTGGATTGAGGCTGGCTGGTGGATGCCACTTGGTCGACACTTGGCCACTTGGCCTGCACCTTGGTCTCCAAAGGTCTGGAACCGCTCTCGGAGATGGAATAACCTAAAAAAGTTACCTCTGGTACACCAAAAATACGTTTGGAAGTATTTACCAGCATGCCATACTCCTTGAGCTTGGTGAAAACTTGGCGAAGATGCTGCTCGTGCTGCTGCTCGTCCTGAGAGTACACCAGAATATCGTCGAGGTAGCAATAGACGAAATCTAGCCCCCGTGTGACCTCATCCATAAATCTTTGGAAGGTTTGGCCCGCATTCCGAAGTCCGAAAGTCATAAAGGGGAATTCATATAGACCAAAAGGGGTAGTAATAGCGGTCTTCGGAATATCTGCAGGGCTGACAGGTATCTGATTATACGCTTTCAGTAAATCTAAAGTGCTGAAAACTTTGCAGCCAACAAGATTATGCGCAAAGTCATGAATGTGCTTAATCGGATACCTGTCAGGCACAGTACGGGCGTTGAGCATGCGGTAATCGCCGCAGGGACGCCAACCGTTGTCCTTCTTTGGAGCTAGATGGAGAGGAGAAGCCCAGGGACTCTGCGAAGGTCGAGCAGTACCGTTGGCTATCATAGCCTGGAACTCCTGTTGGGCAATTTTCAATTTGTCTGGAGCCAAACGACGTGGGGTGCAGGATACTGGAGGGCCTGGAATCGTGCGAATATGATGGACAGTGTTATGTGTAATGTCGCGATGTGTACCAGTTGGTCGGGTAATCTCGGGAAATTCGTCTAGAATTTTATGGTACCGAGTCTCACCAGTCAAGACTTTTACAGAGGCTATATTACTACAACTAACTACCTTAGCTACAGATGACAAAGAAGTTGTACTATCTAATAATCTTTTGTTACGACAATCAACAATCAGGTAGTAATAATTTAAAAAATCTACGCCAATGATAGGTTTGGTTACATCTGCAACTACAAAACGCCAACTATATAATCTACGTAATCCAAAATCTAAATTAAAATGTACATAACCATACGTAGAAATGTTGGAACCGTTTGCCGCACACAAAGTGTAGTCCGTCTTGGCACGACGATCACGAAGAAGGGACCGAGGGTAGACGCAGAGGTCACTTCCGGTATCGACCAGGAACTGCACCTTCGAAGCTCGATCCGTCACAAACAGGCGACCAGTAGTAGACGTGGGGCAGTCAGCAGTCGCCATTATCGACCGCCCCTGGCGTTTCCCGCCTCATAGTCACAGGGGGTTATGCATCTGCTGGCTTTCTCCCCAAACTTACTGTGGTACCAGCAGTAAGGAAACTTCCTGTAGTTCGACTGGGAGCGTCGCGACCTGGATACAGATCTACGGCGTTGTGATCGTGAAGGTCTGGAGTACGATCGGCTGTTCCTCTCCGTCGACAGCTGCTGAAATTGCTTCCTCAGCTCAGAAACCTCTCTGGTTAACGCGTCTATTGCCGAACCAGAGTTGGATTGAGGCTGGCTGGTGGATGCCACTGATGGTGATGGAGTGGCCAGCTCGTGAATACGGTCGGCCAAGTCCGCCAGATCGTCGACGGAGGATGACGTAGGCTGTCCTGCAAGCACGGTCTGGATCCCATGCGATAGTCGACTGATCCAAATGGTTCGCAAAAAGTCATCGGGAACGTTGGCACCAGCTAGGCTCTTGAGGTGACGCAAAAATTGAGAGGGCTTACGGTCTCCAAGCTCCTCGTGCATCAGAAGTTGCTTGATCTTCTTCTCTCTTGACGCCGTTAGCCGTCTGATCAGCTCGGTTTTCAATTTAATGTACTTTTCAGTAGATGGCGGGCTGACAATAAGGTCCTTCACCTCCCTGGAAAACTGGTTGTCCAACTGGCTGATTACATGGTTGAACTTGGTGGAATCGCTGGTAATTCCAGATACGGCGAACTGCCCCTCCACTTGCGCAAACCAGATCTCGGGTTCCTCGGGCCAGAATGGTGGAAGTCGCGGAACGACTTTGCAAACATCGACATTGGATATCGATGTCGACTCTGTCCCATCACTAGTGTTCGGCCGCGTGGTCGGCATGGCGGCTCCATGTGCATCACTGAATTCCTTATCCGTGGGCATGGCTCAAACTCGGGGTCACCACTTTGGTGTTGTTACGTGGATGTTTCAGTGGTAAATAAATAATTCAACTCACGGTATTTATATGTGGTTTATTCCCATCCACAGTACACCTTAATTCATAATGACCATAAGTAGGTATTTTTTTAAAGTGTAGGTGAGACGGAAGACAGCCACTGTGTAATTTGTGGTTACAAAAAATTAGTAGTTACCTCAGTATTAAGTCGAGCTTCATGGGCCCCCTGTTTTGTAATTTGTAGGTTAGCTTAGTTTAGTGATCAGATCCCTGATTCATAAACAGTCGGAAAAGGAATCGGATTCGAATTCTGTGCTTTGTCTTTGTCTATTCTGGAGTGAGTGACAGAGACAGTGCATACATTCCGCTGTCGGGAGCGAATCAGGGAGCTGTTAAATTGGCTACTTTAAAGTTTTTTTTTATTTAAGAGCACGTATAGGTATTGTAAAATTTTCTTACCTTAAATCTTTGGCTAGATGCACCAACAAAAAAGTTCCAAAGATGATGAAATTGAGAATTCACATTTAAGTATTTATGCTAAACAATAAATAAATAAAGGCTTTATTTCTCTTCACAATAAATTTGGTTTAAAGAATAATATATTTTTCGCTGATTTATCTTAAAACTATTGTGAATACTGGTTTTACAGGTCGCCAAACCTCCATATCCCGGAAACGGGTAAAATTATTTGCGGAACCAAAAAAAACTTGTCGCTATAACCTTCAATTTATTACAGTGAGTTGTACCAGTTATCAAAAAAATATAAAAATATTATGTTATAAACTCGGCTAAATATTACTTAAAATATTATAGAAGCACGACAGTATGCGATTCGCGATAAAACACTATTGATGGTTCTCGCTCAAAATACCGAAGTCGAAATTTAATCTGTCCTCTATAAATGCAAATAGAACCGGCTTGTATAAAAACCCGTTGCTATGCTATGTTGAACCTTATGCTAATATTACACGGTTCAACCAAATTGATTCACTTTGGTTGAAAGTCCAGAAATACAGTCGCACATTGACATTGAATTATTCACTTTTACGTGTACATTGTTCAATTTGGTTGCTTCATCCAAATTGAAAGACAAAAGTTAACCGTGTATTTCTGCCATTGGGTAGTGAACTGAACTGTTTAAATAAGTATTATGTCGAATGGGGTCATTTTCTATTTGATAAGAGTGCAACTTAGATAATGATAATAATTATTACAGTAGAAGCTTTTAATTGTTTGCCACATCTTTAAGAATAGTAATTGAAATAAAAAGTACTAGGGATGCTAACTAAAACAAAATAAACTTTAATAGATTTTTTTATTTTACCAAGAATTTGTTTATGAAGACATTGCTTGCCCAGGGCCCCGATCGCGGTAATCCTATGACGCATTAGTCAAGTGTACGTGCAGTTGACGTGCAAAACCGTTTTTGATAACGCGTGGCTTTCACAGTGCGACAACGTTTTCTGTTCCGGTGATAATATTTGGAACTAAATCAGTTTCATACGACAGTCTATTTTATGATTTTGACAGCTAATTTCGTATTGCAAGATTTGCAAGTGGTTCCTCTGTCACGGATGTCACCGGATCTGGAGCCTGTTTCCCAATAGCTTGTAGCTTGTAATACAAGTGGAAGTCCCTTTCTAACAAAAGCTGTGACATCCGCTTGTATTACAAGTTACAAGCTTTTGAGAAATAGGCCCCAGACAGGATTGTGGGACTATGTTATACGTTTGCGTGACGAGTGCGTCCTTATGTCATTACGGCAATACGAAGTCAAACGTCAAGACGCAAACGTGATCAAGACGCGCTGCATAGAATTACGGCGATCGGCCCGCTGTTCTAACAGTTGAATGTTGTTTTTGTTTTGTTTTGGGTAAAAAAAAGAGAAATACTTAAGTACCTATTTGGATAAAATTTTACATTTTCTAATTTCCTTTATCTTATCTCTAAGTAAGTAGGTTCAAATATGCTATGAATACCTAAATATATCACTATATCTTTTGTAAATACTTGATGAAAATGTAAATGTTTACAGATTACATAATTTCTTACTAGATGAACTAACCTACCTACGTGAGTGTCAGGATATTTCTAAGTTAGAAGCACTAAAGTTTTTGTTCACATCAAAATGTTTCTATGTACATGGATGGGTTTCATGAAATTCTCTTCTCGTCTCTCTCTATCTATTTTTATCATTAACAGTACAAGACATGTTGACATCCATAAAGAACATTGACAGCAGACAATCCTGCACTTCTCGAAACGTGCAGTTGAAGGAAGTGCTACAGTCATTGCTGCCGCTTCCCATAGATCACCATGTAGTCTTAAGGCGCATAGCTACGAGAAGGTTTTTCGCCGGACACAGCCGGTTTTGTATGTTTGTCTTGGTCAGTCAACACCTCGATAATAAAGACAGTTGTATTGCACCGGCTCTGTGTCCGGCAAAAATCCGTGTCGTGCGTGGGCATACGCTGTCCTGGCGACCAGGGACTAAAATATCGATAAAAAAATATATCGATATAAAAAAATATCGATAAAATTTATCGATATTTCTATTATCGATAATTATATCGAAAAAAATATCGATAATTAATAATCGATAAGGCCTTGCTGCGTCATACCATGTATGCATGTTGCCAACTTTACGTCCGTCTGGATATTGTCTGGTGTGGTGTGGTGTGTGTGGCTCACACACTCACACGCCACACACATGGGGCGCGCCGTTGCTGTTATTTATCTTTTACTTATATTCTTTTAGCGCATTATCGTTATGATTAATAATTATGTTAGTATTGTTTTATAATAAGTGATTGACATGCGTTATAAAATGAATCCTTACAATTGAATAAAAAAATTACCGGATAGTCAACCATTTTTTAAAATTTTTTGATGTCGTTTTTTTATTTAACTTAGTGCTACTTTTGGCGGCGCATCAGATATTGAAGATGACCATATATTATGACGTGCCAGATTCTTTGGTGGTAGATTTTTATTGATGATATCCACCATATTCCATCCAATCATCCTTAGAACGTATGAATCTGAAACCCATCATTCTTTGGTTGGGAGATTAAAATTAAAATATGTTTTATTTTAATTAATAATGTCTCGGAAGTATTCATTTAAACATCGTGCCCTAAACGATTAATAATTGTCCTATTACACCAAAAAATGTAAGTATTTAAATTAAAATTTTAAAACATAAGAACCTACAAAACTTTATTTTAAAATTTCGCTTTTTATTAACCGGTAAAAACGCTCTTCGCCATGTTCTGACGTCATAAAATTTGTAACCAACCACTTGACAGTGTCAAGTGGTTGTTTACTTACCTTAGGGTAGTTCCACTTAACAAAGATCTTTCTCCAATATGCATTTGATTAAAGAAATTTGAAGACTTTGACGTTCAATTTTATACATTCAACATCCATCTTTGATAATTGGAATACACCCTTACTTATATGTAGCAAAAGTGAAAGTGACATTTATTTGTTTGCAAATTTAGAAATCCAATACGTCTCAATGATGTGTTTTCATCAGTTCAAATAAAAAATAAAAAAATATATTTTTAAAATTATTTTTACTTATCAATCTTATACTTTTATTTCATTATATCGCTATATTACGTTTTCCTAAGCCAAATATTTTTTTTCATTTTTTTTCGGTGATGTGATGGAAATTTTCATTCGATGTATCAAATTAAGTATGAGTCAAGTAGCCTATTAATAAATTATTTTTTGTTTTAAGTATTAATGATGGCATTGAAGTATTCATTTGAATTGTAATAGCATTTATTTATTAGAATTTTTTTAATTGGTTAGTGAACAAAGAATTTTTATTTTCATTAATTGAAGGAGGTAATTTATTATATATTTTAATAGATGAATGTTATGTACTATTAGATGTTAGTTTTAATCTGCAACTTGGCAACATTAACTTATTTTTGTATCGTGATGGATATTTCGATGGAATACCTTGTCGTTTTGTGTAAAATTCGCTATGTTTGCGTACAAATTTGCAAACTTCGTAAATATACAAACACGGCAGGGGCAATTTCTAGAAACTGTGTCTATGTGAACTTGATGACAGATAAATATATAAGTACTTAAATATTTTTTGTTTGTAAATAAATACTTATTATACATAGAAAACACCCAGACCAAGACAAAATAGACATGCTCATGCACACAAATATTTGTCTTGTTCGGAAATCGAACCCGAGACCTCTGGTGCGGAAGGCAGGTAGTTTGCTCCTGCGCCAAATCGGTCGTCAGGTATCGTCAGGTAAATTTAAGTACTTATTTTAAAATAAACAAATACAAAAGTCACTTTACCGTGCGTACGAAGTCGCGGGCAACAGCTAGTATTGATATAAAAACATATATTCAAACAAAGCTTCAAATAAATTCAACAAAATGCTATCAAAAAGAAGTCGTAATGCATTCATACCGTAATTTGTTATCGTATTGGGTCATTAATTACGATGTATTCGTCATTCGTATTGGTATCGTACAGCCACAAATAGGGTAAATTACTAAAATACGCAAAGAACGCATTTTAGTTGGTAGCTATCTGCCGCTTGCCAAAACGCAAAACAAAATCAAACGCTTGTCGTCTTGCCGTTGTTGTCGCTCGCGACGATAATCACCCGATCCGATCCTCTCGCCCTGCTAAGTTTGGCAACGTCGCGCGTCGCACTCGCACGTTACGTACATTATCGATATTAAAATATCGATAAAATTATCGATATTTTAATCGCTATTTCGTATCGATATCCAACTATCGAAATTTTATGCTTATATCGATATTTTTCAAATATCGATATAAGTCCCTGCTGGCGACTAACAGGTGGTTGTCTATAAACATTGATATAGCAGAGGATCCTAAAAAATGTTCTTCTCGAAGCGAGCAGGACACCGCCTTCCTTTCTCAGCGCGGTTGAGAGGAGCGCTGTAATCACCACCCCCATTGCAGTTGGTCATTACGTGGACGTTTCAGTTCTGGGACCAAATAGGACTGTGTGCGGTGAAGAAGATTGATTCTAAAATCGGCCCTCTTCAAAATAGCTGAAGAAGATTGATTCTAAAATCGGCACTCTTCAAAACGCGCGAGCCATCGCCTCCCATTCTCGGTACGGTTGAGGGGGTTGCTACAATCGTCTCCCTCGTTGCCGTTGATCATCACGTAGTCATAGCAGTTGGTCACACCGTCATAGTTGCAGTCCTGGAAACGGTTAAAATTATTGAGACATCTCTTTGGGTTTGATGACGTCATTTAAAAATATTAAATCTATAAGTAAGCTTATACAACATGTTCAACAAAACAGCTGTTTCATACAAATTGTCAATACCTACTCGACCAAAATGTATGGAACAGCAGATTTTTTTGTTGAGTCGCTGAGTTGGCCCCATAGTAAAAGTTGTTCAAATTCATGAGCACAATCACCACCTAAGAAGTTTTGGGTCTATTCATTAACACTTTGTAGGTATATTTTACGGGGGACTTATTAGCTAAGTACTTATCTGTTTTATAAAAAGGTAAATGTCAAAGTAGGTGATACGAAAAAGACGCCATGAAGGTTTAATAAGGTTTAATCTTCTAAAGTTGAAAAACTTTCGAGTATGCGGGCTTCAGTCTACAAATGTGGGGTAATAGCACAGAATATTAATAGTACCAAATAGGTAGGTACATACTTTCCCATATTTTCCAAGATAACCAACAATAACCTCCAAAGCACAATGATAGCTGCGGGCACAGCTTTGCCAAGCTGCAAATAAAAAACAATAAATTGTAGAGGCAATTCCTCCCCGATACTTAAGGAACCCACAGATAAACCTCATGAACTATTTTTTGAGAAGGGCATTGAACTATGGAATCACGATAACGATGGTTTTTGTCATTACAGATATAAATCTGTAATGGTAAATTTATAAATTTCCTACAAAAAAAATAACCACGAAAGGAGATTTTTCAGTTTTGTATGGAGCCTCGGCTAGGACTTTGTACACTATACCATAGGCAAGCAAAAGATAAATATAATAACTGAAAACTAATTATATCGCTATATGCTAACGCGTTTGATGGTACAAAAGCAATAACTAGTCTTAAAATTATGCAACCCCGATTCAATATGGCGGTAAAATGTCACACTAACATTAAAAAAAAGGTTCACATTGACAGATTATCATCAGTCGTCAATGTCATAGTTTTTTCGTACAGAAACATCAAAGTTTCCGAACGTGATTTAAATATGGTTGCCAGTGTGACCATGGATGGCACAGAATTTTTATTTCAAAGTTTATTTTTGTACCATTTATCCAGAAAGACAATGAGAATTTTAATATTTTATTTGACTTTACTATATTTTTTACTATAAGTACGAATAGTGTACAATGTCTTAGCCGAAAATGAAAAATGTCCTTTAAGGCAATCGCTTCGCTGCCCTTCGCGATCGCCTTAAATTTCTAACCTATCACGTGTTCCACAGGACTTCCGTAAATTAGTAAATTTCCTGGGAAATTTATAAATTTTCGGTTTCTGTTATTTTCCGGTGGCATATCCATCGAGAACATGCCAATATCTATTCAGTGCCTGCGTCCTTTAGAAGTTGAAGGATCTGTCCACAGAACACGGAAAGATTTTTTTCTCTTGTAGAGATCCGTCAGTGTTGTTAGACGTTCTAGGTAAAGTCTGTTCGAATCCAATTTGGAAAAAATGTAAACAAAGACGCCATTATTCTGACCATAGACTATTTAGTGATGTGGTAAAAATAATACCATTTATAAATCGATAAATAATTTGATTGCTTCGATTCGATTAATTGAATGCTATTATGTTGGAGCTTCGCGTTAGTGAAGAGTTTTTAGTTAATTACTTCTCAAGCCTCGAGAGATGACGGTGTTCACCGCGATTAAAGAGAAATAAAAGGCTTATATTGAACCGAGTAAAAATTAAGATTTTAAATTATTTTTATGCATTCACAATGCAATTTTGTAAGTATCATCATCATCATCATTTTAGCCGTGCGACGCCTACTGCTGGGCATAGGCCTCCCCCAAGGATCTCTACAACGATCGGTCCTGCGCTGCCCGCATCCAGCGGCTTCCCGCGACCTCGACCAGATCGTCGGTCCTCAGCACCTCGATGTACCTGTAGTCTATTTGTCACCTCTGGAGAGACTGCAGTACTGCCCAGGTCTCGATCGAATCAAAGGCTTTCTCATAGTCCACGAACGCCAAGCATAGTGGCAAGTTATACTCTTCGGTCTTCTGTATAACTTGTCGCAGCGTATGAATGTGCTCTATGGTACTATAACCTTTTCGGAACCCGGCTTGTTCGGGAGGTTGGAAGTCGTCAAACCTGCGAGCGAGACGATTCGTAATGACTCTCGAAAACAACTTGTAGATATGGCTCAGAAGCGAGATGGGTCGGTAGTTCTTCAAGAGAGTCTTATCACCCTTCTTGAAGAACAGCATCACATCGCTTCTGCCCCATGAATGGTTAAAAAAAGGTAACAATATACAATATATATGTCGCAGCCAACTGGTTGAATCCGCCATTCAATTAAACGCCTAGGCCGATGATTTTTCCGTAAGCTATTTTATCTTCCCATAAGTTGAAGGAGTCACTAAAAAATAAATTCTAACCTATCACGTGTTCTACAGGACTTCCGAGGGGTACATGCTGCCATACCTAAATATCCGCCTGCGACATACATAAAATCTACATTTGGCCACTGACTCAAGATAAGTTTGTGTCTGTTATAGTTACGGTTAAAGTAAGATGGTGCAACCCACCTTAAACTCTATGAGCTAAACTATAAAAAAGAATAATTACCATGACATTTTGTCAAAATAACGTCAAATTCAGTCTCTGAATTTTTTAAGAATTATTTTATAAATAATATATTTTTTGTAAAGCAGAGCGTTAAGTTGAAAACATTATGAATCCAAGTGTCCAGGCAGGATAGTATTTTCTTAATATGTGGGTAATCCGCAAATCCGCGACCCGGCTGTGACGGGCGCAGCAGTCGTCGGCCACCAGTACTCGGTCGGCCGCGCGCGAAGATATTATGCGTGTGATCGGTCTACTACTACATTCGGCTGCAAATGCTGATTTTCCATATGCATTGATTTATTGGTGTTATTATTGTACAAACTCATCGGTTATCAGTGACATTTCTACATTATTTGGAAACTCGGAGTGCATAATAGTGGCACAGGAATTATCTCCTTAGGGAGATCATACTATCCTGTCATCCTACCAAAAATATAATTAGAAACGAAAAGACTAACGCTCGTGAGCTATCGAAGGTGTTCTCGCGAACACCAAGTGTGTTATTGTTTTGATGAATCTATGTGATAGTTATTATTATCGGTTGGTTTATATTTTGTATTCTGACTTAGAAGTTTAATGTTAAAAGAAAATAAATTCTTAATTTCAAAGTATGTTGTTTTATTTAATTGTTATCCTACTATAATAAGTGATTTCTTAAAGACATAATTTCATTAATTTCTAGCTTTAAAGTTTTTAGACTATTTTGAAATTTAATAAGAAAAGCTTATTCTACTAAATATTGTATTACAGCGCCATCTAGTAAGTCAAAAGGCAAGCTCGCAGGAAGTGTCTTACATCGCCATCTATCTACGAATCCACCAAATTGTATACATTATGAAAAGCTCGGTTGACTATTTATCTATGTATTTAAAGTGTCATAAAGTTTGTGGTTGATCAACAGATAAACAGTATGGCGGATGCTAGGGTATGCAAAACGGTAATCGGTAATCGGTTTTTTACCGGTAATCGGTCCAATGTTAACAATCGATAATTACCGAAAAAAATGGTAATGCGCCGTGTCGTGTCGGGTCGTATCGACGACAGTGTTGCTAACTTGCTGGCAAACGTTACACGCGTGATAGTTATCGCGATTCGATCGCGGCTGCTGATCACGGACTCGATTCTCACTCGTTAGAAATTGTATTTATCCTACTTGATAAATAGCGAAAAAAATATTTTCAAATTTAATGTCAAAAGTTGTAAAATAAATTTCTGAATCATATTCATAAGACTCTACTTACGATAAAGTAGCAATGACATAGTTTCATCTAATTATGCGCACGGAATTCCGCTATGTCCCAGCCCTAGCGGACCCGAGAATTTACTTTTTTTAATATTTGTGATTTTTGTGATAATTTTTATCAAGACAGAGATATTTTATCTTCGATTACATAACATCGATTAATTATCGATATAGTTGAACTAATAATTGAACTATCTGATAGACATTTACGTCAAGCACTATGCGATCACCATGGCGATCACAGATAAGACAAGATTTTTGCTTGGATAAATAACCTCACTTTTCTTCTTAAAATTTAAATAAATTTTAAAAATATTTAACATACTACGATCTTTGGAACAAATTAGTGAGATATAAGTTGAAACCTTCTAATTACTAATGAATGTGTTTTTAAATCCATTTAGTGGCCGAAAGTGTGAGAATTTTTAATGGAACAGGTTTGTTTACATTTTTTCCAAATTAGATTCGAACAGACTATAAGTACCTAATTGTTTTAGCGTAAACAAGGTTCCTGCTAGTACGATCATAAGGCAGTGAGGCCACCATGGTTTCGTCTACCCAGTACATACTGGAGATGTTACCACATAGGATAGGCATGCGAAACTAGCTCCTGAGTTTTATGGTAGCTATCCACCACAAAATTTCATTAGTACAAAGATATTACAGGATGATAGAGTCCATCAATACGAAAAATTTTCACTATGGGCACAGATTACTAAATAGTTACTATGTAACAGATAGTTCACTCCGCTAAGTCATTTAAATAAATAGCAACTCTAACTATAAGGCAATAAAGTAGAATTCAGCTTGCGCAAATTACGAACGGCCACTAGTTGCATCTCTTTCTATCGCATATATTCTAGCTCTTTTGCGTACCCAATTTCTATGGATTTACAACGCCGGCATTGCCGCCGCGTTTTCGAGCCGACACGGGGAGTGAAATAGGCCTGCTATGGGGCCAACCGCGGAATCGCAAAAAAAATCACTCAAATACTTTTCAGTCGAGTCGATGTTGTACATTTGTATGGAACAGCTGATTTTTTTTAGCGATTTCGTGGTTGGCCCCATAGTAAAAATTGATCGTATTGATGGACACTATCATCACCTAAATTCTTTTAGTGTCGGCAATGAACAGATTCTTTGTATGGAGACCCATACATTAATTCATCAGTCGATGAAACTTTGCTGAGTTATAAAATAGCATGAGCCATAAACTTTTAAATGATTATCCAAAAAAACTCACACAGTAGGTAAATATACAAATCTGTATAGACATATATTGAACTGAGTAATTTCTCAGTCCAAATTTATTTTACCAAATGAGTTATTTATACTTGTATGTGATACTTGATAAAAATCCAAAACTTTTTCAAACATGAGTACGCTTGGCAAAATGGTAGGTATAATTCCGTAAAAAAGTTCGACAGAGACATTTTTCGGTCCAAGTCACCCCAATTATTTTATTTAAATTAAAAAATACCTAACCTTCTATTATTATTATTTTTTGGAAATTTATACAATACTTTTAATTTATTGATACTTTATCATGCTGTAAAGTTTATTTCTGACTGAAGAATTGCTGTGGGGGTCCACTAGCTTCATTACCTACACTATTTGTACTAATTAAAATTTAGTGGTATATACTTACCGAGGTTTCTGTTAGGATCATCATAAGGCAGCGTGACCCTGCCAGCCTCTTCCCAGTAATCTCTGGATATATTGAAGGGTCCGCAGTAACCGCCTGTGCACCGGTGGGACATGTCGCACGTGGTAGCCACATAGCACAGGCACGCGAAGCACTCGTGGTTCAGGTTCGGCAGATGCAACAATCCTGGAATCGATGCGTATATAAGTCCTAGCGGTACACCCCGAAATTCAGTAAAATGCTGCAAATGGTGTTAAAGGTATGAAAATCGGAATGATTGGTCTTTAGGCCATAAGAATCAATTTGACCCGTAGCACGAAAAAACACAGAAAAAGAAGAGGAGTTATGACGTCATCTTATATTTGTAAAAGAAAAAAGAAATTGTTCTGAAAACCTATCGTGTAAGGTATCTAATGAAAGGACTTACTAAGCTGATTCTGAAAATGTATCACATGATTATATTTCAGTCACTTGTTTTAAATTAAAATAAAAATCATTTTCAAAACATACCAAGTTTGGGCTCCTCCAGATATGATACGGTTGAATCATTATTTGTAAAATATACCTTATATGATAGGTCATATCAAACTCCAAGAAAGCAATTTTAAAAATATTTACATTTAGTACCTATATTTTATAATTTTTAAAAGTTATATAAATAGTTCATGAAACTGTCAAATTTCTTTAAATAAAATTCAACCTTATTTCCAACAGATAGAGTTCAGTTTCAATTAATAAATTTTGACATTTTGTAGTAGCCCGACGTGATGGCGACCGTACAAAGATTTTTGGAAATGATAGTGTCCTTCAAAGCGAACAATTTTTACTACCCATAGTACCCAGCTATTCCACACAAAGTACAATATCGACTCGACTGAAATGTATGGAAAAGCTGTTTTTTTTGCGATTCCGGGAATATAAAAGTAAAAAGTTATCGTATGGATCTTCGATCATGTATTGATATGGACACTAGGTATCATCCTCTGAAATCTTTGAACTAATTAAAATTTAGAGGTGTTGCTTTGATTGAACGGACTTTGATTATTGCAGCCAATGGAGTGATGAAAAAGGTGAATGTTTATGTATTTACCCGACTGCGTCAGAAGGAGGGTTATTTACTCACCGGTTTCACCGCTACATTTCAAAATCCATAATACAAAAACTCCGAACAAACGCACTGGAAGAACGAATGAAAACTGAGCTCCCGACATTATTTTTATTGTCTGGAATCTATTCAGAAACGTAAATTTCAATTTGAATACCTAAGTGATAGATAAACAAATAAACTTTTTAGAGAGCAATCATCATTCACATATTAATGATATCAAACATTTAAAACACGTCCTCCAACGATATTCACAATCAAAGTCACTTGAATCTTACATCTTAGGTACTCAAAATGTCGCATGCGAAAACAGGAAAATGATTATTATCTAAAAACAGAATATATTTACCCGATTAACCAGTTGAAGACGATAGTCATTGAAAATGAAGTAGGTACCCAAAGAGCATATAATCACTACGTTTAAGAGTCGGGACTTCATACAAGCTTTTTGATTGTCAGTTCCCGCTAAGATCTCGTACCAACCAACCAACAGAGACAGACAAAAAAGTAATGCCAACATGACAAGCTACAAAAGCAAAATAGTGATGTGATGTACGCTACAGAATGTATCGATACGATAAAAAAAGAATGGGTAACCTGCCCTGCAGAAGTTGCAGGCAGGTTTTTTATTATACAAAAGGAAAATAAAAGCCTCTGTTAGTTTGACAAATTTATTAAAAAAACGACCCGTCTCACAACTAGCTCCGATGGGACTAGATTAGAACCCCCGACCTATCACTGTCCGGGCGACTGCTCTAA
Organism: Crambus lathoniellus; assembly: GCA_949710035.1. Taxonomy (NCBI): domain Eukaryota; kingdom Metazoa; phylum Arthropoda; class Insecta; order Lepidoptera; family Crambidae; genus Crambus; species Crambus lathoniellus. The sequence goes on from OX453296.1 coordinate 4,870,799, forward strand.
CCACTGAGCTACGGAGTCGTTACGAGAAGCGTCGAATTTATCCAATGAGCGATTTTCTGAGAGGCCATTTAAAAAAAAAAAGCTTCCAATTGCTTAACTAGATGGCGTTGAATAAAAATGTACATGTCTATGGTATATTTTGGTATGAAACATATTTAAATTAATTACTTTTTAAAAACCCAAAGGAAACGAATAATATATTAAATAAGTACTACTGTGAGGAACAGAAACGAAATAGGTCATCATCATCATCATCATCATCATCATGTCAGCCGAACGACGCCCACTGCTGGGCATAGGCCTCCCCCAAGGATCTCCACAACGATCGGTCCTGCGCTGCCCGCATCCAGCGGCTTCCCGCGACCTTGACCAGATCGTCGGTCCACCTTGTAGGGGGCCTGCCCACGGAACGTCGTCCGGCACGCGGTCGCCATTCAAGAACCTTTCCGCCCCAACGGCCATCGGTTCTCCGCGCTATGTGTCCCGCCCACTGCCACTTCAATGATGCAATCCTTCGAGCGATGTCGGTTGTTTTAGTTCTCCTGCGGATTTCATCATTTCTGATTCGATCGAGCAGGGAAATACCAAGCATCGCTCTCTCCATTGCTCGCTGGGTGACTTTGAGCCTTCTTATGAGACCCATAGTAAAAGACCACGTCTCACTTCCATAGGTCATTACTGGCAACACACACTGGTCAAAGACTTTCGTCTTGAGACATTGAGGTATTTCGGACGCGAATATATGTCGGAGCTTCCCAAACGCTGCCCATCCGAGCTGGATTCGACGAGAGATCTCTTTCTCAAAGTTGGAAACGAAATAGGTAAATTTAAAGATTTAGGTAAATAAATAACATCTGTCTGACGTTCCGTTTTACGTAAAAAAGTCGCGTCAAAGTAAAATTTATAACGTTCCGTTCCTTCTAACTGCATAGGTGGGACAGCGCCATCTAGTGACTGAGCTTTCAGAAAATCGCCCATACTTCTTACGCGCTGTATAGTCAGCGTTACTTTCATCAATGTGCAGATATTACTACCCTCACACACCCATCCTATCCCATCCCATACCTACCCATCGGAGCTAGTTGTGAGACGGGTCGTTTTTTTCTAATACTGAGTTTTCAATAATGAAAATTGCATTGTGCATGCAAAAAAGTTAAAAGTAATCTTCTAAATCGTTTGTATAAAATGACAGATGTTGCACGATCTGTTCTGTGTCTTAAAATGTACAAAAAAAATTTACGTAAAATTCAATAAAATTAGTAATTCTACCATCGCTTCTTCATTCGCACTGGAACTAGCACCAAATATCCTACTTCACTACTCACTACATAGTATAAAACAAAGTCGCTTTCTCTTTCCCTATGTCCCTTTGTATGCTTAGATCTTTGAAACTACGCAACGGATTTTGATGCGTTTTTTTTAATAGATAGAGTGATTCAAGAGGAAGGTTTATATGTACTTTTTATCCCGATATTCCCACGGGAACGGGAACCACGCGGGTAAAACCGCGGGCGGCCGCTAGTAATATTATAAATGTGAAAGTTTAGATGTTTGGATGTTTGTATGTTTGTTACTCAATCACGCCAAAACGGCTGAACGGATTTGGCTGAAATTTAGGATACTGATACTTTGTAGCCTGGAGAGGAACATAGACTACTTTTTATCCCGGAAAAATGTCACATTCCCGCGGGATAACGTCATGTAGTCCACGCGGGCGAGGCCGCGGGCGGAAAACTAGTAAACTATAAATCAAAGAACACAATGTCCTCAAATAGGTACTTACTAATAAAAAGAAAACATACAGGTAGGTAAGGTAGGTAAATAAAAAAGTTTTAAGTAAATAAAAATTGTATTTTCATGACAAGCTTTTTGGTGACTGTACTTAAATATTGTATTGTCATCTAAACCAAACCTGCATACATAAAAATTTCAGCTCCATCGGACACTGTGGGTCAAATTAAGCTTGCAAGATTTGTCCCCCACTAACTAACTAACTAACATGGCAAGTTAATAAAAATCTTGTAAAATGAATCGAAGTAGAGAAGGTGTTTTCCTTTACCCATTAGTTAGCATTAGACGGATCCCACACTGCACCGCACGACGCTCCGGTTTGTGGTAGTGCGCTTCTTAACTATGGCTGTAGAATTTTGATGTGCATACAAAACCCGCAGTGTATGATAAAATTGATAAATCACGCCGCATCTCCGTCCGGTAGTGCGGAAACCGGAGGCAGTGTGTTGGACGCCTTACACATAACTATCTGCAATTCACAAAAAAACACTTTATTATCGATACTTTTGATGAATTTCAAAGAGCTCAAAGTTACCAAAATTCTCAAAACTTTAATAAGTCTGCTTAAATACTTACGTCAAATACGAAAGCAATTAATTATTCTCTTGCAATACGGATCACGTTGGTCATTAATAGCTTTTCAACTTTGCCTCATTTAAAATAAGCCTGCAAACTTAACGAGTCTTTCAGTTAATGTTAATTGAACGAAAATAGTGTAGGTACTGATTTGGGGTGCGTCAAGCGTCATTCATTTACCTCCCCTACAACATCATCTATATATATAAAAATGAATCCCTATTTCCCTTGGTCACGACATCACGCGTGAACGGCTGGACCGATTTGGCTAATTTTGGTCTTGAAATGTTCGTGGAAGTCCAAGGATGGTTTTAGCGGCGAGAAAATAGGGGAAGGAGGGGTAAGTAGGGGTAGAGTAGAAGTAGGGTAGGGGTAGGGTAGGGTAGGGTAGGGGTAGGGTAGGGGTAGGGTAGGGGTGGGGTAGGGGTAGGGTAGGGGTAGGGTAGGGGTAGGGGTAGGGTAGGGGTAGGGTAGGGGTAGGGTAGGGGTAGGGTAGGGGTAGGGTAGGGGTGGGGTAGGGGTAGGGTAGTGGTAGGGTTGGGGTAGGGTAGTGGTAGGGTAGAGGTAGGGTAGGGGTAGGGTATGGGGTAGAGTACGGGTGGGTAGGGTGGAGTAGGGGGTAGGGCCACGGGAACGAAGTCGCGCTGGGTCAGCTAGTTATTTATATAAGTTGACTAGTAATACTTATGAAATAGTAAGTACTTACATTACAGCCGAGAACTGGAAGTTTTCGAGGAAATGTAATTGCTTCCCGTTCAAGGCTTGTATAAAACTTTTCTCACGAAATGAGGAAACACAATTTTCTTAGTAAATGTGATTTTTTAAATTGGTTCGTGCTGCCATGTTTGGTGTCATTGTGTCATTCAATGGGTATGTTCCATTGCTGACTAAAATTCGTCGTTTCGGTAAAGTGGTTAAAAAGTTAAAATTCTTCTTCAGTAAATCTTGCGTGAACAAAAAATCTCAACGTATTATTCGGTTTTATCCTCAGAACAATAACTAAAGCTATTATTTATTGTTCTGAGGTTTTATCGATTTTCAAATGACCAGTGTCATGTGTCATTCAATAGGTATGTTCACAATCATGAAGCTCGACTTAATACACCTCAGAGTATTAAGTCAAACTTCATGTTCACTACCGTCTCTATCGTAGAAGACGATAGAGAAGGCTGTGGTATGTTTAAAGCATAAACTTATTTATACTAGAGGTAAAGTATAATAAGTTTATGGTTCAAAGCCATCTTCTATCTCACTCGTTGCACTTGTCGCAAGCAGCCGAGACGAGAAATAATAGCGGGCCATGGTATGTTCCAATGCTGACATACGTCGTTTGTCTTTCGGTAAAGTGGTTAAGAAATTAAAATTTTCCTTTAATAAGTAATTCTTGCATGACAAAAATCTCAAAGTATTATTTGGTTTTATCAAATCTTAAATGACCAGTCATGTCATTTCAATACCAATGTCCGGTTGCTCGAAGCTTGGTTACGTTAACTATAGGGTTAAATTATGGTTAAAGTAAAATTAACCGGCAGTCAAATTTAAAAAGCGTTGTTGAAGCAGCGGTTACTTTAACGAGCAGTCAAATTACAGATTTAACGGCAGTCAAAATAACCGACAGGGTGGGGGTTGTTTAAATTTTGACATTAGTAATAAAGGGAAGGTTAATAAAATAGTACAGACAACACTTTTAACCCTAAGATAAACAACGTATTTTTCTTTTACCGATGTCAAAATTGACAAAAGTTAAAATATTTTAACTTTTGTCAATTTTGACATCGGTACTATTTTATTAACCTTCCCTTAATTACTAATGTCAACATTTAAACCACCCCCACCCTGTCGGTTATTTTGACCGCCGTTAAATCTGTAATTTGACTGCTCGTTAAAGTAACCGCTGCTTCAACAACGCTTTTTAAATTTGACCGTAGAAGATGTTAACATTTCAGAGCATGAGAGAGAAAAGTTATACATAATATTATGTATCATTAAGTACTTAGGCTATTACATAAATTATACAAATGAAATAAATGGCAAATTAAGATTATTCTAAAATCCGAATACCAAGAGATTTCTTTTACCACGTCTATTTTATTCTCAAATGTATTTTTATCCACAACGGGGTAGCACTTAGCCTTCATCACTCCTGATGTTAAGTGATGATAAGGCTGAAGGTGGAAACGCACTAGTCTCGAAATCCTCAGTTACTGAGAAACTGTCTATCTTGTCTCCAACTGCCGGAACACAACAATGCTGAAAACATCGTTGTTATGGCGTTAGACTTAGATAAGATGGTGGTAGCTAGCCAGGCAGACTTTGAAAAAGCCATACCTCCAACCAAACCGAATACAACATGTACCCCAGTGAAACTATATAAGAATCGAACCCGGGACATCTTGGACTAGTACTGATGGTGTATACACTAGACCACAGAGGCGGTTAAAACTCCTATAAAGGGCATAATAATATGTAATTCGAAATTATCGAAATTAACATATTTTTTATTCAAAAGTTAACAATCAAATATTCTGAAAAATGGAAAATGAAGTATTTAGAAAAAATCGACCCGTCTCACAACTAGCTCCGATGGGACGGGATGGATGTGAATGTGAGACGGGTCGATTTTTTCTAAATACTTCATTTTTCATTTTTCAGTAACAAAAATTGCATTGTGAATGCAAAAAACTAAAAAATTAAAAAAAAATTAAAATAAATCAAATATTCTCTATTTTGAGCAGATAAAAATATAGGTACGTATGTTGAACAAAGTTTCATAAACGATCTTGATTATTTTGTGGTTAAAAACACCATATTCGTTTCTTCACTCGACGTAAAAAAAATTATAATTATCTCTAATTCACGAATAATACTGGGTGGCGCAAAAGTTGATAAAAACACAACATGAATTTCGTCGACGATATAAGATCACCCGATCTGCCCTATCTTGTCCAGCCTTCTTTCTTTGGGGTTCTTTGAAATCTCTGGTGTATGTGAACAAGCCACAGACTCTAGCAGCCCTAAAAGGAAACATTTTTCAAGAAAAGGACATATCGCAGGAAGTGTTATGGCAAGTTATGGAAAATGTCATAAATATGGCTCAGGTGCGTCAACTCTGGAGGTCACCATTTAAGAGACATCATCTTCAAATCCTAATGAGACGAAATTTAATGATATAAAAAACTAATTCTTGTTTTCTAATTTAGAAAAAAAGTTGTAGCTGAACCAAATAGTGTCACTTCTTTTGCGCCACCCAGTATAATACTTAGAATTAAAACAATAAGTAAAGACATAGGTATAGAAGATTATTCTCAGGAAAAAGACAAAGACAGGGTTTTTGGAAGCACACTAATAATAACAACACTAAACACTATAACAATGGATTCAGCGGTTATATGCCAAAAGTGTAGGTATCATCATGTATGTAGTTTGAGGCAAAAGTTATTTTCACATTTTAACACAGTATGGAAATATGGCTTATCCAAACTTATGATATTATGAGTATCGAGACGCTAAAACGCAATATTTTACAAAAATCGCCGACTAAATAACAAGATTAAAATGATAAATGAGAGGACCCCATTAAACGAGGGTGTGGTCGAAATGGCTTGCTTTTCAACTGAAAATATTGTTTTTTATGAGTACCTAAGTATACTGTAATAAATCGAGACATATATTATTATTCATTGTATTGTATGTACGGCATGATAAATATTTATCTTTTAACATAAGTTGTTTGAATTTAGGAAATATTTTTTTGACATTTCACTAGTTAGGGTTTTGTACGAAATAACTCCTGAAAAAATATAACAATTTAATGGTTTTAGCTGTTCTGGTTGTGGGCATGAGCAATTGTTTATGAGACTAGCAGCTAGTTGCACATTACTTGAGAGTTAAGATTAGGTATATCGATCAAGATAATACTTAAGTACCTACTTATTATTTTAATCAGATTTTCGTTAAAATTTTATGGATTCACAATGCAATTCTGTAAGTATATTTTCGTTTTAAACACAGCACCGAATTTAATTCTACCATAAGTACTTTAATAATAACCATGTTTACTTTGAAACACAACTACCTATATTGCCATTTACAAAAGGAAATGCGAGTTTAAAAGTGAATTCAAACATAATAATTGCTTATTTCACTGCACTTACCGAGTGTATGGTCAGCAAATAAATAATTATACTCGTGCCTCGTCCTCAAGATTAGTATACTTACCTGTTTACCTTTATGAATATATTATACAATGAAGTAACGCCTAGTGTTGCCACTTTCAGCACTATTTGTAGAAAGATTTGTCATTTCCGAACTAATAAATGCATTTATTAGGCTGAAAATGACTAACTCCCAAAACATTCGGCTGAATGTCAAAAAAAAAAGAAAAAATACAGGCAGTTTCTTTCCCGCCAATTCTCACTTCACCTCGTAATATTGTGTGTCACTTATTGTCATTCGCTCTTTAGTGCTCAGACACTTCGCACGTCTTACAATAATGCCGAAAAGAAAGCATAATGATGATAATTTCAAATACTTAGCTAATAAAATTAAGAAATTAGAAAAAAAGTTAAAAGTATCACGCCATCGTCAAGAAACATTATCCGATTCGTCTACTTCAAGAAGTTCATCCACAGCAAGTTCGAGGGACTCGTCACCAGCTGCACCACCATATTCGCCGTTATATGAACAAGGTAAGCTTGTGAATAACTATCAAATATGTTACTATGGCATTAATACTATGGCATCCATGATGCCAAATTCAGTCTCCACGACTTCACTTATACACGGAGTTATCCGTGTCCCACCCATGGTGGAGCTCTAATAAATGGACATATATTCTAAAGTACAGTAGCTATGCTACCTTTCCAAGTGCCACAGGCACCATACACGTAACCACCACTTTCGTGTAGGCTATGTTCAGTCATACAATAACAAAAGGCTAAACAAAAGTCCTTTGTTTTAGGCCGTAATCAAGTGCCACCGGCTACAACGACGCAAGAAACACCTGTATTGTTGTCAACTGCACCGGAATCATCAGCTCTCGGACCAGCAGCAGTGGCATCATCAGTTGGAGATCTCCAAGAACCTGCAAGTACTGACAAGGACATTACTGTCGTCGCAGATCCCCTGGCACATCCAGAACCAGGTTTGGACCCCGACCTTCTGGATATATTAGGCACCGACCCCTCGCATGTTGAGGAGTATGGCCCAAATATCAATGATGAGCTAGCAAGCCGGCTAAATTACATTGCTACACACGGAGTCGACAAAGACATACGAAAGGAGTTGCTGAAAAAATACTTGACGCCGTCAAATTGTAAAACCCTATCTGGCCCTATTCTAAACCCAGAAATAAAAGCCGCAACTCCCGACTACGTTGTAAAACGTGACAAATCCATAGAAATCAATCAAAAGCAAATCGCGGCTGCAATAACATGTGTTGGCCGCATTATAAGCACGCAAATAACCAATAGTGAGCGGGATAAAGAATTACTAAAAAACCTAATGGACGTCAGCCGCATCTTGTGCGACGTTCAATACCTGCAGTCGAACGCACGCAGAAACTATGCACTCACGTCCTTGAAAAAGGACTTAAGAGAACAACTAAATAATACTAAAATTGATGGATTCCTGTTTGGTCAAGAATTATCAGAAACAATAAAGACCGCGAAAGCGGTCTCCAAATCGTCTACTGACCTCAAAGCGGACGGTTACAAGAAAGCAAAACCGGCCAGAAATTTAAACCGCAAGCCGGGTCCCGGAGGCCGGAGGGCGGCACCGGGCCCCCAGCGTCAACATCAGCAGCCGCCCTACACGACGCGACCGATGACGAGCTACCAGCCACCACCACCGCCGCCACCGCAGACATCGAGGATGCGCGGGCAGTCCTCGACAACGTCGTCAGGTCCGCCCAGACAGACGAGGAGGCGCTAGGCGCAGATAAGGTACTATACGCAGGCAGGCTCAAATTTTTTCACAAACAATGGTCACTCATCACCAAAGACCAATCGGTGCTCTCCTGGGTGAATGGCTATGAGATCCAATTCACCGATAAACCACTGTATCAGTTGAGTCCACCGATTACGGAAATAGGTACCACTGAAAGATCTCATTACATTCAATCCATAGAACACTTACTTTCAATAGGAGCCATATCTGCATGTACCCCCTGTGATGACCAATATATATCACGTGTATTTCTTGTACCAAAACCTAATGGAAAAATGCGATTCATTTTGAATTTAAAGAATTTGAATAAGTTCATTAATGCTAATCACTTTAAGCTAGAAGATTTACGAACAACTCTTAAATTAATTTCAAAAAATGGTTTCATGGCAACCTTGGACCTCAAAGATGCATATTTCTTGATTAGAATGCACCCTAATTCAAGAAAATATTTGAGATTCATTTTAGTGGATAAAGATAATGCAAACAGCAAGCAAATGTATGAATTTAATGTTCTTCCATTTGGTATAAGTACAGCTCCTTTTGTATTTACAAAACTAATGAAGCCTGTTGTTAAATTATTAAGATCCTGTGGATACTTATCCTCCATATATCTTGATGATCTGTTTTTAACTGAACCAACATATGCAGAGTGTTTGGAAAATATTAACGCGACAAAAAGCTTGTTAGAGTCATTAGGTTTTCTTATAAATAAAGAAAAAAGCATGTTAAGTCCATCTACGCATTGCAAATATTTAGGATTCGAAATAGATTCGAATAAATGGGTCGTATCTCTACCACAAGAGAAACGAAATAGAATACAAAAGGAAATTCTCGAATTTAAACAATTGCACATGTGTAAAATACGCCAATTTGCAAAATTAGTAGGACTACTAGTCTCAGTCTGTCCAGCAATTGCATATGGATGGTTATACACCAAGGAACTTGAACGTTGCAAATACCTCAACCTAAAAGGACATGAGGATTATGATAGAAATATGATCATTCCAACTTCCTTGCACTCTGATTTAAATTGGTGGTTAAAAATCATACAAAAGTCGGTTCAAAAGATAAAAGAGGATAACTATTCAATAGAAATCTACTCTGACGCATCAACAACGGGATGGGGAGCGGCTTGTGAAGGTCAAACAGCTAGTGGTCAGTGGTCAGAATCAGAAAAACTTTTGCATATTAATCACTTAGAACTTTTAGCTGCATTTTTTGCTTTAAAAATATTTGCTAAAAATCACACAGACTGCCAAATACTTCTACGCGTCGATAACACAACTGCTGTAAGTTATATAAATCGTATGGGTGGGGTTCAATACCCCAAACTCAATCACATAACGAGGAATATTTGGCAGTGGTGTGAATGCCGCGGTATAATGATAAATGCGGCATACATAAAATTGCTGACCGCGAGTCGAGACGTTCACATCCCGACGTTGAATGGGAGCTTACGGCAAGGGGATTTAATCTAATAACTAAAAAACTTGGTTATCCTCAAATAGATTTATTTGCAAACCGAATTAACACAAAATGTACCATTTATGCTTCCTGGACTCGCGATCCCGATGCCATCGCCATCGATGCCTTCACTTTGTCTTGGACCGAATTCTTCTTCTACGCCTTCCCTCCGGTCGCAATAATATTAAAATGTTTGAGAAAAATAATATCAGACAAAAGTGAGGGCATTGTGGTTGTGCCATCATGGCCGACACAACCTTGGTATCCGCTATTCCGCCGCCTCGTTATCTCGCAAGTAGTACAGCTGCGTCCATCACACTATACTATATCTCATTCCAGACGAAACATTCACCACAACCTTATCCTGGAGGCCGCTATCTTATCCGCACGGGACTCCTGCTAAGGAAGGTACCATTAGAGGCTATTGATATCATGTTGGCATCTCTATCGAATAATACACTGAAACAATATGATTCATGTTTAAGAAAATGGTTTAATTATTGTTCTGAAAACAAAACTGATATGTATAAACCGTCTATTCCAAGTATAATTAAATTTTTAACCAATACTTACAATGGCGGTGGTCAGTACCAAACAATTAATTGTTATAGATCAGCAATATCCTTGCTAACAGGACCAGTAGAAGATGATTTGATTTCAAGGTTTTGTAAGGGAGTTTACAAGCTCAGACCATCTTTACCTCGATAAAATATTAGGTGGGATGCAAATGATTTATTAAATTATTTATCCTCTTTTTATCCTCATAGTGAGATTTCCTTAGAGAAATTAACAAAAAAGCTTGTCACTCTTTTAGCACTTGTTACAGCACATAGAGTGCAAACAATATCCAAAATTCAAATTAATAACATAATTTATTTACAAAATCAAATCATAATAAAAATTCCAGAATTAATTAAAACTTCTAAAGCCGGATCATCTCAACCAGCTTTACACTTGCCTTACTTTGAACATGAAAGACAGTGGAATTGACGTATCTATCTTTTCAGCTCATAGTACCCGCCATGCCGCTACATCATCAGCTTATAGTAATGGGGTCAATGTTGACCTAATAAGAAAGGCAGCAGGCTGGAGCGGCAATTCCTCTGTCTTTGCCAAATATTATAATCGCCCGATTGTGAGCAATGATGATTTTTCGTTATTAGCAAAAACATTGGATAAGTAAATAATTAGGTAGTTAGAACTTAATTATAATTGCTTATAATTCATTGATGATTGTTACTTTTGACATCAATAAACCAACAATGAGGTAATAATGGTTTTCTCATTGACCCACCTTAATAAATATTTCTTTCTTTCTCTCAACATCTACATTGTATAATATATTCATAAAGGTAAACAGGTAAGTAAACTAATCTTGAGGACGAGGCACGAGTATAATTAATGATTAAACGAACTTACCTAAGTGAAGTTCGATCATAATTATACGAAGTGCCTCGTCCGAAGAGATTAGTATGCGATCCCTCCCTCCCAATAAACCATTTATTAAATAGTTTACCCGTTAAATACTAAGGAAATATTTATTTACTCTCAACTAAATGACAATAAGTGACACACAATATTACGAGGTGAAGTGAGAATTGGCGGGAAAGAAACTGCCTGTATTTTTTCTTTTTTTTTTGACATTCAGCCGAATGTTTTGGGAGTTAGTCATTTTCAGCCTAATAAATGCATTTATTAGTTCGGAAATGACAAATCTTTCTACAAATAGTGCTGAAAGTGGCAACACTAGGCGTTACTACATTGTATAATATATTCATAAAGGTAAACAGGTAAGTATACTAATCTCTTCGGACGAGGCACTTCGTATAATTATGATCGAACTTCACTTAGGTAAGTTCGTTTAATCATTAAATATAAATAAATAAATATTTTTCTTACAATCACACCAATTATCTAAGCCCATAGTAAATTTCATAAGAAACTGTGTCTATGTGAACTTGATAACGGATAAATATATACTTAAAATAAATTTGTTTGTAAATACATACTTATTATACATAGATACACCCGACTAAGACAAATAGACATGATCATGCACACAAATATTTGTCTTGTTCGGGAATCGAACCCGAGACCTCTGGCGCAGAAGGCAGGTAGTCTACCCCTGCGCCAAATCGGTCGTCTAAATGCGCCTCATTAGTCATGCGGTTCACGTCATAATAGAGGACTCCTATAATTTCCCTGCAGACTGTACCACTAACGCCATAATATTACTTCACTTGCTTGTTTTTACATTTTATAGTTAATATTTTTAGATTCAGATTAGTTTGGTTTGCTGGAGAAACTTATTATTACAACATAAACAAATTGTATTATTAAGGAAGTAAATAATACTCTGGGTAAGGTCAGCTCATTAGGCACGCGGATCGCGTTCTGTCATTATAGAGGAGTCCTATTAATTTCCCTACAGACTGGACCGCCATATTGTTTTCTGCGTTGCTAGTTTCACTTCTATTTTACTTTAAAATTCAAGAAATATACAAAATTCTTATTTGTTGCATAACGTAAAATTTATTGTATTTTACTTATCTGTAGTCAAAGAAGAGATATAATATTATCTGTGACAAGTACAAATGAAATCTTATGCACTTGTTAAAATTCTTAAGGGCTTATTACACTTGGCTAAATTCAGCATTTAATTAAGCATACATTGCTTTCTTTGAGCTCATTTGTAGCAAGTGATGCAATCAAAACAAGCAATGTATGCTTAATTAGATGCTGAATTTAGCCAAGTGTAATAAGCCCTTAATCTGTGTGTGTTTAAGTTTTAAGTGTAGAGAACGGGGCAGCGGAAAGCAACTTTGTTTTGATACTTTGTAGTACCTATGTAGAGATTATTAGCATTTTTAGCCTACAACTACTATTCCCAGTAACGAAACCTTAAAAATATCCTAGCGTTCATACTCGTATGTGTAATTTATATGTTAACTTGATACCTTGATTAATTGGGTGAAATTGCGGCAAAAACTCGTGTAATGAGTTCCCTTGGGAAAAAGAGTCCCCGCCGGACTTATCGGGACTTGACCGGGATGGGAGTTGGTCTACTATTCATATTATTATAATGTGTAATATTAGTGAGATCATTATGAATGTAATATCTCTAGCCATTCATCACTTTTAGTTTTTTTTAATGCAAAGTAAAGATGACCTTTAAAATTTATATGAAAACTTTTTTTATGGAGAGTCCATAAGTTTGATTCTAGCCACAATCAGCATCAAGTTTCACTTTTAAAAGGACCTGCCAACCATTAGGATGCTAAAAATAATTAAAAAAAAACAGATCTGTCCATAAAGAAAAAGTTACTTACATGGGTTTAAAGGGGTAAAGGTGACGAAATTCCAAAAACTAAAAAAAAAAATTTTGGACCTAGGTAAAATCTTTGGGGCTGGTTTAATAGCAGACCACCCCACCTACCCCCCATTTTCGAATTTTCAACGTTCTGCTGAACACCCTGTAGATTAATATTCGAGAAATTAACTGTAAGCTTTGTTGCCAGTTGGCCACGCCAGTTGCCGTAAAAAGCCCCCATTGATAATTCCTACAAAACTTGAACCTAAAATATATAGTTTAAAAAACTAAACAAACACACTTTTAATAGTAACAGACTAAAAAGTACAAAATAACCGTCTATTCGTAACTGATATTAAAAAGCGTGGTGCGCGTTGTCAATATTAATTTCTTGAAATTTATGCTTTGCAAAGGGCGCACCACGCTTTTTAATTTCAGTTACGAATAGACGGTTATTTTATACTTTTTAGTCTGTTACTATTAAAAGTGTGTTTGTTTAGTTTTTTAAACTATATATTTATTTCTTTCTTTTTAGTTTTATAAATGGCAAACCAAATTAACATTAATTGATGCCACTGGCTTCCTTAATAAGATGTAATAAGTTACATAATTAGGTACATATAATAAAGTATAAGACTAATTTATTCCTCCCTGTTCTAACATAAGACCCTCACCACCAAGTGTAGCGAATAGGTCTCATCTGAATGAAACAAATGAGCTCAAACTCGAGGGGTTCCTAGTGGTCATTAAGGAGTGCTACTGGCTTCCTCCATGCTCCATCATCAGACCCTCACCACCAAGTGTAGCAAATAGGTCTCATCTGAATGAAACAAATGAGCCCAAACTCGAGGGGTTTCCTAGTGGTCATTAAAATGTGTCACTGGCTGCATCCCTGCTCCATCATCAGACCCTTACCACCAAGTGTAGCAAATGGGTCTCATCAAAACGAAATGAATGAGCCAAAACTCGAGAGGTTTCCTAGTGGTCATTAAAAAGTGCCACTGGCTTCCTCCCTGCTCCATCATCAGACCCTCACCACCAAGTGTGACGAATAGGTTTCATTAGAACGAAACAAATGAACCAGAACTCGAAGGGTTTCCTATTGGCCATTAAGGAGTGCCACTGGCTTCCTCCCTGCTCCATCATCAGACCCTCACCACCAAGTGTAGCGAATAGGTCTCATCAGAACGGAACAAATGACTCAAAACTCGAGGGGTTTTCTTGTGGTCATTGAGGAGTTTTACTGGCTTCCTCCCAGCTCCATCATCAGACCTTCACCACCAAGTGTAACGAATAGTTCTTATTAAAACAAAACAAATGAGCTCAAACTCGAGGGGTTTCCTAGTGGTCATTAAGGAGTGCCACTGGCTTCCTCCCTGCTCCATCATCAGACCCTCACCACCAAATGTAGCGATTAGGTCTAATCAGAACGAAACAAATGAGCCAGAACTCGAGGTGTTTCCTATTGGTGATAAAGGAGTGCCACTGGCTTTCTCCCTGCTCCATCATCAGACCGTCACCACCAAGTGTACCGAATAGGTCTCATCAGAACAAAACAAATGAGCCTAAACTCGAGGGGTTTCCTAGCAGCCATTGAAGAGTTCTATTGCCCACCTCTTGACTCCATCATCAGATCAGCTCGATAGTAGCAAATTATTGTATTGTCATCAGATTCATATAGACTTGCAAAGTTTCAGATCAATACGACAAGTAGAAGTAGGTTAAAATTGAATTCCAAGATTTTCTTACATTGTGACTTAGTTACAAGTGAAGCTAATAAAAGTGTGGTAATAATCCAACCGTCTAGTGCGTAAATAGACAAGATGACTAGAATATGAACCTAACGCTCTTATGCCCGAATACTCGTACGCTATTTATCTTTGGGAGCGTCTCAAACATCGCCCTGTCTTAAATGTCAAACGTATAAAAGAGATGCCATTATGTTTGAGACGCTCCCAAAGATGATTAGCGTTCGAGAATTCGGGCGTTAGTTTTGAAATTACACGAACAAACAAATAGATAATAATTTTAGATAACTAGTTAATGAAGTTATTAAAAGTGATTCTCCATAAACCAATTGACACATTTAGACTTAATTATTGTAAATTTCTATTAGTTACTTAATTATTTTTAAATGTTGCTTTGCTTCCTTAACTATTTATAGCAAGCTAAGTGGACGGTTAGTTAGGTATCTATCTAGCATAAATTGGGCCACCTTTCCATTTCTGCAACATTTAACATTTTCGAAACAACTTATTCCATTCAAAGTATTTAACCGCAATTGTTCGCATCTCACTCTTTGTTACAAAATAAGGCATTAAGTCACAAAAACAAAAGAAAAAATGTACAAAACGTACCGTCTCTGAAAACGGGGACCGTTAATTACGAATAAACGAATTTTCATCAGAATAAGGCAGCGATATTGCGAAATCTCATTAGCAGGAATGCGAGGAAGACGACAAAAAATAATGACTCAATCCGCCGAGATATTGTTATGAAAATGCGTTTTAAAATAATCCCACGGCCTTAGGAATAAGGTGGATTATTCAGGGAATGCCGTTCGGTGAAAGCAATAATAATGTTGCGCAATAATAAAGGCCATGGACTCAGTGGCAGAGAATGACAGAAAAGCCGTACCATCAGCTGTACAGTGCCACAAACTTTGCTGTGCCGGTGGCCAAAATGTGAAACTAGCGTGTTTTTTTTAAATGTCATTCTGCTGTCAAGTTGATGTCCAACCATAGTGCTGCTGGCGGCTGAAGTTCTTAGAAGTCAGGGCCGGTTAAATTACTACAAAAAAAAGTAAAACGTACGTAGCGCCGCTGTCACCGGCACAGAAAAGGTTGTGGCACTGTATAGTGCCACAAACTTTGCTGTGCCGGTGGCCAAAATGTGAAACTAGCGTGTTTTTTTTAAATGTCATTCTGCTATCAAGTTGATGTCCAACCATAGCGCTGCTGGCGGCTGAAGTTCTTAGAAGTCAGGGCCGGTTAAATTGCTACAAAAAAAGAAAAACGTACGTAGCGCCACTGTCACCGGAACAGAAAAGGTTGTGGCACTGTAATCGCAATATTGTAGGCTACAAAGCTTTAATATAGTAGAGACATCTGAGTACGCGTTACCAAGGAAGAGGTACAGTGCCACAATCTTTTCTGTTCCGGTGACTGTAGCGGCGCTATGTACTTTCTCTTTTTTTTGACATCAACTTGACAGCAAAATGACATTTAAAAAAAACACGTTACATTTTGGCAAGGAATTTATATCGTAGTAGAGCGCTCGCCAGATAAGTTTGCGCGCGGTCGAATTTGGAACTAATTTCAAATTTGGCAGGTCGCCATGATATTTGTTGTGACAGGCGAAATGAGTGTGTCAAGTGTCATTGTGTTTTATTAGTTTATTTAGTAATCGTCATGCCAAAAGTCATCAAAAGTGCTGGAAGAGAGATTGTTTTACAGGTGAAATGTGCTTGCGAAATATAACAGGACAATAACAGGCTACATAGACCATTTGCTAAAGTGCAGGCGCGGACTCCTTCTTTGACAGGTCATTTTTAGGGAGACCATTATGTGATATTTTGCTTTCGCTTGGGGTATTTTAGTTACTACTAGCTGTTGCCCGCGACTTCGTATGCACGGTAAAGTGACTTTTGTATTTGTTTATTTTATGTGTAATCTACACTTCCTTCCAGTGATCGCAAGGTATTATGTGTGTGTATATGGGTGTAGGTCTCGGAAGCGCGGGATTCAGTGTTGCGCTCGCGATTGCTTGTTAACCGAGCTTCACGGTCCTCATCGGTTTCAAAAGCACGAAGTAACTTCATCCTCTTAGCTGACGTAGAGCCTTGCGATAAATTACTATTTTTTTTCTAGGTATTTCAAATAACAATAATCGTAATCAAATCACAATAATCAATGTCCGTTTTCCAACAATTCAAATTGATCTACAAATCAATAAATCGAAATCTAATTCAAGTATAGTTTACGTATTTTTAATTCATTAAAATCACAATAACTGAGTCTTCTCAGGGTGTGATAAGCAATTTAATATAGTCCCACACTTCTGTCTGTTCCGGTGACAGCCGTGGCAGAGGAGCCACTTGCAATACGAAATGGACTGTCCTGTCGTATGAAAACTGTTTTAGTTCCAATGATTATCACTGCAACAGAAAAGCACGTAAGAAGCCATCATGTTAGTAGCTTTGTAGTGATAACAAACTGTAAAGTTTTTTTTTTATTGATTTATAGGCAAACGCTTGTCCGCTATCACGCCCCTGAGCGTTCGTTGATGCGATCTACGATGAATCGCGCTTGCCTAATGCCATATTCTGTGCTAATGCTGCGTACACACCGGACCAACAAAGGCCAACGAACGCCATCAAAGAGGTTCTGTTTTCCCCTCTGTCTCAATCAGATGATCAGAAACTCCGAATGTGAACTGGAATCGCTCCCAGTAATCCTTTACCTAGCTTTAGATTGATCTTCGAAGGCCAGAAACGTGAAGCGAGCAATGCCTGATGTCGTTAGTTGGCGTGCGTGGGGCCGCCGCCCGCGGCGGTCCGTACACAGTCTAAAAGTTACCGGTATAAAATATACTAAGAAGAAACCGGTCAAGAGCCAGTCGGACTCGCGCCCCGAGGGTTCCGTACCATCTTTTCTTTTATAAAATAGAAAAAACTACAACTGTGCTTCACCCAAAGCGACCTGCGAGTATGTAGGAAGGAGGACATTTTAAACGTAAAAATGTTTTCATTGGCGTGGCATATTCGTCCGAGAATTCGCGATGTAGAATATCGCAGTTTTTGGTCAGCTCCATCTCTTGACCGATAGTGAATCTAATATAATTTTTGTTGGTGATTTCTGAAAAAGTTTACTATTTAGAGACATTGTTTTATTTTTCCAGTAATCTTTACATAAACTTCTACTTATCACCTAAAATAATTTCAGATTTTTCTATATGCAAACTTCGGAAATAAGGGGAGGATGGTATTTTTTTACATTTTTCATCATAATTCAAAAACGATGCGGCTTAATACAAAAAGAAAAAATATTAAGAGTGTGCAAGCAGCGCTCTATTATATGATACCCTATATGCCCTAGTAGCCGCACTTCAAATTTTTAAGACCCCCTTTCAGCCCCTATTGAAGAAAAAATATAAATATTTTTATTTGTCTCTTATTTGCAAAATAGTTGGGCAAACGTCGTCTAAAACTATTCCAAATTTCAAGTTGATATCATTAGTAGTTCTTGAGATATCCAGCTGTGACAGACAGACAGACTTAGGTCGCACCATAAGGGTTCCTTTTTACCAGTTTGGTTCGGAACCCTAAAAATCATCATTATCATTAATTCATTATTTGTCTTAAGCATGGTATTAGGTACATTATTGAATTATACAAATAATGGAAAATATCCTAAAATTGGTTATATGTCTAAGTAATATCACAGAAAAAAACTTTTACAAACTTTTGACCTAGAATCATAAAATTTGGCAAACTTCAGATCTTACAGTACAAATAAAGGTAAAAAAACAATGGTAATTTATAGTTTAATCACTAAAAAAACTAATACAAACTTACATTTGTAGTTAATTTCGTACAAAATGTGAGTCAGTTTGTCTACGTTTTATAAGATGTCAAGAAATTTTCCCACAATAAAAGGTACCCTATATGTTGAACCAGGTTATAAGTTATTACTACACAAAATTTGGTAAAAATCCGTCCAGTAGTTTTTGCATGAAAAGCAAACATACAATCAGACGCCCGCAAATATAAGTTGGTCAACGTTTTTTTTTAATATAAAGAAATTTTCCCGCAATAAAAGGTACCCTATATGTTGAACCAGGTTATAAGTTATTACTACACAAAATTTGGTAAACATCCGTTCAGTAGTTTTTCCGTGAAAAGCAAACATACAAACAGACGCCCGCAAATATAAGTTTTTCAACGTTTTTTTTAATATAAAGAAATTTTCCCGCAATAAAAGGTACCCTATATGTTGACCCAGGTTATAAATTATTACTACACAAAATTTGGTAAAAATCGGTCCAGTAGTTTTTGCGTGAAAAGCAAACATACAAACAGTCGTTATCAACGTTTTTTTAAATATAAAGACATTTTCCCGCAATAAAAAGTACCCTATATGTTGACCCGGGTTATAAGTTATTACTACACAAAATTTGGTAAAAATCCGTCCAGTAGTTTTTGCGTGAAAAGCGAACATACAAACAGACAAACAGACAAACAGACAAACAGACAAACAGACAAAAATTTTATTATCTATCGTTTTGGGGTCTATATCATGTACACATCACATAGCAGTAATTATTTTTTTAAAATATTCCATGTACAGACTTTTTTTCTGTTTCTGTTTTATTATATGTATAGATTATTATCTACTCTATAGTTACTATAGTTACCTACGTAATAAAATATTTCGAAATGTATTTATTTTGTTGTTATTTAATTCCTTACTTACTAACAATTATAATAAACAATGTAATATCTATGTGCTTATAAAAGTGTTTTAATGTCTTACAGTTTTCTATTGCTATTATTGATGGAAGTATCTAAATAAAATTTACTGTATTCTCAATTATAGCAACCGGACAAAAGCCAGTTAGATTTTTTCCTCATCTACACGTGATGGGAAAATTATTTACAACTACTGGCAACATTAAATACGCCACCAGTCGCGCGCAGACTTATCTGGCGCGCACTCTACTTATAAATTCCTTGCATTTTGGCCACCGGAACAGAAAAGATTGTATACTGTCAAGTGTATGATTTGGGTACCTACTTTAGGCATTGCATTCAGTCATGGCAAAGAATATATACACTGTCATGGCCCGCTATTATTTCTCGGCTGCTGTGCTTGCCCCTTTTAATATACTATATGTATAGCTGCTTGCGCCCCCTGCAACGAGTGAGATAGAACGTACTACGGTTTTACAGTGCGTCAATAATCTTTTGGCACGCGGTTGAAATCGGAACTAACCCTCCTCTAGATATGCAATCAGTCAACTAGCGCTCCTATGTTATTGTCATCCAAGTGCGATCCTTGTCTCATTGTATGACTAAACGCACTGCTTACTGATAGCGGTACTCCTTGATAGCGCGTACTTCTTGGTGTCCTATCATTCATGCTTATGCAATGTCCCCAGTTCCCAACTATTGGGGCACTGGCATTGCTTACGGATGGAGAAGAAGAATGGGCCAAACACCACACGGGTATGGGTGGTTTTAACGACTGTAAACAACCGGGACTGTCCGGCAGGCTTATTACCAAAACAAGCAACCAGTTGCTATTTGTACAATTGCAACGCGACTGCTACTAGTTGCGGTTTACTAGCTTGCGGTTTGCAATCGGTACAGTACGGTACGAGCGCTTTCATGCAATTTTAGTTCATCAATCGCTCGCTTGTGGCGCTATCGTAGCGATCTACGTTCTGTGTGTTTTGCTTGGTAGCGATTAATTGTTAATTTTCGCGATTGCGACTGTCACTTTAAGATCGGTAATAAGCCTGCCGGACCCATGGCTTAGAATGTGCTTACTGAAAGACATGGCGAGCTCGAGGCCATTGTGAAATATGCTCATCGACAACTATTGCGGACCGCATGCGGTAAGCACCAGGCCATGGCCTTAAAATTGAAGTTATGTTCATTAAAGAACAGAGCTATAAGACAGCAGTACCCTTAGTATGAGTTGATTTTAACTGTCAACGTTTACGAAAACTATCGGAAAAAAGAGATAGAGCGATAGTTTTCGATTACTAAGACAGTTTGCCAAACTCATGCCAGGGGTACAGATACCGCCATCTCTCTTACCATATTTTTTAACTCAGCTGGTACTCGTGATAAGGTAGGTACATGTTAATGACTGCAGACGCGATGACCCACTGAAATCATCCTTTTTAATACACTGTACTGTCTGAGTTTTATTTACAAATTTTATTATTCCTTCAGAGTTTTGGAGAACGTGGATGAAATAAGTTATTTTAAGACTTAAGGTGGTTCGTTGAGCTCAGTAGCGCCACCAATGGAAAGAAATCATTTACGATTTATCAAGGGCTTAGAATAAAAGTTTCGGTTATTTCGCGCAAATAAAATAATAAAGTGTAATTGATTTATTTTCATTGGTGGCGCTACTGAGCTCAACGAACCACTTTAAGGCGGTGTCCCGACCGAAAGTGGCGCCCTCAGAAGTTTTTATTTAATAAGTTGCTAATAGAAAAAGGATTTTTGTTAAACTTTACGAAGAAGTTTTAGGGCCCATAGTCTAGTATTTTAGAAGGTATCGCTGCATTCCCTGGTAGTCATTCGTAGAAGTAGATAGCAATTAAAATCTTATAGATAGCAAATGTGTCAAAAACGGCCACTTTTGGCAGTTTTGCTATCTACTTCTTCCTTTAAAGCAGCAAGCAGTGACTACGAGGGAACGTAATATGATACCGTCTAAAAATACTAGATAAGGGGCCCTAAAAAGTCCCCGTAAAGTTTTATTAAAATCGTATTTAAGGTACATTAGAATTACAATAAGTACTAAATAAAATTCAACGTGGCGCCACTTTCGGTCAGGGTACCGCCTTAAAGTAATTTCTTGAAATGGAAAATGGAAGTCCTCGAAAGTTTAGTGGCAATTCTTGGGAGTACAATTTAATACGGCTCCGAAGGATGGCACGAGATATAACTCAGTTTATTAAGTTAGAACAATGTTTGAAGAGACGTGAGGGAATGATTTAATGTCATAAGTATATCGTTATTCAGATACTTACCAGAGCTTATGGACTTCTCGACTTGTTTCTATATTAAAATGTCTTTTGATTAAAAATTTTATCAAATTTCTACATCAGTAAAAAGGTGCTGATAAACTAGATGAATCAAATGAATGAAAATGAATGAAAATGAATGAAAATGAATGAAAATGAATGAAAATGAATGAAAATGAATGAAAATGAATGAAAATGAATGAAAATGAATGAAAATGAATGAAAATGAATGAAAATGAATGAAAATGAATGAAAATGAATGAAAATGAATGAAAATTAATGAAAATATGAAAAAAATATTTATTCACTTAGACATAATAAATAATATGTAAGTACTTACATATTAGTCTAGTGCAGTTTTGTGAAAAAGTTGTCTAAATCGTGAGTTTTAATTGCCACTCCTCTAAATACCAACGACTGGTATCGTTGGATTCGTCGTGGTCTCCAGATTACGAAACTGTGAGTCGTAATGTAAATTTTTGGTGGAGGGGGGAGGTAGGAGGGTTAAAGATCGGATCAGTACTTCAGTTAAAAAGCTCTAGTCTGAGAAATACTGAACCGATTTCTTTGTTTTTGGTCTCATTTGAAAGAGGATAATATAAACTAAAACTCATTCATAGACATTAAATACTGTACTGCACTGGTTGAGGCGCAATAAAGAAAAACATATATTTTTTACTTAATTTCATTTTTTTTATTGCGAATAATTCAAAAAATAGTAAGCTTTCGTGAAAATTATATTACATGAGATTGATAGAAAATTTAATAACCTTTTTAAAAAAGGTAAGTATCTTTACTCTAAACATATGTACGACCATTTTATAGGCTTTATAACGTAACACGGCGCAGCATATCCGAGCCACCGCGACCGGGAAGCCGCGGGTCTAGGTCTTAATTAAAAACCTCTATTCTTAAAAATTCTGAACCGATTTCTTTGTTTTTGATCTCATTTGAAAGAGGATAATATAGACTAAAACGCGTTTGTAGACACCAAATACTGTACTGCACTGGTTGAGGAACAATAAAGGAAAACATTTTTATTTTACTTGATTACAGTTCTTTTATTGCGAATAATTAAAAAAAAATTAAGTTTTCGTGACAATTATGCCGTATAATTTTTTTAAATTTAATAACCTATTCAAGAAGGTAAGTATCTTTACTCTTACATTATATACGACCATTTAATATATTTTATAAAGTAACGCGGCGCAGCATATACGAGCCTCGGGCGACCGGAAAGCCGCGGGTCGTTGCTTTAATTTAAACGCTCTATTTCAGAATAGAGCATTTAAATACTTATTAAATAATATAACTTACTAATGAAATATTTTTGTCGACAAATATCTTAACTAGGTACTTACTTATTTAACTGTCCAATGTATTGTCATAATTATTATATTGACTGATACATACGTCTTGATCAACGTGACAAACACCTTTCATACAATTTTTTCTTATTTTTTACACAGCCATATCTAGCTGTTCGGCATCCACTTTTGCACTGGCATGCCACCAACTATAGTCCTTTAATAGATATTGGAGACTGAAGGCTAGTTACTGTTATCAAATTACCCTCTCTTAAATGCCAACCCTAAAGTTCTGGTGAAGGCAACATTTGTAATGCATTATCAGCAATTTTCCAAATGAATCTTTGATAGTTTGCTCTTTGTAGATGATGGCCAAGTGCTTCTGATCTGGTTCGCAACTTTTCTAAGCTATTTATGTTTACAAACATTGCAGCTCTAAGTTGATCGATTTTATTTATCTATACTAATATTACACAGAGGAAAGATTTGATTGTTTGTTTGTTTGTTTGCTTCGATTAGGCTCTGAAACTACTGGACCGATTCAGAAAGTTCTTTGACCATTAGACATAGGCTATATTTTATCCAGATATTCCCACGGGAACGGAAACCACGCGGGTAAAACCGTGAGGATCTGCTAGTACTTAATAAATAAGTAAAATTTTATCATAATTTTGGGTGACACAGTATTTTCCTTATATATTTTCTCTATAATTTGGTTTCGTATGAGTGTACATTTTTAAAACAATCTTCGCAGCATTCTCTATTTCATCATTTTAGAGGTGTGTTTTATTGCCGAATGTTTTTAAAAGCTCATAGTGTTCCAATAAGACAGGCTAACAAGCTTTTTTTGACAACCCAGCAAAAGAACTCGTTGCATCACAGCCTGTGATGGCGTGGTAAGCAAGCAGAGACTGCTTTTCAGCACCAAGACTCCTGCTATCGTGCACAGGAACATATTTAGGTAATGTGGCTGTGCCACATTAAACGCATACTTTGTTTGGTTACTTATCGATATGATGAATCAGCAAAAGCAGAACATTATTATGACGACTTTGAATCACTACTGTTTCAAATCCTCGCTCGGCAGCGTCTGTTATGTAGTATGATCCTCGTGTCACCTTCCTCGTGATCAATTTGCAAATGAAAAGTTTATTTTTCAGTGTTCGTGGAAGCTTTTAATAGGTATGTCTTTGACACCACCTGCCTGCAGTCAAAAGTATCGCTAATTCAGATACGACCTAAGAAATGGGAACGCTTCATTCATCATTCAAAAAATATCTATCTATCGTCTATAGTATAGACGCTGCCCAGCGAAGATTTGAAACAGTAGTGATTCACAGTCGTAATACTGATTCTGCTTTTGCTGATTCATAAAATCGATAAGTTACCAAACAAAGTATGGGTTCAATGTGGCACAATACATGTTCCTGTGCACGACATCAGCAGGAGCACAGAATACTAAAATAGTACAAGTCGCAGGAGTCTTGGTGCTGAAAAGCAGTCTCTGCTTGCTTACCACGCCATCACGGGCTGTGATACAACGAGTTCTTTTGCTGGGTTTTCAAAAAAAGCTTGTTAGCCTGTCCTATTGGAACACTATGAGCTTTTAAAAACATTCGGAAATAATACACACGTCTATGATGATGAAATAGAGAGTGCTGAGAAGTTGGTTTTAAAATGTACACTCCATAATAAACCAAATTAATAGTGAAATAAATAATATCGATCAACTTGGAGCTGCAATATTTCCAAACATAAATAGCTTAGAAAAGTTGCCACCCAGATCTGAAGCACTTGGCCATCATCTACAAAGAGCAAACTATCAAACATTCATTTGGAAAACTGCCGATAAAGCATTACAAATGTTGCCTTCACCAGAACTTTGGGGTTGGCATTTAAGAGAGGGTAATTTGATAACAGTAACTAGCCTCTAGTCTCCAATATCTAAAAGGACTATAAAGGACTAGAGTTGGTGGCATGCCAGTGCAAAAGTAGATGCCGAACAGCTAGATATGGCTGTGTAAAAAATAAGCAAAAATTGTATGAAAGGTGTTTGTCACGTTGATCAAGACGTATGTTTCAATCAATATAATTATGGCAATACATTGGTCAGTTAAATAAGTAGGTACCTGCCTACTTAAGTAACTAGTTAAGATATTTGTCAAAAAAAAATTTTCTTAAGTAAGTTATATTATTTAATAAGTGTTTAAATGCTGTATTCTGAAATAGAGCGTTCAAATTAAAGCAACGACCCGCGGCTTTCCTGTCGCCTGAAGCTCGTATATGCTGCGCCCCGTGTTGCTTTATAAAATCTATTAAATGGTGGTATATAATGTAAGAGTAGAGATACTTACCTTTTTGAATAGGTTTTTAAATTTTCAAAATTTTTATACACCGTAATTTTCACAAAAACTTACTAATTTTTTAATTTATATTCACAATAATAGAAATGTAATCAAATTAAAAAAAAAATGTTTTCCTTTATTGTACCTCAACCAATGCAGTACAGTATTTGATGTTCATACCTAAACGAGTTTTAGCTTATATTATTCTCTTTCAAATGAGATCAAAAACAAAGAAATCGATTTAGTATTTCTCAGAATAGAGCGTTTTAATTAAGGCATAGACTCGCGGCTTCCCGGTCGCGGTGGCTCGGATATGCTGCGCCGTGTTACTTTATAAAGTCTATTAAATGGTCGTATATATGTTTAGAGTAAAGATACTTACCTTTTTGAATAGGTTATTAAATTCCCTATCATTTTTATGTAACATAATTTTCACGAAAGCTTACTATTTATTGAAATATTCACAATAAAAAAAATGTAATTAAGTAAAAAATATATGTTTTCCTGTATTGCGCCTCAACCAGTGTAGTACAGTATTTGATGTCGATAAACGAGTTATAGTTTACATTATCCTCTTTCAAATGAGACCAAAAACAAAGAAATCGGTTCAGTATTTCTCAGACTAGAGCGTTTTAACTGAAGTACTGATCCGCCATCTTTAACCCCCCCTACCTCCCCCCTCCACCAAAAATTTACATTACGACTCACAGTTTCGTAATCTGGAGACCATGACGAATCCAACGATACCCGTCGTTGATATTTAGAGGAGTGGCAGTTAAAATTTTTACCCTTAGTACTAGGCTGAACTAGACTATATGAATTTATGATTATTTATGAATTAAATAAATAATAAAAATAATAATCCCTGGCCGATTTCGGCTAAGGTGACCATTACTCATGAAAAGTCTAAGTACGGTGGGCCCTAAGATGACTGTTATAACCTATTTTAGCAGTGAAAGTCCGTCTGCAAATCACTACATAGTATAAAACAAAGTCGCTTTCTCTTTCCCTATGTCCCTTTGTATGCTTAAATCTTTGAAACTACGCAACGGATTTTGATGCGTTTTTTTTTAATAGATAGAGTGATTCAAGAGGAAGGTTTATATGTACTTTTTATCCCGATATTCCCACGGGAACGGGAACCACGCGGGTGAAACCGCGGGCGGCCGCTAGTAAATAAATAAATAAATAAAAATGAATCCCTATTTCCCTTGGTCACGGCATCACGCGTGAACGGCTGGACCGATAGTGGTAGGGTAGGGGTAGGGTAGGGGTAGGGTAGGAGTAGGGTAGGGGTAGGATAGGGGTAGGGTAGGGTAGGGTAGGGGTAGGGTAGGGGTAGGGTAGGGTAGGGTAGGGGTAGGTAGGGGTAGGGTAGGGTAGGGGTGGGGTAGGGTAGGGTGGAGTAGGGGGTAGGGCCACGGGAACGAAGTCGCGCTGGGTCAGCTAGTGTAATTATAGTTTATTGAGCAGGGTGCTTTGTTTTTTAATATTTCCCTTTTGTTGTCTAGTTCTTGCCTCCTCTGTTCCTCAAATGATTTTATTTGCTGCTGCAGAGTACGCCTCCATTGTGTCCTCTGTTCAGCCAAACTTTCCCAACGAGAGTGGTCTACGTTGCATCTCTTCATATGTCTTTTCAGAACATCTTTGTATCTGAGGAACTGACCGCCAGGTTTTCTTTTTCCATCTTCGAGTTCTGAAAATAAGATGCGCTTAGCCAATCTCTCGTTGGGCATCCTCGCCACGTGACCACACCAGCGCAACTGTCGCCGCATTAGATAAGCCTCCATACCATAAACACCGGCGCGACGCAGGACTTCAGTATTTCGAACTTTATCGGTCCAGTGGATGTTCATGATTTCTCGAAGGCACTTGAGGTGGAATCTGTCCAATGCGCGAATGTGCCTGCGATACAGAGTCCAGGTTTCACTGGAGTAAAGAAAATTTGGCAGGACTATCGCTAAGTACACCTTAATCTTTGTGTTTAACTGTATGTCATGTGATTGAAACACTCTTTCCCGGAGTTTTCCAAATGCTGCTAAAACAGAGCTGATCCGACAATTTATTTCCGAGTCCAGGGTGCCTACCATCAACTCTTATTGCGGTTTTGTTTAGGACCTAAACTGATCTGCTTCGCTTATTCGTACCACGACACCTTAATATCAATGACAGCGATTCAGTGATCATTCAATGACATTTCACAGCCGCTGAGCTGTCATCAACTCTTATTTGACTTATAACTCGGCAAAGTTAACATGACACCTGCAGGTTATACCCGTCTCTTTCACTCTCCGGGCATGATAGAATCGAGTGAAAGAGACGGGTAGAAGAAATAAGGACACAAATCGTTCGGTCATTCACATTTAGCAATTCATTTGCGATCCAGTTTTTAGAAGGTCAGAGTACGAAAGAAAGCAATTCATTTTAGGAACCTATTCTGCATCGCGCTATTTTTGAATCGCTGTCTTAAAGTTGATGGTAGGCACCCTGGTCACCTTTAGATGTTACAGTGCTACCAAGATATTTAAATTTTTTTCAACCTGCTTGAGGATGGTTCCATTCAGTTGCAAGTGCAGGGGGTTATGGGTAAAGGTTTGAATTAAATACTAGAGCTTTCACTTGTAACAGAACATCGAGCATTCGCCGTTTTTAAATTTGTCGAGAACGCTCAATAGAATGGTCGCCAAAACGCTCTCGTTTATTTTTCTGTAATTTAACATTCGCAAGAATGCTCTTACAAGTGAATGCTCTAGTTTATTAACTACTTAATCATAACGTCATAACCGCTAATCATAGAATAGGTACATTGATCTGAGATAAATTGACTTTTCTCTTGACTTTTCTCACAAAATGCAGCCTTTACGGAGCAAAAACAAACAATCCACTAAGACAAAAAATATTACTATTGAGTACTACGACGCCAATTTTTTAAAGCCGAACCTCTGCAAAACTGAAACCTGCGTGTTCCACCTACGCCACAAAGAAGCGGGCCGTAAGCTCAAAATTCATTGGTGCGGGATGCCTATCGAGCACAATGACTTTCCGAGATACCTTGGTGTCTGGACCTGGACAGGTCGCTGACCTACAGGAAAAACTGCGAGAATATCAAGCAGAAGGTGTTCTCCAGGAACAGCCTCTTGCGCAGACTGGTGGCCTCAAAGTGGGGTGCCTCGCCTGATGTTCTGCGGACCTAGCGCTTGCTTTTTCCGCCGGTGAGTACGCGAGCCCAGTATGGGGCCGATCGTCCCACGCAAAGTTGGTGGATACAGTTCTCAAGTTCTCAAGTTCTTTATTGCATACCATGTTTGTACAGAAGATGTTATTAAAAATAAAAGAAACAAACACGACCCTGCAAGGGCACAGCAACTATAGTAGGTCTGATAAGTTAAGAAGAGAATAACAATAAAAATAAAAATAAAGAAACATATTAATTAAAAATAACCGGCAGGACATCTAAAAA
The DNA here is from genome assembly GCA_949710035.1 of Crambus lathoniellus. Taxonomy (NCBI): domain Eukaryota; kingdom Metazoa; phylum Arthropoda; class Insecta; order Lepidoptera; family Crambidae; genus Crambus; species Crambus lathoniellus. The sequence goes on from OX453296.1 coordinate 4,899,761, forward strand.
CAACTCTCAACATTTTTCAAAAACTCTTTAAGACTATAAAAACTGTTATCCAGCAAATACTCTTTTAGTTTTTTGGTAAAGGTGTTAGCGTTCGATTCGGCTTGGATGGACTTAGGAAGTTTATTAAAAATTTTTACTGCGCTTATATGTGTCCCACGATTATGCATTACACGATACATGCCGGGTTGTTACGGGTTGCTTAAAACCAACCCCGGTAAAAATGCTGTATCCACTAGCCGGAATAGCGCCCCCAGAGATCCGCAGAGCAGTGGCAGGCTCTTCCGAGAAGACCGCTATGATGAGTGACAATCGGCATCCACTCTTCGATCACGACCCGGTGCCTCAAAGATTGAAAAGCCGCAAAAATTTAATAACTGTGTGCCCTAACCTAACCCTCTTCATTATTATTTATTATTATTATTTATTATTTATTATTATTATAATTAGTTAAACGAGCTGAGTGAGCCCAATTACATAGGTAACTAACTTAAATTAAATTATAAACTATTTCTAAATACAAATACAAAAAAATATCAAAGAACAAAAAAAAAAAAATAACACAAGAAAAACAATTGAAAAGACATAATAAGAAATCAATTAAACGGACTTCATAACGGTGATCGGTCGAAGGAAAGGTGTAGGCTGTGGCGAGAGCGTGTCAACCTTCCTGTCCCGTTTGTTCCACCGTCTGAGACCCTCCCGCATGGACACGAGTTACCATGGCCTGCCTGGAAGTCTCTGAATAGACTCCGGACAACGGTCGGCCGCAGTAGGGACAACCTGTCCTGCCCCCTGATTCACGAACCCTCGGAAACGGAATCGGATTCGAATTCTGTGCTTTGTCTTTGTCTATTCTATAGTGGGTGACAGAGACAATGCATACATTCCGCTGACGGGAGCGTTTCCGACGATTTGTGAATCAGGGGGCAGGTGGGGATTCTTGGTCGACGCGGACTTAGCATGTAGATGTGGTGCTGTTCCTCAGACCATGGAACATCTAACATCGTGTCCTGCGTGTCCAACCAGCTGCACGCGGGAAGACCTAATGAAGGCTACCAACGCTGCGATTCGCGTAGCCGAATTTAGGTCTGACACCGTTTAGGTTTTAGTTTGCTATCGATTCGATAAGAAGAAGACTGGCTTGAGGAGAATCGAATGTAGTGAACTGTCTCTATTTACACGATGCCAATGGCTAGGACTGGGCTGGCTAAGTGGATTGTCTCCAGTATTGAAGAATGAGATTGAAGGTTCAAGAAATCTTTATTAAAGGTTCATTCTCCAAAAAATACAAAACGCATACCACTAACGTAAAATTAACACATAAGAATTATACTCAATCAACTCCTAGACTCTAGAATACGAAGTAGTTCATTTTGCTTCTCAAAAGTCGTTTTATTTGTTCCCCGTTCGCTGATTGTTTCTCGAGTGCTTCGTTCGCACTTTCCACAATCCTAACCCAATTGGAGCGTTGATTGCGAGATCCCCGGGGCATTTAGTTCCGAGAAAACTGGCTCTTGGCTATGATACAAATACCAAGAAGAAACTGACCGTAGAAAAAAAACAGCGTAAAAAACAAACGCAAAGGACAATTTTGTGACGAGGAGTGACTCAAAATGCTGAACAGCCCCAGTAGACAAGTGGCTTTCTACTATCGATATCGCCAATAGAATAGAAAGACAAATGTATAGAATCAGGGTTGCCATTAAGACATTTTAAGTTGCCGTGTTTTGGGATCTGGATTGCCGTGTTTTGGACTAAAAACTACAAAATTGCCGTGTAAAGAAAAAAATAAAAACCTTGCCCTGTTGTGGAAATGTGACAAACTAATTTTTTCTATAGAATTTGACAACATGCATTTGTAACATTCATTATTAAGGCGAAAGTGGCGCCTCAAGCCAGTTTTTTTAGTTTTCTGGTCAAGCTTTACATTTATATTTAAATGTGAATCAACATGTAAGATTAAACATGATGTAAAAACATTATTCTTCACAGTCATCCCGAAGCAGTCATCATACAAATTTCCTATCGAATCCAAAATTTCTCCGTCTTTGTTCAATTTATATATTTTTTTCCTTCATATTGTCTATCGTCGTTTCGTTGATTTGAAATTGACACAATTTCCCTGGAATCGGATAAAGTGCTTTAACTAGTAAAGTTCCATTTATCGTGTGAAAGTAATAATTTTATTTCTTGTGTTTGTTTTTATCACATTGACTTCATTGAAAATTCTTAGATTTATCGACAATCGTTAAAATTTTGGGACAAAATAAGTAGACATTGGAATGCCATGTTTTGAACACGGCAATGAATGTACTGCCGTGTACCGTGTTTTATTGCTGAATAGACCCTAATTGCCGTGTAACACGGCAATTGCCGTGCAAATGGCAACGCTGTATAGAATTGACAATAGCCATCGAAATGTCACGTGAGCGCTTATGTCAATCCCATACATTTTCTTTCTATTCTACTACAGGGGCTGGGCACGTGGAACGAAGAATTTGAATTTTGAAAGAACAGGTACAGAATACTAATTGATGGCCAGTAAGTACGTTGTTAAACTATGGAGTTTCCAGCCATCATGGTAGTTCTAACCGTCCATGAGACTGGAACGAAACGGCATCGTTACAATTTAAGGCTGACCTGAGCCAACCAGCGCCGCCAATCGATTTTATTTTATTTCTTGTAAATAAGCCCAATTTCTAAAAATAGGAATCAGTCAAGGTCTTGTGAATGACGTCTAGGATTTATTGAATAAATTTACAAAATTTTAAAATGCGTCCAATAGTTTAAAAACGGGTTTGAACCAAAAGTGGCCACTTTTAACAATAACCCGTTACAAAACTGTTTGAATGCTTTGCATATTGTGTAAAGTTATTTAATAAAAAACTAATGGTGTTGACAGTGATTATCAATAGATTTACTTGAAATGACAAACATTGTTCTTCATTCGCATAGTTAATTTGAAATATTAAATCATACATTTAGTATATATAGTTACCTAACTATAAAAATAATAGGTTCACATCTATGAAATATATATCACGCTTTATGTATATTTCTTACCGTGACTCGAGTTAGCTGCCATACAATTTTTTTTAATATGAGTCTAACTTTGATATTCTATGGGTACCTACTTGAGACTACCGCCGCTCACTCTTTTTGTTTTTAATTGATTTTATTTATAGACCAAAATGCCCATTCTCTTTTAGAAGATAAATAAAGAATGATGTCGAAAAATGATGGATGTGATGCGTCCCATAGCGAGATTACATGTTATCTTAAATCATTTTCACACGGAATTTGTCTCGTGCTCACATGGTGCATATACTTACTTTGCAAATTCATTATGATGAGTTTTAGATAAAGCAGGAGTTGAGCAGCTTTTTTGCCTTTGGGTTAGGTAGGAAGAGGAGTTATTCGGTGCAATTTTGTGATTTCAGTTATGCAGCTATATCTATAACAAAATCACTTCGTATTAAAAAACTACAGCGATTAAAAAAAAATGCTTCTATACGATCCTCAATATAATTGGTGTCCACTAATTAAACCAATTTCCAATAGTGTAAGTAACCCCATTTAAGAATAATCTTGACTTTTCGTATTTTTTTCGAAAAATTCGAAAAGAAAAAGTGTCGAGGCAAAATCATAAAACCGTGTTTTTGAAACTATACAAATCTAGATAAAGGTATGAAGAAATATATATCATATTATACCAGATTTGTAACAACTGTAACCGTCCTTTAGTTTTAAATCAAAATGTCCATATTTTTCCGAGTAGCGCCTTAACGCGATCGGGCTCAAATAACTACTATTTCATTTCACCACCAGGGGGCCGATTCTCAGGCAATCGAGAAAAGTTCACATTTCTATGCTCGAAATTCAAATATTTTTAGAAAATAACACAGTTTGTGTATTGTCAGAATTTCACAATCGAAAAAGTTCGATCGAAAGCCAGTCGAACGCAACGAGTGGTACAGGGGCCCGATTCTCAGGCATTCGAACTTTTTCAGTGTGGTAATTCGTATGTCGAACTTCGAGCAACGCGGGCCTTCCGTCTCGGAAGGGAGTAGGCATACGAAGCATTTCCCCTCTGTCAAAGTACTAGCCCAAGTGGGCATAGGCGTTTATAAAAACTAGTTGCACTCAGATTTTTTACTAGACCGAGTCCAGTCGCGCAAGTGAACGCCGCAGTATTAAAAATGCCGAATTGCTCAGTTTTTTGCTGTAGAAAAAAGGTCTGGAACATCAAGTTAACAAAAAGATGGTGTAACATTTCATATGCAAGTAAATTCTGATCATATTATTGCTATTTAATTACATTTAAATACCAAATTCGCATATTTTATTCTTAAATTGTTGACGGATTTGTTCAGCAACATCAAGTCCGCTCGCCCATATAACTCTGTCGAGCAAACATGACGCCTGCAGTTTTAGCCCGAGAGCCAAACTAATTCGTTCTATGGAGACTCAACAATAATTCTATATCAGTAATTTCTTAACATTGAAAATTAGATTATCTAGTTTAATAAATAATTCATTAGTAATCCACCAATATTTATGACCGCGACATTAAAAAAAACAAATACAAAGCTTTAAAAAATCTATAAAAAAATTGGCAAAAATGGTATAAGTGTTATTCACTTTACATTTGAATACATTTATTATTATCTTTCGTAAAAGTATATAATCCCCCTATATTTGTAAATGAAAAACAAATAAACTTTTAAAAAAACTCTCTACGTAAACTCAAATTGGCATTACACCTATGTTAAAAATGCTATCAGAAACAACCGACTTCTTCCTAAAGTATTAGTTTCCCGTTTTATATCTTTATGGATTTCGACTTTGGTGCTTAGATATGGTGAACATAAACACATGTTAACGATAAAATTGGTGATAGCATATTTGCTGAAAGAATTGCACCATTTTCGGGGTATAACTTTTTTTTATACCTTCCAATGCGATATTATGTTGGATTCCAAAATATAATCTCTTAAAATTATATTTAAGGGCCATTTACAAAAATTTGGCCTGTTATTGAATTTTTTACAAAAATATCGGATAGTTCTTGGGGTATTTATACTCTTCTCTTTCACTCGATTCCGCATGCCCGGAGAGTAAGAAGGACGGGTATAACCTGCAGCTGTCATGTTAGCTCGACCGGTTTATACAAATTTCAGATCGGTCGCGCGATAAATCCGACTTCTCGCCGACGATGGGCAACACAGTGATGTTACCGTTACATGTCATAATGTTTGTCGATAAATTTGAGTGGCAGTTGGCGACACGCGACGAGACGTTATTTATTCATATGTACAAATGATTGTTATCATGGTTTTATAATGAACGTTCATTATAACGTTATTATTATTGGGTTACCTAGCATGTAATTAGAATAAATAAAAACCGATCAAGAGCAAGTCAGACTCGCGCAGGCGTTGGAATCACCCATAGAATAGGTCAATACTTAGTGGCCGGTAGCCCCGATACCCATTCATTGGCTATAATTAAGACCGCCATTTTGTTGGGGTGCCCCCATTGGCTAAAATTAAGGCTGTCACTTTTTTCAAGAATTTCAAGATGACGTTTATTTAGTTTGTGTTTTTTTTTACTCATTTCGGTTTTCTAGTATTCTTTAGATGTTTTTCCACTTTTTCTCAGATATTTCTTTACAGAAATATGGATACATTATTCGAAGATGCCTTCGGTATACGTAAGTAAATCTATTTACGTAGTTTTATGTAAAAATTATTTATTACATTAACCTAAATTTGAGTTTTGTTGTTTTAGGTAATTTCAAGAGACAACTTTATATTTCTTAAAACTAACCAAAACAAAAGAAAATACAGTTCACAACTTAACCGGAGTAAAGAAGATTCGGTTTCTCAGAAAGTTATGAAATTTATCAAAGGCTAAAGAGTCGCAATAGTTTTTACAAGTGCGTCATGCCTGGCACCACGGAGGCCTCTTCAACCAAAGTTAAACTGTGGGCAAACTCTGCTACCCTTCCACACCCATATGTGCTCATCCAGGAAAAGCTCTCTCCTGGACTTGAACTTCCCAGATCATTATGGAGATCTTTAAATAGACTCCGTACCTGTGCTCCGTACCCAAGTTGGTCGAAGTAAAGACAACCTGTCCAGGTGGGGCTTCACCAGTAACACGGATCTTGCGTGCAGGTGTGGTTACACTCCACAGACCATGGCCCACCTCACTGATTGCTCTGCATGCATGCCCGGACACCTGCACGCGTGAGGACCTCATGTTGGCTGCAGATAACGCTGTGAGAGTGGCACAGTTTTGGGCCAACAACATATGATTTTGTACTTGTCATTGACATGTTGAAGAAGAAGTTATGAATGAAAGATAGGTAATGTTTGTTTATTCTTTTTATATGAATGTAAGTAGATATGTGTAATTAATTATTGATTAGTTTTCTTAAAAAAAACCTTCCTAATACCTTATTTCAACATATATTTAGAAGTGATATCATATGGTGATAATGGTAAAGCACAGTAGATTATTTGGGATTAAATTTAAATAATCAGTTGTCACATTTAACAAGTTTCAATTTAGTGAAGTTGTTAATACCAAGTCAAGAGAAAATAACAGTGTAAGTAATTCAATAACTTTGTCAAAACATTTAAAATGCCTTATCATCAAATTCATATTTCTGATTCTGACAAACAGAACAGAATTATAACAAATGTACCGGTGGGATAATATATGATTGTTGTCGGTACGAATGATGGTTTATTGTGATTGTCTTATGACTATGTTATAACTGTTACTGCTACCTACTATCTTAGATTTTACCTAATTATATATACTACCTCTCATCAGTCTCTGTACAAAGCTTATCTACTTAATAACAGTTATAAACATTGATTATCTATAACTTGTGCATAGCGGCACGACAAACAAAATGTGCTTTATACACACTACTCTTTCTTGATTTACAAACTTTTCAGTTCAACTATCACTTATTTGTTTATAAAATGTTATGGCAGATTATAGTAACAATATGTAGAATCTATACTAACCAAATCTAATCTTTTCAGATAACTTGAGTCTCAACGAGGTTCGTGGAGTGCTGCGAAGATGCCCGTGTCTGCCTATTCTTGCGGTAACAAGTTATCAAATCAGAAATATGGTGCAAATTATTGCTGTTAGTTGCTATATTGATTACTTACTGCATTAAATGTTTAACTATTAGAATTAGGTTATTGCGTCTTGCATTGAAAGTGATATTAACAGTAAATAATGAAATGGCAGATACTTAATAAAACTACTAGAAAAAATAGCATTAGCATTTGTGCGTGATAAATATTTGCAAGCAGTTTAATTTTTATTGTGGCTGATAAAGTATTTATATGTCTTAGTTAATTTAGTAAGTAATTTCATTACTCTCATTCTTTGTCTTGTATAAATCTCAACTTATACTTATGTACTTTGTATTTAATAAAATTATAATTTCAAGTAATAAATGCCTTCTTTCATCAAATGTGTTTTTTATTTGAGCAGAATTTAATTAAAATAATATATTACTAGGGTTGTACCAAACGTCGATAATTTGCACAACTATCGATAACGAATCAAGGGTGTCGATAGTTCTGGCAGCACTATGTTGTCAAACTCTAATCGGGGTCCGTCATTCACTAACAAACGGCCGCTATAAGGCTTGATTCCTATCTGTACTAGTCTATATAATTTGTGGACTCGCGCACTGAGGGTTCCGTAACATCAAGTATGAATGAAGACACGGCGGTGTAGAATATACGTTATAAAAATAAATAATAGGCCCTTCCGATCGATTACGACCACGGCGGCCTATTTTTTTTTTTGGATAAAATATGATGAAATATTATGATTTCATTGTTTATTTATCGCACTTTTTGTGTTTACAGCTTCCATAAAAATCCTGAATTAAGGAAAAGTTTTTGCAATAATAAGCAAACCTGGGATCTCAAGCGGAGCAGTGTAATTTGCTCGACCCATTTCATGTCATCCGATTTTCAAGCCCTTCCAAAGAAAGGAGAATAATAACGGAGAATTCAATATGTACCAAATTTTATAACAGACTGCATTTTTGCCGCAAGTCTTCTAAGTATTCTCGGTGTTTTAATAAAGTCACAAAATTGCATCTCACTGTTATACTTATTTTCCAGAGCCATTCATAACCCATTGAACCATCTTACAATACTGCTGGATCTACAAGTTCAGCTATGCCTAACATGTTGACATATTTGATTTCTTGTTTAGTTGAAAATGGTTTACTGTTACATTATATAATACTAGCCTTTCGCCCGCGGCTTCGCCCGCGTGAACTACACGACGTTATCCCGCGGGAAGGTGATATTTTTCAGGAATAAAAAGTAGCCTATGTCCTTTCTCAGGCTCTAGACTATCTCTGTACCAAAATGCATTCAAATCGGTTCAGTAGTTTAGGTGTCATTGTGTAACACACAGACAGACAGAGACGCATTTATAATATAAGTAAAGAAAGTAAAGAAGTAAGGATTAAGAGCAAATGTTACTACTTAAATTAAGTATTCTATTGTGATGGAATTCAATTTCAATTTGACGACTCTATAAAATATAACAGGGAGAAAAAGATTGCCCTTAAAGGTTTTCTTGCCGGTTCTTCTTGCAAGGTCTCCCGCCGTAGGATTTGCGAACTGATGGCGTAGCTGCTTTGACGTTCACAAGTGTTGTAATCTCAACCTAAATAGCAATTTTGAATTTTAATATCTCGTGTCACGGCGCGTATGTGGTCGCACTTTTACAAAACAGATCATCAGTAGCGACTGCGGTATAAAATCATCAGCTCTTAGAAATAGCGGTATAATATTAAGTCTTATTACTATTCTCGTACCTACCAAGAAAAAAAACATTACTACAAAATCGTTCGAACCGTTTTGGAGAAGCGCAACCACAAACACCGTGACACGAGATTTTTAAATAATAGAATATCAAAAACTGTTAGTAAGATCCTACATAAATACCTAACAATAATTATAAGAAATCTTAACTAATATTATAAAGCTGAAGAGTTTGTTTGTTTAAACGCGCTAATCTCAGAAACTACTGAACCGACTTGAAAAATTCTTTTATTGTTGGATAGTCCATTTAGAGAGGAAGGCTATAGACTATATTTTATCCCGACATTCCCACGGAAACGGGTACCACACGGGTAAAACCGCGAGGATCCACTAGTTAAGCAATAATTGTTTAACCGATAAATAAAAATAATATTAGTAATATGTTTCAGTTTGTTACCTTTATTAGTCCTTCTTCCGAAATTGAAATTTATCGATATTGCTGCATCGACAGTTGAGTCCAGCCCTATTTACGTTGAAATCGAGGCAATGTGTGAGTGAGTTGTGACTCATCCGTACACGAATTGTCGCTGTATTGTTTCGATTTCTATGTGTTAGTGTCGTCTTTACAGTATTGTTTTTGTATGTAAGTATACGGAATTGCACTTGTGTGCACATTTCCCCCCCAAAAAACGACAGAACTATTTGAATAGAGTAAACTCGCTAAGGCTACTCCCTTCCGGGACGGAAGACCCGCGTTGCTCGAAGATGTCGAACATTTTGTTTGTGGTTTCTATTGAAAAGTTAGAACGTTTCAAACAAACTAGGTTGTCCCACATGTCAACAAATTCATTTTGACAGCTAAGTTCGTATACGAACATCTATTGGTTTGTACCACTCGTAGCGTTCGACTGGTTTTCGATCGAACTTTTTCGATTGTGAAATTCTGACAATACAAAAACTGTTTTAAATTTGAATTTCGAGCTTATAAATGTGAACTTTTCTCGATTGCCTGAGAATCGGCCCCCTGACCAATCGATGTTCGTATACGAACTTAGCTGTCAAAATGAATTTGTTGACATGTGGGACAGTTTAGTTTGTTTGAAACGTTCTAACTCAGTCGAACGCAACGAGTGGTACAGTGCCCGTAGTGTAAGTTTTTATGTCAACGCGATTTTATTAGATAAATCGACAAAAAATCGACGGAACTATTGTTGACACTTGTTTAGAACGTAGAACTTAACGAATTTTGACTCCTGTGTACTTAGATGTTGGGAATTCGATGAGATGCTATGATGTACCTATTTGCGAAGTTAGCATCTCATTTTTTCAATACGCGTTTTTAATGGTTTAATCGACGGAACTATTATTAAAACTTATCAAGAACTGTAGAACTATGCTGGATGCCATTATATATTGAGTTTATTTGTGAGATGCTAACATTTGAGATGCTAACTTCACAGACGTGTATTTATGTCAATTTGTATGAAAACTGTATTAGCGCCTCTAGCGGCGAGTAGCGCGCTTTTATAGATTTCATACAAATTGACATAAATACGGAATCGAAATAGTTTGCGTTTGCTTGACATAAAAACTTACACTAGGGGTACAGACCAATAGATGTTCGTATACGAACTTAGCTGTCAAAATGAATTTGTTGACATGTGGAACAGCTTATTTTGTTTGAAACGTTCTAACTTTTCAATAGAAACCACAAACAAAATGTTCGACATACGAATTACCACACTGAAAAAGTTTGAATGTCTGAGAATCGGGCCATACATGTATTTACGAAACAAACATTTCATATTGGCCGAGCGACGCACCGACCGATCGAGCCGCAATCGTGATTAAATCGATGGTGAACAAACAGTATCGAGTGTAATCAAATCAGTGACAGTCGGTCACATCGTAGTGACGATTATTCGTGTGATGCGGTTCGCTTCTAGCATGACCACCGCAATATGATATGAAGCAGCTATACACGGTAATTTTTTTATCACTCCGGATAATTTTAGTGATTATTCTACTCATGAAAACAGATAACTTTTATTAAGGGACGAAAACTGAAATCACGAAAGTAAAATCAGCTGTTCCATACATTTTTTTGCACTTTTATATGGAACATCTGATTTTTTTCCGCGATTTCAGTTTTGATCCCATAATAAAAATGGATCGTAACGGGAATGCTTTTGGTGCCGTCCAAATGGTGCGGTTCAAATGTTCTGTGCCGTAACTGGAATACCTCATATGCTTTTTTTCAGTTTGACAACTTATTTTAGTTAAAATAATACGGTATTTTACTGATTTTTTTTTATTTCTTTAAAATGTTTTTCGAAATATTAGCTACACAAAACAAGTTTTCATTTTGAATTATCTTGAATATTTTTTTTAAAAGATATAGGACTTCAAACTTTATAATTAGACAAGGACAGGACGCTATCTTAGTGACGTCAGTGGGTTAGTAGCGTCATAGTCACGCCATAGAAGATTTCGTTTTAGAAAGAGACAGCTATAGTCAAAATCAAACAGACTATAATTCTTTTATTATAAAACAGATTCAAATTATTTTTTCACATTTGGTATTCTTAATTGCAATATTTTTTAACGTCATCATTAAATATCTACATTTCAACAACAGTAAAATACCCTATTATAAAAGCCAGCCCATTTCGCTTTTCGTAACCATTTTCGTAACTGTATTCGTCTTTTTTTTTCGCACTGAAACTGGCTGGTTTCATGACTGTAAGCTGGGGTGTCGTAAAGCTATCGCCGTTGTTTTCCGTCTCCGCTCGTCCCGCGAGACGGACCGGAAGTTGTTTGTCGCCCCAGATAGGTTCTATTTCCTGTGCATGCAGCACGTGACAGCCACTTTTCAGCGAATAGTCGTTTATTGCAGTACGATTATGTTTGAGCGATGTAGCATAGCATATAAGTGTGTCTCCATGTGACGAGGAACGGAGAACTAGGAGAGTTGTATTTTTACATATTTGACACCATTTTACAAGCTTTTTACAAACTTTTTATTAGCCGCTTGCAAAACTTTTATGATTAACCTGGAAAGGGCTCAAAGGTCACTTTTAAAAGTCATGACCTTCAGCCCATACAGATTCCCTACTAAACCTGAAGTCCTTACTGTAAGACAAATATACATTCTCCAAATACTTTTAAAACAACACAAAGTTACCCCATATGACAAAAAATACCGAAACAAACGAACTATTGTAGGTGTTTGTAACCTTCCTAAATTCCGTACTGCGTTTGCTAAACGGCAGCATGCATTCTTCTCTAAGTATCTATACAACAAAGTTAATAAAAAAGTAGATTTCTACCCATTAACACTTAGGGAAGCCAAAGTTAAAATAAGAAATTGGTTGCTGACCCTTACCTATGAGCAAACTGAGTCTTTATTATAAATTAATTACACACATACACACACACACACACACACGCGCGCGCGCGCGCACACACACTCACACATACACACACACATTTCTTTATGGTAATTCTACTTTGTTAGGTACTATAAGTTCCAAAGTAGAATTTTGTATGTTTTTATTGTTGATTTAATTTATTATTTGAAGTACCTTTGTAACGAAGAGGGCACTGGCCTCTGTCACTCAGGTTATAAACCTAATATAGGGGTCAGGGACTTCATCACTAACATGTAAAAAAAAAAAAAAAAAATTGTGACAATAAATATTTCTTATTTCTTATTATATTTCTTACTTGCCATGTCATCAAGGGCTTATTGCACTTGGCTAAATTCAGCATCTAATTAAGCATACTTACATTGCTTTCTTTGAGCGCATTTGTAGCAAGTGATGCAATTAAAACAAGCAATGTATGCTTAATTAGTTGCTGAATTTAGCCAAGTTAAAGCCAATATTAAAGTACAGTCAGCAAAAAAGCTTGTCGTAAAAAATGAAATTTTTACTAAAACTTATTTACCTTCGAGAAGAGGTAGGTTATCATGGTTTATATATTTAGAGTTTTTGGAGTGAGTGAGTGACAGGATTATTGGTGTGAGCGTAAGAAGGTGTGAATACTGTAACGATGCCGTTTCATTCCAGTCATTATGGATGGTTAGAACCATGAAGCTCGACTTAATACTGAGGTAACTGGAGAGTGCAGTACGAAAAATTTTTTGTCCACCACAAATTACACAGTGGCTGTCTTCCGTCTCACCTACACTTTAAAAAAATACGTATGGTCATATGAGACAACTGACAGCTACTACATACATAAAAGTCAAATTTGCTGGGGACACTTTTTTATTCAGGGTGAGAACTCCAGTTACCTCAGTATTAAGTCGAGCTTCATGGTTAGAACCGTCATAATGGCTGGATATTTTATAGGTTAACCTACTGGCCACAAATGGAATTCTAGACCTGTCCTTGCAAAATTTAAATTCAAATTCTTCATTCCACGTGCCCTGTCAAGCTCATATTGATTCAGTTCTACCCAAACCACCAAGCTGTAGGTACAGAGCTCGTGGGCATTACCACACCACATCAGATCAATATTTTGTGCAATAGCAAATGTTTAAAATGTAAGCAGCGTTCTCGGGGTAAGCTATCGTATTATCTAGTTATTTACACATTAGGTACTATTATAATAGTAGAGTAGAATTTTGAAAGTTGGAAAACCAAATAACGCATTATATTTGTGACAGACTCTAATGTCTTATCAATAAGGACTAATATCATAAATCACGTACGATATGCGATCCTTTATATTCACGTATGTATTTTCATTTTGTTACAGCTCCTTCCTATATTTTCCTAATTTACTCATATTAAAACAAGTCTCAAGCAAGATATGCTGATCTTTTATTTACTACTAGCTTTCCGCCCGCGGCTTCGCCTGCGTGGACTACAGGACGTTATTCCGCGGGAATGTGACATTTTTCAGGGTTGAAAAACCTATGTTCCTCTCCAAGCTACAAAAGTATCTGTATCCCAAACTGCCAAATCCGTTCAGCCGTTTTGGCGTGATTGAGTAGCAAACATCTAAACTTTCACATTTATAATATTAGTAGGATTCCTTTCAGTCATACAAAGGATTATCATAAGTATTATGTAAAAAAGTAACAAAAGTCAATTGTTTATGTAGCCAAAACGAATTTTTCACACTGCATCCAAATTCACTACGCGGCCAATTTAGAAATTTTTGTGCTATATCTCAAACGTAGGACAGTAAAAAAACCGGTTAAGAGCTAGTCGGACTCGCGCACCGAGGGTTCCGTACCGTACCATCCTACTTCACTATCACTACATAGTATAAAACAAAGTCGCTTTCTCTGTCCCTATGTCCCTTTGTATGCATAAATCTTTGAAACTACGCAACGGATTTTGATGCGTTTTTTTTTTAAAAGATAGAGTGGTTCAAGAGGAAGGTTTATATGTACTTTTTATCCCGATATTCCCACGGGAACGGGAACCACGCGGGTGAAACCGCGGGCGGCCGCTAGTCCTACTAATATTATAAATGTGAAAGTTTGGATGTTTGGATGTTTGGATGTTTGTCACTCAATCACGCCAAAACGGCTGAACGGATTTGGCTGAAATTTGAAACACAGATACTTTGTAGCCTGGAGAGGAACATAGGCTACTTTTTATCCCGGAAAAGTATCACATTCCCGCGGGATAACGTTCGTGTAGTCCACGCGGGCGAAGCCGCGGGCGGAAAGCTAGTAATATTATAAATGCGAAAGTTTAGATGTTTGGATGTTTGGATGTTTAGATGTTTGGATGTTTGTTACTCAATCACGCCATAACGGCTGAACGGATTTGGCTGAAATTTGAAACACAGATACTTTGTAGTCTGGAGAGGAACATAGGCTACTTTTTATCCCGGAAAAATATCACGTTCCCGCGGGATAACGTCATGTAGTACACGCGGGCGAAGCCGCGGGCGGAAAGCTAGTCATAAATACACAACTGTGCTTCACCCAAACAAAGCAATCTGCGAGTAGGTAGGAAGGAGGATATTTTGGTTGTAAATAAAACGTAAAAATATTTCATCGGCGAGACATATTCGTCCAAGAATTTGCGATGTAGAATTTTGCAGTTTTTTGTCAGCGCCATCTCTTGACCGATAATGGAACTAATGTAAATTTGGTTGATGATTTCTGAAAAAGTTTACTATTTAGAGACATCGTTTTATTTTTCCCGTAATCTTTACATACACTTCTATTACCTTAAATAATTTCAGATTTTTCTCTTTGCAAACTTCGGAGATAAGGGCAGGGGGGGGGATATTTTTTACATTTTCATCATAAGTAAAAAACTATGCGGCCTAAAACAAAAACAAAAATTGTTTGAGAGTGTGCAAGCAGCGCTCTTTTATATGATACCCCATATGCCCTAGTAGCCCCACTTCAAATTTTTAAGATGCCCTTTCAGCCCCTATTGCAAAAAAAAAATCTCTCTTATTAGCAAAGTAGTTGTGCAAACGTTCGTCTAAAATTATTCCAAACTTAGGTCGAACCTTATCCTTTAACCAAAGCAGGATATGTTGCGTGAGGTAAGCCGCGTTTTTTCCACTCAACACTATACATATAAATATAACACAATACTTCTCCTGCGATAATATCATGGCGGTCATGCGGTGCTTGACCCTCAAGAAGCTCCCGAGTGATTTCATCCCACTTGGGATTGGTAGTTACAGTAATAAATAAGTCGGAACGTCCATATTTTCTTACGTAACAAAAAGCATCTTGTGTACGTTCGTGCATGTAGTGAGTACCACCAGTAAAAGAAGAGGGTAAAATAACTAAACGGCCATATTCACCGTATCATATCTTGCTGCATGGCCTCGCGAAGGTGCACGTATTCTTCAGCGCGCAGCTGCCTTTGATTAGACCGTATATAAACTAATCTTTCGGTTTCAATTTTTGCGTAATGTCAACAATAAATTGATTGAAACAATAAACTGATTGAATAAGCCAATAATAATAAGTTGAAAGTATACAAATTTATTCCTTCTCACTTGCAAGTGGTAACAATAAAATTGAAGGCATGACATCTTTTTATTATAATTATATGAAGCTCGCGCTCGGACGCCCCGCCTTTTTATACTCGGCCACTTCGGCCGCGAGCGCGAGACGCGTCGAGCGAAGCTTCGAACTGCTAAGCTATCGGGAGTTACACGTGTTATTGTGAGTCAATCATAAAAGATAGACATATGCTGTCGTGGGATATTTTTTATATATTTTTGAGGAGAACATTTCCGTCATACATGATTTCTGTCTAGCTTTAACCATGAAGGTTGCACACGCGACGGAAGCAAAAAAATGGAGTAACTTCTCCCGTTTTCCCAACATTTCCCTTCACTGCTCTGCTCCTATTGATTGTAGCGTGATCAAAAGTATACTATGACCAGCTCAGGAGTATGAAAAATAACTGTACCAAGTTTCGTTAAGATCCGTCGTCTAGTTTTTGTTTCTATAACGGTTATACACACAGACAGACAGAGAGACAGACAGACAGACAGACAGACAGACAAAAATTTTACTGATTGCATTTTTGGCATCAATATCGATCCCTAATCACCCCCTGATAGTTATTTTGGAAATATATTTCATGTACAGAATTGACCTCTCTACAGATTTATTATAAGTATATAGATAGATAGAAGATAGATAGATAGATAACAACTACTTCTAAATACTGTGCGGCGACTTCCTACGACGCTCCGGCTAGTGTACCGCTGGCCGACGAAGGAGTCCCGTCACAATACGAACAATTTTTGACGTTATGACGTCTTATAAATCGAAGAACGCCAGCTGCAAGCTTGAAAAGCAGGACTCATTCCGCCTGAGCACAGAATAATAAAAAGGTAGAGAAAGCTCACTTCCGAAACAGTTACAATAAATTATCAATATTTTCCCCCGACAGTTAGGTCTAAAATAATTTGCACCCGCACGCCTGCCTAACTGATCTATCTATCGACTACCGTTAATTACATTAATTATTCGAAAATTTAACGTAGGTACGTAATACGAGCACCTATTACTCGGAAACGCATAAAGCCAAATTGGTTTTGTGGGTAGTTTTGGTTGCCTTACTAGGGTCACTCGACTGCAATGTTACGTCGAAAATATGTGTTTAAATTCATGTTTGTAAAGGAATAATAGCTGTGTCACTAATCACTATACATGTTCAGCAGCGCATATGATTTATAACTACAGAAAGTGGATATTACGGCCGATGCGTCCGAGTAGAAGAGAGACAGCGGCATATTGTTATCACGTAAAATTATCGTCCGTAAACCGACTTTACAGACCTCAAAACAGGAGTTCTGAGTTACAGACAACCGATTTTACAAAGGGGCCAACAACAGAATCGCGAAAAAAAAAACAGCTGTTGAATGACTCAATACGGTATTTTACTGATTTTTTTTTATTTCTTTAAAATGCTTTTCGAAATATTAGCTCCACAAAACAAGTTTTCATTTTGAATTATCTTGAATATTTTCAAAGGTATATGACTTCAACCTTTATAATTAGACAAGGACAGGACGCTATCTTAGTGACGTCAGTGGGTTAGTAGCGTCATAGTCACGCCATAGAAGATTTCGTTTTAGAAAGAGACAGCTATAGTCAAAATCAAACAGACTATAATTCTTTTATTATAAAAGAGATTCAAATTATTTTTTCACATTTGGTATTCTTAATTGCATTTTTTTTTAACGTCATCCTTAAATATCTACATTTCAACAACAGTAAAATACCCTATTTGTAAGAAGTTCATATCCATACAGTTACGCTGTGGCGCATGGCGGTAGCACCCCTGGAATCCACCCCGGGACCTCAGAGATAGCGGCACCTTGATAACCACTCGACCACGGAGGTAGTCGCGTATAAGTACAAAGAATTACTGAACCCAATTATCTCGTCTGTCAGAATTGAATCGACTTATTTTTTGTGTTCAGTCGTGTTTTTAACCGACTTCTAAATCAAAAAGGAGGAGGTTCTCTATTCGTCTGTATGTATGTTTTTTCTCTTTTTTTTTTTTTTTTTTTTTTGTGTATGTCCACCGATTACTCGAAGACGGCTGAACCGATTGAAATGGTTCAAACGTTATTACATCAGTAGGCCTAGTACGAGTTTTACTAAAACCTAAACTACGATAGTTTTCGTTTAAACGCCAAACTTTCAGTTTACTATATCATTGGTAGTATGAGTGACTGTAGTTTAAACTATATCGACCATCGACTATACGATAGAATGAACGAACGATATAGAGTGAATCTATATACTTTTTCTCACTTCTACACTACAAAATAGATAAAGACGCAACACTCAAATACTTTGACGTTTTCCTTATAGTTTTAAGTTCAAAACGTCAGTCAGTGTTGTTTGTTTTGTGGTTTTCAGACTAAATAAATGAAAATACATTACTTATTACATAATTTAACAAATTCTCAGTGTCTGAAGTTTGTTCTTCATATGTCGCGAACAATTCCTTCGCAATTTGAGGTCATGTTGTGATCATGGAAAGGTAATTAACAAATTTTGTACGAACTCATGTTACACATATTTTTTGCATTTTAAATGCTATTTACTGGTTTATTTAACAAGATATTTACACTAGAAGATATGAAATACCTCTAACACGTAATCTCGACCGAGAAAATTAATCCAATATTGTTTAAATAGGTATGAAATATCTTGAAACATTTGTCTATATATAAGCGGTTTACAATATTGCTTAATTTTTCAGAAATGGTGTCTTAAATCAATTTGGTGAGGACTCCCATGGATGAGTAACGGCCCACAACAAGGGGTTATAACTTACAAGTGTCCCTAATTTGGACACAACCGGCAGTTCTAAGCCGGCTGAAAAGTGGACAAAGGTATGTAGCTAATGTATGGTTTTTCATGTCAATAAAAACATCATTGCATGTTGACAAGTTTGTTTAATAATTATTGGTTTTTCTGTTTGCATGTAAAAATGTGGCAATACAAATGGAAGGCAGCCAAAATCCAACGCTCTATCAGTGGAACAGGAGGTGGCCCTGCATGCAGGCTTTTGCAGGCATCCACACAACCTACGAAGCAAGAAATACCATGAATAAGACATCTGAAATAAAGAAGATTAGGAACTAAGTTTGTAGTCTATAAGTATATAAACATAAATTTATACAATATATAAGTTTTTTCATTTTCCTTTGTTTGATTTGCCTCCTTGCTTGTCTTAAGTGAATGACTTGAGGGTGGGTAAGGGCTGTAGTAACCTTGCTGATAAATCCACTCATAGCTTCTTGCAAAAAGTGGTTAGCCAGCCCAACCACCCGTTGGCATTGGCAGTCTCCGTTCTCATAGAACAATAACGCAGACGGCACCGAAAAAGCAAAATTCTAATTATTGTTATACTTATGTATAGGTACCTATATTGGTCAAAAGAAAGTCAATCAACATAGATGAGAAATAAACATACCTTAGTTCTCTCTTTGTGATCTTTGAAAGCCGCTGTAAGTCCTTAATGTGCTACATAGAAATGTAAAGGCGAAATACCATCGGGCATTTTAACACATTATATTCACACTAGCCTTCCGCCCGCGGCTTTGGCCGCGTGGACGTTATCCCATGGGATAGTGATATTTTCCGGGATAAAAAGTAGCCTTTGACTCTAGCTCCCAAACTATCCTCATACCAAAAATTACGTCGATCCGTTGCTCCGTTTTGTTGTGAAAGACGGACAAACGAATACACTTTACATTTATAATATTAGTATCTACTGATTTTCCCATGTGAATGAACCTTATTCCCGCGGAAAAAAGTAGCCTATGTCCTTCCTAAGGTCTCGAAACTATCTCGTTTCAAATTTTATCAAAATCTGTTCAGTCGTTTTGACATGAAAACGGAACATACAGACAAACAAACAAAAAATATACACAATCTTCGCAGTGCATCCTACTTAACCTACTATTTATTATACTACTAATATTATAAATGTGAAAGTTTAGATGTTTGGATGTTTGTTACTCAATCACGCCAAAACGGCTGGACGGATTTGGCTGAAATTTGGGACATGGATACTTTTTAGCCTGGAGAGGAACATAGGCTACTTTTTATCCTGGAAGAATATCACATTCCCGCGGGATAACGTCGCGTCGTATAGTCCACGCGGGCGAAGCCGCGGGTGGAAAGCTAGTTTATAATATTAGTAGGGATGATTCTTATTTTTATTTTTTGCCATCGCAATGCAATTTTTATTATTGAAAATGAGTTGCTCCGCTACTTAGCGACTCCGTAGCTCTGTGGTTATAGTATTCGCCCGGACAGCGAAAGGTCGTAGGTTCGAGTCCATCGGAGCTAGTTGTGAGACGGATCCACTTTTTGTAATACTTCATTTTCAATATTTTCACATAAATTCACATTAAAAACAATTATTTCTATGAACTCACTAAGTAATTTTCAGTGACGAAGAAAACTATAAAAGTTTTGGTTTTCGTTTCCGTTTACTATAGGTTAGATGTCAAACCAGTAACTCATACTACCAAATTATCAAAAACTACTCGAAAACTTACAAAGTTTTCGAAAACTTTTACTCGATTCAACTCATACTGCCATTTTTAGTTCGTAATAGTTTCCGCTAGAGGCGCTAGTGTGAAATGTATGAAAACAAAACGATACCATCAAACTGTTCGAAAACTATCAAAACTCATACTAGGGGTACAGGTTGGTTTCCAAGTTGGTCCCATTTTTTGAAATTTTGAAATCGGTTCAGTAGTTTTCAGGAAATCTTGAAAATACTGTCGTTTTCGTTACTACTTTATGTAAATTTAATACGTATCTTTAGGCATAACTCCTTTGTTTATAAACCGATTTAGATGATTCTTGTTTTGTTAAAAAGGGGATACCTCAAGGTATTTTAACCGACTTCGAAAAAGGAGGTTTTCAGTTTGATCACATACCTATTTACCAGAAAACACGTAAATTGCCTGCACGATGCACTAAAAAGAGTGAAATAAAAATTATTTTTATAAAAAAATTAAACCGCCTTCAAAAAAACCACATCAAAAAAGTAAGAAGTAATTCCTCACCATATAAATAACGTAAGTACTTTGAAGTCGGGCGGGTTTTAACAAAAACATCAAAAAATTGTACTTACATGTTTCACGCCCGACTTCAAAGTACTTACGTTATTTATTTGGTGAGGAATTATTTCTTACTTTTTTGATGTGGTTTTTTTGAAGGCGGTTTAATTTTTTTATAAAAATAATTCAAATTCTCTTACTGTTTATTTAGCACAGCATTTGTAAAAAATATATGCACTCCACTAATATTACACCCTGGTACTGAACAAAGCGGCATGGTGCAATATATTCATGAAAAAATAGTCAGGCAAACGATAAAATGGTACGCAGATGACAGTTAACATTGGTCATTGCGACGATACGCCCTCTGGTGGGAGCAAAGCGCTGTGGACATCCCAATTGCCCACAACGAGAAACCTTGTCGACTCTTTTATGATTGTCAAAGATATTTAGTCCCATTCACATAACACAAAACAGCAACACGCGTTGTCGCGAATGAGAGTCGACTAAATTGTCTCGTGGCGCGCCTGCTGTTGACTATGTTGCAGTTGAATATTCAATACATCTCTGCCGCTACGATATTCCGCAACACGACACGAGGAAGTTGCTACACTATTTATTTACTCTGCTCCGCTCGTGTCTAAATGCCAGGGCTTCCACTGTCACGTACGAGGCGACACCATAACGGCCGAAACGTGTCACATAGGGTTGTCGAAGACAACAACAAAAAACAACTGGTTGCACTCCGGGAGTGCCGGCAGAAGTGAAAAGGGCTCCCTAGACTTTTTCACAAAATAAAAAAAAAATACAAAAAAAAAATACAAAAAAAAAAAAAAAAATCGGACTAGATTTGAACCGAGGTCTTCTGGCTTCAATGTCGCCCGTTTTCTGAGCTATCACTACTTTGGAAACGGTGCCGAATTTAGCCTTCGTATTCTAATGACATTGTAACAGTTTTTCGATCTGGGGGTCAAGTCTGCTAACGTTAACTCATAATCGTGTCTCAATCGTGTTTCAATAGTAGCTCAATTGTAGTGCTTTTTTACACACTAGTTACAAGAATTATGACAGTATGATGTGATGTAAATGTAGTGTGTGGTGTGACCATGAAGCTCGACTTAATACTGAGGTAACTGGAGAGTGCAGTACGAACAATTTTTTGTGACCACAAATTTCACAGTGGCTGTCTTCCGTCTCACCTACACTTTAAAAAAATACGTATGGTCATATGAGACAACTGACAGCCACTACCTGCCACTATATACTAAATGTCAAATTTCCTGGTGTTCACTTTTTTATTCAGGGTGAGAGCTCCAGTTACCTCAGAGTATTAAGTCAAACTTCATGGGTGTGACCATCAGTAGTATTGTGTAAAAAGTACACATTTCTTATAACTAGTGTGTAAAAAGGCACTAGAATTGCACTACAATTGAAACACGATTGGGACACGATTATGACTTAACGTTAGCAGACTTGGCCCCGGTCACGTGTCCGTCTTACGAATTTTCGAGCTGACGGTCACGTGATCCTGACGCGAGTTAAACATTTTTCACTTCTCATGCTCGTAAAGTTCGTGTTTATGTTGGGTATATATAACATGTGGGTAAGTATATGATGCTCTTATTATTTTCCTCTGTGTTTACCCGTATATTTATGCCATATTAATCCAATCTATTTAACTTGAAAACAATATAGGTAATAAGTACTTAACACCAAAAGCCCTTCAAGTTTTTTCTTTGAAGATGTTATTATTAATACAAATATTTTTGCCAACCCTAAGACCGCAGCCCCATCTGCTGCGACACCCCTAACATAATAAGGGGCGCATCGCGCTAAATAAGATTCTTCTGAATTTCACCCACACGGGCCCTTATGAGGCTTTTGTAATATTAACACTAGCTTCCGTATTGCTAACGCAAAGAAAACTTAAGCATAACTTAAGTTAGGGAAAACAACTTAGATATTTGTTTGTTGATAATGTTATACATAACCTGTGTTACATAACATAGGTAGTATGGCGGAAAACAGGGATACTTACTTATTTTCAAAATGAGAAATAATTAATTGAGCTACAAAAAAATAATAAGTTGGACTTTGCGTCCATTTCAGTATTTTAGATGCTAAGTTAGTATTTTTGTGGGTTAGGTTAGGTTAGTTTGGTGATCAGTTAATTACAACCCTTTCAAAATTACCAGTAACGATTTTAACCCCTTTTGGTCCTGGTGTCCATGGACACCATTACCAATATATGGATGTTTAGATGTTTGTTGCTCAATCACGCTAAAACGGCTGAACGGATTTGCCGGAAAGGACATTTTTCATTTTCGGCTAGGACTTTGTACACTATTCGTACTAATAGTAAAAAATATAGTAAAGTCATATAACATATTCAAATTCTCATTGTCTTTCTGGATAAATGGTACAAAAATAAACTTTAAAATAAAAACTCTTTGGCATCCATGGTCACACTGGCAACCATATTTAAATCACGTTCGGAAACATTGATGTTTCTGTACGATGACAATGACGACTGATGATAATCTGTCAACGTTAACCTTTTTTTTTTAATGTGAGTGTGACGTTTTACCGCCATATTGAATCAGGGTTGCATAAAATTAAGAATAGATAATGCTTTTGTACCATCAAACGCGTTAGCTTATAGCGATATAATTAGTTTTCAGTTATTATATTTATCTTTTGCTTGCCTATGGTATAGTGTACAAAGTCCTAGCCGAGGCTCCATTCAAAACTGAAAAATATCCTTTGGAACACAGATACGTTGTAGTTTCGAGAGGAACATAAGCTACCTACTTTTTATCCCGGAAGAATATCACGTTCCCGCGGGATAACGTCGTGTAGTCCACGCGGAAAGCTAGTAAATGGCTAGTAATAAATAAGTCGGCGCCACAAAAACCAGTAAGTACCCAAATAACCAACCAACCAAATGACACATTGATACAAAATAAATCTACCCATTTCAAACAACCGATGCGGACGACAGTGATATCGCAAAAACTAGGGTAAGTTTCACCCCATCCTCAAGTATTGTAGTTGCGGCGGGCGTCGAATTGTTCATCATAAAAACCTGACAAAATATTACTTGAGGTACCCTTTTCACTCAGCCAATGTTCACGCCAAAATTTTATCTCGTAACTTAGGCCACGTTCGCACGGACGTAATATTATCGCGCGTTGAAGCGATTTTTTGACGCCTTGAAACAGAACTTATGGACTTTCCCTAATCCGTTCACACGCGAGCGATTTTTTTACGCGGCGTTATTTTATCGCACAGTGCCCGATTGACGGCGCGACGCGATGGACGCGATGGAAATACAACATACGGGCAGCCCTATTGGCGTTCATACAAGCGTTTTTTTAACGCTACCTACTGTCAGCGGGTAACTATTTTTACGTCATTAGGTTTATTTTCATTTAGGTGATACCTACCTAAATAACCCAAGGACTCATTTGGGAATCTTGTCGCTGTATATTTTTTTAGGGCCAACAAATAAGCAGTAGTTCATCAAATGAGCTGATTGACATCCTCATATTAATCGAAGAATTTTTGAGGAAATCGTTGAAGCTTGCTGTACCGAGTGTAAAATTTACCAGTAAGATAACTCTCTCTGAATGAAGAGGATGAAACCAGTACTGCCTTCTATTTGCTTATCGTTTCTTAATATACCAAACGGCGATTAACAAGATGTCGTCCGAATTCATGATAGGTACGCCTGCAGTCCGCACCGTGTGAGCACAAAACGCCAAGCGATTTTTTTACGTCTATGCGAACACCTCTGGTTCCTAGGCGTTGACGTTGCGATATCGCCCCGCTAACGCAACGCCTTTCTGCACGCCCGTGCGAACGAGGCCTTACAAAAGTTTTTATTAAAAATAAAACGAGCTAAGGAATCGTGAACATTCAGCCATCCGAAGCGACACAGAACAGAAGCCTGCTGTCCTATGATACGCCCGCTGACAATATTAGGATCTCGGTTAGTACGTGACTGTATTTCGCGAACTTTTGCCTCATATTATTTAAAAAAAAGTCCTTAGTATTCCCGTGGAAACAGCGATGTTTGAGTGTTCACTGAATAAAACGTACGAGATAGGTACGTTTGTTTGACTTTAGCACACTGTCGGATGACTTCAAAACTTTGAACTGACACGTTCCTAAGTGGGTTCTTAGTTATAGCAATATTAAAATATTAAAATATATATGACTAGTATATCGCCGTGGGTATACCCACGCAGTTCCCGTTCCCGTAGGAATATCGGAATAAAATGTAACCTTTGCCACCCAGGAATAATGTAGCTTTCTACTGGTGAAAGAACTTTTAAAATTGGTTCAGTAGTTTTGGAGTTTATCCATTACAAACATAAAAAACAAATATTTTATCTATAGATGTTGACGAGAGAGGATCTATAGACAAACTAAAAATGTTAGATTGACATAATTGTCTTAAAGCGTACGGTTTCGAGATATTAGTTTTATTTATACGGGATCTTTACCATAGAAATATAACCGCCTCTGTGGTCTAGTGGTTCATACCACGGATTTCAGACCCAGAGGTCCCGGGTTCGATTCCCAGTGGGGGTACATATTGTATTCGGTTTGGTTGGTGGTAGGACTTGTTCTTAGTCCGCCTGGCTAGCTACCACCATCTTATCTAAGTCTGACGCCATAACAATGATGTTTTCAGCATTATTGTGTTCCGGCAGATAAAGATAAGATAGCCAGTTCCTCAGTAATTGAGGATTCCGGGAGTAGTGCGCTTCCACCACTTATCATCAGGTGTGATGAAGGCTAAGTGCTACCCCGTTATGGATAAAAAAAAAAAAGAAATGTTGATATTTTTTGTTCGTATAAAGATCCTAAGTTCAGTCGGGGCAAGCGCGTCATACTTTTCTTAAAGTTGAATATCATGGTAAATATTTTAGTATCGATCAATTATTGGGCATTAAAGTGAATATTAAATTACAGCGTATTTCACTCGCAACACACACAGCTATGTCTGGTGCAAATTAGATAACTTTTGTAGGAAATATTTATATTTAAATTAAACTATACCCTGTGGACGCACTTTCCCAAAAATGGGGCAAGTGCGACACCCATTCAAAAATAATATTATCTATGGTCATTTTAAGTTTTGGTATAGTTTTTTAAAAAGCCGTAATCGAAACAAACAAGACAGTCTATTTAAAACTTTATTACTGCCCATACAAGGTTTAAAATCAATTGGCAAATACAAAAAGGGGTAAGTGCGCCATACTTTTACCGGTCAGTGGCCATCAACCTTTTAATTTGTCAAACTTATCTTGGCAATTTGAGGATGATCTACTACTACTTCCACGAATATTTTATACTCAAGCTATTGGTGCTTTGGGTGACAAGTTTAACTATAGAAGAATTATGCTTATTCATTCATATTATTTTGATGTCTCCTACGAGTAGGTACATCAGAGCTAGTACAAGAGTCACATCACAATGGTTTGACTTGAGCTAAAAATATCGACTACCAAATTATCCTCACTAATAAATGTTTGTTATACTTACCTACTTATGTACTCTTACTTTGGACTTCAAGGTAAATAGAACTAACTATTTTATCTCACATTCCTAAGTTTATTTCGTAATTAGAATATTAATTTTTAAAACATTTTACTAAAAATGTTGACAATATCTGACTTGAGGTAAGTGCGTCATAGCAACGCACTTGCCCCGACACGGTTAGACGCACTTCCCCGCTTTACAAATCTTTAAGGCGCTACTCGGAAAAATATGGACTTTTTGATTTAAAACTATAGGACGGTTACAGTTGTTACAAATCTGGTAATAAGATATATATTTCTTCATACCTTTATCTAGAATCGTATAGTTTCAAAAACACGATTTTATGATTTTTCCTCGACACTTTTTCTTTTCGAAAAGACCTCTAAAAAATACGAAAAGTGAAGATTATTCTTAAATGAGGTTACTTACACTATTGGAAATTGGTTTAATTAGTGGACACCGATAATATTGAGGATCGTATAGAAGCATTTTTTTTAAATCGCTGTAGTTTTTTAATACGAAGTGATTTTGTGTTTTTTTTTGCCTAAAATGCAAAATCGGTCTCGCTCCCGCGCGCGTCGTTTTCTCATTGCTATCTCGCTTCAGCACATTTTTTCCGAGTATCGCCTTAAGGTCTATATTTGTAACCTCGAAATTACAAACTATTTGGCTAAATAACAGTGAAAGCAATATTTACACGTAAAGTATAAGGTTAATGGAATAATCATATCTTATTTTTAACTCACAAAACAATAGTTTTCTATATTTTTTAGTTACTTTGAGGAGCAGCAGTCAACTCGACTTCACAGTACATTTGACACTAAAATTAAGATGGTGTCTAACGCCAAGGCAACACGTGTTTTGCCATAAACAATTAATGTTTCCGCCTAAACTTAGTTTGGAATTTGACAGTAGATAGCGGTAAGTTTAAATATTTGCTTAGTTTAGGTAAATTCGATGCCAGAGGCACTTACCCCGTAGAGGCACTTGCTCAGACTGACCTTATATCGTTATACAATATTTCATGATGCGTCGCATTTTAGGAAAATTCCATTCGGAAAGTTTGGTTACCATTATGCCAAAATGTTCAAACCACTTTGAAATTAAATTCAGTATTTTATGACAAAGGTTTTCGCGTCGAGTGCTGGCTGTACAGTCACGAGCAATAATATGTAACAACATAAAACTTTGTCACATGGAAGCGTTCCGAAACAAAACGATCAGTGTCACACACATCATTCAATATTGTAATGTGCCATAGTCCTATGTTGTATACATATTATTGCTCGTGACTGTACTCTACTAACAGGAATTCATTTGGAGTAATTAGTTAATAATTGCCGAGTCGATAAAATGGATCGGGGTGATCCAACATAACAGCTGTTCAAAAGGTTTGAAATTGGAATTCACAGAGAAAAAAATAAACGCTGAATGACCAAGCCTTCGATTACAAATCCGTATCAATCGCGCCGGAAATAAGTAAATGGATTTTTGAATTTGATGTTCTATTTCAGATTGTTTATACTTTTTGTATTCACATTTCTATTTTCCAATTTAATGATATTTTGTTTACGACAAAATAAGATATTGTAAAAAAAACTTTATCTACACCCATGTTATAATATTCGTATTATGACCTGAACGTATAATGATACACTTTATGCCATAGTCAACTTTAAAAAATAAAACTGTTTCATAATGCCGGATCCAGCTGTCACTCATTATAAAACACATTTCTTAATTTTACAGTCTCCATGGCAACCTTAGGATTTACCAGGCTTGACTTACAACTCTTTCGCCCTTCTTTAGCCGGAAGTTAGCCGGCAACAATCAGAAACTTTTTATAAATTAGAATTTTGAATTTAGATGGAATAGACCGTATAGACTCGTATGAGAGGGGTTTGGCACCAATTCACAATTTATTATTAATATTGATTTGCTTTATTTTTGAAATATATACCTAATAAATGTAATGAGAGATGAGAGTAGATAAAGTACTGTATGACACTGCACATAACTCGGTATTAAAACACTTGTGGAATACTATTCAAAAACTCGCCAATGGTCGTTTTTAAACTCTCACTCGTGTTTTAATACCCCTCATTATGCGACAGTCACATAAACGACTATTTTACGCAATCTCTTTATACCATTTACCTAAGTATACATATCCTACAGTCCGCATTTAAATTAGTCTAAAGTAATATTATTATAATTAAAATTACATGCGAAAATGTGAAAGACATAAAATTATACAGAAACCCGAGAGCAAGGTTCTAGTATTTTTTATATGTTATGTTGTAGCTACTTATAATAAGCCACGTAAACACAATGTGGAAAAAACTAAGCAGTTGATGAACATGTCGTATTGCTTTAAATTTTGTACTGGTTCTCGGTGTAGCAATGCTTCAATTCGGAGTTTTTTGGCCCTCATCTCAATATTGTTGTAATTTTGATAAAAGGACGGACCTATACAGGGTCCTGCAAAAATAGTACACGAAATTTTAAGGAGTCAATGTACTCATGTATACAAACCACAGATAATATAATACTATACTAGTATACAAACAAAGAAAAGAATCTTTCCGTGTTCTGTGCAAACAACTTTGGCAATGGAACCAAAGTTGAAATCGCAATAAAAAAATCAGCTTTCCCAAACGTGTTGGTCTCTTAGATTTTAATTTTCTATGGAACAGCACAGCTGTTATTTTTTACCGCGATTTCAATGTTGGTACCGTAGTAAAAGTTGTTGCTATGCATGAGTATATTGACCCCTTAAATTTTCGTGCACTATTTTTGCAGGACCCTAACCCTACTCGCTACCTAGCGCCATTTCTCTTACAATATAATTAGCCTGACCAGAAAAATAAAAAAACCTCGCCATTTTGCGGAAATGTGACGAACTAAATTTTTCTATAGAATTTGACATTTATAACAATGAAGAGGCGAGAGTGGTGCCTCAAGCCAATTTTTTTGTTTTTCTGGTCAGGCTTTCACATTGTTCTACAGCTCGTGGTAGACTCCAGATTAGAAAACTAGCGTTTCAAGCTTCGTAGCAATGCAGGAGTTTAGACTTTTAGCATTACACACGGTATTAGAGTCTGCGCCACATAACTTGGCATGTGTCAGAGGGCTCTGAATGTCAGAAATAAACCTTATTCTCATGCCATAATTTAGATCCAGAAACTGACACGCGCCAATTTACGTGGCACGTATTCTAGACATATTCCCACAGTTGTTTATTCTTTTCTGTGCGTATTTCTGTTAAGATGAAGTGAAAACGTAATGTTGTGCCCTAAACTAAACTTCTTGGTTTTTGATTTTTAGGTACCTACCACATGCCTACCACATACAAACAGACACGAGGAAAAAAAAGAAAAGTTAGTTATGTAAAGGACATGTCCCAATATGGGCCACGTCTATGTACACCATCCCCAAAGATGGAGAAAAATTTACTGATTCTGAGAAAAATATAAATAATTTTATAGAATGCACGGTTAAATGGTTATTAATAACAACAAATAAATATTTTTTACTCGAAATAAGGCGTCAAATATGGCAACTCTTCGTAAAAAAACTGTCAGTGTCACTCTCACTGTCATTGAGTTTAGTTCTATTCTACTCTGCTCTGTGCTGTGGGTTGTTGTCAAGGAGTTTGTACAAGGAAACTGGAGTTTTCACCCAGAATAAAAAAGTGTACCCCGCAAATTTGACATTTAGTATGTAGTGGCTGTCAGTTGTCTCATATGACCATAAGTATTTTTTCAAACTGTAGGTGAGACGGAAGACAGCCACAGTGCCACAAAAAAGTGTTAGTACTGCAGTCTCCAGTTACCTCAGTATTTAGTCTAAGCTCTTTGGTTGTTGTCATATTCAGTTGACTGACAGCAGACAGTGACAGCACAAGACAGACCAGACAAACAATATCAAAATGATATCTTCATTCTTCCGCCATGATGAAATTGTTGATGTGTTTTTGCGTTTTATTTAGTTTTCCTTCCAGAAAACAAAGAGATTTTACAGAAATTGAATAATTAGAAACTGTTTATCGTATCTTTATCTATTTTTTGGTATACTGTACAAAGACGTGGCCCAGATCTCATACATTTTTGGACATCACCTTTACCCGACTGAGAATCGACCTCTAGACCACAGAGATAGCGGCACATTGAGAACTCGACCGCAAAGGTAATCAAAATTTCTTGTTTGGCTACGTGATGATTTTTAAACATGTTTCATCAAAGGACGTCATTATCATCAGCCGGTACAAGTCCCCACTGATGGGGCACAATCCTTCCTTATGGATGGATAAGGAGAATGGGTCATGCATGATCCACGCGGGCCCAATGCTGATTGGTCAGCATAAACGACTGCAAACGCAGCCGGGACCAATGGCTTAACGTGCCTTCCGAAGCACGGAAGAGCTCGAGATAATAACTTTTTGGTCAGCCATCCCGTGACCAACCATTGCAAAAGTTGCTTAACTTCAACGATTAACTTCAACCGCGCATTTACCACTACGCCACGGGTTCAGTGATGTGCCGAGTCGCTGATTTGGTGGATAGAGTCGATATGAGTCAGTTTATACGGTATTCAAATCCCGACTCAATTCCAGTACTCGAGTCGAGAACTCGAGTCTAGTCTAGTCTAGTTCAGCGAGCCGCTGAATTCTTAAGCAGAAGTTGGCCTTCTTCTTGATGTACCTACTCTGTCATGTCCCGGTGGCGTCCCTTGCGGTGACGGTTTAGTGCAGAGGGACAGGTTTACCACCCGCCGTGGTCGGCGATTCTTAGGTACTGACTCGATTGTCGGAATCGAGTCCAGCGTACTCGAATCAAAATAAATTGGTATTCGAGTAGGCGAGTCTAAAGCAGGAATCGAGTCTGACTCGAGTCAAGCCGTACTCGGCACATCACTAACGGGCTTTCTCAAAGGACGTGATTAGAAATAAAAAAGCACAATTTTCAAAAACACTGAACGCTATATTCAATATTCTAGAAACAACATTTAAGTGTCCTAATGTCCTTTAACTATCGAGTTAAAACATTTTTACATTAGGTGACTTTAAAAACATATTAAAACAATCATTTAATTAATCTAAACAGTGGTTTCGTCTTAGATATAACAAATTTAGGCCATTTACAGGCCGAGTTTTAAATTAACATTCAAAATACGAAACTTACATTGATATGTAACTTACAAAGATCTATCGTCAAAAACAAATAATATTACTAGAAATAAAATTACAAATGAAAATAGGATTTAAAACTACATGTTTTTAAATAGTAAATATAACTTTTACACGATAATTAAAGCTAACATTGAATTTAAAGCTTTATATCGACTTACGATACATAAAAACTCCAAAATAATTATCTTTTAACTTTGTTATAGAATTGGCTGTTACGGAGTGAATAAAAATTGAACAAAATCTTATGAAAGTTAATTTAGATGTGATAATATCATATTTATATTTTATCAAGTTCAATACCTTTAAAGTACTTATCAATAAAAACTAAACAGAATATTTTTTATAACCTTAACAATAGCAGACTAAGGCATGATATTACAACTCATTAAAATACATCAAAACATTTACGGGATGACATTGTATTAAAACTTAATAGTCAAATATGATACAGAATTCATATGATTGATTGATAAGGTAGAAATACTTAAGAAATGATTTGTTTTTAACTTTTGATGTTACGAACTGTGTATAAAATAATAGGTACAGTGATGCAAGCAATAGTAACATTAACCTTTAAATATACACAAACTGCTATTGTCTATTTAACAGCGAATATGGACGTCAACTCCCTAGCAAATGGACCTCCGTAACTTATAGTATTGTCCATAATTGTGCATTTTTTTTCCATTTACATTACGTATGTATATCACAAAAGAAAGTCAGCTTGTAGCTTCAAAATCAATCATATTGACCATTTAATTTAATCTACCTACAAAAGCTTCCACACCTTAAACAATTAAACATTGGTCTTACACAAAATAACAACATAGCATTTTTAATATTATACCTATAAATATTATGTTGAAAATGCTACAGTTATAGAAAAAACATCAAGTATGCTAAAAGTCATCTTATTGTATACGAAAACACTTATTTTTCTACTGTGTAAGTGTCATTTGTTTACACTTTTAGTACAATATGTTGTAAATACCACCATATTTTAATTTCAATACATATAGATTTCAGCGTCTAACTGCCTCTAAATTTTTATTTTTCTTAATCTCATCTATCCCTTTTATTTTCATTTCGCTAATTTTTACTTTATCACAGGCTTACGCTGAAACCCTGGGGGTCATTATTCCTTGCACCTTTGTTTCACTGTCATCTTTTAGAACGATCTAAATATAGCTTTAGACCCATCCCTACACCGTATCGATCACATTCAATCCTTACAAACTCTAATGATTAGGTCCGACGCGTTTGAATACATACATAGACGTAATTTGAATATAATAAAAGTCTCATTAACATTTCACTTATTTTCTCATTTAGTATTGATGCTTTGAAAGACATGCGTACAATTCAGCATGATTCGGTGAGAGATTTCAGGAGTTCCACAAGGCGCAGTATTAGGCCCGCTTCTTTTCCATTTGGTCAGAAAGTTTTGGCCTGGTCCAGGGGTGAAGGAGGAAGGGCGGTGGTCGCCTAGCAGTCGTGCGGCCACCGCGACGGGTGGCCGGCCACGGATCACATGACGCAGCAACTCTTCGCTCTCCCCTTTAGCTCGGCCTTCAGGTCTCGCTTGCTTTTGCTTCGTCCCACCTGCTTCTGGGAACAAGACAAAGCATTAAAGCATTTTAAACGGATGCATAGAACGTAAAACAATACATACGGAAAGCCGTTATTGATATCGCGGATGGAAGATACATACGCGAAGATATATCATACAATCAGTATTGCACATAGAATGCGGTCACAAGTTGAACAAATATTTGTTGTTCCAATGGAATGGATTAATCAATGGAATGGAATGTGATGTCAACAGGCAATATGCCAGCTATGTCACAAATCGAAATAATTCATTCCGTTGTTCTATTATAATTAAATCAAAATAGCAATTGGTCTCAAACTCTAAAACTGAAACATTGCAGAATATCATAATATAATTGTATTATGAAACTTTGACTAGTTGTAATTATTAAACTACTTACTGGTTCAAATTGAATGTAATTTGAACTATACCGTGTATATACAATGCCTGCTTGGTAACTGAATTACAGAATTCAAGCTTGGATGACTTTCAGAATGGTACGGCCGTACCGCTTGTGTTCGACTTGGCGGGGGCGCTGCCGTGCCTCCAGATTACAATTACATTTACTTAACAAAATAAATAATTACGTAGCAAGTGAGAACATCGCCAACCCTCTAAAATCTCGCATGTCGCATTGTTAAATTATCTAATCATTCTGGGGAACTGGTTGGTTGGTTAAGTTTGACGTCCTTCCTCTCCCTCCTCTTTGATTCTTCATCCTCGTACCTGCTGTTTCATCTGCTGCTTGTTTAGTTTCCCCAGCGCTGCAAGGGCTGCCACCTCGAACGCATCTTTGACCCCTTTGCTGGATGCTCTGGCCGATGTCTCCACATAGGTCGTGGCTCCCAGCTGTCTCGCTACTGTTAGTGCCTGTACAATTGGAAAGTTGAATTAGGCTTTATGATAAACAAATAGAGTTTATACATATACAATTCTTATAAATTGACTCAAATAAGGATTAGTTTGTTTTGTCATCCTTAGTTTCGAGAGAGCTTTTATTATGAACCTTGAACAATTTAAAATGAAACTCCTTTCGCTATCCGGGCGACTGCTCTAACTACTAACTACTTTTTTTTCTTAATACTTCATTTTCAATTTTTCATGAATAAAAAATGCATTGTGAATGCAAACAAGTAAAATTTTTAAAAAAGCCTATTGGCTTGTTGGATGAGTCTTTTTGAATTTCCAAAGTATACTGTACACATGCAGCATTAAATATGTATACTTAGAACATGCTAAGAAAAAAGTCTGCTTGATTGATAAACCACTTTCAGAACTAGTTAATTGTAAAAAAAGATTTTCAAAAAGAAGTAAGTAAAGTACTTATCATAAAAGTAACTATCAAAAGGAATTCCAGTTCCATTAGTTATTGAAGACCTATCACGAATTTCAATAGTAAAGGAATTTGTCGAAAGGTGTTGGCGCCAGGTGTTGAATACTCAATTCACTGAAAGAATCCAATTAGTTGGCTAGGTTCGCCACCGAATGCTGTACAGTACACCTAGCAAAATATTCAAATAAAATGTTTCTTTGCATTGGACGCAAAGGGAAACAAATTAGTAAGTTGCTTGCAAACTTTAACTTTGAACTTTTATCGATTAGTTATTATTTATCTACTACTAGCTGGTTTTACCAGCGTGCGGTACCTGTTTCAAACTCGCACTTGGGTAGAATGTAGCTTTCTAATGGTCAAAGAATTTTCTTAATCGGTCCAGTAGTTCTTGAGATTAGCGCGTTCAACCACACAAACAAACATACTCTTCAGCTTTACACGTCTTAATATTAGTATAGATTTATTAAGCTGATTTTATAAGAAAATCAACAGACAATCAACATCTTTTAATAATACGTTGGAAAGTAAGTATTTTAAAATAATATAATTAGGTTTTGGCCACTGTACCGGTTTTGGCCACTTTTTGCTCTAAAAGGTTTCTAAACAACTTTTAGCCATTTTTGATAAATGCAATTAAAATAAGGTATTTTAAGGTAATAATAACAACCGTTAGAATTCCTTATGTCATAAGATTTTTTTTCAATAAATTCCATTTTCTGTTTGAAAAAATGTTTTGTATGAAAATTTTAAGAAATTTGTTTTGGATGAAATACTTTATGAACCTTTGTTTTTTACAATTAAATTGCTATTTTGCAATTGACTGGTTTCTAGCGCATTAGAATATATTGATTTTACCTGGGTTTGGTTTTGATTTTTCGCAATACTTACAAAAGTTTAACTATCAGTAAGTGGCCAAGACCGGTACATTTGGCACCTCTCACACATTGTGTGTAATATAAAAAAAACTATTTTACTTTTATAAATTTGAAAAATGTACCTTTAAAGGTAGATAAATGATCTATAATTTAAGATATAATCTGTGTCTTAAATACCTAAGACCATTTAGCACTAAGTGCTTAAAAGTCAAAAAATCCTTAAAGTGGCCACAAAGGGTACCTCTGCCCAGTAGGGCAGAGGTACCCTTACAATATTAAAATATTACTCCTTAAAATATTACCTGCAACCAGTAGGTTGCAGGTAATATTTTCTTTCGTCCTTAAAACTTACTTTTTGTATTTAGGACTGTTATTCGTTTTATACGTTGCATCGAGTTCAGATAATACCTAAATCAGAATATGTTAACATGAATCTAAGAATAAATGAAACATTATCTCTCAATCTTCGCATGGTTCGCAAGTAATCTAATAGTTACTTCATTCACAAATCACCGACCAGTTAGATGGAGTAAGATCCTAAACTAATTGGGTCAGTTGGCTTCAAATGATATGACCTTTTCAATTGTAGGAAGAATTCGACAAAAGTAGAGCGGAATAGAAACATGTAGGTAGGTATTTTTATGTAATAAGTAAAACGACAAATGTCTAGCTCACTTCCCAAAAAAAAAAACGGAAAATATGGAAGTGTCAAAATTTTTTTTTCTTTATTCAAGAAAAAACAGCTTTTTTATTAAATTTTTTTTTTACCAAACTGCAGTTTTCGTAAAAACCTGCTTAATTTAGCGTCTCATAGTGCTATTGAAACCTTGAAACTCTGCAATGATTTTTACGTGAATGGAGAGTCGATACAAATTTTCAAAATCTATAATTTCGGCCCCCTAGCATGACCAACAACGCGAAATGATATAGCGCTTTATCGCGCCACTTGAGCATCGGTGGGAGCCACGGTGTCACTTTATTTTGTAATTATTTCAATTTTTATGTGTTTTGAACGAGGTTTTCGGTGTTTATAAGAGAAATAAACTCTAGTTACTATAAAAATACAATATAATATGTGATCCTGAACAAAAAAAATAATAAAAAATTCTTGAAAATTTGCAAATTTGCAAATGGGAAAAAAAATCAAAAATTTTCGAAAAATATAATATTATTGGTTTTCCATATATTATAATTTTATCCGATAGGTTTTTTCATATTCATTCTAAATATATTATACTTATACTTTTTATATGTTATTTCATCGATAACTATGTGAAAAAAAATCGAAGGGACCGCACTATTGTCTTTTGTTTACACAAAAGTTGAGTTTGAACGTCGATTATAAAAACAAAACATCTCGTTAAAGTGTCGGATAAGTTTTATGCGCTGCTATGACTCATATGCTGCTCATAAATGTTTCCGTCGTCGCGCGCACAAACAGATGTTTGGGAGAGCCCAAACGCGAGCTTAAATGCTTTGTTTACGTAAAAAATGAGCCTGTAATTTGATACCGCTGAGAGTCAACAGGTTAACCTTTGATCGAAGCGTTTAACTGTCAAACGACAATGGGTTTTGACGTTTGAGTCATGCGATAGCTTATGCGATATACCTTTATCACGCTTTGGGCGGTCATGCTCATGCTAGGCTTACTGGGGCTCTTACCTCTTCGCTTGTGACAGGATGCATTTTGAGCTTGGACAGCATGGTGACGGTTTCCTTGTCGTGCCTGAGATCAGCCTTGCAGCCGCATAGCACTACTGGAGCTGATCCTCCATGGGTGCGGACTTCTCTATACCACTGTGAAACAGAAGAAGATGGTTAGTTGATCAAAGGAAGAAGAGATGAAGAGCCGAAACAAAACTTAAGGTATAATTATAAGGGACTAAAATATTACAAAGAGAAAGCAGAATTTTTTGAATTTGGGTGTTTGACTGTTGTTGAAATGTAGATATTTAATTATGACATGCGAAAATATAACATTATTGAATAACAAATATGAAAAAAGAAATTCAATATGTATTAAAACAAGTTAATTATGAGCTACTTAATTGTGACTCTAGCTATCTCTTTCTAAAACGAAATTTTCTATGGCGTGAGTATGGCGCTATAGAAATGTGACGTCACGTTTCTATAGCACTCTCCTTGTCTAATTAGTAAGTTTGATGTTCTATATCGCTGAAAATATGCAAGATATTTGAAAATAAACACATATGTTGTGTTGCTAGTAGTTAAATGAACATTTTAAGTCAATAAAAAAATTCAGTCAAATACCCAATTCCGAAAACTCTTTGAGGAATCTTGTCCCTATTCTCGTTATGACAAGCTTTTAGGACAAATCTTGCAAGCTTAATTTGACGCACTTCCCAGTGTCCGTTGGAGCTGAAATTTTGTATACAGGTTTTGTTTAGATGACAATACAATAAGTATTTAAGTACAGTCAGCAAAAAAATCTTGTCATGAAAATAAAATTTTTATTCCAATAAACTAATCTATTTTTCTTCGAATAAAGCAAACAAGATTGCTTAACTTTGATTATTACTTAACTAATATAATATTAATATCAACAATAATACCAAGTTATGATGTTCGATGTAAATTCTAAGATTAGTATTTACCATGATTTATAAGTTGAGTTCACTGACGTGGTTGTTAATTAACATTTCGTGTAATAAAATGGAATTTACACGCTATTATATGTTCATTAATTAATTACGTTCTATTTTGTCTATTCAGCTTGAATTGATTATCATGTTCTCGCAATGTTATTGATAAAATTATTGCGCCTAATTATAAATGAAATTTGAAAATTTAATCTAATAATACCCATACTTACATCATCACATAAATGAAAGTTTAAATAAATAATTTTGTCACAAATAAAACCTTTAAAAAAGATACAGCCAAAAAGGATGATTAACTTATTGGGGAAAAGAGTTCGTGGCACAAACTTATCACCCGAAAGAAGAAGGTAAAAGACGTGATAAAAAACTATTTGTATATGTGGGCCCCACTTAGCAATACTACAGCCTTCTCTGTAGCAATACAAAATTACCTTACAAAAAGTACGCTATTTTTCATAAGACTTTCCTTCGGTGCAGTTAAGTTAAAGACTCAAATCCAATCCAAGGTTTTAATATTAATCTTCATGAACGCCGGGACCCTGATCTTGCTGCCACTGGGAAACTGCATTTTTGTATTTTTAAATGTTATATTTTTTGGTGTTATACATTGTAAAAGTTCAATATTTAGAAATATAATTTTGTATGTATTTAAAATGTAATTAAGATGATAATAATAATAATAACCTGCGTATTCGATATTCTTTAGACACTTTTAGTAGAGAATAGGATTTCAAGAGGAGAGTTATGAAATCTAGGCAACAAACACACTAAACTAACACAAAAGTCACTACACCGCGCATACGAAGTCGCGGGCAACAGCTAGTAATAATAATAAAACACTCAATAGATAAAACCAATTACAAAGAAAGAAACATAACAAAAGCACAGAAAGCATACAAGGCGGGCTTATTGCTAAATAGCAATTTCTTCCAGGCAACCTTGGGTGAAAGAAAAGTAAGGTAAAGGACAGTGGGGAGTGGGTGCAAATACAGGATAGGATATTTGATACAGATTTTAATATCTGTAGTTAGTGGGTTTGCGAAATGGTTTACCTTGACAGCGGCGGTGTGCAACGACTCCGGCTCGGCGATGTTGAAGCACAGCATGAAGATGCGCGCATCCTGGTACGCCAGTGGTCTGACGGTGTCGTACGCCGTCGTGCCTACAAATAAAACAATAATTTGGTCAGTCATTGTCTTCCCAAATGCCAAATGTCGCGGGAAAACATACAAATAGATTGTACTGACACAGAATATATCATAGTACCTTACGGTACAGAAATTTCACTCCCAAGTTTAGGTATGATAAACGCAAGCGTCCGGTCAACG
This sequence comes from Crambus lathoniellus, assembly GCA_949710035.1. Lineage (NCBI taxonomy): Eukaryota > Metazoa > Arthropoda > Insecta > Lepidoptera > Crambidae > Crambus > Crambus lathoniellus. The sequence continues at coordinate 4,939,117 of OX453296.1, forward strand.
GACTAGTCTCAATAGGCTGGCACTCGCTCGACTTTGTCGCACACGCAGCGCACGCACCCCCATGTGTCGCCATCTGTCTCGCTTCGCGTGTATTACTTTCACGGATAAAGTAGTACCTCTGACAGCCCTAGCAGATTGAAGCGAGACGGCCAACAGTTATTGTACTATGAACGCTATACGCAATGCAAAGGGTTGAAATTAGATGGTTTTCCAGAATAGTATGTTCCGCTTGTATGGAAGTGAGACAGGCCTGGTACTGAACAAGTTCCTGAAAGGTGGTTTACTCAGACATACAGGGTGTTTGTTTAGAGATGTACATCACTTCAGGGGGTGAAATTACCCATCAATACAATCAACTTTTACCATGGAACCAATTGTGATATCGCGAAAAAAGAAATCGGCTGTTTCACACAAAAGTGCAAAACTAAATGGGCCAAGATGTATGGAACAGCTGATTTTGTTTTCGCGATATCGCACTTGGTCCCATAGTAAAAGTTGATTGTATTGATGGGTACTTTTACCCCCTGAATTGATGTACATCTTTAAACAAACACCCTATATACAGGGTGTTTTTCTATAAGTGCAATTCCTCTTAGATGGTGATTGTGCTCATGAATATGAACAACTTTTACTATGGGGCCAACTCTGCAACTCAACAAAAAAAAAACAGCTGTTTCATACAATTTGTTAATACCTACCTGACCCCCGAGCACGCAATTGTAACTTTAAGTCACCCTTAACGTATACTTTACTGATACAGAAATTAACCTGTCTTTTTGTCTTTCGATTGGCGTTTTCAAAACGCAAATCGGTCGGATACTTTTTGAGTTATAAGAATTTTTCTTGGTAAAATAAAAACGCCCAAGCGTTCTTTTTTTTGCTCGATTAGGGTGGAATTTGGCATTCGGGGATTATTAATTTTTGTCTTTCGATTGGCGTTTTCAAAACGCAAATCGGTCGGATACTTTTTGAGTTATAAGAACTTTTCTTGGGAATAGAAAAACGCCCAAGCGTTTTTTTTGAAAAAAAAAAACGCCGGTCGTCCGGTAAGCGGATTTTCGGTTCCGAAAAGTCGTTTCCCGGCTGGTCGACGGTACCCATTAGGCTTCCGACTCGCGCTAAATTCTGACCCTTAAGTAAACTTTTTTTTTTTTTTTTTTTCTTTTTTTTTTTTTTTTTTTTTTTTTTTTTTTTTTTTTTTTTTGACTCAAAATTTTAAAAAATTCATTACAAATTCATTATTTAACTAACTGTAATTCTGGTTTTTAAATTTACTTTCAACTGCCTCTAAGCCATCTTCTAACATATTTTGCATCTATTTATCCCTCAATTTCATTAAGTTATTTCAATTTTTCTCACTTTTTCACGAAAAACCCTTAATTTTCACCCAAAAAGCCTTAGTAACTTTTTCTTTTCCATATCTCATTTTGTTCTTTTTGCCTTACGTCTTTTTGTAGTACAAATTTTTTTTTTGGTTCTGTTTCGTGTTAAACAGTTTTCTTAGCATCGCTTATCTACTCCTTTTTAAATCATTTTCCTCATCCAAAAAATGGATTTTTGGCTAACGTTTTAATCTTTAAATTTTAACTTAACCTAACCTTAATCTAAGCACTCTTAGATTAAAAATTATCAGATACCCTAACTTCTAACCTAACCTAAACTTAACTTTTTCAGATTTTCCTTAATAACAACTAGATTTTTGGTTGCAGCTTATCTGCATACATACAAAACGCGTTTATCGCACAAGTAGTTTACAAAATAACACCGATCGTAATTTTAATGAAACCTAACTTTTTAGCTAAATTCTAAATTTTCACCTTTTTCTCCATATACTTACCTTCTTACCCTAAACTACGTGTTTTATTATAAAATGGCGGACTCTTCGTTTACATCGATCAACGATACGCTCGATGATTCGGTCGTTACCACCAACGTCGAGGATGAATCAGAAGAAAACGAGCTATACCGACTCAGAAATAGGAATAATACCCGTATTGTTCATGGGCTGAGAAAAGATGTCACTAAACTCGCCCATGCTATTATCACAGAACTGGGATTTCAACCAGACGTCACCCCAAAACTCACTGATAAGGACTTAGAGCCCAAAGGTGCAGGAACCCGCTCTACCACCAGAGTAAATAAAGTTAATGTTTGGAAATTTGTCAAACAAATTGAGGAGCAAATGAACGAGACTATTGATGCCTTTCAAAGGGAATGCTTGAGAATCGAGGACATGCAAAAAGCTAGAGAGAAAAACCGCACCCTGATTGAGACTAAAATCAATTTGCAAGAGGAAATCTCGAAGCTAGTCCGTGAATCAATTTCCACCGAAGTCTCCAAAATACAGGAAACGGTAATTGCGACCATTAAGGAAAACACTCCGGCAACCTCTCCTGTATCGACAATGACCACGTCTGTACCCGCTATTTCTTATGCGGCCATGGCCTCCCGACAATTTAAGCCCCCCGCGACTAAGATGTCTAAACCTGCCATTATCTTGACAAACAAGGACACCAAAAAGACTGCAGAGGACACTATTAAGGATTTCAGCCGTACCATGAATTTCAAACAATTAAATTTTGCACCCGCCAAAATACAGCGCTTATCCCAGGGAAAAATAAAAGTCGAATTCGACTCTCCGGAGCATAAAGACCGCACGCTGCAAAAACTTAAGGACAGCGCTGAAACCCAGACGGTTGCAGAACCCGCTAAGTCACTAAAGCCCATGGTGACTCTCAAGGGCATTCCTACGGACATACCACGAGAGGATCTCACCGCCTATATCCGAAGCCAGAACCCAGAAATTGCAGAGATGAGCACACCTGAAGAGATTGTCTTTCGATTCGAAAGGAGAAACCGCAATCCCCAACTCTACAATGCGGTCTTCATTACTTCCCCCAGGGCTTTTCGCGCAATTATGACCACAGGGAAGATCAATGTGGACTACTCACGTGTGCACGCCGACGAGTTTTCCCCCTTCCTCCAATGCCACAAGTGCCTACAATTCGGTCACACGAAAACGCACTGCAAGGAGGAGAAATCGCCGTGCCCGCATTGCTCTTCACTTGAGCACACTTTGGATAATTGCCCCCACAAGGGCAATGATAAAGCGGCTAAGTGCTATAATTGCGCTTCCCATAACCAGCGTTTTAATGCAAAGGCGGATGTTGTCCATCCCGCCACGTCCGAAAAATGTCCTCGTCTTAAGGCTATGAAAGAGAGAATAAATAACAGAGTGGATTACGGTTATCATTATATTCAACCATAGGATTATGATCGCCCAGTGTAACACGGACAGATCGAGAAAAAGCTACCATGAATTTATTCTCTCTTTCATAAATGGTCCATATAAGATCGGACTAATACAGGAGCCATACATTGGCAATAAGGAAACGGTTAAGCCGCACCGAGGCTTAGATCTCTACCAATTTGGCCTGAAAGACATGCCGGTTAAAGCTTGCATCATTGCTAAACCTGAAGTTGGACCCATTATTGGTGAAGCCCGGTATTCGTCGCCCAATCTTGCTGTTGTCACACTTACCATTGAAGGCAGGCCCATCACCATTGCCTCCGCATATGTCGAGCCTAAAAACGATCACAACAAAACATTGGAGCGAATTGACTACCTGGCTAAATCCTTCCAACATCAAAGCCTGGTGATTGGTGGGGACCTGAATGGCTGGAACCCTTTGTGGGGATCAGTAAAAACTAATCCTAGGGGTAGGGATGTACTTGAAATAGCCATGGCTAATGATTTAAACATCTGCAACAATGGCACTACCCCCACCTTCGAAACTGTATCGTACCGTCTTCCTCGCACCTCTATAGTGGACATTACTCTGGCATCTGATGCAATTTACGGCTTTATAACGGATTGGCAAGTCAACATCACAGTATGCAAATCATCGCAACACAATGCTATCGAATTTGCACTCAATCTCGGCAATTGTCACAGTCATATTCCACAGCAAACCTCTACCTTTCTGTATAAAGCTGACAAAGCAAACTGGCACTCCTTTAAAAATCAATTGGACGAAAGCATCACTGCATCTGGCCTTTTAGAACTAGACATACCAAATTGCACTTCAGATGAGTTGGACAGGGCAATAGATCTTTATTTAAAATATATCCATGAAGCGTGCAGGGGTTCTATTCCCACTAGGAAAAGGGGCGCAAAAATAAAGGCGCCTTGGTGGACTGAAGATCTAGAGTCTAAAAAACAGGAATTAATTCAATTGCACAGACAACTCCATACGGCTAAAAGACTCCGACAACCCATGGCTGACATTATTGTGCGACAAACAGCCGCTAAGGAGGCATACGCAGCGGAAATAAAGGCTCAATCGATCAAACATTTTCGTGAGTTCTGCGAATTGCAAACCAAAGAGAATGTTTGGTCGATGACCAATCGATTGCTCAAAGAAGCCTCACCTAGACAACCGCCTACCACTATTAAAGTAGGTAACAGGTTTACTACCAATGGTCAGGAAACTGCGGAGGCCATCCTCAATTACTTCTATCCTGATGATGAAGATGACACGCAGGAAAGACATCGCCAACTCAGATCAGAACAAAATATCCCACCTGACACACCTGATGATGATCCATTCACGCCTGAAGAGGTGTTGGAGTGTTTAAGTCACATGAATCCGAAGAAGGCCCCCGGGCTCGATGGTCTCACTTCTGACATCTGCAAACAAGCCGCCACAGCATTTCCTGAGCTACTTACCACCATTCTCAACAGATGTCTGGCGCTCCATTACTTCCCAAGGGTATGGAAAGAAGCCTATGTGAAGGTCATACCTAAACCAGGAAAAGATGACTATACCGCACTTAATTCTCTTCGCCCCATAGGACTTCTTCCTGTTTTCGGCAAACTGCTGGAGAAACTTTTTATCCGCCGTGTGAACTACGCTGCAGCCACGGCCCATAAGAACAACCCCATGCAATTTGGTTTCACTGAGCAGCGTGGAACAATTGACGCTTTAAACACTGCACTCAACAAGATCCAAGAATCGAGGGCGAGGGGTGAAGCCACCATTGCTGTCTCCTTAGATATAAAATCTGCTTTTAATAACGCCTGGTGGCCAGTTATGTTTCACCAATTAAAACGGAAAATGTGTCCCAAAAATATTTTCGGTCTCATTCAGAGCTACGTCCAGGATAGATCTGTCATACTGGACCACGCAAATTGCCGAGTCAGCAAGGGAATGACCAAAGGTTGTATCCAGGGATCAGCATGTGGACCGATCCTCTGGAATATAACGTTAGATGACCTTTTTGAGATGCAATTACCATCAGGCTGTCATCTTCAGGCTTTTGCTGACGATGTGCTTTTAATAGCTTCTGCAAAGAACAACCGTACTCTTGAGCAAAAGGTTAATTTGGCATTGGAGCGCATTTATAGCTGGGGAATAGAAACCAAATTAACCTTCGGCCCCGAGAAAACTCAGCTGATAGCTTTCAACCCCAAGGCAGAATCAGCAAATATAACCATGGCTGGGAAATCACTTACCTTTTGCGACGAAATAAAACTACTTGGAGTCATAGTCGATAAGCGGCTAACGTTTCGATCACATGTGCGGTATATTTGTGGGAAAGCGACTAGGGTTTTTCAGCGCCTTTGTCTATTTACTAGACCGACTTGGGGGGCGCATCCAGAAAACGTGAGTACCATTTACCGCCAGGTGATCGAGCCGATAATCACTTACGCTGCTGGGATATGGGGTAAAGCGGCTGAAAAACTCTACGTGAGCAAGCTGTTAAATGGCGTTCAAAGAGGATTTGCTATCAAGGCCATTCGTGGATTCCGCACCATTTCCACGACAGCAGCACTAGCCCTAGCGAGATTCATACCCCTGGATTTGAGGGTACTCGAAGTACATGCCATGGAAAGCACACGCATCACGGGCATTTTCCGGGAGTTGCCCGATGATATTCAGCTCGAAAGACCCACTGAACCTACTGCATTAGCACACCCCAGCCAGCGCATTTCACCTGACTTCGAGATAGCGACTTCCCAGGCACAAGTTGACCGACTGCATTGCGGAGAAGCGTACGCTATATACACCGATGGGAGCAAGCAGGAGGACTACACCGTCGGGGCTGCTCTTATCTGTTACGCTCCTGGAGCAGATCGGCCCACAATCACCCGGAAACTGAAGCTTCACAAAGTGTGTAGCGTGTTCCAGGCGGAGCTATTAGCAATTTTGCACGCATGCCGGCTTGTTGAGAGGAAAAACTGGAGTAAGGCAGTAATTTTTTCCGACTCCATGTCGTCCCTCCAAGCAATCAGAGACCGTAGCAGCAAGCACAGCTTCGTCGCGGAGATCCACGAGATAATGATGCGGAAACCAAGCACAATTAGCTTCGCCTGGGTAAAAAGTCACATCGGCATATTAGGAAACGAGGCGGCTGACGTCGAAGCTGGGAAGGCAGCAGGACTACGACGCAGCCCAGATTACGCTCAGTTTGCCCCGTCATACGTGAAAACTCGATTGAGAGCCGCATCTCTTGCAACTTGGCGGGATAGATACATTACAGCGCCCCAAGCCAGTGTCACTAAATCCTGGCTACCATCTGTGGAAGACTGCTGGACTGCGATAAACGCCTTTGGCGTATCTTTTGAGTTAACGCAAGTTCTAACAGGACATGGCTATCACAAGGCCTATCTGCATCGTTTTAAAATTACGGAAGACGATGCATGCCCTTGTGATGCCCACACCCCACAAACTCTTGATCATCTCTTATTAGAGTGTCATAGATACGACGCAGCACGACACAACCATATAATGCTGTGTCGTAACCTCAAAATCGACCCCATAAACATTCTGGAAATAATTAAAAAAGAAGCAATAAGAGAATCATTTTTGAAACTAGTCAAAACAATAATAAATACACTTAAAAAATACAATAATACGTAAAATATAATAATGAACCAGAACCAACATTTGCAGAGAATTAAATATATTATATAATATACCTACATATATATCTATGCATTATCACAGCAGAGTCTTTCAAAAGAATGGCAGTATCCAATCGCAGCCATTCATTCAATGTGAAAATAAACACAAAACAGTCTTTAAATAGTAAAATGAGAACAAAATAATATTAGGAAAAAAAAAAAAAAAAAAAAAAAAAAAAATACCTACCTGACCAGAATGTATGGAACAGCAGATTTTTTTTTGTGAAGTTACAGAGTTGGCCTCATAGTAAAAGTTGTTCATATTCATGAGTACAATCACCACCTAAGAGGTATTGCACTTATATAAAAACACCCTGTATTAGTATTATGGTGTTTTAAATTTTGCAGGAAGGATCTGCGTACTGAGTAGTCGAGCCGTACATGTCGACTTCGTGCGCCTAGCTCGAAGTCGACATCATGTTGGTTGTAACTTCCATTCCACAATGGAATATTTTGCGCCATGACACAGCGATAGGTAAAGTAAAAATCTTAACATTTTGGCATTCTTAAAATGATACAAACAATTTCGAAAATCTATTATGAAGCTTATGTGTTCCCCTATAGATAACTATAACCTAGGTCTCTTCAAGGCCGGATAGTAAACAGGCATCTCCTGGGCAAGCATGCAACATCTAAGACCACATCCTGTTAATAAACAAGATGGTGGTCAAATGCCTGCCCAGTTTCATATAAATAGGTTTTTAGTAAAAATTACATTTTTATGACAAGTTTTTTTGCTGACTGTACTTTAATATTTGTATTGTCATCTGAACCAAACCTGCATACAAAATTTCCGCTCCATCAGACACTGGGAAGTGGGTCAAATTAAGCTTGCAAGATTTGTCTTGCCGGTTCTTCTCGCTACAAGGTCTCCTGGATTTGCGAACCGATGGCGTAGCTTCATTGACGTTCATAAGTGTTGTTAAACAAACCTAAATTGAATAAACGATATTGAATTTTGAATTTTGAATTTTGTCCCCCACTAACTAACTAACTAACATGGCAAGTTAATAAAAAGCTTGTAAAAAGCATTACCTTTGTTTGCTACATCAATTTGCTAGTTATTTTCAGAATGAGAACCACATAAATATATTTTTCTAAAGCTGTTTAAACTAACAAATCCGAGGGCAATAGCCTGCTGTAAAAATAACAATCATGTGCTGTTTATTTTCAGCTTACAGTTTCCATTAACGTTATCGTGTTGTTTTAACCGGCCAGTTATTTATTATACTCGTTAATTTAATACAATGTGGTTAATAAACCCGATTAGGTACTCTAGAGTTTTCGGTTAAATCTGAAAAGTTTGATGAACTTTATTATATTATTATAGAAATTAACAGCATTCAAGAATATTTAGAATATAAGTTGAATTAGTTATTAATTAGTTCGCCTTGCTATTTTTTATTATTTTTATTAATATGGTGTAAATGCCTGAAAAGGTAGAAATAAGTGATTCAGTTTTGTATTTAGCACTAAGATCTGTTTTTGTAACCTTGTTTCTTTTATACAATAAATATTTACGTACTTAATTAACAACAGAACCCTTATTTGGCCATTGAAAGGATTTCCACTTAAAAACTATGGTTTGACCGAAAGCGCTGGACCGCTCCCCACCTAGCAGCGCCTTCCAAATAAGCGGTACAGCGGTTTTGGTCAAATTATAATCTATATATATAAATGAATCCCTATTTCCCTTGGTCACGACATCACGCGTGAACGGCTGAACCGATTTGGCTAATTTTGGTCTTGAAATGTTCGTGGAAGTCCAAGGAAGGTTTTAACGGTGAGAAAATAGGGGAAGGAGGGGTAAGTAGGGGTAGAGTAGAAGTAGGGTAGGGTAAAGGTAGGGTAGGGTAGGGGTAGTGTAGGGGTATGGTAGGGTGGAGTAGGGGGTAGGGCCACGGGAACGAAGTTGCGCTGGGTCAGCTAGTAAAACATAAATTTTTTACTGTGTCTAGAAAATATTTACGCGGATTTAGATGAAAAAAATGGAAGCTCGTTGAATTCTTTTACATGGGTATCATTCGTGTACTGCCAGCTCTACATGTTGGCCAATATTGTGGCCAAAAACTCGCCAATTCATCGTAGTGGACTGGTTTTGTAGCAAATAATGTTTTTAAAGTTCTTACCAAGGAGGTTATGTACGGTAGTTAGGTACGGTTATGACGCGGTTTTACCCGCGTGGTACCCGTTCCCGTGGGAATATCGGGATGAAATATAGCCTATGTCACTCGGGAAGAATGTAGCTTTCTAATGATGAAAGAATTTTCTAAATCGGTCCACTAGTTTGGAGCCTATTTAATGCAAACAAACAAACAATCAAATCTTTCCTCTTTATAATATTAGGATAGACATATTAAAGTCAATTACATAATGCATCAAAATACTGCCAAAAGTAAAGTTGTTATAAAATAATTGTAATAACGTTAAAAGGTATAATCGCTTTAAACATTTTACCTACTTTATATCAGGAATAAACATCAAAGTTTACGTTACCTTTATGTTTTGTTTCGTTTCCTGTTTTGTGCTAACAGTAGAAATAAGTACTTCGCAAATATTTGGAGAGGACGCGCGAAAATATAAAAAGTTGATTCATTTTCATCTGCCTACATTTTTTGCTCAGATTTTCTCCTAAGCAAATTATTTACCTGCTTCAGCTTTTTTATGAGGCTAAGTTCCTTAAACTTTGACTTTATAATAATTTCTCTCTTTCTTTACGACTAGTGGCAGCAACCTTAAAAATCAAAACTCATTAATCGCCCCCCTAATTTAAAACGTAATAAACAAATGAAATGCCTTATAAGCTTAATTTGATTGCAGAATAAACATTTTACAAGAGCATAACATAATAATCCACCAGAATTTACATCGAATAATTTTTTTTTATGTAAACGACGACTTGTGTTTGGCGATATCGCGAACTTGCGACAGTTACGCCTTGTAGCAATGAGTGACGCGATCAGTCATGTATTTGGCGGAAGTGAGAATAAACGAGCCCAGCTCTTTAACCTGTTGCTATCGGTTCGTAGGTGTGCATATTAACCAATGAGGAGCTTCGACCAACCATAACACCTAGGTCTGAGGAGATATTAATTCTAGGAAAAATGTGATAGTAAAAAAAAAAAACTTTATTATAGATGTCCTATACTTACAAAATTGCATTGTGAATGCATAAAAATAATATAAAATCTCAATATGGCTGTTTCATCTTAATCGATTGTTAAACATTTGTAAAAATGTTTCTTTCGGATGCGAGGGTTTCCTCACATTGATGAAGCAACGCTGGCCTACAGCGTAACAAGTGATAGCAAAATTCGACGAGTCGTGTAAGCCTTTCGGTAGCTTAGTTGGTCAGAGCATCGGGCCGGATTCCCGGAGGCGCGGGTTCGAATCCCGCCTGAAAGCTACTTATAGGGCTCGTGGTTTTTTACTATCACATTTTTCCTATACTTACAAAAAATTGCATTGTGAATGCATAAAAATAATATAAAATCTCAATATGGCTGTTTCATCTTAATCGATTGTTAAACATTTGTAAAAATGTTTCTTTCGGATGCGAGGGTTTCCTCACATTGATGAAGCAACGCTGGCCTACAGCGTAACAAGTGATAGCAAAATTCGACGAGTCGTGTAAGGGCGTTTGTGCACTACACTGAATTTTACCGATCCGGCGGTCCGTGTTTTTACGGACCGGCGTGGCATGAAAAACACGGATGGTTAGCTTGTGCACTTGTCCGGCTTTTTACTGGCCGGGGCAGCGCAGTGATCTCTTTGAAACTACACTCTACGGACGCGTTTTAAACGAGAGGAATAATGAGTTCCTTGGAACGTCGGCAATTACTTGCTTTATTGCTTTATGTACGAAGACGTAGAAGACAGAAAGAATTTTGGGTTCATCCTCTTATCAGTGAAAGGTACCTGCGGGGTCATTTTACCGAAATCACAATAAATTGAGGCAGGATGAAAAATTATTTTTTAACTACTATCGAATGTCTACGGCTAGCTATATAACAAAAAAAATTTCATCAAAATCCGCTTAGTAGTTTTTGCGTGAAACACGGACAACAGACAGACAGACAGACAAACAAAAATTTCAAACACCATATTTTTGGTGCTAGATATGTTACGTGTTATTGGTGAGAAAGGCGCTTAAATTCATTTTGGCGTGCGTTAATTTATTTGCGATAACTCCTAAGATATTCATTTAAATTATATGGTGTAAAAGAGTAAAATAATGTGCATAAAATGTTTAAAGCAACTAACGTATTTAGATTGATAAGGGTTAATACTGTATCTGTTTAAATAGCTTTCCAAATTAACGCATTGTTCGTAACCATTTTTAAGAGATAATATGGCTATAATATGCTATCCTTAAAAGATAGACATATGCTATCGCGGACTTTTTTGTAGATCTATAGAAGAGAAATATCCCAATATGCATTATTTTTTTAAACCTCGAAAGGATTAGGCAGCGTTTTTGCTGAAAGCTCCAGCGGCTTGCCGTTTGCCGGCACTTTCGACAATTATCGTTATATTTCTACCAATTTACACAAAACTTTCATAAATTATATATTAAAACCTTTCTGAAGAACTACGCTACCTATTAGTGAAAACCGCATGAAAATCTGTTTCGTAGTTTTAAAGATTTAAGCATATATAGGGACAGACAGACGGGAAGCGACTTTGTTTTATACTATGTAGTGATTTATGATTAAAATACAACCATCCGTTTTTTTCCGGACGGTAAAATTCAGTGTAGTGCACAAGCGTACATATGTTTTTCATTGCCGTCATCTCGGAACGGAAAAAAACGGTCCGGAATGGGGAAAAGTAAAATGACGGACGGTAAAATTCAGTGTGGTGCACAAGCGCCCATATGTTTTTCATTGCTGCCATATCGGTCCGGAAAAAACCGGATCGCCGGATCGGTAAAATTCAGTGTAGTGCACAAACGCCCCAAGCCTTTCGGTAGCTTAGTTGGTCAGAGCATCGGGCCGGATTCCCGGAGGCGCGGGTTCGAATCCCGCCTGAAAGCTACTAATAGGGCTCGTGGTTTTTTACTATCACATTTTTCCTATACTTACAAAATTGCATTGTGAATGCATAAAAATAATATAAAATCTCAGATATTAATTCGTTCAACATTACTTTACAATACTTTTATCCACTGTACAGTCTCGTGTACCAACCTTCCTTGGTCACGTTTCGAGAAGCGCCTTGTCATCCAGGGGAAGTAGAAAGCACCAGAGCGCGCGGGAGGTCACCTAAGCGTTGGACCGATCAGATCAAGTCTATTGTGGGCGGGTCCATTAACGAGTGCAGTAGGATGAATTCGAGTAGAGTAAAATGGCGAGGCATCGTGCGGCGTGCTGTATATGCCCCCTCCACTTCCATGACTACATGACGACCATGACCGCTCTATCAAGAGTGCATCGATGAAGAAGAGAAGAATTCGTTAAAACGTCATTTCAATGGTTTAAATAATTTTAACACTATTTATACTTACTGTTAATCCTAGAAAGTCCGACTACTGGTGATGGGCTGACTACTGGGTGTTTTACCTAGTTGTTTTATCTTGTACAATTTTATGTGAAGAAAAATTTGCATACTGAATTCATAAAAAAGGAATCCTTCATAATCATATTAGGTACTTATCTAAAATTCAATGCAAATCTACATCGTTCCCATCGCTTTTTTAAATTTACAGTAAAATTACCATTAGCTTAGCCAGGAGCAGAGGATCTACCGGCTAAACATTATGGGTATGGATATAGGCTTCATTTGACATTTGAATCCCATATTATGCCAAAATGAGGACAAAATATGGGCTTCAAATGTCAAATGAAGCCCATGTCCATATCCATATTTTTTTTGCCGGTACTGGGGCAGGAGTTGAGTAACCTCAACTCCATACACCAAACGAAATTAGCTTGCTTACAAAGGTTTGATAATTTCAGCCTACGGGTCACTAATTGGCAAAATTATTCTAAGTCAATGGCTCATTAACGAGGTAATATGTCAAATTGTGGGCGGAAGGTTGGCTAAACTGAAATGCACCTCTACAGTAGGGCTACCATAAATGCTGAGACGCCGACCGGGACTTTTAGAACAGAAATAGGGAAAAACATGACAATTAAAAAAAACTCATAAAGAATTAAAGAAACTGTAATAAAAAAATTAGCGAAAGCAACTCTTTTTTTCTACTCTACGTTTTCGGTGACACTTTTCTTTGCCCATTCATATTTTTCGGTAGGTTTGACCTTTTTTAGTAATTCCTTTTCCCCTTTTATGTACTTATAAAATTCGGTGCACGTCATTTTATAATTATAAACGCATTGAATGATTTTTTCGAATGTGCTTACACTGAGTGAATTTAGTTCTATCGTCCACTGCGATGAAATTAACGAAAACACTCGTTCTACATAAGCATTGTGGCCTGGGGTTGCAATAAACATATTGACACATTTTAAGTAAATTTGCTTTTCTTTCTTGTTCTTCGGTAAGTACCTATTTTTTAAAAATAATTTCCATTTTTCTTGCTAAGTATATTTCATTGAATGCATGCTAACCGGGATAGAACACTTCAAACCGGGACTGTGCCGGTGTACCGGGACGAATGGCAACCCTAACCTACAGTGAACGTCATGCTATATAGTATGATACATCAAATTTCTCAGCCAATTAAGCGCTCAATGTGTATAAAGTTAGGGTTCAAAATAAGCAACATTAATGAAACAGTTGCTTTGAGCCTGGGAATGGGTTGACTATACCTATACTATGGTACCACTGAATATCATAGTAATAATGCCTCATGCTGAGCGGTTACCTAAGAATATCGTGAGTCATAAGTTTATTACAAATTGAGAAATGATATTCATATCATAGACCATTAATTTAGAATGAGAATTTTGGCTATTAGCTTTTTAATATTAGATGCTAGCTATTAGTCCCACCAAGTCTCACACTCCTGTCTGTTCCGGTGACAGCTGTGACCGTGACTGAGGAGCCACTTGCAATGCGAAATTAGTAGTCCGATTGTGTTATTGGATTCTTTCCGTAATACGTATGTATGCAGATGGTATTTGAGCCTAAAGAAATATTAACAGAGAAATTAGAAGCAATTTTATGTTTTCACATTTAAGTAGGTTAAAATCTCAACTTCTAGCAAGAAATGAGTTTTTCTAACTGTATTAACTTATTCTACCTAGTAATAGGTAGGTACGCATACAGAAAGAAATGAGGCTAAGGAACTATTCTCAAAGAAATTAGAAACGATTTTCACGCGCTCACGGCACGTCAAAAATGACTAACTTGCCGTTGGAAATATTCCTGGGTTCTTGGACATCCTGAATTACTGTACAATAGTGCCCAATTTGCGACGGGGGAATTTTCCGGACGTCTCCATACAACGAATATCCTCGTTGATCGGACTATCGCTGGACTGTCGTATGAAGACTATTTTAGTTTCAAAGATTAAGTAGGTACTAACTTTCCGCCCGCGGCTTCGGCCCGACTACACACGACGTTATGCCGCGGGAATGTGATATTTTTTCGGGATAAAAAGTAGCCTATGTTCCTCTCCAGGCTACAAAGTATCTGTATGGTTTTATATTATTTTTATGCATTCACAATGCAATTTTGTAAGTATAGGAAAAATGTGTGATAGTAAAAAACCACGAGCCCTATAAGTAGCTTTCAGGCGGGATTCGAACCCGCGCCTCCGGGAATCCGGCCCGATGCTCTGACCAACTAAGCTACCGAAAGGCTTACACGACTCGTCGAATTTTGCTATCACTTGTTACGCTGTAGGCCAGCGTTGCTTCATCAATGTGAGGAAACCCTCGCATCCGAAAGAAACATTTTTACAAATGTTTAACAATCGATTAAGATGAAACAGCCATATTGAGGTTTTATATTATTTTTATGCATTCACAATGCAATTTTGTAAGTATAGGAAAAATGTGTGATAGTAAAAAACCACGAGAAATAATATAAAACCTCAATATGGCTGTTTCATCTTAATCGATTGTTAAACATTTGTAAAAATGTTTCTTTCGGATGCGAGGGTTTCCTCACATTGATGAAGCAACGCTGGCCTACAGCGTAACAAGTGATAGCAAAATTCGACGAGTCGTGTAAGCCTTTCGGTAGCTTAGTTGGTCAGAGCATCGGGCCGGATTCCCGGAGGCGCGGGTTCGAATCCCGCCTGAAAGCTACTTATAGGGCTCGTGGTTTTTTACTATCACACATTTTTTCTATAAGTATCTGTATCCCAAATTTCATCCAAATCCGTTCAGCCGTTTTGGCGTGATTGTGTTACGAACATACAAACATCCAAACATCTAAACATCCAAACATCTAAACTTTCACATTTATAATATGAAGTAGGATGTTAATTTTCGATAAACAATATACTAGACTAGATGAAGGCTCACGAACTAAATGAAAACTTTATTTGGCACAGACTGACTTTTTTTAAATCGGAGAAATATTATTTAAATTTTTTGTTTTTTTTTATTACTGAAAAATGGAAAATGAAGTATTTAGAAGAAATCGACCCGTCTCACAACCAGCTGAGCTGGTTGGTCCCATCGGAGCTGGTTGTGAGACGGGTCGATTTTTTCTAAATATTTCATTTTCCATTTTTTCGGAGAAAAAAGGTTAAGAATGTTACGATCTTTACTTACCCCCCGTAAGTAAAGATCTACCGACTATAAATATGGTTAGGAGATAGATAGATAGATAGATAGATAAGATCATTTATATGCATCACAAACATAACATGCACATAAACAAAAGAAAAGGAAGGATAAGCAAACCAACTACTTACTGACTAACAAAGCAGGTATATAATTAAGCAGGTATATGTGCGCATGTTTGTCACAGCGACGCAAAGAGGCAAAAGCTCAGCGTATATTTTGCCCCGAAAGAACAAAACACTGGTTTTCAGCTTTCGCCCGTAGAAAAACGCGAGGGGACGCATTAACAAAATCGGACGCCCTTTTATTAATTTAAAAATATCATCTATTTAACAAAATTGATTAAAAAATAATAAAATATAAGTAATAAAATTTGATAAAATTGAAATTGAATTGAGAAATTGAATTAGTAAGTAAAAATGTAAAATTTCTAAATAATAAAAAAAATCAAATAATAATAAGCCATTTAGTGTAATATAAATAAAATATATTATCATGCCTTGAATAAATAAAATAATTTAAATAGAGTAATTCTTGAATAATAATAGATTGATGGTGAAAGGAAGTCAAAGTCAAAAAAAAAATTGAAGCTCATATTTTGTCCATAGATGGGCATAACAACGGTCTTCAAATGTCAAAAGAAGCCCAAGTCCATCTTCGATCAAAAATAACACCTAGGTCTAGATACATAGTTTGAGTGACAAACACGGCTGAGAAAATATAAGTAGTTCCTGTCATTTGTGACATAATTAACCTTTTTTCTCAGCTATAAAAAGTTTTGATTTAGTTCGTGATTAATTTAATTAATTAATTAAATTTAATTCCTTCTATATTACTAGTTTTGTAGCGGGAATATTTTTTCCCGTACCAGTGTGCTGGTAATGTAAATTGGTTTTGTACGGGGAACAAGGCATTTTTTAGCCGGTAGCCTCCAATTAACTACTGTAAATCGGTCACAATGAGTTTTCCACCGATTATTTACATTTATTTGTCCATTAAACTATTTGATTCCTTGTTTAGTTTAAAATTGTTTACTGTTTTAGGTAATAAGCAAAATTGTACTTAATTTAAGCGGTATTCTGTATTGTGATGGAAAGTAACCTTACTATTATGTGAAGGTCATTTTTCAAATTTGACGACTCTGTATAAGTTAAAACAGGGAGAAAAAAATAGCCCTTGGCGAGTTTCTTGCCGGTTCTTCTCGCTACAAGGTCTCCTGCCGTGGGATTTACGAACCGATGGCGTAGCTTAATTGACGTTCATAAGTGTTGTTAAACAAACCTAAATTGAATAAACGATATTTAAATTTTGAATTTTTAAAATTTTATTTCGGTTTTGCTTCAATAGTTTTGTCTAACTAAATAACTTGTATCTTTAAAAAATAGTAGTCAAAGGACTATGGACAAAGAGACTTAATAAAACTACACTAACGCCTTCTTGAGTTACAAAGACAATTTATCCAACGACTTTCCTCGAAATCGGTTCAAGACTTAATTCTTTTTCAAGATTTATTATCTGCACAGCTAGATTCAAATCACTTTTTAGAATGTGCAGTCTATCTGCATACCAATGCAGGAGCATTCCTGGTCAAATAGCGCGACTCATGAATAAATTCAAACCCCTAGGAACAGGAATATTATATCCTTCTTGGTCATTGCTTGGATACTCAAAGCTATCCACTGTGAAGAAGTAAAGAATAAGTTTTTGTTATACCTACCTTATTTTTCATAAAAATCTTTGGTTTCAAATATTTTGTATAGTGCTAAGGAATGGTTCTTAGTTAGCCTGGCTAGCTACCGCCATCTACCTAAGCTTTTCGCCATAGCAACCATTTTTATGTAATAAAATAATTTAACTTATTTTTTACATATTGTTGTGTTCACGCTTTCAGGCGGTTTTAGTAAAAAAAAACCAATTCTTCAGGCTTTTTCAGATAAAATAGCCAGCAGCAGGGGTGGATCGTGAATTTATGAGGCCCTGGGCTAATTAATAAGTACTACTCGGGGCCCTTTTAAATAATTGTCATTTCCGCCCCTGATGCTATTGCTGCAATTTTATTACATACTTACTGGCGGTAGACGATAAGATGTTATCTGCCGCCATAACAATAATGTTTGCAGCATTATTGTGTTCCAGCAGTTAGACATAAGATAGCCAACAGTGATTGGTGATTACGGGAGTAGTGCGCTTCCACCTTCAGCCTGATCGATCACCACTTGACATTGGTTGTGATGAAGGCTAAGTGCTAACCCGTTGTGGATAAAAAAAACACAGCTCAGCTCCACTTCTGTGGAAACACACGTGGGTGAGCGCTTTTGTATGAAATTGCACAGTACTAAAAGTCCAATAGGGTATTTTACTGTTGTTGAAATGTAGATATTTAATGATGACGTTAAAAAATATTGCAATTAAGAATACCAAATGTGAAAAAATAATTTGAATCTGTTTTATAATAAAAGAATTATAGTCTGTTTGATTTTGACTATAGCTGTCTCTTTCCAAAACGAAATCTTCTATGGCGTGACTATGACGCTACTAACCCACTGACGTCACTAAGATAGCGTCCTGTCCTTGTCTAATTATAAAGTTTGAAGTCCTATATCTTTGAAAATATTCAAGATAATTCAAAATGAAAACTTGTTTTGTGTAGCTAATATTTCGAAAAACATTTTAAAGAAATAAAAAAAAATCAGTAAAATACCGTATTCTTAAGAGCTTATTACACTTGGCTAAATTCAGCATCTAATTCAGCATACATTGCTTGTTTTGATTTCATCACTTGCTACAAATAAGCTCAAAGAAAGCAGTGTATGCTTAATTAGATGCTGAATTTAGCCAAGGTGTAATAAGCCCTTTAAATCAGAGATCAATAAATTCGTATACAAATAGATCTGTCGCAGTAAGATAGATAAAGCCGTGATTTAGTAATATTTCTAGGGATATAATTATGTACCGTAAGATAGTAATGAACCACTTTCGTATAGAGCTATCTTCCTAGGAATATAATTTTATTACGGTTCAAGTTTATAGTGATATAGTTATGCAGGGTGTTAGGGGCACCCTTGCAAAAACTTTAACCATGACTTCAGGCCTTCATGCTGAACAACGCACAGCAAGATATTTTGTCAGAAATGAAAAAAAAATATTTCGACTCTCCATACAAAGTGTCCCGATAAGTTGCTAAATTTGTATGAAAAGTCCAATTTTGTTTTCATTTCGACAAAACAATGTTGCTGTACGTTGTTCAGCATGATGGTCTGAAGCCATGGTTAAAGTTTTTCCTAACACCCTGTATTACTAGTTTTGTTAGTGTAGTCCTGTAGAACACGTGAAATGTTAGAAATTTAATTTAAGGCGATCGCCTTAAATTTCGTAGTATTTTTTTTCACACCATAGAACTCTTGTTGCTTTCGTATCTTCTATCTTACGGTACATAATTATATCCTTGGATATAACTTTAACACTGCTTTATCTATCTTT
This sequence comes from Crambus lathoniellus, assembly GCA_949710035.1. NCBI lineage: Eukaryota > Metazoa > Arthropoda > Insecta > Lepidoptera > Crambidae > Crambus > Crambus lathoniellus. The sequence goes on from OX453296.1 coordinate 4,958,263, forward strand.
CTGCGACAGAGCCATTACCTACGTGATCGTAGACACAAGGTTAGACGATCCACCTACAACTAATTTTAATGTATTGTAGGTAGGCCGCAAACACCTACAACCTTAATTTTATCAGTGAGAACAATTTTATTTAAGTTCCCATAGTTTTGTTTGAATCCGGTGTTTTTAAATTATATTTTTATTACATTTACAAATTTCCATCTCATTTTGGGATTTTCGTAATAATATTATCGGAAACAAAGATGAGTTGAAACCATAACATTCGCTTGTTCGGCTCCATTTGTTTATTTGAAGCCAGTGACCCGGAGGTTTATATTAGCTGGAATGGAAGTTGGTACAGTGGCGAGCAAATTAAGGCGCTACTCGGAAAAAGTATGGACTATAGGACGGTTAGAGTTGTTACAAATCTGGTAATTTATATTAATATTATAAAGAGCAAAGATTTGATTGTTTGTTTGTTTGCATCGAATAGGCTCTGAAACTACGTACGTAGTAGTAGTACTACTACTACTACTACGGACTGATTTAGAAAATTCTTTGACCATGAGTGACATAGGCTATATTTTATCCCGTTAGGTAATCCCACGGGAACGTGTACCACGCGGGTGAAACCGCGAGGATCCGCTAGTAAGATATATATTTCTTCATACCTTTATCTAGATTCGTATAGTTTCAGAAACACGATTTTTTATGATTTTGCCTCGACACTTTTTCTTTTCGAAAAGACCTTTAAAAAATACGAAATTTCAATTTATACTTAAATGGGGTTACATATTACTATTGAAAATTGGTTTAATTAGTGGACACCAATAGTATTTAGGATCATGTAGAAGCATTTTTAAAAATTCGCTATAGTTTTTTAATACGAAATGATTTGGTTTTTTTGCTTCTCGCGCGCGTCGTTTTCTCATTGCTCTCTCGCTTCAGCATAATATTTTCGATTTGAATCTATTTTTGATAGCCCGTGTATTTACATGCTAATTTGAGGATTGGAAAGGAAAGGCTCATTTCCACCTGCAAGTAAGTCTTCTGCGATAAATGTCCGACAGTCTGTCCCATAGCAACTTGCAAGTGTAAACTAGGTGGAAATGCTTTTTTTTACTCCAGCGATCAACTTATTTTATCCTCTTTTGGATTTAGTTTCATGGGAAAATGCGTTACTCGAAACTCTCCATTAAAACTCATAATTATGGTTTCGTGATGTAAGAATGGATGGACCTGTACCACTGCACCACTCGAACACGGCGCTAATAGGCCCAACAAACAAGTGTTTTGAGTATAATAATTAAAATATTTGATTTATTTGTGTCACCATTATTTTGTCCACCAGTGTAAGTATTCCGATAACGTGTTGAGCACACTGAGCAAGAACTATGAAAGCTGCGGTTCAAATATTATATTTGGTGTGGTGATCGCTAAAATTACACTGCAATCGTTATTCAACGATATAAGTATTGCTATTACTAAAGAAATATCATTGCGTTGAAGAGTATCGTAGGATAAATCAAATAGTGGAACTTTTATGAATTAATTATTATTAGTAGGTACTTACTTAGGTACCTACTAATTAAGTACCAGCTCTTATTTTTAAAAAGCATTTTACAACAACTTTCGTTGGTACATATACCATGTACATACCTACCTATGAAAGTTGTTGTAAAATGCCCTTTTAGTGTTCCGAACCAAAATGGTAAACAGGGACCCTTATGGTGCGACTCTGTCTGTCTGTCACACACAGCTTGATATCTCGAGACGAGAACTACAAATGCTATCAACTTGGGAATAGTTTTAGATGACGTTAGCCCAACTATTTTGCAATTATGAGAGAAATAAAAATATTTTATATTTTTATGCTTTTTTTTATTAAATTGTTATTTTTATTCGTCATAGTGATCAATTAAGTAGGTACTTACTGAGTATTTTACTTGATTTTTCAGGGATTAAAAACAATGAATTTTACATCTTGGATTTGCCTCTTATTTGGGGAAAGGACTCTATCAAGTTCTTATTTTAAAAGTATGCTAACTACTTCAAAGTCAGCTGTTCAAGTACTAGCCTTCCTCCGCGTGGACTACAGAACGATGTTCCGCGGGAATGAGATATTTTCTCGGGATAAATAGTAGCCTATGTCACCCTTCAGCTCCCAAACTATCCCTATACCAAAAATCACGTCGATCCTTTGCTCCGTTTTGACGTAAAAGACGAACAAACAAACAAACACACTTTCACATTTATAATATTAGTATGGGGTCTGATCTGAATCGTGATAGCAATTTTATTAACACAGTCCTTTGAATTGAATTGAATCAAATCGCTCTTTCTCTAATGAGTGGGCGTTCCCATTCTGCCAGTCCTTGGTGGAGTTAGGTTCTAATGAGGAACAAGTATAATTAATATGGATATGGACCATAATAAGTAACTTTTGATGTTTCCGAGCATAATTTAAATTGTTGTGGTGGTAGTGTTAGTTGATCAAGCATTATGAATTCATGAATTGTAACTTTTGTTACCTATTTATTTTCTTTTTATTAAGTTTCTATTAAATTCTATATTTTATTTACAATTTATTTATTATATCATACACAACAATAGTTTGCATTCCATATTTATTACTCAAACACTTGTGTATACTTACTAAAGCACTTAAAAAAATCAAGAAACAGTATAATGACGAAACACCTACAACGATTTGTTAACAACACAAACTACTCAGATTGAAATAATTTAAAGAAATCAGGAATATTTTGAAATAAATACACTTATGCAGCCAAGTTCCTTGCAAGATTTAAACATAAGCCCCCTTATTCCAAAACGTGGACTTAAATAGTCCTGGCTTAAAACTGGTATTAAACTGGTGCTTTCACTTTCATTTTCGAAATGAAAGACAGAATCAGCATCACTTTAAACCAGATCTAGCTTTAGTCCACGTTTTGGAATAAGAAGATTATCACATAGAAGGCACATCCGTACTATAGGGTTGTAAAAAGAAGTGTTATTTCGGTATACATTCAAAGAGAACGGTCTGGATTTCCTACATCGATGCCGTATAATAGTTTGTATTTGAGATAAAAAGGAAAGAGGAGTCAATTGAAACGCGGATGATCTTGTGCAAATACACGTTAAACTGTTTCACAACGAACGTTCAAATGAGTGACTTTAAAATGTTATATCTGAATAGTGGTACAAAGTTCGGGACAGACGACGACGACGACGACAGACAAAAACGGCGCCTAAACACTGTAACTATGCATTTTTATTGTGATAACACTATTTTGAAACATCGTCTTTGAACTACTTCAATCTTATCTGAATGAACCCCATAATATGGAGTCCAAATTACAGATGCATATTCTAGAGAACTCTTAACAAGGCTGTAGAAGATGTGAAGTAGGTATGCTCTGTGGTGACTTGAAAGCTTTACATGTTCTGACAACGAATCCAAGCATCTGATTTGCCTTAGCTACAATGTAATCGTAGTGCAGCCTGAAAGAAAATTTAGAATCCAACAGAACTCCCAAGTCTTTCACACTTTTCTCTTTTTGCAATAACGTGCCCATTGACTCAATAGTTGAAAACCAGTGGCATCCTTTTAGACGTAAATAAGTTAGTACTATTATCTATTCTGTGGTAAAGGTTAATGTATGACTTTTTATTTCATTTGAAAACATGCATTTAACTTCACACCAATTTGATACGGCATCAATGTCTCCCTGAAGAGTTTTACAATCATCATAATTCTAAACGTCTTCAGGTCATCAGCATAAAGTAAAGCTTCACTTTGTAGGGCAGTGACGAGATCATTTATAAAAATAATAAAAAGTAAGGGACCCAGGTGCGATCCCTGTGGTATGCCAGAAGGAATCTCCATTGCAGCTGACATAAAACCCGCTCGAGCAACTACTTGATTACTCTGTACAGATATTATGACCTACTCCATCTCAACAAATCTCCGTGAATGCCATACATTTGCAGCTTACAGAGTATGTTATGTATGATTGACCCGATCGAAAGCCTTGGAGAAATCTGTATATTAAACGGTATCTACCTAGCTATTATTGGCGAGAGCTTTACAAATGTATTATTTTTAAAACCAGTAAATTACTCACTGTTGACCTTTTCTTTACATAGCCATGTTGTAAAGGAAATGTTCTCAAGAGCTAGTACCTACATACTTCCTACTAATAATACAAAAAGTGAAAGTTTATATGTTTGGATGTTTGTTGCTCAATCACGCCAAAACGGCTGAATGGATTTGGCTGAAACTTGGGACACAGATACTTTGTAGCCTGGAGAAGAACATACGCTACGTTTTATCCCGAAAAAATATCACATTCCTGCGGGATAGCGTCGTATAGTCCACGCGGGCGAAGCCGCGGGCGGAAACCATATTACATAATAAAAGCAAAATTAAATCCATAAAAACTCACTTAACTTCTTCATTCAATGTATCGAATTAAACTAACTGCGTCAAACGAAAAGAGACTCTGGCACCAACATTTAAGTGATATTTTGCAACAACCTATCTCTTAAATGTTGCATTATGTAGTACATAAATAAGGGAAACGCGTATCTAGTGTTTATGAGGACATAAAGCTAGTACACATGCGTTTCAAATTTAATTTCGCGCTGTGCCGTGTGTGCTGCCAGTCCGCACATGTTCGGGGGTTTTATTGTCATTTTTATAGGCTGAATAAATATGATGCGATGCGTGAAAAAAAAGTGTCATGTTTTTTCACGTAGAGGGGGGAGTTTGACGCACCTGTTTCATAGAGAATTAGAAATAGCATTAAAACCAACTAAAGCTAGCGGCATAGCACCTTAAAATCGCTTAATCTTTTTCAAATTTTATTGTTACCGAACTAATAGTGCATACTATGCGATTATTATAAGAATAGGATAGGGACGCCGCCATATTGTGACGTCAATCTGTCAAAGTGCTGTCAAACTAACTTCACTTCACTTCAGTATGGTGTGCAAAAAAGAAATTTAAATCGTGAATCAGGGGGCTGATCATGTCATAGCTTACGATAAATTAATAATTATGTTCGTGCAAACCAAAACATATGAATAATTTGCAGATAAATACAAATCATTAACTTGATTTTTTCGAAAAGTATAGGACTCATGAAAGTATGCTTTTACGAAAATGATCAGGTAATTTGAATCTCAATCAAATTAAAATTTTGTGATATTTAACTGCTGAACCCATTTTTTCATACTTATTGTTCTGCGGGGTACTTTAATACTATGCTTCGCAATAACACAGAATAAATTGAATGTTGATTCTATTTACTGGTTTAATATTTAAATTAAACAGGAATTCAAGTTATGAAAATAATTTAATAATCAACTTTACAATAAAATTGGCAAATTGTGGGTCTACTGAAAAATTGTATTGGTCTATCATGGTAAAAGGATTGGCCAGCTTATTATGCACGTTGATTGAAGTTAGATTCGGCAGAATCTAGCTGTTACCAGGGTGTGCCGGGTATTGGTATCACGGGGAGCGATTCAATCAAGCCACCTGGGGAAGCGCCTTTCGTGAATCCGCCAATTGTAAATCAAAACACATTATGCTTGCTAATGCTATTCCACCTCTTCTATTCCACTCATTTGAGAATCATCGTCCCGCTGGTCTGAACTGCTCCTGCAGCTGCTACTGCTACAAAGACATTGAAGACTTTTCCTTCTGACATTGCAAAGTACTGTAGAAATATGCTCTAGTATTTTATCAAAGCTTTGAACAAATACTCAAATACCCGTGCTACGCATGTGTCCAAACATTTATTCAAATGTTTGTGCTATGTCTGGCGCCGGCATAACGAATAGGTGGATTTAAAAAATAAAAATAAAAACTTCGTTTTGAAAGTGGCAATACTCAAACCACGTTCTGCCAAAATAAAAAAAAACTATTTTCATTTTGTTTTGCACTTCTTGCGAACTGTACCTTTTCAGAGTGAAGTTTGTCAACAACCCGTCCTATTCTTATAATAATCGCATAGTACCTAGATAAAACCATTTTTTTTTCTTGGGTGTATTTACTGCCTTATATTACTAATATTATAATTGCAAAAGTTTGGAAGTTTAGATGTTTAGATATTTGTTACTAAATCACGGCAAAATGGCTGAACAGAACTGGATGAAATTTGGCACGCAATTGATACTTAATGGTCAAGAAGAGCAAACCAATTAGGCTACTTTTTACCCCGGGAAAATATCTCATTCCCACGGGGAAACTTGTCGTAACGCAGGCAATGCCGCCTTATTAAAGTCACATCCAGTATTAATACCTACCCAGTATAAACTCGATGAAAAGCTAAATGAAATGCAAGTAAAACACTCAAAAGCAAGAAATTCAGAACAAAATTATTTCTCTTCAATAAATGAAATGCAATGTAGAATTTCCACCACTTAAATTGAATTTTCCTTATAAAAAAACCGCTTATTTCTAACAGCGGGAACACGGAATTCAATGGTCAGTGAATACCAAAGTATTTAAAAGCGTCGAAGCCAACGTCGAAAGAGGAAATATATGTAAAAGAGCCAATATAAAAATCGGTCAGGCGCAGTTTGCACTAAGCAAAGAGTAAAAGGACCTCTCTATGCGAAGTGGCTCGCTGAACTGAAACAAAATCACTGTAGCAGAGACAGAGAGCTAGAATTTTTGTTCTACGTTTGGAATTTAAACTTCGAATGGAAATATGGCTGGCCAGCGAGACTTTTTGAGTAAATATTGGAACTTTAAAATCACGCACTATAATTTCAAAGTTTCCGCTAAAAAAACATTTGAATAAGTAGAAACTCAAGGGAGTTTTGTGAAAGTATCATTGAATTTCAATGAAATACTGACTGATTTACATGAACAAAAGTTTGAAAGCTACTTATAGGCCTCATGGTTTTTATTTACTACCACATTTTTCCTATACTTATAGAATTGCATTGTGAATGCATAAAAATAATTTGAAAATCTCAATCTAGAGCAAAGTTTTTGATTTTTGTTTGTAATGGATAAACTCATGATTCATAGGTGTAGGTACACCAAAATATGTTATACTTGCAACTTAGGTATAATAAATAAATAAATAAACAAGTAATAATAAATAACTTCTTACAATCACACCAATTATCTAAGCCCATGTTAATTTCAACCCGTCACTACAGAATAAATTTGATATAAATAAACGAAAGCACCCCCTCCACTTTCTGGCAAAAAAAAATAAAATGAAATAAAATGCCGTCTTTCACGAAAAACCCGATAATTTCGGAATTAGGATATATTTTTTCATTATGTAAAGTGTGTTTATCTTATGAATGTTTTTGCCATTTTTAGGTACTAAGACCGAACACCAGAACTCTACAGTATAATAGTTCTACGTGGTCAAAGTGCAGCAATAAACTTCGCTGATTTTTTTTTTTAAATTTCAGATTTTGAACGATTTTATTCCTATATATTCCTATGTAAAACACCAAACGAACACCTTTTATAACAGTAAAATGGAACAACAGAAATTTTCACAATAAATTATTTACCACGATTAGCAAACACCGAGAAAATTTGTCGACTTCCTTTTTTTTATGTCAATTGGAAAACACAGAGCGGAAAGATATTTTTGTCACAGAGTAACTCAAATTTATCAAGCTTCTCAATGAAATAAAGTGTCCCATACACGAAAAGACGCTATCATAGAGAAAAAACCGATAATCTGTGCCAAGTCTGTGGAGGACGATATCGTCCTTACGGGCGTTGACAGTCGGGAGTATGTAGAGGACGATATCGTCCTTACGGGCGTATTTGGGTAGAAACTGGGTCATGGAAAACTTGTAAATACATACTTAATATACATAGGTAGGTATGCCAATAAGGTTCGATGCCTTTTGCGTGTATGAGCTGTGTGTAGGTGTACGGGCTGCTCTCGTACGATATTTAATTTGATAGAAATGATAAGAAAGTCTTGAAGAATATGAATTTATTTTGATAACTGATAGAATTGCTAATTGATACGAGTAAACATCGGGGCGATCGAATGCGTACTAAAATTACAAAATGAATATTATAATAAAATGAAGTAAATGCTGAATCGGCGACATGACGCTATTGTGCGGTTGTATAGACCGTACATGTTGCGGGCGCGAGAAGAAAACATGATAAGATAAAAAATGTAAACTTCACAAAATGTATAAAAATGCTAAAATAAAATGAGTAAATTGTATAAAACACTCTCGATAAAATTGTATAAAACACTCGTGTATATTGTAACCTTTTATACATGTTTTATATTTACCTGATGTGTCCCATATAGAATAGTTGAACACTCTCGATAAAATTGTATAAAACACAGATAAAACACTCGTGTATATTGTAACTTTTATACATGTTTTATATTTACCTGATGTGTCCCATATAGAATAGTTGAACACTCTCGATAAAATTGTATAAAACACAGATAAAACACTCGTGTATATTGTAACTTTTATACATGTTTTATATTTACCTGATGTGTCCCATATAGAATAGTTGACTTTGTAGTCGGCTACCGTGCACGTGTAGCCGTATTTCTCAAACCCGGTCGGTGTGTAGGCCTGTAACAATGAAAAATAACTTGTAATACCTATTACATACCAATTTAAAAACTTATAATTAAAAAAGTTTGAGAAGCTAATTTAAACGCTTGTTTTTTTTTGGATAAATAAATCTGTCTGCCAGCATAGAACAATTTTATTTGAATGATCAGTTGTAAATTCGGACGACCGCTTACAAACGGATAACTACGTTTACTGAAAAAAAAATGTCTAAGAAAAGAGAGACTCTTGGGCTATTCGCCCCGCGGGGCGAAAGAACCCATTCAAAAATGACTCTTGGGCTATTCGCCCCGCGGGGCGAAAGAACCCATTCAAAAAGGACTCTTGGGCGACTCGCCCCGCGGGGCGAATCGCTTGTGGGGCGAAACGACTAAAGACTCGAAACTACATATTTTTATTTTACTAAACTAAGTACCTACATAATTTTGTATGTAGGTATGTAGGTACTTGGGTTCACACAGCGAACTATATCCCGAAGCTCGCTCGCAATAATATATCCCAAGCGTTTTTCTCTTAGCTCCGCTCTCAGTAGAGTCTACGCTTAATTTGTGTACCTAACCAGCCAAAGTCGTAACATTAAACTTTTTGCCATAACTTCTAAGTTTTAAACCGAATCGTTTGTACACTCAGTCTCGGAGCTAAGTATCTCAATAAATGATTCATGAGCTGTATTTTCTACAATAATGAATGTCAAGTACCTAACTAGCTCGGCACAGACACAGCTTCTAGGAGAGAGTTTAAATCAACTGTAACGCTCTGGGTCAATGCAAAGGCGGGAGCGGTTCACAATAGCTGGCTTTACACAGACACTATCGCGCGCGTTGACCAGTGTGTGTTGCCAGTTATGACTTATGGAAGCGAGACGTGGTCTTTTACTATGGGTCTCATAAGAAGGCTCAAGGTCACCCAGCGAGCAATGGAGAGAGCGATGCTTGGTATTTCCCTGCTCGATCGAATCAGAAATGATGAGATCTGCAGGAGAACTAAAAAGACCGACATCGCTCGAAGGATTGCTCAGTTGAAGTGGCAGTGGGCGGGACACATAGTTGGGGCGGAAAGGTTCTCGAATGGCGACCGCGAACCGGACGGCGTTCCGTGGGCAGACCCCCTACAAAGTGGACCTACGATCTGGTCAAGGTCGCGGGAAGCCGCTGGATGCGGGCAACGTAGGACCGATCGTTGTGGCGATCCTTGGGGGAGGCCTATGACCAGCAGTGGGCGTCGTACGGCTGAAATGATGATGATGATCGCGCGTGATACAGCAATCATGTGTGAAAGAGCGTGTGTGTAAAGGGAAGGGAAAGAACGTAAGCCTACTGGGCTTATTACACTTATCCTAATAAGGATCCTAATTAAGCATACATTGATTTCTTTGAGCTCATTTTAGCAAGTGATGCAATCAAAACAAGCAATGTATGCTAGTATGCTTAATTAGGATCCTAATTAAGATAAGTGTAATAAGCCCTTAAACAAAATCGAACAGAAATAGCGCGTGCAGGCTTTCCCGCACGCAATCCTGCGCGATAGAGTGTCTGTATAAAGGGGGCTAATGAGAGCGGGTTTGACACGAGCTTTTGAGCAATATTAACGTTATCTTGAATAAAAAAACTGAGTTAAAACTCCATACCTACTCATATCAGTATTTCCATGTAAAAATTAAATATAAACGATAGAATTAAAGTCAGTTTTGGTTTGGTTAATAAATAACAGTTTTCCTTACTTACTAATGAAAAATTATAAAAATTCTTGCAAAGCTTTATTTTGCCGAACACACTCAAAGCAGGCAGCCAAATTACCTATATGAAAAGAATATCTCTTACGTTTCCAAACTCTAAAGGAGCGTCTTCACTGAGAGCATTCACGTGTGATGGGCATTCGACGTCCAATATTCGAGTGAGTGAAAGAGGGCTCCCATTCCAATGGTCACGCAAATAAAACGCTCGAAAGCGAGTACTCAGATAATGAAATGAATGTGTATGTATGTAGGAATCTATGATGTAGGAATATTACTGGCCACTTGTAATACAAAGAACAGCCAAGACCGCTCTATCCGACATTTTGAAATGACTGTCATTATCGAGATCGCATTTGAATGCTCGCAAGCTCGCATGGGAATGTTCGACTAGGACGATCATAGTTAAGCTCGAAAGTGAATACTGGGCTCGCTGGGAAGCATTTGTTGCTCGTCAACGATTGCTTGTTTACAAATGCTCCGTATTCTTATTTTGGAACAAATTCTGCATCTATTACCCTGCAATAATTATGTCAAGTTCTCTTAGATTCATCATCATCAGCCATTTAATGTCCCCACTGCTGGGGCACTGGCCTTCCTTAGATTAGAGGGCCCTTATTGCAAATTGGTATAGGAAAGAGTTGATACCAAAAGGGGCTGTTATTATTTTTTGGGTATTAACATAGTTTTTTATTAACGCCTTCGGCTTACAAACGTAGTTAAGTAACACTTTCTGTATTTACGTATGACAAATAGCGCATTTTTTATATTTCAAAACATACTCCCGAACCGGCCGAAACGGACCAGGCGAATATAATAATAAAATAATATATAGTAATTGCTGCCTTATTTCTAAAGGAATAAGGTAGCGTTTCAGTTTGTTGGCCCCGTTCGGCGGCCCGGACGTTGAAGGGTTAAAAGATTTAAAAAGGCTCTAAGCTTATCACTTGTACCACTGTTAAAGTGCAATGCTCTGCAACTATAACCCTGCCATCTATAGAGTGCTCTTAGAGGGTCCTTATGGCAAATGGGTATAGAAAAGAGACATTACAAAGAGGGGTTGTTAAATTTTGTAGGGTTTTACCGCTTACAGAATGCGGAGCTGCTGATTTCTGCTTGCTAATGTTGGCGTTTTTTAGGGTTCCGTAGTCAACAAGGAACCCTTATAGTTTCGCCATGTCCGTCTGTCCGTCTGTCCATCTGTCTGTCTCCAGTCTAGTTCATAGACTCTTAGTACTAGAAAGCTGTAATTTGGCATGACTATACATATTTATCACGCGAACAAAGTGGTAAAGTAAAATATAAAAAAAACATTTTACCTCCCCTACACGTGGTTTGCAAAATTTTGTTAGATTCAAGTGTCCCGCCCCCCTCTGCTAGCCAAATGGTTGTTTTTGGATACGTGAAAAAATTCACGATAGTAGTACTTATATATGACGAAGTTAAAAGGAAAACTATCACAGCTAAATTTGGCTTTACAAGTTTTTGAGATAGGTATATATAACACATTTTAGAAAACCGCAAATATAACTTTGTCATTTATACGAATACTATGAAAAACAAAGTTATTTTTTCCTGGCAAAAAATGACAGTGGTATTTTTGCTAGGTGTACGTAATCGGTACCACGTTAAGTTCGCACGGAACTCTTCATGAGCGAGTCCGACTCGCACTTGGCCGATTTTTATAGATAAGAATACTTCAGTAAGCCGCTGTTATGCGGGTTAGATAATCACGAGAAAGTCGTATACTTAGATACTCATTGCTTTTTCATTTGTAACGCATTGTTTGATTTGTTCCTATGCTGGCTTCACCTGCGTGGGCTGCGTGACGTAACGGCATGCGCGTCTTAGCGCGCTAAATAAATCAAATTAGCGCCCTAAGACCCGGCTAGACCTGCATATTATATCAAATAGCGCGCTAATTAATGGCATTAGACGCAGGTGAAGCTCTAGCATAACAAATAAAAAACATATAACGATTTTTTGTACGACAATCTGCTTCAAAAATAGATTTTCAATGAAAAAACTGCAGTTGAACTTTTTACCATGAGTAGTAGGTACCTAACGTAATTAATAGTAATCTTTGGTTGGGTGTGATGAAGGCTAAGTGCTACCCCGTTGTGGATAAAAAACAAAAAAAAAGTAGTGACACGGTAAACATTAGAGCCCAAAAAACATTAGAGTCGAGTATGACGAATGAAACGAATGTTTCTTTAGTCAACAGGTTTAATTAAATTAAATAGGTAATTATAAAAAAAGGAGTAAACAACCTAAAAGAAAAGAAACAATACCTACATCAATGAAAACCGTCTGCACCAAAATATTTACACTGTTATCGACTTTCAAATTTAACTCACCTGTACATGGGTTGGGTACCAGGTTTTCTTAATAAGTATTCAGTATAAAACAGGAAACTGCACTATTCACATTTATAATTTAATTTTAAATTGCTGTTATATTTGGTAGACTGACTATGTCAAACCGAATAAAATATTCTATGACAAAGAACGTGACATTCAAATTTTCAATTCAACTTTTCAGAACAAACGTACAAATTTGACAGATAGTTTCGTATTTCATACAGAAGGCTAAAGAAGTCAACTCTAACATAATCCGTTGACTTGTAAGTTTCGTTAAACAGGGCCCAGGGGGCTACCGGCATAAATATGGATATGGATATAGGCTTCATCTGTCATTTTAATTCCTTAATTTGATTTTTACTAGGTACTTTGTTCTGTTGAACGTTGCCTTAACGTAAAGGAGGTTGTAACAATAACGTTACAAGATTAAGCTAGAGATACTCAGAATTTGTTAATTAACATTGTTTTGTTAGTTTAAATTCGTATTTAAATTGTTTAATTTTAAGTCCCTATCTCTCTTTTATTGTTGTAAATTCTCCCAGTCCTGACAAACTCGATAAGATACTTTAAGCAATAGCAAAATAGCTCCAGTCTGTATTCACAGAATAGCTATGCTGATCACAAAATTGAAACTTTTACTTCAGCACAGATAATATCCGGGCATCAAAGGCATAAAATAGCGGGAAAAAGATACAGAAAGCAGAAGTTTATGGAAACACTCCATAAACTGGTAAAGTTATGCGGAGAGAGGACTGTTATGCAAAGATATTCCCTTTTATTTATTATTTCGTCTTGTTATGGCGACTCGACTGACGAGGTCAGCGGTTGATGAAGTCGTCATTGTGTATTTGTGTTATTTGAACATCAAACACAGACTAAATAATTCAATAAACAAGTTTTCTTCAAAGTTAAAACTGTAAAAATAAAAGAAAACTTGAATTTATACGGCAAAGAACCTGATCTGATATCTGCGACTTCAGTACGTAGTAGGCTTCAGTAGGTACCTAGGTACCTAATAGAAACATTACAATACAATGCAGCTATGTTATATCAAATTATATTTATCTACACTCATGTTATAATATTCGAATTATGAACTCATGCCTGAACGTATATTGATACACTTTATGCCATAGCCAACTTTAAAAAATAAAAGTGTTTAATAATGGTCATTAAGATAGAGTGTGTGTCAGATAACTCTGCACGTGCCTGGCGCGTTTTTGGCGCTAGTTACAGTGCATTTTTTTGTTCTAATGTTATAGAAAAGATTAGTATTATTATTATTTTTAACCGACTTCTAAATCAAAAAGGAGGAGGTTCTTTATTCGTCTGTATGTATTTTTTTTTGTGTATGTCCACCGATTACTCGAAGACGGCTGAACCGATTGAAATGGTTCAAACGTTATTACATCAGGTTGGTTTCCAAGTTGGTCCCATTTTTTGAAATTTTGAAATCGCTTCAGTAGTTTTCAGGAAATCTTGAAAATACTGTCGTTTTCGTTACCACTTTATGTGAATTTAATACGTATCTTTAGGCATAACTCCTTTGTTTATAAACCGATTTAGATGATTCTTATTTTGTTAAAAAGGGGATACCTCAAGGTATTTTAACCGACTTCGAAAAAGGAGGTTTTCAGTTTGTTCACATTCCTATTTACCAGAAAACACGTAAATTGCATGCACGATGCACTGAAAAGAGTGAAATAAAAATTATTTTTATAAAAAAATAAAACTGCCTTCAAAAAAACCACATCAAAAAAGTAAGAAATAATTCCTCACCAAATAAATAACGTAAGTACTTTGAAGTCGGGCGGGTTTTAACAAAAACAACAAAAAATTGTACATGTTCAATTGACATGACTTCAAAGTACTTACGTTATTTATTTGGTAAGGAATTATTTCTTACTTTTTTGATGTGGTTTTTTTGAAGGCTGATTTATTTTTTTATAAAAATAATTTAATTAATATTTTTTTGCTTAATTTTTGAAATATATGATAAATGTAATGAGTGTAGATAAAGTAGTGTATGAGACTGCACATAACTCGGTATTAAAACACTCGTGGAATACTATTAAAAAACTCGCCAAGGCTCGTTTTTTAAACTCCCACTCGTGTTTTAATACCTCTCCTTATGCGACAGTCACATAAACTACTATTATTAAAAGTATATACATTAGGTACCTATATGATACCTACCTTGTTATTGTAAATACTCTAGTTGCCAAGATGTACAAACACATTAAAAATGTAATGAATTGATTCGATTAAAATTTTTAAAGCCTGAGAGAAACTTTTTAAAGGACATTTTTCATTTTCGGCTAGGACTTTGTACACTATTCGTACTAATAGTAAAAAATATAGTAAAGTCATATAAAATATTTAAATTTTCATTGTCTTTCTGGATAAATGGTACAAAAATAAATTTTAAAATAAAAATTCTTTGCCATCCATGGTCACACTGGCAACCATATTTAAATCATGTTCGGAAACATTGATGTTTCGTGAGTGTGACGTTTTACCGCCATATTGAATAGGGGTTGCATAAAATTAAGACTAGATAATTCTTTTGTACCTACCATCAAACGCGTTAGCTTAGAGCGGTATAATTAGTTTTCAGTTATTATATTTATCTTTTGCTTGCCTATGGTATAGTGTACAAAGTCCTAGCCGAGGCTCCATACAAAACTGAAAAATATCCTTTTTGAACCGATGAGATGAAAGAAAATCAGCATACATTTTCCACATTTCCGTAATCGTCGTTAACCTAACGTTTGATAAATTTAAAACTAATAGGAAAATCTTTCTAAGCTTTTGATGCGAAGTGTCGAGCAAGTGGGTATAATATTTCTCGTTTAACGGCCAGTGTTGTTGAAGCCTTTGGCCTCGGGCGGCCATTTAGGTGATTGTATACCTACTCTGTGGGGTCAAGTCAAAACATGGCGGTTGGCGCCAAAAATTTATGGTCACGAAAATAGTTTCTAGGGAAAGGCGAAAGATTTGGAGCTTGCTTGCTACCTATAAGTAAACAATGTTTTTTTCTTTTTAATAATATGTAAGTATAGGTATAAAGATGGTATGAAGCTTCTATGTAACGTTTTTCGAAAGTGAGAAAGAATGTTATTATTAGAAATAAATAGTTCTAAAATTTTTTGTGATTATTTTTTAGGCTTGTCTATGTGTAGGTAGGTACCTACTCTAAAAAAGGTTCAATTACGTTAGGACTTCATAAAACACAGATAATGATAATACTTCATTCATTCGTATTTTTGTTTGCAAAATGACCTTGTGATAATAATTTTATTTTGAAACATTGTGCAAATGTTGAATGATGATAATTATTATCGTTGTTCCAAAAGATCGTGAAAGATTAAAGTGTGTTTATAGCACTTGAAAAATTCAACCATTCTCTCAACTCCCGTATGGTCTAGTGGCTAGGATACCTGGCTTTCACCCAGGAGGCTCGGGTTCGATTCCCGGTACGGGAAAATTTGCAAATTTTTATTAAATTATTTTTTCGTTCTTGTTAAGTTCACTTATTTTTATATTTTTTTCTTTTACCAACTATCATCTGTTTGAGTTACGAAGTTGTTGATCGAAGGTTTCGTGGCATAAAAATACATAAACTTTTATTTTCTTTTTTCTTATAAGGTATTTTTATTTGTATAAGAGGGCATTGCGCGTACACTAGCGCCACCAATATATTTATTTTTATTACTCGTAAACCAAGTCAATATTAAAAATATGTAGTTTAAAAAACTATAAAGACACACTTTTATTTTTATTAGTAACAGATTAAAAAGTACAAAATAACCGTCTATTCAGTGACTGAAATTAAATAGCGTGGTGCGCGTTATCAATATTGTAAGTCCTACTTGAAATGCATGCTTTGCAAAGGACGCACCACGCTTTTAAATTTCAGTCACTGAATAGACGGTTATTTTGTACTTTTTAATCTGTTACTAATAAAAATAAAAGTGTGTCTTTATAGTTATTTAAACTACATATTTATTTTTTACTTTTTAGTTTAATAAATGGCAAGCTATGAATGGATGGTAATGGATTTCACAGTCCATTCATGTCTCTTTTCATCCCGTAAACATTATAACTCAATGTCCTGTAGGGAAAAATCGCTGTGATTGTCTGTATTTAGTTTTACAAATCCAAGTGGAGTCTATTAGTTATCGGAAGCACGAGCCAAACCAAACCCTTTAAACAAATGAGCCCAAACTCGAGGGCTTTCCTAGTGATCATTTAAGAGTGCCACTGACTTCCTCCCTGCTCCATCTTCAGACCCTCACTACCAAGTACAGCGAATAGGTCTTATCAGAACGAAACGAATGAACCCAAACTCGAGGGGTTTCCTCATTAAGGAGTGCCACTGGCTTCCTCCCAGCTCCATCATCAGACCCTCACCACCAAGTGAAGCGAATAGGTCTCACCAGAACGAAACAAATGAGCCGGAACTCGAGGTGTTTCTATTGGTCATTAAGGAGTGCCACTGGCTTTCTCTCTGCTCCAACATGAGACCCTCACCATGAAGTGTAGCGAATAAGTCTCATCAGAACGAAAAAAATGAGCCAAAACTCGAAGGGTTTCCTATTGGCCATTAAGGAGTGCTACTGGCTTCTACCCAGCTCCATCATCAGACCCTCAGCACCAAGTGTAGTGAATAGGTCCCATTAGAATGAAACAAATGAGCCCAAACTCGAGGGGTTTTTTTGTGGTCATTAAGGAGTTTCACTGGCTTCCTCCCGGTCCCATCATCAGACCCTCACCACCAAGTGTAACGAATAGGTCTTATCAAAACCAAACAAATTAGCCCAAACTCGAGGGGTTTCCTATTGGTCATTAAGGAGTGTCACTGGATTCCTTCCTGTTCCATCGTCAGACCCTCACCACCAAGTGTAGCGAATAGGTCTCATCAGAACGAAACAAATGAGCCAGAACTCGAGGTGTTTCCTATTGGTCATTAAGGAGTGCCACTGGCTTCCTCCCTGCTTCATCATCAGACCCTCACCACCAAGTGTAGCGAATAAGTCTCATCAGAACAAAACAAATGAGCCTAAACTCGAGGGGTTTCCTAGCAACCATTGAATAGTTCTATTGCACACCTCTTGACTCCATCATCAGATCAGCTCGATGGTAGCAAATTATTGTATTATTATTGTATTGTCATCGAATTCATTTAGACTTGCAAAGTTTCAAATCAATACGACAATTAGAAGTAGGTTAAAATTGAATTCCAAGATTTTCTTACATTGTGACTTAGTTACAAGTGAAGCTAATAAAAGTGTGGTAATAAGGGAAAAGGTCATGTCCTCTTAAATTGCCTCTAATATTTTTGAATAACTTTTTAATACTTTTCATGCTTTGTAGCAAAACAGTTTTTATATTAAAAACGTCAGCTGGCCAGCGTCCATACGTTGTTGGTGGTCTTGAACCAAGCTGAAAAGACCTTTCAAATAGTAAGGTGCTTAACTAGCATGAGCTCAGCTAAAACTTGTTTGTATGACTTAGGAAAGTTGCAAACGACATCCGCAGTTAGTTTGCTGTCTTTTTAATTTCAACTAACAAACCACCTGTGGCCCGATTCTGCTAACGTTAAGTCATAATCGTGTCTCAATCGTGTTTCAATTGTTGTGCTTTTTTACACACTAGCTGCAAGAAATGTGAACTTTTTTCACAATATTACTGATGGTCACACTACACACTACATTCACATCACATCATACTGTCATGATTCATAACGTTAGCAGAATCGGGCCACTGGACTCTCACGGGTGTGATTTACTTATGAATAATAGTAATAAAAATAAACTTCACAACCATAATGCACTGAAAAGTTTCACAGCACATTTCAAGGACAACTTTTTAATCATTATAATTTTCATACAAATCTCACGATCTTAGTTTAGTACTGACCTAACCCAAAAATAACGATCTATTTCCTTTCTAATACCACAGATAATATAATACTATACTAGTCTAATACCAAAAACTAATACCAATGGTATTTGTTTATTATAGATATACTAATCGATGATTGTTTGTGATATTCGACAATTTTTGCACACTTCAATTTATTTAATAATGATACGACTGATTTTGAATAAATAAACACGGAATGCATTTTTATTTCTGACTGTATCTCATATCGTTTATGAGTGGTATTCGTTAGGAATAAAACATTTATTACGATAATAAACAAATACCATTGGTATTAGTTTTTGGTATTAGGATGAAATAGATCAAAATAACAATGCTAGGTATACTAGGTATGTTTTCTTATCATAGCAACACTTCGGTCAACAATAACAAGTAGCAACATCAGAAAAGTAAAAAGCAAAAAAAATATTCAAAAACATACTTACTACGACTAACTACTGTTACTAAGATTGCAAAAAGACGGAATAAAAAATATTAATGAATGTTTATTTCTATTTGAATTTGAGCAATAAGTTGGTTAATTTCCAAACTGCCATAATAATTCTGCCGTCTATAGACTAAAATATAAGGCGTAAAAGGGAATCTCACCGAAACACACATTCCCTTTGAAGATGAACTTAATTAAAATTATGCGTAACGTACATTAGCCGGAATTAAGATGTGTCGTTGGAACTTTTAATGTAAGGTGTCCATATACAATACGACAGTGGAGACGAGAGAACACTTTTTTATTTTTAATCAACATCATCAGCTAAGTACAAGACGACCATTGCATCATCCATACTCCATACTAATATTATAAATGTGAAAGTGTGTTTGTTTGTTTATTTATTTATTTGTTTGTTTGTTTGTTTGTCCTTCTTTCACGTCAAAATGGAGCAACGGATCGACGTGATATTTGGTATGGGGATAGTTTGGGAGCTGGAGAGTAACATAGGCTACTTATTATTCCGGGAAATTGAGTAAAGATTGTAATTTTCTATGAAAAATCGTTTAACTGCGTACCTCATCTATACAAAACTGTCATTTCTTCCATTGCCGTTTCCAACAATGACGTTTTATTAATATCATTGGTTTCCAAAGAGTATGTAATCACTGACGTCTGCGCGGTCAAAATCGAATACTAATCTTTTCCTTATGCTTAGAATAAAAAATGTACTGTAACTAGCGCCAAAAACGCC
This sequence comes from Crambus lathoniellus, assembly GCA_949710035.1. NCBI lineage: Eukaryota > Metazoa > Arthropoda > Insecta > Lepidoptera > Crambidae > Crambus > Crambus lathoniellus. The sequence continues at coordinate 4,978,062 of OX453296.1, forward strand.
CCAGTCGCGCATGCGCGCAGAGTTATTTGACACGTGTCTGACACTCACTCTACTTCACAGAGTAATTTTTTATGTGTAGGAAATAGAGACCAAGCTTGGGCCCCTTTATTGGTAGTGTGTAACTAGCGCTATCTGTTGTCTGGTGTAGGCAACTTTTGGTGTATAATTGGTGACCGGGTCCACTATTATATGGCAAAACAACGTTTGCCGGGTCAGCTAGTAGGTCTATATACTCATAACTTAATTGAATGTGGCTAAAGCATATGCAATGCATATGCTAAAGCAATCCGGGAGTGCCGGTAGAAGTGAAAAGGGCTCCAAAATTTGACAAAAAAAAAAGAAAAAATACGGACTAGATTCGAACCGAGGTCTTCTCTGGCTTCAATGCTGCCCGTTTTCTAATCTGAGCTATCACACTTTGGAAACGGTGGCGAAATTTGCCTTCATATTCTAATGACATTGTACACAGTTTTTCGATTAGGCCACGTGTCCGTCTTAGGTACGAATTTTTAATCTGACGGTCACTTGATCCTGACGCAAGTTTGACATTTTTTATCCATCACAAAAAGTGCACAATGCCGCTAAGGGCGTTTGTGCACTACACTGAATTTTACCGATCCGGAAAAAAAGGATGCTTGTATTTTAATAATAGGTCTTTACCTATGAAATTGCCGTTCTATGGGGAAATTGTAGGAAGTTGGAATCGGCATACAAAGATATTTGGGGGTTTCTTGGACATGTGAACTCCGAATTCAACGAAACTTTCGAGATATGATTAGACAAAATTAATCTAACTAGTTATTGCCTATAATCTCTTTTGATAAACTGTATTAGAATAAAAATAAACTGTTCAAATCTGTCAAATTGACGACAACCAAAAAGGGGTACTTTGGATCATTTATAAAAATTTTAGACGCATGTTTAATTATTCTTTTCTTAGATGTTTAACATGACGATATACACTATTTTCGAAACTGACTATTAATTTTGATATATTAATATTAATTAAAAAATTAGAGACCAATAAACATGTGAGAAAAAGACGGCAATTTCATATGTAAAGACCTATTAATTAATTATTATAAATAATAGAATTTATTTATTTCGTGTAGTTTAGGGTTCGAAACATTTAAACTATACGAAATAAATAAATTTTTACTATTAAAAATGATTAAATTATTAAAATACAAGCATTCGTTTTTTCCGGATCGGTAAAATTCAGTGTAGTGCACAAACGCCCTAAAGAAGTTTTCACTTCAAAAAACTTTTTATTTCCATACGACATTATTTTATGCTTATTACTCGTATTTTAAAATAAGGCTGCCTGTTGTGTGTTTCTTTTGTTTTTAACCGACTTCTAAATCAAAAAGGAGGAGGTTCTCTATTCGTCTGTATGTATGTTTTTTTTTTTTTTTTTTTGTGTATGTCCACCGATTACTCGAAGATGGCTGAACCGATTGAAATGGTTCAAACGTTATTACATCAGGTTGGTTTCCAAGTTGGTCCCATTTTTTGAAATTTTGAAATCGGTTCAGTAGTTTTCAGGAAATCTTGAAAAAACTGTCGTTTTCGTTACCATTTTATGTAAATTTAATACGTATCTTTAGGCACCGATTTAGATGATTCTTGTTTTGTTAAAAAGGGGATACCTCAAGGTATTTTAACCGGTTTCGAAAAAGGAGGTTTTGAGTTTGATCACATACCTATTTACCAGAAAACACGTAAATTGCCTGCACGATGCACTAAAAAGTGTGAAATAAAAATTATTTTTATAAAAAAATAAAACCGCCTTCTAAAAAACCACATCAAAAAGGTAAGAAATAATTCCTCACCAAATAAATAACGTAAGTACTTTGAGTCGGGCGGGTTTTAACAAAAACAACAAAAAAATGTACATGTTTCACGCCCGACTTCAAAGTACTTAAGTACGTTATTTATTTGATGAGGAATTATTTCTTACCTTTTTGATGTGTTTTTTTAGAAGGCGGTTTTATTTTTTACCACACTTTTATTAGCTTCACTTGTAACTAAGTCACAATGTAAGAAAATCTTGGAATTCAATTAAAACCTACTTCTAATAGTCGTATTGATTTGAAACTTTGCAAGTCTATATGAATCCGATGACAATAAAATAATTTGCTACCATCATCGAGCTGATCTGATGATGGAGTCAAGAGGTGGGCAATAGAACTCTTCAATGGCTGCTAGGAAACTCCTCAAGTTTGGACTCATTTGTTTTGTTCTGATGAGACCTATTCGCTATACTTAATGGTGAGGGTCTGATGATGGAGCAGGGAGAAAGCCAGTGGCACTTCTTAATGACCACTAGGAATCTCCTCGAGTTTGGGCTCCGTTGTTTCGTTCTGATGAGACTTTAGCTGCACTTGGTGGTGAGGGTCTGATGATGGAGCAAGGAGAAAACCAGTGGCACTCCTTAATGACCAATAGGAAACACCTCGAGTTCTGGCTCATTTGTTTGGTTCTGATGAGACCTATTCGTTACACTTGGTGGTGAGGGTCTGATGATGGAGCAGGAAGGAAGCCAGTGACACTCCTTAATGGCCAATAGGAAACCCCTCGAGTTTGGGCTCATTTGTTTCGTTTTGATAAGACCTATTCGTTACACTTGGTGCTGAGGGTCTGATGATGGTGCTGGGAGGAAGCCAGTGAAATTTATTAATGACCTCAAGAAAGCCCCTCGAGTTGGGCTCATTTGTTTCGTTCTGATAAGACCTATTCGCTACACTTGGTGGCGAGGGTCTGATGATGGAGCAGAGAGGAAGCCAGTGGCACTCCTTAATGACCACTAGGAAACCCCTCGAGTTTGGGCTCATTTGTTTTGTTCAGACGAGACCTATTCGCTACACTTGGTGGCGAGGGTCTGATGATGGAGCTGGGAGGAAGCCAGTGGCACTCCTTAATGACCACTACGAAACCTTTTTAATTTGGGCTCATTTGTTTCGTGCTGATGAGACCTATTCGCTACACTTGGTGCTGAGGGTCTGATGATGGAGCAGGGAGGAAGCCAGTGGCACTCCTTAATGGCCAATAGGAAACCCTTCGAGTTCTGGCTCATTCGTTTCGTTCTGATGTGACCTATTCGCTAAACTTGGTGATGAGGGTCTGATGATGGAGCAGGGAGAAAGTCAGTAGCACTCCTTAATAACCACAAGGAAACCCCTTGAGTTTGGGCTCATTTGTTTCGTTCTGATGAGACCAATTTGCTACACTTGGTGGTGAGGGCCTGATGATGGAGCAGGGAGGAAGTCAGTGGCACTCCTTCATGACCACTAGGAAACCTCTCGAGTTTGGGCTCATTTGTTTCGTTCTGATGAGACCTATTCGCTACACTTGGTGATGAGGAACTAATAGACTCTACTTGAATTTGTAAAAATAAATACATACAGTCACGTCTTTGAGATATAATGTTTACGGGTGGGCAGTCACATGAATGGACTGTGAAATCGATTACCACCCATCCATAGCTTGCCATTAATTAAACTAAAAAGTTAAAAATAAATATGTAGTTTTTAAAAACTAAAAAAACCCACTTTTATAGGAACAGACTTAAAAGTACAAAATAACCGTCTATTCAGTAACTGAAATTAAAAAGCGTGGTGCGCGTTGTCAATATTAAGTACTTGCTTGCATGCATGCTTTGCAAAGGGCGCACCACGCTTTTTAATTTCAGTTACTGAATAGACGGTTATTTTGAATTTTTAAGTCTGTTCCTATAAAAGTGGGTTTTTTTAGTTTTTAAAAACTACATATTTTTACACTTAAAAATAATTTTATGTGTTTTCATTTGTGCAAGGTTTTAAAAAAAAATGTAAATGTAAGTACCTACGACAAGTCTATTAAAGGTCAGATACTTTGGAAGCCCTACAGGCTCGGGAATTATGCGTAAAGAGGTAATGAGCCAGTGGTGGCCCAGTTAAGTAATCTCACGCAGGTCAGTAACGAATGATGTTGTACAAGTATCGATGGACTTGTTGAAGTTGAAAGAAAGAACAACAGGTAGTGCCGCTCAACTGTGAGATGCTTCTATCAACAATGATTAATATGAGACGTATGGAAACAGAGCTAAACTCCGCCTAGCTCCACTTCTGTGGGAACGCACCCTTAGTTCGTCTTTTTCAACAAGAAGCATAAATTTTAACCGCCTCTGTGGTGTAGTGGTAACACCGATTTCAGACCAAGAGGTCCCGGGTTTGGTTCCCAGTAAAGGCACCTGGTACATATTGTATTCGTTTGGTTGGTGGTGATGATGTTCTTAGTCCGACTTGCAGCTAAGTACCAGCTTGCAGTTAACAATAAGATTATCAGCATTATCACCACTTAACACCAGGTGTGATGAAGGCAGAGGTGCTATGTTAATAATAGGGTATTTTACTGTTGTTGAAATGTAGATATTTAATGATGACGTTAAAAAATATTGCAATTAAGAATAGGTACCAAATGTGAAAAAATAATTTGAATCTGTTTTAAATAAAAAAAGAATTTTAGTCTGTTTGATTTTGACTATAGCTGTCTCTTTCTAAAACGAAATCTTCTATGGCGTGACTATGACGCTACTAACCCACTGACGTCACTAAGATAGCGTCCTGTCCTTGTCTAATTATAAAGTTTGAAGTCCTATATCTTTGAAAATATTCAAGCTAATTCAAAATGAAAACTTGTTTTGTGTAGCTAATATTTCGAAAAACATTTTAAAGGAATAAAAAAAATCAGTAAAATACCGTATTATGTTTTATACCCATCTATGTATTTCCTACACAATTTTATTGTTAAATGGAATAAATGAATTGAATTGAATATCTTGTTTATATAAAAAAATCTCGTGTAAAGAGGTTGTTCGTTTGATTCAATTGATTTGTTTTGAAACTATACGATTCTAGATAAAGGTATGAAGAAATATATATCTTATTACCAGATTTGTAACAACTGTAATCGTCCTATAGTTTTAAATCAAAAAGTCCATATTTTTCCGAGTAACGCCTTAAAGGTTCCGAGTATGCGTTGTTATTTAGAAAACTTTCAGTAAGTACCTACGCAAATATTTGTTTTAGCTAACAAACTGAACATACAAGTGTTAAAAATTCTTTAAATTTTAATTAACTTCATTTAATGTTTCATAAAAAAGTCCTTTGAAGTGTGAAGACTTAAAAATACATCGACAAGGTTCTGGAAATAAAAATGTACTTATTATTCTTGATAGTTAAAATACCATCCCATCGTTCTAGTTCCAACAAAATTAGCATAGTTTTCTAGAACATGTTCATTACCAAGGCGTAAACATAGAATTAGCACATTGAACAAACACTTTTTGTAGGTATTTTGCAACATCGTAAGTAATTAAGGAGGTAGGTAGTCTATTCTTGTTATACCTACATACTAAAATGCGATCGCTTAGTACACTACCTTTGTTGTTTTTCAACGATCTCAGATGGGATCTTAATTCATATTTTATTTACATTAAGGTTCACTTACGGAGCTACACGCTTTTCTTTGAAATCAATTAGCTTGATGGATTCTTGGTAAAACATTTAAACGTAAGACACGAACTTAGCTTGAAGCCTGACTGCTAAATATTTTATACAAGAAATATGTACTGAACGAACATCTCAAACGAATAGAATTCCCTAGTTCCAGTAGTGCCGCGAAAAAAGTAAAACCATAGGCAAGCGTTACTTTTTCTGACGCGGTCCCTTCCATTTTCGAATTGTAGATTCGTTCTGAAACGAGCAAAAAACCTAATCGACGACGCGTGGAGATACGAAAACGTAAACCACTATAAGGGCGTTTGTGCACTACCACTGAATTTTACCGATCCGGAAAAAAACGGATGCTTGAATTTTAATAATTAATCATTTATATTAGTAATTAATTAAATACAAGCATCCGGTTTTTTCCGGATCGGTAAAATTCAGTGGTAGTGCACAAACGGCCTAACAGTGCACTGTATATTTCATTTAAGTCCTAGCAATAAAGTTTAATTTGCCGTGTCACCGCTGTAGCTGCAAATCCTTGGTATGGTAGGTACGTTCTAAAATGTGGATTTTGTTCAGAAAATGCGTTGTGGTTTTTATGGCAATCAGCGTGTTGAGAACATGGTTGTGAATAGAATTTCTTTATTTCTTTTGCTAACGCTTATAGCAAGTGTTCGGATTTCAGATTAGAATCACGAATTGTTATTTTTGATCTAATAGCTATTGTGGCAATTAGAAACGAACGGCATGTACCTACTATTTTGTAACGAGTCTGACAAAAATTACGTTAATGATAACAACTTTTTGAATACTGGACTGAACTGAATTTTGAACCCTAATACTAAAAGACGCATTTAAGAGTCCTTTTACAGGTAAAATTCCCTTGATAATTTCGGTAATTTATGAATTTTGAACGGTATTACGGGTAGGTCTTAGAATAATTAATTATTCTAAGGGGTAGGTATATACCGAATACTAATACAAGTATAATATACCTTGTTAAATATACCTGTGTATTGGTTATCAAAAAGAATTGTTAACATAGATATTACTAGCTGTCCGCCCGCGGCTTCGCCCGCGTGGACTACACGACGTTATCCCGCGGGAATGTGATATATTCCGGGATAAAAAGTAGCCTATGTTCCTCTTCAGGCTACTAAGTATCTATGTCCCAAATTTCAGCCAAATCCGTTCATCCGTTTTGGCGTGATTGAGTAACAAACATACAAACATCCAAACATCTAAACATCCAAACATCTAAACTTTCACATTTATTATATTAGTAGGATTAGCGAATACGTATAAGAAAATGCGATTAAAAATATTTTACATTGATTTGAATAAAACTTATTATTTTACATTTTACATCCATTTTTAGGACGGTTCAATTAATAATAAGGAAAACATACGCCTCTGTTTATATTTGTATGGTATGTTTGTCCACAAAATTTTCAGTAATCTACGAAATTAGATGAAAATTCATTACGGTTCGTGATTAGGAAAAAACAAACGAAAAAGTTAATCGCTCGTGCAAGTAAAATACAAAACGCAAAGCTAACGTGAAAAATACAAACTCAAGTTCAGTTTTACGAGAGGGATTATCTCTTATGACTTAAACAATAAAGTGTACTTTAGCGTAGCACAGCTGTATCAGTAAATTGGGTCGAGTTCTTAAGTGGATTTCGTGGGGAATCCGTGCGGTTTTGTAAGGTACCTAATCAATACAATTAGAGCAAAAACATGAAACTCTTTTTTTCTGTAACCAATTGGAACGTTCATTATTGTTTGTATGATCTATCATTCAATGAATTAGGATCAATATAGGCTAGATAATCTCAGACAGGAGGGCTATGCCCAGCAGTGGGCGTCGTTCGGCTGACAAAGCATGCTTTGACTGGATATATATATTTGTTAAACATTATTAATAAAAGTAAAAAAATGGAAATTACTCTTACGTAAACAACAAAATAATTTTTTGAAGGGATGTTAGATGGATTTTTTTTCACGTTCTGGCAACACGCAGGCACAATATATTTGTGACACAGGGGTGACAAACCTACTTTAACATGTGTGTGATTATTTGATTGATTTTGATTTGTATTTTGTTATCTTTACGTGGGCTGCTATCTGCTTCGCGTACAGTGCTTCTTTTACATTATTTCGTAGATTTCTTGTTGTTTCTGTTATTGTTTTTGTTTATTGTTAAGTTTGAACCGTTGTTTACTTGTTACTATTGTGTCTGTAATATTACTATCTAACCCATTTTGCATTATCTTATGCGATTTAACCCAAGATATAGTTTTTATAAGTAGATTTTACCTCACAATAAATTTGGCTTAAAAGAGACACGAAGAAAAAGGTTTACAACACCCTGTTGCCAAACTGAAATGTGAAAGTGACATTATTTTTGCACCGAATTATAAAACGTACTTTAGAGGCATGCTAATAGCTCCTGTGCGCAAAGCAAGGTAGCACCCCTAAAGAGGAAACACTACGAGCAAGATAATTAAAAGCTAGGTATTTGTAAAATCTATTGCTTTCTCACTCCATCTATTGCTCCCCCCACAGAGCGCGATAGAGACAACTGCAGCTCTATAAACGCAAATACCTATTAAAAGTACACAAAACCAACGTTTCGTAGTAGGTATCCTGGTTTTTTTTCCAAAACTTGACTGATTTATTTTCTTTTAAACGTCAAAGAAAGGATTTGCCCGTGTTCTTTTGTTTTTCTTTTTACCACACTTTTATTAGCTTCACTTGTAACTAAGTCACAATGTAAGAAAATCTTGGAATTCAATTTTAACCTACTTCTAATCATATATAATTCAGTCAAATCTGTTTTCAGGATGTTTGAAAACAGCTGAAAACTAGGTAATTCTTTTAGGACTTTGTAGGTTCATATCTCTAAGTAAATTAGTTTACGAATAAAAAGAAATCATAAGGACATGCTAATAGTGGCCATCGATGTTTTGGAAAATAGAATATTGCTCTACTGGCATTATCTAGGGAGGAAACCAGGGGAATACGTTTGTATGGAACAACGGCCTTTGTGTAGTTTCACTTCGCTACATATCCGCCAATCAAAATTGAAGTCGCATGAAAGCATGATAATAGTACTTAAACTCAGGGCGTTTGTACACTACACTGAATTTTACCGAGCCGGAAAAAAAAGGATGCTTGTATTTTAATAATTTAATCATTTATAATAAGTAGTAAGAATTTATTTATTTCGTGTAGTTTCAATGTTTCGAACCCTAAACTACACGAAATAAATAAATTCTATTATCTATAATAATTAATTATTAAAATACAAGCATCCGTTTTTTTCCGGATCGGTAAAATTCAGTGTAGTGCACAAACGCTCATGAATTTTACCGTCCGGCGATCCGTTTTTTTACGGACCGGCGTGGCATGAAAAACACGGATGATTGGCTTGTGCACTTGTCCGTCTTTTTACTCGCCGGGGCAGCGTAGTGATTACCCCCTCCCCCGCCCCGCCCGCTCATGAATATCACGTTTTCAGTTTGTCATGATTTTAGAAGGTTTTTCTTATTTTTTAATAGCAACACTGGTAATGCCGTCTCTTGCCGCCATTTTGTTAAATTTAATAGGCTAATCTGTGGTAAAATTGGTGGGGGTAGCTAGGCTTGAGCCCGATTAACGAGCAAAGAGAGGTCATTCTTCAAACTAGCCTCGAGGGGATAAGTTCACTAAGACGTCGACTGTATCTATATTGTTATACCTGTACTATGCCTGTACCTGTAAGTTGGATCAATAATTATATGAGTGTTATCTGGAGTCTGCGTTTTCTTCATATTTCAGAAGCGGTAAAGTACCCACACAAGTTTATTTCTAAACCTGATAATAAGAATAATTTGCTTATTCTGTGCTATAGTAATGCCAAACGAGTTATTTTATTCTCTTCACGCAGAGAAAGGATAAATATTCCAGATTCCATGTTAATGCGTATTTTTTTTTTATCTAAATGACATTTTAAATACCTTTGCGGTGGATTGTGTTTTGTACATGGTCGGGGCTACTCTCCGACGGAACGGACATAAACTAAATCGCATTTGTGTTTTAATTGATTGTGTTCGTATACGGTCGGGGCTACCCTCCGACTATACTAACATAGTTTAAAAAGTCTATATGCGTAGCTTAGTACTAAGATTTTACTAATTCGTGTTCGGGGCTACTCTCCGATCGTGTTAGTTAAATCTAAAGCGTTAAGATTGGAATATTTGTGTGGCGGATTGTGTTCCGTACATGGTCGGGGCTACTCTCCGACGGAACGAACATAAACTAGATCACACTTTTATTTGAATTGATTAATTGTGTTCGTGTACGGTCGGGGCTACCCTCCGATTATACTTACATAATTTTAAACGCGGGTATGTAGTAGATATTTTCGTATGGCACGATCATAGCGTACCATGAATCTGGCATAATATCTTGATTGTTGTTGTTTAATTTACATGATGTATTAAATGTGGATTGTACAGAATTAATGGAGATTGGCATTATTATATTATTAGAGTACTTGCTGTTTATGTTGTTTATAATCTTACACATGGAGCTAGGACTGGCAGTTTTGGCTGTGTACCTACATGTAATGTTTTAAGTAATTAGTGCTAGCACTAATTGGAGCTAGTTTTGATAGCCTTTACTGTTGCACAGAGTAAAATCACTTATGGCTACTAAATCTTGCATACAATCCATGTTTTAACGTGGTATCTAATACCAACGGTGAATAAAAGAAAACTATAAGTTATGAAGCTAGTAAGAAGTAGTAAAGAGTAAGAATAATTTATGATTGGTTGCTTACATTTCATTTATCTTAATATTATTAAAATAAATTATTACCAATTTTCCTTTGTTTTTAATGTATTGAGCGAACGTGTTGTTCTCTGGGTTGAGTGAGTCGTGTATGCTTACTGGTTACCTACGTTACCTGGTAAGATTGGTTTAATAGGTACGTATTACTTACTTACAATTGAATTCTGGCTTTCTATTTATTGATATATTAATTAATAGGTGCAAATTTTGTGGATTCAATTAATATGAACACCGTGAATAGCAATATAAATTGCTTGAACTATGAATATGAGTTTAAATACGAATATTTTAATATGGTATCTTTAAATATTTAAATATGAAAGTCTTTATGTGAATTGGGATATCTCTAATGTGAATATTTTTAATTTTTAATGATGAGCGAACAAATATAAGGTGTCCACTGGGTTGAGTGAGCAAGCTATGCATGCTCACTGTCACTGGTTACAAAAGATACATTGAATTTGTTTGTTGAAATGCATTGAAATTGAATTTGATATTAGGGGGCGATGTATGTATGTTGCATACACTCGTCGGATATTAGAGGGCGATGTAGGTATGTTGCATACACTCGTCGGATATTAGGGGACGATGTATGTTTGTGGCATGCACTCGTCGGAATTAAGGGGGCGGTATATGTTTGTGGCATACACTCGCCGGATTTTAGAGTACGAACGATGTATGTTGGTGGCATACATTCGTCTGAATATGTTTAAATGTTAAGTGAGTACGTTTCTCACAGGCTGGTTAAATGAGTACCTACTTATATTTCATACGTATGGCCACTTTTAAGATTATTAGATTTAAATGAAACTACAACAGAACAAAGATAATTTCAAACGTTTTATTCTTGTTTTTACAATACTCATTTTACATTTTTGCACTAGATAAGTAGCTCTAAAAGAAATGGTTTTTGTAAATAATAAAGGATGTAGGTAGCTACTGTAGCTAGTGAACAGTATAAATCATGAATTTTCCTGAAGGGCATATTGTGTTGATAACCTAATGATTTTATTATAGAATGACACGGAACGATCTTTTGCCGATGAATAATGTATACATTCCAAGGTAAATAGCATCTGAGGACGAATACGGCCCGCGCCACCTGGTGCGCCGCTTGGTAGGCCTCCAGGGTGACGTGGCCGACCCAGGGGAGTCTTGAGCGAAGGAGGAATACCCTTTCTTCGTAGCTGAATCTGGTCAGAGGATTTGAGATGATGATGCAGAGCGTTTTGTTTATGGGAAAGTATTGAAGTTGTTTTGATTAAAATGTTTCATGTTTATTTATTTGCATATCGAATAAAGCTATTTAGGATTTAATTTTCATCTCGCATAACCGACTAAATTGATTGTAACACCCCCTTAAATAAAGTTTGTAAAGGTCTACCTAAAACAAAACAAAACTATAAAAACTTATCTTTTCATAGAATCATTTAGATGTTATCGAAATACCCTTAGGGAAGAATGAAAAGCCTTTTAAATCTACAGTTGCCTACGTGCTTGACATTGAGTATCTAGTAGGTACCACAGCTGTAGCAGTAGATACCTTTAAAGTATTATTGTCAATATGCGCTCTAATTATCGCAACATAGTACCTACTTACTTATAAGGATATTTATATACTAAATTATGTTTGCATCTTTTCTTTTTCCTTGCATAATAAGTATCCACATGCTCCACAATTTGAGTAGGGGTATTGTCTTACCTAGTTAAGATTTTCATAATTACCTTAGTTTCCATTTATACGAAATCCATACCATATCTTGATTCTCTTGAGTAGTCAATATCCATGAGCTAGGTTTGTTTTTCTATGCCTGGTCTATGCCCAGGTGACCTTTACGCAGAACTGGATGTATTTCTGATCTTGATAAGATTGGACATGATGTCGATTCACTTTTGAATAAGAGCACACTATTAAAGTCGCGAATTTAGTATTCCAAGATTGAGATTGGGTAATACTTTTATAAACTGTGATCTGTGTCACTTAGATTGTTATAGACCTTTTAACTATGGAAACAATATTAGTTTCTGGTATAAGCTTAACAACCTCCATAGCAGTGTTGTAGATACGGTGTACGTACGCATAGGTTTTCGGGATGCCGCTGTCTCTGAGGTACCTACCGGGTTCGATTCCCTGTCGGGTGAATGTTTAAAGCGGACTTTTCAACATTCTGCCCGATTGTATGTGGTAATCCCCGTCGTTGTTCCCAAATGCCATAACACAAGTGCTTGAGTTACTTAGTTCGGGATGGAAGCAATGTAGGTATGCAAAGATATCCAAAATTTACTATTTCCTATTACTAATTTTATTTTTTGTAGCTTTGTTCAAGTGGACATTTCGTCTATTATTTTTGTTATATGTAGCTTAATTTAAAAGAATTCACTATGCTTGACTTTTTAAATTTGAGTTTAGTGGCAAACTTAAATCTCATAATTTAAATTCAAACTAAATTGTGGATGAGTGCTAGAGAAAGTTTATCAGGAACATACTTTTCTGAGTCTTCTACATAATTAGACAATAAAGCCATAAGACTGATTAGAAATCATCATTCTTTACATTTTTCCGGGAACGTCGAAGATTCTTTATCTAAGTACCTAGTTTGATAGATACATAGATTAATTCTTTATTTGTACACAATATTACGAAATGAACAATCACACACGAAATAATAATAATAATAATATAAAGATAACAAATTGTAAACCAAATGGTGGCCTTATCGTCTTACTGCGGTTTCTTCCGGGCAACTCAGTTTTGGTTTAGACAGATGGAAAATTTTACAGCCAAAATCACTAGAAGCTATTTTGCTATTTGTGCGTACTGCGTAGTGTTCTAGATCTCTCTTAATGATTTAGATGCAAGTCAAAAGCAGAGATACTTTTAGTTGCTTAGACAGCACTGCAAGAAGCATTCACTGATATCTATTCTAGTTGTTTTCATTAACATAGTGATGAAATGATGTTTCTAATGCAAAAACATGTAAACAGTCCATAGTGCATTTAAGTAGATCGTGTTTATTACACTGTCAAGTTGTAACTGATGTTTTCCTAATTAAGCAAAATAAAGTAAAACGATTATTGCTCAATCACACCTCACAATTTATTAAAATGTTCTATACAGCTTCATGCAAACATTTTTAATTCATGTTTTAAACTTGTTCTAACAAATAAAGCCACAAGTAACCACTGCTGTAGCATACCAAGTTAGTTTTGCCGTGTCTTTGTTGTTATTGGCGGTATGATTTAAAATTGGTTTTTGAGGATTTTAATACTACCGTCCTAGTGTACGTATTGACAAAATATGATTTCAAATTATTTGAATCTAATTTATTGTTATTTTAATGAGCATTAATATCTTTATTAAACCAAAAATCAAGTAGATCTGTCAAATTTACCGTCTCATTTGGTAGGCTCGTGATACTAAAATTCTTAGCAGTTTACCATTCTCACGGACCTTTGAAGTTCCTTCACATATTCTGTAGTAATCATTTCCATATTTTTTTAGATCTGGTCAGTTGAACATTTGTTTCTACTATGGTTGACGGTACTAAGTACCTTACCTACTAATGTTTATAAAAGAATATGAGAATTCATATACTTACATTTATTTCTATTGAATTCATTATCAGATACATCTATTTCTTTTGAATGATTAATAAAATTGATTTGGTTACTTTATGTGTTGTGAGTTTACTGCTTTCAGATGCCAATTGTAGCATCCAGTAGGTACTTATCATGAGCTAGCATCGAGTTAATATAATAATGAGGATCCCGCTACCCTTGAACGTACGAACCAACACAGCATACAAACTGCTGGAGGCAGCAGAGTGTACGTGCTGTGGTAATGCGAGGAGATAATATGATACTGAAGGTGCAGATCACAGAGTGATCGTTGTTGTGATGATGATCATCGTGGCCGTGGTTGTAAGTCGGATATTGAGACGAGTGGATCGCTGATACTGAAGTTGACTTATATTGAAGTATATATTATCATGTCATGTATCTTATCTCATTTTACTAATATTATGATTGCAAAAGCTTGTATGTTTGTTACCCAATCACGGCTATCGGCTGGACGGATCTTTGAAATCTTTTGTCTGTGGAATAATAGCATATCGGCTTCTTTTGACCCCGGGAGGATATTTTATTACCACGGGAAGTCATCGTGTAGTTAATTCATTTGGGCGAAAAGCTGTTCATGATTTTACTTGTCCTATTTCTATCCATGGTAATATACTTCTTCATATCCCAATTATAATTATTAAATCTATTTACACTAATATTATTCATAGTAATATGAATATTTGTTGATAAGAATGCGGGTCATGCTCGTATGAGGATACCTTGTAGACATCTTTAAGTTTTGATATTAAATTGCGAACTTGTTTAAAATCATTAACTTATTCATTAGAAATGATAATAATATGATCTTTTGATTTTCATGTACGGAGTGGAACCATGTATTGTACTATTCTAACAGAGGCAGAGAATAGATGCATTTAAGATTTGGTGCTGGAGAAGAATGCTCTGGAAACCTTGGACAACTGGTTGACAAGTTGAAAAAGCAAATTGTTGCTGTGACGGTTCAAATTGTACCTGCGGCATCTTCATTATTATTGTAACTTCCTTGTAAGAATATTTAAATTAATCGGTAATAATGCCTATTACGAACATGCCTTTAAATAATTCCTTTAGTTGTCCTAATTCATATCTTGATTTAATACAAATTGTGCACTATGGTAAATACGTATCTATAACTTGGTTTGTTACTCATATCTGGGTAAAAATTGGTAACTGTGCAGAGGCCTACAGTTGTTTTTGTAAGGACTAAACTAGGTCAAACTTAGCGATAGTTAAATTCATCTAATATTAGGTCTTTAATCCTTTCATGACTCGTAGTTGCTTTTTCCACTATTTGAGTGAAGTGATAAGGGTGTGTACTTAGTTATCAGGTTAAAGTTAAATTCTGTACCTACCTATTCCTAATGTAACATTCTTAGGGATTTTGCTTCTGACACCATCTAATATTCTTGAATGTAGCTCCTGACAATGCATTGAAGTATGATTGCAACATATTACACAAACAAGATGTTTGCATTATCGCGCATTTACAGAAAATTGGAACACACGCGTAGCATTCTCAGCAATCTAGAATAAGATCGCTTACTAAGATAATGTATCTTTAATTGTACTCAATATTATTATCTCAATATACATCTTGACACCGAACAAGTCACATCTCTTTTATTACCTTAGCCTCGGTAAAGCGTCATACCTCTTCATGGCGACCCTTTGCCAACCGAACTTATAAATTTTTGCGGGAAAATCATTACTACATGGAGCAGCAAAGCAAAATTTTCAACACCATACTAGCAGCAGTCTTCGTTGCGGTGCTATTTGGCTCTACACTTCTGTTCATCGCATTACTTGGGAAGACAAAACAATAATATGGGAGCACCACAAAGTAAAGAAGAAGTTATCATCGCACAAACCGCCAGCGGCGACGCCCAAGCAACGCAGAAAACTTCAAGCCAGCTCACTACAACAGAAATTTTACTATCCGTCATACTGCTTCTCATCGTTATACTCATCATTTACGCCTGCATCCGGAAAATTTGGGACCGAATTGTCAACCGACTCCGTAGAGAATTCAACAGCGCAGTTCTAAGAAACACAATATCTTCCGTGGAACTGGCAACGACGTCGACTCAACCATCAACGTAGACCAGGAGGTGTCCAGGGTAGAAACCCGGCCCATTGTACGAGGGGCAAGGGAAATCCCAGCCCGATCTTCAGTTAGCTGTTTCAAGCGGTCCAGGAACCCATCTTAGAAGTCTGAAGATCCTACACACTCAAGGAGCATGAGAAAACCCCCAGCCCGCAGCCCCAGCCCCCACACGCCACGCCGGTCACCACATACCTACTCATCGTGCAGAGACGTAATTATTTTATTCGCGCGCTATAATGCCACCGTAAGTCGTAAGTTATTTTATACCTAAACGTTTTAAATAATATGTAGGATTACATTTTTTTCTTATTAGATAATGTCATTTATTATTTCCGATTTAAATGAATTGCATAAGAAACTATTGTATATTAAAGATAATTTAGTAAAACTAGGACCAGATAGACGTCAAAAAGAGTTAGGTTTTACGAAATTTAATGAAGCGAAACTTGAATACGCGAAATTAGAGTATATTTTAGCTCAAGTACATAATTTAGTTGAAAAATCGGAGGTATCAACTAAAGATATAACTTTAATTAATAAAATAGCAAATGACATTCAGATCATTTATGACAAAATTATTTCTTTAGAGACTTTAAGTGTTAGTAGTATTTCAAAAATGGCAGAAAAAGATAAATTTGACTTGAAGACAGCCATTGCACTTTTACCAACGATGACAGGTCAAGAACACGTCACTAAATCTCTAATTGATGGTATACAATTATATAGTTCAATGATCAGCGATGCTACTCATGGGTTACTTATTGATTTTGTGATTAAAACTAGGCTCTCTCCTAGCGCAAAATTACGTTTAAAAAGTAGTTATCCAACTATTAAAGATTTAATTAGAGATATGAATACGCATTTGATTCAGAAAAAATCTGCTGTTGCTATCCAACACAAATTACAAAACTGTCGTCAAGGTCATAGGTCGATCGAGTCATTCGGCTCGGAACTAGAACAACTTTTTGTAAATTTAACCATAGCACAAGCGGATGACGACGCTACTAAGTTTGAAGTATTGCGTCCCATTAATGAAAAGGTTGCAATCAAGCGCTTTTCAGATGGATTAGTGAATCAAAAGCTTAGTACTATCATAGCATCACGTCACTTTGATTCTTTACCAGAGGCTATAAGAACTGCCCTAGACGAGCAGTCAATGTCTACCAGACACGAGGAAGTTATGAACATTAAAAAGTTTCATACTCGTAATTTCTCACGCACACCTACTAATTATCCGCGTCAGCCAAGTAATTATTCTAATAAATATAGTTACTATAATAGATTTAGCGCAAACAATAGGTACGCTGCCGGAAACACGAGACCACAACAAGGTAAGTACATGTCGCGAGAATATTATTGTCAATATTATTATCTCAATATACATCTTGACACCGAACAAGTCACATCTCTTTTATTACCTTAGCCTCGGTAAAGCGTCATACCTCTTCAGCATTGATGTAAACTAGTACCAAGCTAATCCATTTTTCTTTTATGACCCATAACTAATGCTTATAGATTATAACCAGACTTTACTTTAATCATTCCATATACTTACTTACACATGATTATATAACAAGTATAGTTTCAAAATAAGTTTTCTAAGTAATAATAGTCGCTTGTTAACGAATGTCATGATTATGTAAATTTATACATTGATTCAAATAGTTTTAGATTAGTTTGTTATTGATAATTTATTTTATTTGATTATGTATTACTTAACGATTTACTAAAACAATATTTTCACGATAATATCTATATTCTAAACAAGTCATCGGCTTCCTTAAAAGTTTATTATTGAGCATTGTGTAATATAATGTATTTGTTTCAATTATGTTTTAAGTTTTAACTTAAGGTTTTTATCACTATAAGATTAACCTAAATAGGTACATAGTTGTAAGACTTTACTATTGAGAATAGTTGTGTATCAGTATATTAGCTGTATACTTACCTAATTAATTGATTCTAAATAATTTTTATATGTGCGTCGGGAGACAGCACGTTATCAGATGGCCGAATGTCATGATTTTAGAAGGTTTTTCTTATTTTTTTAATAGCAACACTGGTAATGCCGTCTCTTGCCGCCATTTTGTTAAATTTAATAGGCTAATCTGTGGTAAAATTGGTGGGGGTAGCTAGGCTTGAGCCCGATTAACGAGCAAAGAGAGGTCATTCTTCAAACTAGCCTCGAGGGGATAAGTTCACTAAGACGTCGACTGTATCTATATTGTTATACCTGTACTATGCCTGTACCTGTAAGTTGGATCAATAATTATATGAGTGTTATCTGGAGTCTGCGTTTTCTTCATATTTCAGAAGCGGTAAAGTACCCACGTAAGTTTATTTCTAAACCTGATAATAAGAATAATTTGCTTATTCTGTGCTATAGTAATGCCAAACGAGTTATTTTATTCTCTTCACACAGAGAAAGGATAAATATTCCAGATTCCATGTTAATGCGTATTTTTTTTTATCTAAATGACATTTTAAATACCTTTGCGGTGGATTGTGTTTTGTACATGGTCGGGGCTACTCTCCGACGGAACGGACATAAACTAAATCGCATTTGTGTTTTAATTGATTGTGTTCGTATACGGTCGGGGCTACCCTCCGACTATACTAACATAATTTAAAAAGTCTATATGCGTAGGATAGTACTAAGATTTTACTAATACGTGTTCGGGGCTACTCTCCGATCGTGTTAGTTAAATCTAAAGCGTTAAAATTGGAATATTTGTGTGGCGGATTGTGGTCCGTACATGGTCGGGGCTACTCTCCGACGGAACGGACATAAACTAGATCACACTTTTATTTGAATTGATTAATTGTGTTCGTGTACGGTCGGGGCTACCCTCCGATTATACTTAAATAATTTTAAACGCGGGTATGTAGTAGATATTTTCGTATGGCACGATCATAGCGTACCATGAATCTGGCATAATATCTTGATTGTTGTTGTTTAATTTACATGATGTATTAAATGTGGATTGTACAGAATTAATGGAGATGATTGGCATTATTATATTATTAGAGTACTTGCTGTTTATGTTGTTTATAATCTTACACATGGAGCTAGGACTGGCAGTTTTGGCTGTGTACCTACATGTAATGTTTTAAGTAATTAGTGCTAGCACTAATTGAAGCTAGTTTTGATAGCCTTTACTGTTGCACAGAGTGAAATCACTTATGGCTACTAAATCTTGCATACAATCCATGTTTTAACGTGGTATCTAATACCAACAGTAAATAAAAGAAAACTATAAGTTATGAAGCTAGTAAGAAGTAGTAAAGAGTAAGAATAATTTATGATTGGTTGCTCACATTTCATTTATCTTAATATTATTAAAATTAATTATTACTAATTTTCCTTTGTTTTTAATGTATTGAGCGAACGTGTTGTTCTCTGGGTTGAGTGAGTCATGTATGCTTACTGGTTACCTACGTTACCTGGTATGATTGGTTTAATAGGTACGTATTACTTACTTACAATTTAATTCTGGCTTTCTATTTATTGATATATTAATTAATAGGTACAAATTTTGTGGATTCAATTAATATGAACACCGTAAATAGCAATATAAATTGCTTGAACTATGAATATGAGTTTAAATACAAATATTTTAATATGGTATCTTTAAATATTTAAATATGAAAGTCTTTATGTGAATTTGGATATCTCTAATGTGAATATTTTTAATTTTTAATGATGAGCGAACAAATATAAGGTGTTCACTGGGTTGAGTGAGCAAGCTATGCATGCTCACTGGTTATAAGAGATACATTGAATTTGTTTGTTGAAATGCATTAAATTGAATTTGATATTAGGGGGCGATGTATGTATGTTGCATACACTCGTCGGATATTAGAGGGCGATGTATGTATGTTGCATACACTCGTCGGATATTAGGGGACGATGTATGTTTGTGGCATACACTCGTCGGAATTAAGGGGGCGGTATATGTTTGTGGCATACACTCGCCGGATTTTAGAGTACGAACGATGTATGTTGGTGGCATACATTCGTCTGAATATGTTTAAATGTTAAGTGAGTACGTTTCTCACAGGCTGGTTAAATGAGTACCTACTTATATTTCATACTGGTTTACTACCCGTATGGCCACTTTTAAGATTATTAGATTTAAATGAAACTACAACAGAACAAAGATAATTTCAAACGTTTTATTCTTGTTTTTACAATACTCATTTTACATTTTTGCACTAGATAAGTAGCTCTTAATAAAAGAAATGGTTTTTGTAAATAATAAAGGATGTAGGTAGCTACTGTAGCTAGTGAACAGTATAAATCATGAATTTTCCTGAAAGGCATATTGTGTTGATAACCTAATGATTTTATTATAGAATGACACGGAACGATCTTTTGCCGATGAATAATGTATACATTCCAAGGTAAATAGCATCTGAGGACGAATACGGCCCGCGCCACCTGGTGCGCCGCTTGGTAGGCCTCCAGGGTGACGTGGCCGACCCAGGGGAGTCTTGAGCGAAGGAGGAATACCCTTTCTTCGTAGCTGAATCTGGTCAAAGAGGATTTGAGATGATGCAGAGCATTTTGTTCATGGGAAAGTATTGAAGTTGTTTTGATTAAAATGTTTCATGTTTATTTATTTGCACATCGAATAAAGCTATTTAAGATTTAATTTTCATCTCGCATAACCGACTAAATTGATTGTAACACCCTCTTAAATAAAGTTTGTAAAGGTCTACCTAAAACAAAACAAAACTATAAAAACTTATCTTTTCATAGAATCATTTAGATGTTATCAAAATACTCTTAGGGAAGAATGAAAAGCCTTTTAAATCTACAGTTGCCTACGTGCTTGACATTGAGTATCTAGTAGGTACCACAGCTGTAGCAGTAGATACCTTTAAAGTATTATTGTCAATATGCGCTCTAATTATCGCAACATAGTACCTACTTACTTATAAAGATATTTATATACTAAATTATGTTTGCATCATTTCTTTTTCCTTGCATAATAAGTATCCACATGCTCCACAATTTGAGTAGGGGTTATTGTCTTATCTATTTAAGATTTTTATAATTACCTTAGTCTCCATTTATACGAAATCCATACCATATCTTGATTCTCATGAGTGGTCAATATCCATGAGCTAGGTTTGTTTTTCTATGCCTAGGTCTATGCCCAGGTGACCTTTACGCAGAACTGGATGTATTTCTGATCTTGATAAGATTGGACATGATGACGATTCACTTTTGAATAAGAGCACACTATTAAAGTCGCGAATTTAGTATTCCAAGATTGCGATTGGGTAATACTTTTATAAACTGTGATCTGTGTCACTTAGATTGTTATAGACCTTTTAACTATGGAAACAATATTAGTTTCTGGTATAAGCTTAACAATCTCCATAGCAGTGTTGTAGATACGGTGTACGTACGCATAGTTTTCGGGGTGCCGCTGTCTCTGAGGTACCTACCGGGTTCGATTCCCTGTCGGGTGAATGTTTAAAGCGGACTTTTCAACATTCTGCCCGATTGTATGTGGTAATCCCCGTCGTTGTTCCCAAATGCCATAACACAAGTGCTTGAGTTACTTAGTTCGGGATGGAAGCAATGTAGGTAGGTATGCAAAGATATCCAAAATTTACTATTTCCCATTACTTATTTTATTTTTTGTAACTTTGTTCAAGTGGACATTTCGTCTATTATTTTTGTTACATGTAGCTTAATTTAAAAGAATTTACTATGCTTGACTTTTTAAATTTGAGTTTAGTGGCAAACTTAAATCTCAGATTTAATTTAAACTCAAACTAAATTGTGGATGAGTGCTAGAGAAAGTTTATCAGGAACATACTTTTCCGAGTCTTCTACATAATTAGACAATAAAGCCATAAGACTGATTAGAAATCATCATTCTTTACATTTTTCCGGGAACGTCGAAGATTCTTTATCTAAGTACCTAGTTTGATAGATACATAGATTAATTCTTTATTTGTACACAATATTACGAACGGAACAATCACACACGAAATAATAATAATAATAATACAAAGATAACAAACTGTTAACCAAATGGTGGCCTTATCGTCTTACTGCGGTTTCTTCCGGGCAACTCAGTTTTGGTTTAGACGGATGGAAAATTTTACAGCCAAAATCACTAGAAGCTATTTTGCTATTTGTGCGTACTGCGTAGTGTTCTAGATCTCTCTTAATGATTTAGATGCAAATCAAAAGCAGAAATACTTAGTTGCTTAGACAGCACTGCAAGAAGCATTCACTGATATCTATTCTAGTTGTTTTCATTAACATAGTGATGAAATTATGTTTTTAATGCAAAAACATGTAAACAGTCCATAGTGCATTTAAGTAGATCGTGTTTATTACACTGTCAAGTTGTAACTGATGTTTTCCTAATTAAGCAAAATAAAGTAAAACGATTATTGCTCAATCACACCTCTCAATTTATTAAAATGTTCTATACAGCTTCATGCAAACATTTTAATTCATGTTTTAAACTTGTTCTAACAAATAAAGCCACAAGTAACCACTGCTGTAGCATACCAAGTTAGTTTTGCCGTGTTTTCGTTGTTATTGGCGGTATGATTTATAATTAGTTTTTGAGGATTTTAATACTACCGTCCTAGTGTACGTATTGACAAAATATGATTTCAAATTATGTGAATCTAATTTATTGTTATTTTAATGAGAATTAACATCTTTATTAAACCAAAAATCAAGTAGATCTGTCAAATTTACCGTCTCATTTGGTAGGCTCGTGATACTAAAATTCTTAGCAGTTTACCATTCTCACGGACCTTTGAAGTTCCTTCACATATTCTGTAGTAATCATTTCCATATTTTTTTAGATCTGGTCAGTTGAACATTTGTTTCTACTATGGTTGAAGTTACTAAGTACCTACCTTACATACTAATGTTTATAAAATAATATGAGAATTCATATACTTACATTTATTTCTATTGATTCATTATCAGATACATCTATTTCTTTTGAATGATTAATAAAATTGATTTGGTTACTATGTGTGTTGTGAGTTTACTGCTTTCAGATGCCAATTGTAGCATCCAGTAGGTACTTATCATGAGCTAGCATCGAGTTAATATAATAATAAGGATCCCGCTACCCTTGAACGTACGAACCAACACAACATACAAACTGGAGACAGCAGAGTGTACGTGCTGTGGTAATGAGAGGAGATAATATGATACTGAA
The DNA here is from genome assembly GCA_949710035.1 of Crambus lathoniellus. NCBI lineage: Eukaryota > Metazoa > Arthropoda > Insecta > Lepidoptera > Crambidae > Crambus > Crambus lathoniellus. The sequence continues at coordinate 5,001,323 of OX453296.1, forward strand.
GGTGCAGATCACAGAGTGATCGTTGTTGTGATGATGATCATCGTGGGCTGTGGTTGTAAGTCGGATATTGAGACGAGTGGATCGCTGATACTGAAGTTGACTTATATTGAAGTATATATTATCATGTCATGTATCTTACCTCATTTTACTAATATTATGATTGCAAAAGCTTGTATGTTTGTTCCCCAATCACGGCTATCGGCTGGACGGATCTTTGAAATCTTTTGTCTGTGGAATAGCATATCGGCTTCTTTTGACCCCGGGAGGATATTTTATTCCCACGGGAAATCATCGTGTAGTTAATTCATTTGGGCGAAAAGCTGTTCATGATTTTACTTGTCCTATTTCTATCCATGGTAATATACTACTTCATATCCCAATTATAATTATTAAATCTATTTACACTGATATTATTCATAGTAATATGAGTATTTATTGATAAGGATGCGGGTCATGCTCGTATTTGGATACCTTGTAGACATTTTTAAGTTTTGATATTAAATTGCGAACTTGTTTAAAATCATTAACTTATTCATTAGAAATGATAATAATATGATCTTTTGATTTTCATGTACGGAGTGGAACCATGTATTGTACTATTCTAACAGAGGCAGAGAATAGATGCATTTAAGATTTGGTGCTAGAAAAGAATGCTCTGGAAACCTTGGACAACTGGTTGACAAGTTGAAAAAGCAAATTGTTGCTGTGACGGTTCAAATTGTACCTGCGGCATCTTCATTATCAGTGTAACTTCCTTATAAGAATATTTAAATTAATCGGTAATAATGCCTATTACGAACATGCCTTTAAATAATTCCTTTAGTTGTCCTAATTCATATTTTGATTTAATACAAATTGTGCACTATGGTAAATACGTATCTATAACTTGGTTTGTTACTCATATCTGGGTAAAAATTGGTAACTGTGCAGAGGCCTACAGTTGTTTTTGTAAGGACTAAACTAGGTCAAACTTAGCGATAGTTAAATTCATCTAATATTAGGTCTTTAATCCTTTCATGACTCGTAGTTGCTTTTTCCACTATTTGAGTGAAGTGATAAGGGTGTCTAGTTATCAGGTTAAAGTTAAATTCTGTACCTACCTATTCCTAATGTAACATTCTTAGGGATTTTGCTTCTGACACCATCTAATATTCTTGAATGTAGCTCCTGACAATGCATTGATGTAAACTAGTACCAAGCTAATCCATTTTTCTTTTATGACCCATAACTAATGCTTATAGATTATAACCAGACTTTACTTTAATCATTCCATATACTTACTTACACATGATTATATAACAAGTATAGTTTCAAAATAAGTTTTCTAAGTAATAATAGTCGCTTGTTAACGAATGTCATGATTATGTTAATTTATACATTGATTCAAATAGTTTTAGATTAGTTTGTTATTGATAATTTATTTTATTTGATTATGTATTACTTAACGATTTACTAAAACAATATTTTCACGATAATATCTATATTCTAAACAAGTCATCGGCTTCCTTAAGAGATTATTGTTGAGCATTGTGTAATATAATGTATTTGTTTCAATTATGTTTTACGTTTTAACTTAAGGTTTTTATCACTATAAGATTAACCTAAATAGGTACATAGTTGTAAGACTTTACTATTGAGAATAGTTGTGTATCAGTATATTAGCTGTATACTTACCTAATTAATTGATTCTAAATAATTTTTATGTGCGTCGGGAGACAGCACGTTATCAGATGGCCGAATGTCATGATTTTAGAAGGTTTTTCATATTTTTTAATAGCAACACTGGTAATGCCGTCTCTTGCCGCCATTTTGTTAAATTTAATAGGCTAATCTGTGGTAAAATTGGTGGGGGGTAGCTAGACTTGAGCCCGATTAACGAGCAAAGAGAGGTCATTCTTAAAACTAGCCTCGAGGAGATAAGTTCACTAAGACGTCGACTGTATCTATATTGTTATACCTGTACTATGCCTGTACCTGTAAGTTGGATCAATAATTATATGAGTGTTATCTGGAGTCTGCGTTTTCTTCATACAATATTACGAAATGAACAATCACACACGAAATAATAATAATAATAATATAAAGATAACAAATTGTAAACCAAATGGTGGCCTTATCGTCTTACTGCGGTTTCTTCCGGGCAACTCAGTTTTGGTTTAGACAGATGGAAAATTTTACAGCCAAAATCACTAGAAGCTATTTTGCTATTTGTGCGTACTGCGTAGTGTTCTAGATCTCTCTTAATGATTTAGATGCAAGTCAAAAGCAGAGATACTTTTAGTTGCTTAGACAGCACTGCAAGAAGCATTCACTGATATCTATTCTAGTTGTTTTCATTAACATAGTGATGAAATGATGTTTCTAATGCAAAAACATGTAAACAGTCCATAGTGCATTTAAGTAGATCGTGTTTATTACACTGTCAAGTTGTAACTGATGTTTTCCTAATTAAGCAAAATAAAGTAAAACGATTATTGCTCAATCACACCTCACAATTTATTAAAATGTTCTATACAGCTTCATGCAAACATTTTTAATTCATGTTTTAAACTTGTTCTAACAAATAAAGCCACAAGTAACCACTGCTGTAGCATACCAAGTTAGTTTTGCCGTGTCTTTGTTGTTATTGGCGGTATGATTTAAAATTGGTTTTTGAGGATTTTAATACTACCGTCCTAGTGTACGTATTGACAAAATATGATTTCAAATTATTTGAATCTAATTTATTGTTATTTTAATGAGCATTAATATCTTTATTAAACCAAAAATCAAGTAGATCTGTCAAATTTACCGTCTCATTTGGTAGGCTCGTGATACTAAAATTCTTAGCAGTTTACCATTCTCACGGACCTTTGAAGTTCCTTCACATATTCTGTAGTAATCATTTCCATATTTTTTTAGATCTGGTCAGTTGAACATTTGTTTCTACTATGGTTGACGGTACTAAGTACCTTACCTACTAATGTTTATAAAAGAATATGAGAATTCATATACTTACATTTATTTCTATTGAATTCATTATCAGATACATCTATTTCTTTTGAATGATTAATAAAATTGATTTGGTTACTTTATGTGTTGTGAGTTTACTGCTTTCAGATGCCAATTGTAGCATCCAGTAGGTACTTATCATGAGCTAGCATCGAGTTAATATAATAATGAGGATCCCGCTACCCTTGAACGTACGAACCAACACAGCATACAAACTGCTGGAGGCAGCAGAGTGTACGTGCTGTGGTAATGCGAGGAGATAATATGATACTGAAGGTGCAGATCACAGAGTGATCGTTGTTGTGATGATGATCATCGTGGCCGTGGTTGTAAGTCGGATATTGAGACGAGTGGATCGCTGATACTGAAGTTGACTTATATTGAAGTATATATTATCATGTCATGTATCTTATCTCATTTTACTAATATTATGATTGCAAAAGCTTGTATGTTTGTTCCCCAATCACGGCTATCGGCTGGACGGATCTTTGAAATCTTTTGTCTGTGGAATAATAGCATATCGGCTTCTTTTGACCCCGGGAGGATATTTTATTACCACGGGAAGTCATCGTGTAGTTAATTCATTTGGGCGAAAAGCTGTTCATGATTTTACTTGTCCTATTTCTATCCATGGTAATATACTTCTTCATATCCCAATTATAATTATTAAATCTATTTACACTAATATTATTCATAGTAATATGAATATTTGTTGATAAGAATGCGGGTCATGCTCGTATGAGGATACCTTGTAGACATCTTTAAGTTTTGATATTAAATTGCGAACTTGTTTAAAATCATTAACTTATTCATTAGAAATGATAATAATATGATCTTTTGATTTTCATGTACGGAGTGGAACCATGTATTGTACTATTCTAACAGAGGCAGAGAATAGATGCATTTAAGATTTGGTGCTGGAGAAGAATGCTCTGGAAACCTTGGACAACTGGTTGACAAGTTGAAAAAGCAAATTGTTGCTGTGACGGTTCAAATTGTACCTGCGGCATCTTCATTATTAGTGTAACTTCCTTGTAAGAATATTTAAATTAATCGGTAATAATGCCTATTACGAACATGCCTTTAAATAATTCCTTTAGTTGTCCTAATTCATATCTTGATTTAATACAAATTGTGCACTATGGTAAATACGTATCTATAACTTGGTTTGTTACTCATATCTGGGTAAAAATTGGTAACTGTGCAGAGGCCTACAGTTGTTTTTGTAAGGACTAAACTAGGTCAAACTTAGCGATAGTTAAATTCATCTAATATTAGGTCTTTAATCCTTTCATGACTCGTAGTTGCTTTTTCCACTATTTGAGTGAAGTGATAAGGGTGTGTACTTAGTTATCAGGTTAAAGTTAAATTCTGTACCTACCTATTCCTAATGTAACATTCTTAGGGATTTTGCTTCTGACACCATCTAATATTCTTGAATGTAGCTCCTGACAATGCATTGATGTAAACTAGTACCAAGCTAATCCATTTTTCTTTTATGACCCATAACTAATGCTTATAGATTATAACCAGACTTTACTTTAATCATTCCATATACTTACTTACACATGATTATATAACAAGTATAGTTTCAAAATAAGTTTTCTAAGTAATAATAGTCGCTTGTTAACGAATGTCATGATTATGTAAATTTATACATTGATTCAAATAGTTTTAGATTAGTTTGTTATTGATAATTTATTTTATTTGATAATGTATTACTTAACGATTTACTAAAACAATATTTTCACGATAATATCTATATTCTAAACAAGTCATCGGCTTCCTTAAAAGTTTATTATTGAGCATTGTGTAATATAATGTATTTGTTTCAATTATGTTTTAAGTTTTAACTTAAGGTTTTTATCACTATAAGATTAACCTAAATAGGTACATAGTTGTAAGACTTTACTATTGAGAATAGTTGTGTATCAGTATATTAGCTGTATACTTACCTAATTAATTGATTCTAAATAATTTTTATATGTGCGTCGGGAGACAGCACGTTATCAGATGGCCGAATGTCATGATTTTAGAAGGTTTTTCTTATTTTTTAATAGCAACACTGGTAATGCCGTCTCTTGCCGCCATTTTGTTAAATTTAATAGGCTAATCTGTGGTAAAATTGGTGGGGGTAGCTAGGCTTGAGCCCGATTAACGAGCAAAGAGAGGTCATTCTTCAAACTAGCCTCGAGGGGATAAGTTCACTAAGACGTCGACTGTATCTATATTGTTATACCTGTACTATGCCTGTACCTGTAAGTTGGATCAATAATTATATGAGTGTTATCTGGAGTCTGCGTTTTCTTCATAAGTTCAATATCACAGTTTCAATGCTTCAAAGCCTACACGAAATAAATAAATTCTTACTATGTAATATAAATAATTAATGATTAAAATACAACCATCCATTTTTTCCGGACGGTAAAATTCAGTGTAGTGCACAAGCGCCCATACGTTTTTCATTGCTGTTATCTCGGAACGGAAAAAAACGGACCGGAATGGGGAAAAGTAAAATTTCGGACGGTAAAATTCCGTGTAGTGCTACAAGCGCACATATAGGGCGTTTGTGCACTACACTGAATTTTACCGATCCGGAAAAAAACGGATGCTTGTATTTTAATAATTAATCATTTAAAATAGTAATTAACTAAATACAAGCATCCGTTTTTTTCCGGATCGGTAAAATTCAGTGGTAGTGCACAAACGCCCATACACTCTATGGCCCGCCATATCGGACCGTAAAAAATCGGACTGCCTGACGGTAAAATTCAGTGTAGTGCACAAACGCCCTAACTAGGTACTTTACTCTCCAGTTTCGGGTCCAATATTTCCTAATAGATTTAGCCCCGGGCCGTGGTCACTGGCCCCGAGCGTAGTGGACCATGCCCCAATAGTTACTCTGGGTCCGGGCCGATTCGATTTGCACTTACCCAGTTTTATTAAGCTCCAATAATTCCAATAAGGATTCTCATTTGGGGCCTTTATCAATGTGAAGGAAGGCTATTTAACTCTCTTATTTGAGGTTTTTTAATTTTGTTTCACAATTTTAAGATAATATTATCATCACTACATAGTATAAAACAAAGTCGCTTTCTCTGTCCCTATGTCCCTTTGTATGCTTAAATCTTTGAAACTACGCAACGGATTTTGATGCGTTTTTTTTAATAGATAGAGTGATTCAAGAGGAAGGTTTTTTATCCCGATATTCCCACGGGAACGGGAACCACGCGGGTGAAACCGCGGGCGGCCGCTAGTTACTTATAAAACTATGTTTGTTTGGTTATGAAATTACCATTAAGCATGCAATGTCAAATATGGCAATTTTCAGTTACCTCTTCTTAAATGCATATTATTATGCCATTATGGCTAAATGATTTTAGTTGCTTATACTGCGTATTATGCCTTATATGGAAAATGTATATTTTTAACAAAATATCAAAAGCTATTAAGATTCCAGATCATAGTGTGTGTAGTATCAAACATACTTATCTTAAATAATTTTAAAATTAATGACAAAAATGCTATGAATATCTAACAACCTATAAATAAATAAATAAATAAATAACTTCTTACAATCACACCAATTATCTAAGCCCATGTTAATTTCATTAAGAAACTGTATCATGGAAAACTTGGTAACGGATAAATATATACTTAAATACTTTTTGTTTGTAAATACATACTTAATATACATAGTAAACACCCAGACCAAGACAAATAGACATGTTCATGCACACAAATATTTGTCTTGTTCGGGAATCGAACCCGAGACCTCTGGCGCAGAAGGTGGGTAGCCTACCCCTGCGCCAAATCGGTCGTCAAAACCTATGATCTATAATTTCACAGTGAATGCAAAGAAGTGGGATTCAAGGTACCTAGGTAAGTAAATTTAAATAATCAACTAATAAGAAAATATACAGCGAAAAAATATAGAAGGCGAAAAATAGGACAAGCGAAGCGAGCAAGAAGAGTAAAAAGAGTAGTAAAAAGAGTATAAATAATACAAATATAACTTTTTAAATTTTTATTTGTCATTAACACTGTGGGATATTTACCATGTTTTGATTTGGTGTCGAGTCCCCGATACTCCGTGGTCACAGTATTACAAATTAGGGAAGATATTGTAATACTGTGCCGTGGTCATGGCGTATGCAACTGCTCCGAGATATCGGCGCAAAAATCTCGCTTTTCCTAATTTTTACTTCATCATCATCATCATGTCAGCCGAACGACGATATTTACTTACTTACTTAAAATATCTCGTACTAGCTTTTCGCCCGCGTGAACTACACGAACGTTAACGTTATGTTATCCCGCGTGAATGTGATATTTTTCCGGGATTAAAAGTAGCCTATGTTCCTCTCCAGTCTAAAAAGTATTTATGTCCCAAATTTCAGCCAAATCCGTTCAGCCGTTTTGGCGTGATTGAGTAACACACATCTAAACATCTAAACTTTCACATTTATAATATTATAAGTAGGATAATATGTGCAGTTCGTGATAGTAATTATAGTGAAATCTGTAATCAACAGCAACTTATCCTCTATAACTACGACGGAACCGTGCCAAAAACAACAGAAAACCAAAATGAACTGAACAGAACAATATACAAGCTCTACCATGTCCGTGTAAATGTTACAAATTCAACTTGAATGCTAGCCGTAAGCCGTGGAATATTGGAACTAGTATTTCACCGGATCTCTTGTAAAAAAGGCACATTATTAAAGATTCCGAGAAGGCGCGCCAACGGGTGGTCATTCATTGGTTCGAAAGCTGAGTTTGTAGATACAGGATGTTGCATGTTCCCACAGTATACAAGAATGAGGTTAGAAGTCCGTAGACAACTCATTTTTACTTTTGAGAGAGAGAGAGAGACTACTTTTTGTATTCACAATGCAATTTTTATTTCCGACGATTTTTATTAGAGTGGATTTGTAAAATGTTTAAGTATTACTATAGCGTTAAGATAATTATTAAATTCTTAAAGAACCTTTTAGCCTATGTCACTCAAGAATAATATGGTGATGTCGATGAACAAGGAAGCTTTCTACTCGTGAATGTGTTTTCAAAATTGGTTCAGTAGTTGTAGAGATTATCTCCAACATCTGATCTTAAAAAAGTTAACTTATGTTATTAGTTTAGGAAACAGGCAAACATTGCGTTGAGTTACATTCCAATATTTTTTCTAAGGCTTACTAAGAGTACCTACATTGTCAATTCAAATATATTTACAAGAAGCAGCCTGTATACCATACCAATACATCAAAGTAGTGCCGGGCGGTCCGCCTTGTTATTTTACCGCCCTCGACCTATTAAGAAACTTTTTTTTCTTTTCAATGAATTGTTAAACACATTCCGAGCATTTTGGCGCCTCGAACTTTTTTATTTCTTGTCTATGCTTTACTCTATGGTATCGACGGCGCGGGTAAAAGTAGTTTGGCAGTGCGAGGATATTGTTTTTTTAGGTATTGCAAAGGCAAGGAGAATTTACTGGCCTGTGTTTTATTTTGTTTATAATTTCTCACGGGAGTTCTGTTGATGTATCGGTGGTCTCTTCGGTGTGGAAACTTCGAATTTTACAAGGGTTCGTAATTAAATTAGTCGACCCTTCTGAAGGTTTTAGCCTTCCTTTTTTATTGTGTCATTTATGTAACAAAGAAGGTTACTAAGTTATAATAAATGAGCAGTGACAATAACATGGGGTTTTTGCCCACATTTTAATTCGTATATCGAATTAATTATAAAAAAAAATAACTAGAATGAGCGCCACATAAGTCTGCACGCGGTCGAAATCGAATACTAATCTATGACTTAAGGCGCTACTCGGAAAAAATATATGGACTTTTTGATTTAAAACTATAAAACGGTTACAGTTGTTACAAATCTGGTATTAAGTTATATATTTCTTCATACCTTTACCTAGAATCGTATAGTTTCAAATACACGATTTTATGATTTTGCCTCGACACTTTTTCTTTTCGATAAGACCTCTAAAAAATACGAAAAGTGAAGATTATTCTTAAATGGGGTTACTTACACTATTGGAAATTGGTTGTTGGAATTAGTGGACACCAATAATATTGAGGATCGTATAGAAGCGTTTTATAAAAAATCGCTGTAGTTTTTTAATACGAAGTGATTTTGTGTTTTTTTTGCCTAATCTGCAAAATCGGTCTCGCTCCCGCGCGCGTCGTTTTCTCATTGCTATCTCGCTTCAGCACATTTTTCCGAGTATCGCCTTAACCATTAGAAAAAATGCACTGTAACTAGCGCCAAAAACGCCCCAGTCAAGTGCAAAGTTATCTGACACGCACTCTAAGAATGATTTTAACATGGTGTTATTGTTGTCGTTTAACGTGTAGTACCTATGGGCACCTCCTGGGTAAGCATGCAACACCCTAGACTGCACCCTGTCTGCTATGCAGGATGGTGGTGAAATACATATCCAGTACAAAGTAAAAAAAAGCTGTTTTATTGTAAGTCTTTGCAACGCCCATACCACCACAGACATTGTTGTAACAATGCCTCAATGTGAACAAAACTAAATGAAAGGTGTGTTTTGATTAACTTTAGGAACTTTTTAGTCAGTAATTGTTAATCTTTTAATTCCATTTACTTATTTGTTTTATCATTTGGTCCCATCACAGAGCGGTACTCCGTACTGGGCAGCTGCCGCGTAACTTTATGGATATGAACTTCATACGTTTTTGGGAACTTTAAGTCAATTTTATAAAGAAAATAGCCGCTATCAGTTCCTTGTTTTGTGACGTCGGGTATAACGATAACTAGCTAGCAACGTTCAACAGAACAAAGCAGCAAAAATCTATCAGAATAAGGAATTCAAATGACAGTTCAAGCCCATACCCATATCCAGATTTCTTAGCCGGTAGCCCCCCTGGTTGCTCAGAATACAGACACTGCTTAGTTCAGACGATAGGCTCTCACAATCTATGTTAGATTTCTTCTAAATTTAAGTGTTGTTATTAGATTGTGGAGATTTTTTTTCTTTTTTTTTACTGCGTTCTGTAATCTTCAAAAGAAGAACGAAGCTGTTTTATTCAGCTTCACTAAGATAAAGATGTTTTTTATTCACTTAGACATAATAAATATGTACTTATGAATCGTCAATATTTTCCTACCACCCATTCAAGACTTTTTAACCTGACAAGAAGAATGGGCGCAAGAAACTTGCCAGCGTTTCGTAGTTACTTACTCAATATAGCATGCGCTCCATAAATAATTATAGCTTTTTATTTTTTATTATCTCATATTGTTTGGAGTACAGCCTTCAACTAATTAATGTGAATTAGCTCAGCTCCGCCATTTTGCCAAACCACCTTCGGCAACTCCAATTAAGGTGTTAAGGACGGAAATTGAAATTACAACGCTAATATATGCAAGGGTGCGAAACATTGTGAACACCCAATTCAAGGGGTGGGGCTACGTAAAGGTACAGTCGAGCCAATTGCATCGTTATTACCCAGCATAAGTGTTTGGAATGACAATAATGTTCAGAATGACAACACTAGTATGCCTATATTGTATTAAAAACAATAAATTAAAATTAAATCTATAAAATAATTGTTTTGAATATTTAACGTTAGTAAACTCGCCTATCAAGTAAAATAAATATTGGTAAGGTTGTCAACAGATGGCGCTGTGCCTTTTTGCTTTAGACTTGCGAACGTTTAAAAATTATAATGAGTTCAACAGTTGATTTTCACAACGTTACGGCAATAAGTACATTTCGCAACAGAATTGAATTTTAATATCTGACTATATTCATAGCAGCCCTTGTAGCGCCCGTCTTCAGGCATAGGCCTCGTCTCTCGCTTTCCACTCCTGCCGTCTGCTGCCACGCGCTTACATTTAGTGCCAACTTGCTGCCGGATATCATCAGTCCATCTCTTGGGTTTCGAAATTCAAGCTTGTTGACACTGACATTGGCCTTTATAGTTTTGAACGGCCATTCTCCGAATAGCCAGTTTTTACGTGTCCGGGCTTGTATATCCGTAATATTGTAAAAAATCAAGAGCTTTAATTATTTTATATATAAGTAAGCGTCCATATTTAGCTGTAAACAAAAACATAGGCCTCTGTTAAATAGTTGTCTGGCTAAATTAATTTCATAAACCTCTGTTCTCTAATCACCGTGACGCGTCCGCACACCAACTTAATGTTAAAACTTGCCGTTAATTTTCATAACGGACGGAATTCATTTGCTTCGTTCAACATTTTAAATAGTATAGGGTAATGTGTATCACATAACAAAATATCCATTCAATAGAACCACTCTGTAAATAATTATCAATTAATAACCGCACGTCCGATCTACAGTTATAATTACCGTGACGTTTTCTATTCCTGGACACACATCCCTGAATAACAATATTTGGCACATCACTATTGTACGCGCAGCGAGCCCCTCAGTTCCTGTCGCAACCCATCAGCAGATGCACGTCTATTATGTTGGTTTATCCCCAATGAAGCACGTAAGTGTAAAATTACCGCATCCTTGGTTTAAAACTTTTCTAATTGCCGTTTACTTATTTTTATACTAGATTGGTTAAGTTTAGTTCCCAGTTGCTTTTTAAATAGAGATAGTACTTTGACATCCATACATTGTAGTAAACTAATATTTGCATACTCTGTTGGTTTTAGAAATATTTAAAAAAATCTGTGGTTTTCTATTTACCGTATACTAATTACCATATATTTCTAATTACCGTTGTATGAAATTATTGCCCACTAGTTGGACCCGCGATTAAGTCCGCATGAAAAAAAATCCTGAGGCTTTCCAAGAATAGAAAGTAACATTGTCCTTCTCTAGAGTTCAAGTTATCTACATACCAAATTTCATAAAAATTGCTTCAGTGGTTTAGCTGTAACGTCAAACAAATAGACAAACAATTGTTCGATACAATATTAGTAACGATTTCCACATAATAATATAATAATATCGTGAAATATTATATAATTATTTGATGTATGCTTATTTAGGCAGATATTTGTTTAAATAAAATTAATTCGTTCCTTTAATTCAAACCTTGCTAGAGATCGATGTTTTCTTCTGATTATTGATTTTAATTTGTAGGATGGGATAACCAACGAAAACCAAGGATAAATAAAAGAGATTAGAAGGCTCGCAGCACGAAAACGTCGAAAAAGAATAAAAATGACCCTGTTTTGTAGCAATAATCAGAGGAAAAAGAGAAAGAAAGTTATAATAAAAGAAAACGAGATAAGAAACTCCTAGGTAGGAGGAAGAAGGCTCAAAAAAGGAAAAGGGAAAATTTTAGAGCTTACTATAAAAGACAAAAGGAAAAGGAAAATTTAGGGACAAGTGGTCGTAGATCTAGATTCACTTGCTGTCCGGGCCGGCGGTTTTACCCGGCGGGTTAGGCCACCGGGCTTGTTTATATATATAATCGTCGCAAAACAACCGTCAGGTAAAGCCGGCGGGCCGGCGAGTTCGGTGTGTAGAGGCCTTAAGAGGTCCTCTTGTAACTCTGTCACTACCACCACCAAGTCGTTTTAGTAATTCGGAATATTCTCTGCGCTCCAAAAAATACACTAAAATAGTATTTTCACAAAATTCTTTTGTAAAAACCACCTTGAAAAAAATAAGACGATCTTTGTCAGTAGTCTGTAAATAAATTTAAACTAAAACATCTCAAAACTTGGTAGAAACCCATTTTTCTTTTTGTTACCAAAGTAAGACAATTTCGTACAAACATTTTTTTACTTTTTGGGACTGCTTTTTAATTTAAATTTTTGTTTAAAATCGATTATATAACCGAATTAACACAAAAACAATAAAAGTTACGAACAAAAATGTTTAACATTTTTATGATAATTGCTCATTTCTAAGGCCATATAATTAAACAATAATACTTATTATTATAATTTGTAAAAACAATTATTGTGTTGAGATTTAAAATTACTTTTATGCATTCACAATGCAATTCTGTAAGCTTATAGGAAAAAATTCCGGAGACGCGGGTTCGAATCCCGCCTTACTTTTTACTATCACATTTTTCCTATAAGTGTTGTGTCATTAGATGCATAGTATTATTTAATTTCTTAATTTTACATAGATTAATTGATCTTTTCTAATTACCGTTACATTAAGTTTTAGATTTATCTAATCACCGTACCCATATTTATTTTAAATCTCAATAACTTAAAAACCGCATTTAATAATCTAATGCCACTTTAAACACTGAATTCGTATCTTTAATATGTTTAATTTTTTAATGTGTTTAAGAGAAATTAGCGTAAAATAAAAAAGGGTACGGTAATTATGTGAAGAACACCTAATGCCGAGAATGACCGTGAAGCTTTCAAACAAATTATGAGCGCAATGGGTCATGCAAAGAGCAAAGTAATCTATTGGTTCGACTGTACATTCGTATACGTCAGCTGGTCTTCTTCTTCTTATCGAGTCGATAGCAAACAAAAACCTAAACAGAGACGGACCAAAATATACGCGGATCACAGCATTGGTAGCCTCCATTAGGTCTTCCTGCGTGCAGCTGGTTGGACACGCAGGGCACGATGTCAGATGTTCCATCGTCTGAGGAACAGCACCACACCTACAAGCTAAGTCCGCGTCGACCAAGAATCCGAATAGCCTGGTAAATCGAATGGATCTTACTAGAAATTTCATGCTGTGTAGACAACAAAGAATGGAAGTTTGGGCTTCTTGAATAGCCCCACTGCTGGGGCACAGGCCCTCATGGAACCAACACGCGGGCCCAATGCGGCAGGTTTTTACCGATCTTAAAGTGACAGTTGCATTGCAATCGCTCCCAAAACACATATTCGTATTACCATGTATTACGACACGTAGATCGCTATGATAGCGCTACAAGCGAGTGATTTGTGAACCAAAATTGCATGAAAGTAAATTACATTGATCTTCATGTCAGCCGAACGAAGCCCACTGCTGGACATAGGCCTCCCCCAAGGATCTCCACAACGATCGGACCTGCGCTGCCCGCATCCAGCCAGCGGCTTATTACCGCGACCTTGACTAGATCGTCGGTCCCCTTTGTAGGAGGCCAGTGGCCCGATTCTGCTAACGTTAAGTCATAATCGTGTCTCAATCGTGTTTCAATTGTTGTGCTTTTTTACACACTAGTTACTTACAAGAAATGTGAACTTTTTTAACAATACTACTGATGTTATTTTAATTTTTTGTTTTTTGCATTCACAATGCAATTTTTATTACTTACAGAAAAATGGAAAATGAAGTAAGTATTTAGAAAAAATCGACCCGTCTCACAATTTTTTCTAAATACTTCATTTTCCATTTTTCTGTAATACTACTGATGGTCACACCCGCACACTACATTCATATCACATCATCATCATCATTATTATCATCAGCCATTTAATGTCCCCACTGCTGGGGCACTGGCCTTCCTTATGGATGAATACATCATACTGTCATAAATCTTGTAACTAGTGTGTAAAAAAGCACAACAATTGAAACACGATTGAGACACGATTACCACTTAACGTTAGCAGAATCGGGCCGCTCTGGAACGTTGTCCGGTACGCATACGCAGTCGCCATTCGAGAACCTTTCCACCCCAACGGCCATCGGTTCTCCCCGCTATGTGTGTATTTATTTATTACATTGTTTTGTATGAATTTACCATGCACTTGTATTGAAATTATTTTACAGTTAATGAAATAATTAAAAGTCACTAATTAATTTACCCAGCACAATGCTGCTTTAGATATTCCATTAGCAAGCAGTTGACCACTTAACGGGTACAGTGGGGTAAATAGCGCCATTCTAGTGTTCGCAAATGGTTCGAAAGTGACTTAATTTAATTAATTTAGGGTTAGCTCAACTTGGTTTGGATTATAGACGGAATAATTTTGTAGAATTGACATTAATAATTTACATCCTTTGCTATTTTACAGGAATGAGAACGGACGGCCCGTTTCAGTTACGTCAGAGTATAGATTAAATAGCTGTTTTTAACATGGGGTTTTTTTAATTGAAGGCGCCGATTCCCGAAAATAGGGTATTTTAAATTATGGATTACTCGCAAACCACAAGTACTCCAAATTTGGAAAATATTTTTTGTTATTTTACAGTTATTTATCTAGTGCTTCCGGTCGTTTTTTTTCGATTGGTGATATTTTACTGTGTCAAATAAAATTCCAAACATCCGTCTAATCGTTATCCAAATATCCTATTACTTGCAGTATAAGTACTTGGTTTTAGTTAATAAAAAATATACGAAAATAATTGTCTTTGAATAGCCGAGGCATTCCGGCCGTAATAAGTTAAAAAATTTTTTTATTTAATTTTTAATTGAATTTTAAGTGATTTTCGATTCGCGGGGCGGTCGCGAGTTCACAGTTCACTGCCGGCTGCCGCTGCGTCCGCGTGAAGTGTATCGCGCGCGGCCGAGCAAGCGTTAGCGTGCCTATTTCGGTCGGGAATCATCGCCTTAAGAAACCCCAAACTTTTATTTAATATTTTTGGGTCCTAGGAAACTTAGTTATACTGTTTCAGTGTTTACCAAATCAAATTGGCAAAGATAAAAATAAAAAGTTCAGTTCTATTTTGTCTTATTTGACACTTGGTTAATTGTGTACACTGAGGTTTTAATTATCCTTTACCTACATTATTTTTTTATTACTTTGTTTCTTGCGTAGAATAAACTAACTATTATTGTTTTCAACTAACTCTATGGTCCAACCTATCCTTTGCTATGGCAAGAAGGTCCGTTTCTGTAATGTCGTTTCTTAATTTGTACTCGACTTTATTAGTGTACCTACCTAAGGTGTATGTATATAAAAAAATAATTATTAGGCGTGTGTTGCTGAATTCAAATTGTTGTTGAACATTTGTAATTATAAATATTTATCAGAAGTTGTTAAATAAATACTTAATCTATCAGAAATCAAGATACTTAGGTAGGTAATACTAAACTAAAAAATATAGTCGACCATAAAATAAACCAACTTTTATTAGAATACCTAATAAAAGTAAAATGTTAAGGAAAACGGTCTCCTTCCAACGAGATGGAAGTCGGAAAGCAGCTATAAAAGCAGCACATTTCCAGCGTATGATCGAGAAAATTTTCGTTTGACCACTTTTGGGCGTTATTCGCTTGTACTTGAACTAGGCGCACAGTACTATTCGTACGCGCGATAGAAATGGGCCGCAAGCAAATATAGTCTTGAAATGCTCGCCCGGTATCCTTGTTTTCTGTACCACTAAGGCAAGCTATATTGCGGTGTTATCGCTGAAACGATTATTTAGCAGTCCAGCGATGCTCGACCACTGAGGTCACCCGTAATAGCACAACAAAACGTGACTTGTACTCTGCGTCGGGGATTATTGCGGTATATCGGCGGTTTATAGCGTCGATTGTCGCTTGTTCGAACAACGAGTTATTATATTTATTGAATCGCTTGACCAAGTCGATGGAGCACTATAATTTATTAGAGTAGATGGGGCAAAGAGGACTTTCTAGGATCGGTGACTTGGCTAAGTGGTAGGGAAATATTGAACTTGGAGAGAGAATTGATTATACCTATTTGTGAACTTGTTAGAAGAATCTATTTAGTGTCTTTTGCCTAGCCTACTTATTTATTTCAGTGTTTTAATAAACGATATGTGGAGTAGGTACAATCAGAAATGCTGTCAAGCAAAGTGCTGCTTTGGTATCCTAATTAGGACCCACCTGGTAGGTACCGAACCTAAAGATAGGACTCATTCTTTGGTTCTATGGAAGTTAATTACTGACGGTGATATAGGTAGGTACTATATGATACTACTAGCGGATCCTCGCGGTTTCACCCGCGTGGTACCCGTTCCCGTGGGAATATCGGGATAAAATATAGCCTATGGGCGTTTGTGCACTACACTGAATTTTACCGATCCGGAAAAAAACGAATGCTTGTATTTTAATAAGACTCGATAAGAAGAAGATGTGAAAAAATTATAATTGAAATTTTTTTATCATAATAATTTAAAATATTAAAATAATTATTTATAAAATATTGCAGAAATAATTATACTTACTTACTTTTAACTTTTCTCAAAACCTGCGTTCAATGTTATTGCTTTGGTTTTACTTATGATCACTTCCGTTAGTAGGTAAGTAGGTAAGTACTGTAAAATGTCGACTGTAAATGACAAGTTCTGGCGAAACTGATGTTAGCAAACCCCGCAGTATTTCAACAATAAAATGACGTTAAAGTTTTGATCGTAGAAAAATACGAGGTACTTCCCTCGGATATGAAAACCAACGAAATTGGACCCTCGAGCGAAGAGAAACTCTTGAATTGGGGGGCCAGGATAAAGGGGTGGATGTCTGCCAAATCTTATTAGCCCAAATGGACCATGCATTTAGTATTACGATTTTCTTGGAAATATTACCGGAAAATTTCGCAAATGTTTGACGTACATACTTCTTACTTATAAGCAGAGTTATTTTATATAGAATTCGGTAAAAGGGTGACAATTAAGGGTTATTGTATTTTTAGTGCCAAATCATATAAAAATAAAAATACTTTTTAAAGAAAAATATTTTAAGACTGTGACCCGAATATTTATTATTTTCATAAGCCTATGTCACTCGGGAAGAATGTAGCTTTCTAATGGCCAAAGAATTTTCTAAATCGGTCCCATAGTTTTGGAGCCTACTTATTCGATGCAAACAAATAAACAATAAAATCTTTCCTCTTTATAATATTCAAGATTCAAATTTGTTTATTCAATTTAGATTGTTATTTACAATACTTGTGAACGTCATAGAAGCTACGCCATCGGTTCGCAAACCCTACAGCGGGAGGCCTTGGAGAAGAACCGGCAAGAAACTCCAAGGGTTGTTTTTTTCTCCCTGTTTTATTTCATACAGAGTCGTCAAATTGAAAAATGACCTTAACATGGTATGACTAAGGTCAGTTTCCATCACAATTACACAATGGGTTATGATAAATACAGTTAAGTATAGGCGAACTAATGATCATAGCGGTGAACAATTTTCAATTACTTAGGAACTCTACTTAAAGCTTTAATATTAGTTAAAAACAAAAGACAATTCTACTATATACTGCAAGTTGCGCCATACATGTTTCAAATGTAATTCTTAATAAAATGAATAAAAACAAAAGAAAACACATTTTAAAGCAAGCAGATAAGAGCAGACCCATTCCCACTGGCAGCACCCGTTCACTAGCATTATTAGTGTTATTAGTATGGGTATAGATATAATAGGTCTTTACCTATGAAATTGCCGTTTTGTATGGAGATTTCTGTAATTATTTTTTTTCCATACTA
Source organism: Crambus lathoniellus (assembly GCA_949710035.1). Lineage (NCBI taxonomy): Eukaryota > Metazoa > Arthropoda > Insecta > Lepidoptera > Crambidae > Crambus > Crambus lathoniellus. Next base: position 5,019,633 of record OX453296.1, read on the forward strand.
ACGTTTTTGTTATTATTTAACGACTAATATTATGTAAATTTACAAAATTTTACACACGTATTTAAGGACATTTTAACTACTAAATGACAAATTCGTTAAGAGAAAAATTTTTTTTTTCACTAAGTTACAACTAATAAAGTACGAAATTCTGGAAACAAAAATAGTCGTAACTTTCGGAATAAGTTTTTTCTATGTAAATAATCAAATATCGTGGTTATTAAATTATCAAAAGTTGCTCGATACGGTCTTAATGTAACGCAATATTAAAGAAATTATATATTTCTAATATTATAAAAGTTGTTAAGTTATATGTACAAAAGAAAAAAACGGCAATTTCATATGTAAAGACCTATTATTAAGATAAGATACACACATACACACACACACCACACAACAATTATCTAAGCCCATTTTAATTTCATTAAGAAACTGTATCATTTCCATACAGACTCGCAACAAACACAAATGCTCATCACATTAATTGTAAATGATTGTCCCGGGTGGGAATCAAACCCATGACCTCTGGCTCAGGAGGTATCACTACCACTGCACCAACGGGCCCGTCAAATTCTCGATTCCAAACTTTATAAATACTTTCCAACAAAATCGGCTTATGGTATAAAAACCCTGCCGACTACTTCAACAACTTATGGCGCTACTCGGAAAAATATGGACTTTTTGATTTAAAACTATAGGACCGTTACAGTTGTTACAAATCTGGTAATAAGATATATATTTCTTCATACCTTTATCTAGATTCGTATACCTAGTTTCAAAAACTCGATTTTATGATTTTGCCTCGACACTTTTTCTTTTCGAAAAGACCTCAAAAAATACGAAAAGTCAAGATTATTCTTAAATGGGGTTACTTACACTTTTGCAAATTGGTTTAATTAGTGGACACTAATAATATTGAGGAGGAGCCCGTGGCGCAGTGGATAGCGCGCTTGGCCTGCGATCGTTGAAGTTAAGCAACGTTCGCAATAGTCGGTCACGGGATGGGTGACCAAAAACTTTTCATCTCGAGCTCCTCCGTGCTTCGGAAGGCACGTTAAGCCGTTGGTCCCGGCTGCACTTGCAGTCGTTAATACCCACCAATCCGCACTGAGCCCGCGTGGTGGGTCATGGCTCATTCTCCTTATCTATCCATAAGGAAGGCCAGTGCCCCAGCAGTGGGGACATTAAATGGCTGATGATGATGATGATGAATAATATTGATCGTATAGAAGCATTTTTTATTAATCGCTGTAGTTTTTTAAACGAAGTGATTTTGTGTTTTTTTTGCCTAATCTGCAAAATCGGTCTCGCTCCCGCGCGCGTCTTTTTCTCATTGCTATCTCGCTTCAGGACACAGCACATTACATCAACTCGGAAAGGGATCGACACCGTATCGCCTTTCGCCTCGCCGTCAACCAGGCGTCAACCTAACGCAAGCACGTAACCAAACCGGATCAGCGTCGGTACGGCTAGGCGACGCCGCGCTTACGGCTCGCCGCACAGTGGTTCAGTATAAAAAAAAATAAAAAAAAGAATGAGAGAAAAACATGATAAAAAAATAAAAAAAATAAAAAAATATTAAAAAAAAAGTCAAAAAAATGAGAAAAAATTTTCAGATCACTGTGCGTAGAGCCGTAAGCTCGGGTACGGAGAGACGTGAGCGCGTGGACGACTAGCGGTAAGCGCGGAGATAGCAAGTTGAGCGACCCGCAAAGCGGTTCGTGAGCTGGTCCCGAGGCGAGGCGATTACGTTACGATTCCGATTAGTGTGCTTTGCAGTAGGGGGTTTCATACAAAGAATACTGAACCGCTCGAGTTGATACGTTTACGATCCCTTTCCGAGTTGATGTATGTGCTGTGACCTTTCAGCACATTTTTTCCGAGTATCGCCTTATAAGGTATGTGTTTGTTTAACCCTTGTTGTATGAACAACACATCACGAGTGTTGCATAAAAAAAAAGGTTTGTTTTATATTGTTTGTTCGAAGCTTCGACGCAGGGGAATCGACGTACAGTGACAGAGGACAGAAACAAATGACTGACTCAGATTGCAATCCACCAAATTGGGTCCGATCCGAATGCTCGATTCTTGTTGTCACGAGCTAAAAAATTTTAATTTCCAGTATTGAGTTAAATCCACGCAAGTTGGTTGAAAGAAGCCAAATTTGATGTATGTACGTCATTACGTAAAAGCATTCTTTTAATTGGAGCTGGGGGCTAAAAAAGACTAACGGAGTTGAAAAATGGAAAATGAAGTATTTAGAAAAAATCGACCCGTCTCACAACCAGCTCCGATGGGACACGAAACCACGACCTTTCGCTATCCGGGCGACTCCTCTAACCACTGAGCTACGGAGTCGTTTCTAGAGCTGGTTGTGAGTGAGACGGGTCGATTTTTTCTAAATATTTCATTTTCCATTTTTCAACCAACAAAATTGCATTGTGAATGCAAAAAAGTAAAAAATTAAATTAGGTACTAACAGAGTTAATTTTTTACAAGCTTTTTATTATGTCAGTTAGGTAGTGTAGTTAGTTAGTGGGGGACAAATCTCGTAAGATTAATTTGACCCACTTCCCAGTGTCCGATGGAGCTGGAATTTTGTATACTTACCGGTTTGTTAGATGACATCATCAACAATGCTATGATATTCAAAGAAAAACACTTATCCCCGAATTCTCGAACTTAATTTTTAAGTTTAGGACAGTCTCAAACATCGCCCGGTCTCATTAAATGTCAATGGTATGAAAGAGACAACATGATGTTTAAGACTCTCCCAAAGCTGTATTGCGTAAGAGTATTTAGGTGATAGAGAAAGAGATATTATCTGATGAAGAAGGTGTTCAGTTCAGACAGACGAAAATATGAACCTTTGATCTTTGTGTGAAGGAAATCCTCAATCTGCACCATACTTAGTGGCAACATAAATAAATATATATATATAAAGGAGATTGACCAAAAATGTATGGAGTTTGGTCCAAATGTCCACCACTAGCAAGACCGTTGTTGTAATAAAATAGTCTACTAAATACTGAGTAATTGTACAGACCGCGACCAAAAATATGCTGTCAGTAAAAAGTTATGACTAAATGAAAAGTCATGTTCTGTACCTTTTTATGCGAAAAATATTGTTGATAATCATTCTATCCATCGCACATTTTGAACTAATCTACGCATGTTATGTCATGTCATGTCACTTGGTGTGCCCTGTTAGGTTCTTGCTGAAAAAAAAGAAAAACAATCACTTAGCAAAAATAGAAAGTCCGAAGTGTATAGCCCAGGTCGCAATAAGAGTATCAGCAAAAGTCCAGTAAAAGATAGCCAAAATCGCAAGGAAAATTCGCAGACGTAAAGAAATCAACCAAACGAATGACTGCGGAGAATACACAATAACTTTATACTGACAGCTTATTATTTTTTGTTCCATACTGAAAGTTACTCTCTATTTAATGGACTATAAGTTAGTATAGGTCTCGTTTGTAGTGGATATTTGGACCACTCTTGTTCATTCTCCTTTCTTACAATAGCTCATAAATAGTTTTCATTATGAAACTGTGTGTTATGCAAACTAGATAACGGATAAATATATACTTACTTATATTCAATTTTTTGTAAATACATACTTATCGAACATAGAAAACGCCCAGACCAAGACAAAAAAAGAAATGTTCAATGCACACAAATATTTGTCTTGTTCGGGAATCGAAACCGAGACGTAACTCTAGCGCAGAAAGCAGGTATCCTATATACCCCCGCGCCAAATCGGTCGTCAAACCATCAAGCCATCATGTCTTCACATTATGACAAGTTAACAACTTCCTTATATATTATGTTACTTTACTTTACTGTATGAAAACCACCACATGAAAACAAACAAAACAACGCGTCCCTCCCTGTGCTGTCAAACATTATGTTTTTTTTCTGTCTTTTTTTGTAGCCCTTGTGTGTTTGTTTTGTTTTTGTTTGTTTTTTGTTTTTGTTTGTCAAACAAACACGAATGGCGCGAATGCTATGGTTGGTTGTTTAAGTTAAGATGGAATTAAAGTTTTTGTGTTTTTATAAATATTAAGATAGGAAATTATTTTTAATAATCTTATTTTTTATAGTTATGTTTTGTATGCTTTGTAAGTACTCATTTAGTCTTTCTCTTTTGTATATTTTTTTTTGTTTTTAAACGTTGCTCGCACAGGCCCTGCCTGAATACCAGCGTTGTTGCGGGGTGACCTCTCACCCTGCAACAACTGATGCTGAGGTAGGGTCCTGATTGGCACGTCTCTTAGATCTTTCTGTATTCTCCCTTTTTGTTTTTGTTTTATTAATCATAGTTACGTATATTTTTATTTGTTTTCTGTACTTATGTCTTTTTTTTAACCTAATTCCTGTCTTATGTACACCGTTTGACAGTCCTACATTTCCCTTGAAATCTCACAACCATGTTCGGGAACCCCGGAACTCCCCACTCGTAGACTGGGTAAGATAGGCGACCATAACTACAGCGTTTCCTACCCACCTTCAAATTAGCTACTTACAACTTACAACACCGGTCAAGAACCCATAGAAAGGGAGACCATAAACACCAGAGCGTTTGCACACACATTACCCGCCCCTGTTTCCATTTAACTCGGATAAAGCCCGGTACGTGACAATCGGATTTGGTTTCTGGAGTGTTGTGGAGGGATGGAATATCGATATCGATGTGGCGATTAAATTTTTTTTTATTTAAGGTAACTGGTATTAGCCGGTAAAACTTATTATTTATAATGAGCACTTATTGAAATATTCATTGCCCATGGAATCCAGCTAGCACTTATCAGTATTTTGAGGTGGCATAGGCACGTGAATAATCTTCAATTCAATTACAATAATCTCAATCGATTAGCCATTAAGTAATAGGGTTGTTCATTATCTTTGAATAATAGATAGCAACTATGAGATTAATATATGTCTATATATGAGATTAATTTTGTTATTTTATAACTCTACTGTGTAGTTAAATAAATCAGAATTATTCGTATTTGAACGCAATCATCATGAATTTAAATCTTTCCGATTGTCATTTTTATGATGACAAAGTAGCTTCCAACAATAATAAAGTTGGGATTGCTTACACAAATCACGGTTGTCGTACTACACACTAAAAATAAAGTGAAAACCTCCTTATCGATGCCTGACGTGTCCCATCACTTTCATCGCAGCACTCAGCTGTATACCTCAGTTAAGCGGATTGTAGACAATTTGACTAACATCTATAAATCATGAAGAGCCCTCCGGAGTCAAAACATGTCGCCAAATTGTGTGCCCGCTAGCAAACTTGATGGATGACTCAGCGTTTTAAACGAAGAGCCCACTGGAAGCGAAGCTGAGCGAAAATGAGACCATTCTGTGTCTTTTCGCCGCGAACTTTTTTACAGGCTGTACTTCGGTGAGTATGCTTCTGAGCTGCATGACATGAGCTCATTCCACCATCCCCGTTCTACCACCGAGAATTTAGACGCACAGCGGGCTATCATCCTTACTTGGTTAACATCCCGCGAATGCGTACCAAACGCTTTTCTTCTTCTTTTGTGATGCGCACCGCCAAGGAATGGAATACCCTGCCTGCGTCTGTTTTCCCGAATGACTACAATCCTATAATTTTTAAAGCTAGAAAGAATAGGCTGCTTCTGGGTAAGCTCGCTCCATCTTAGGCTTCTTCTCAACCCTTAGATTCAGTCTGAAGTAAGAGCAAGCCTATAAAATATAAAAAACTGGCCTAGATTTTGTTTCTATTTCGAAGGTTTGTTTTGTCTATTCTAAAGTTATTGTTTTGTCTATAACAATGCATGGATTCCATTGTCGGAAACGTTTCCGAATTTTTGTGTATAGCCCAACTGTTTCAAAACAGTTCGTAAAGAGAATCGGATTCGAATTCTGTGCTTCATCCTTCGAGCTGCGCTGCCTTCGAGTATATACAACGTGTTAATGGATTAACCCAAAACCAGAAAGTAGTTTGCTCAGAATCGTATTGCGAATCGATCGCACTGTTTTAATATAGGTTATATTTTTTCATTTTTATTGGCTCATGTCTAAATTATTTATAATGCGTGAGCGCTGGACGCGGACGCCTAGCGCCCGCGGACCGGGTGAGGCGGCTGGACGTAGACTTTGAAATTTCATAGATTCGGCACCACCAAACTATCGTTAAATAACTTTTAAAATATAAATATTTTTGACTCAATTCATATTTTAATTATATTATTGCATTTATTTTTAATTGGGGTGTATCAGGTTTTGGGTTAATTCATTAACACGTTGTATAGGTACTTATATAAGGTCCTTCTTAAATTGTGCACTATTTAAGAAGGACCTTATATATCTTATACTTACTTGTTTTTTTTTCTGAGAACAATAAAATCCGTAGTTCGCTCTAGGTGAGTTACGAGCCGAACCTTTTTTCGTATAGCTTCGCTTTTAGCGGGGTCTGGACCTTATTATTCACAGTACTAGTTAATAGCGAAGGGTGTTTATAGAACGGATCGATATTAATGACTTTTGCTACCTTTAGAAGAAAGGCCGTGAGGTAGCTTGAAACTGTGTATTTTTTTTTATTGTCTTCACTAAAGATCTTCACAGTTCGACTGTTTAGTAATTTTGTTAGAAGCACAGTATTTGTTATGTTAGCCTATTATATATAGATTCAAGAAAATTATTAATTACTAGCGGATCCTCGCGGTTTTACCCGCGTATTACCCGTTCCCGAGGGAATATCGGGATAAAATATAGCTTATGTCACTCGGGACGAATGTAGCTTTCTAATGATGAAAGAATTTTCAAAATCGGTCCAGTAGTTTCGGAGCCTATTCGATGCAAACAAACAATCAAAACTTTCCTCTTTATAATATTATAGAGAATTATAGATGTATGTAGATATATTTAATACTAGCTGACCCGGCAAACGTTGTTTTGCCATATAAATTTTATTGGACACGAACTTCGTATCACCCATAGATGTAAATAATACATCTATGGTATCACCTGCCTGACACAATGTCACTTATTAAAAAAAAGAAGTCCTAAGCGGCAAAAATGTCAGTGATTACATACTCTTTGACATACCTTCTCTTTGGAAGCAGCTAAGAAATGACAGTTGTGTGAAGTATGACAGTTTAAAGGTTTTCTATACAAAATTATCATTTTTATTTTATAATTTTCCTGGATAAAAAGTAGCCTATGTTACTCTCCAGCTCTCAAATTATCTCCATACCGAAAATCTCGTCGATCCGTTGCTCCGTTTTGACGTGAAAGACGGACAAACAAACAAACAAACAAACAAATAAACAAACAAACAAACACACTTTCACATTTATAATATTAGTATGGATTAGTATGGATTACTGTTGTATTCTTCGAAACTGTAGCTAGCTAACTATAATTATTAAATTCTATTCAGATTTTTCTGAGAAGTGAAATTATACGAATGAAATATGGATTCCTAAAAATCAAGCTTACTTACTTACTTAGGTACTTGGAATAACATAACCTACAAAGGCATAAGTAGGTACAAATTAATACATTGTACGTACAACCTTCGATCAACAGACCTAGGTGTTATTACTGAACGAAGTGAACCCGCTATTATGAGTAGGTATACAATGAATACTATAATGTAATTGAGAAAACTTAGACCTTTTTCATTATTATTTCCAATTTGAATAATGCTTTTGTCCTAGAAATAAATTTAGGTATCTATCCAACGAAATGAAGAACTATTATTTATCGAGTTTATCTGGCTCCGCAGGTTTGATAAATGAGTCACAGCTGTAACAGTATCTTCGTCTAAAGGCTGTATAAATTAATATCAATAGAACACTGAAGATGTTGCTATCAGATGGTTGCGAGCCAAAATTTCAGCTAGCGAATTTTAATATCTTAAAATAATTGAATTGTGAGAGAAAATGCTCAAGGAGACACTTAATTTGGCTTTTCGAGATAATCAGTTTGAGCTTTAAAGATAAATATGAGATGATGGAGGATTCGCCATTAATTTAATAATGGCTGCGTTAAAGTGAGATAAAAATCATCTTGTAGATCGTGCTCGTGACGATGTAATAATGAGGCGGAGGATGATCTACTTAAAATATCGGGTGCTTTTTTAGAGGTCGGATACGGAATCGGATTCGAATTCTGTGCTTTGTCTTTGTCTATTCTATAGTAAGTAACAGAGACAGAGCATACATTCCACTGTCGGGAGCGTTTCCGACGGTTCGTAAATCAGGGGGCTGATCTGAAAAAAAAATTTTCGACCTATGTTTCTAAGGGAAAGTTTTGCTGTTTCATGGTTAGAATCACTCCCTAAAATATTATTGCTTATTTTTTCATACCGTGTAAGTATATGTTGTTTATTACTAATATACTAGTGATAGCTTTTGTTTATGATTTCAATGAGCACATACTTAAATGTTCGTAGATGCACACGGTCAATACGGTCATGTCTCATGGACCGTGAAACGGTAATGCTCTTGTGGACCGTACATAGGTAGCGTGCCCTTTGCATAAAACAAAAGTCGGTAACGAGACTGCCGCAGCCTACGTGAATTAGAATATGAGTAATACACATCTTGGGAAGTGCGCACTACATGTCTAATAGGTATAAGAGGTCATCACAATGTAGTAATGACTGTAGGTACATTTCAATAAATGGCAAATCTCAAAACATGACATTAGGTGATTCTTGACTGTTGATCTTACCTCAATAAAAGTATCTGACACAAATCTCTGGACCAGCGAGGTCTTCCCGCACTGCGTGTCTCCCACCAGCACCACCTTTACCTCCTCCTCGGAGGCGGAGCTGGCGTTGGAGCCCTCGGAAACCTTCTTGGCGGACCACATCGCGGGGTCACCTGTGGACAAGGAAAACGCAGTTTCAGAATCTGAGACGAAATGTTTATGGTTTTTTTATCCACAACGGGGTAGCACTTAGCCTTCATCACACCTGTTTAAGTGGTGATAAGGCTGAAGGTGGAAGAGCACTACTCCCGGAATCCTCAATCACTGAGGAATTGGCTATCTTATCTCTAACTGTCAGAACACAATAATGCTGAACACATTCAGACTTAGATAAGATGGGTCTATTAGCTGTGAGATCAGAGCACACGTGCTGATCTCACACAACGAATTTTGACTCATAACATTTAGGGATCTGTTACTAATGCAATTCATTGCAAACAGATACTGGCATTGGAGCCCTCGGAAACCTTCCATCCTGGAAAAGGAAAACGCAATTTCAGGTCCGTATTAAAGAACAACGCTCAAATGGAGATCTCTGCTCAAGTGTAGTTAGAAAGGAATGTAAATATATGCAAAGAATACATTCATCTCTTGCTAACTATACTTGGAAGAGATCTCCACTTGAGTGTCGTTCTATAAAACGGGCCTTTAGTATCTGAGATGAAATATTTTTGGTTCTATTAGCTGTCAGATTGCAACAACGAATTTTGATTCTCAACATCTAGTCTTTAACAAGTGCAATTCATTGCAAGCAGGTAGGCGATCGCAGTAACGCCAAGTTTCATTTAACTTGCACTGATGTCCGTTCGCCGATCTTGCTACTAAAATTTGACCCACTTTTCAGTGTCCGGTCGCGTTGCTAAAATTGTGCATACAAGTGCAGCAAAAAAATTCATACTTACGAAAGACTTATTCAATGCTGCTGTTGGAGCTTTTGTTGGTATATATATATTCCGGTATCGGGGCCAAACAGTCCAGCATTTGCAAACAACGAGAGTGACAAAATACAACCTCAGTAAATTGCGGATTCATGTGGTTCAATAAACTTTCACACAAGAGAGTTCTCAATAAGACCTTATAAAACCTCCTGAACAATCATGCAGCTTACAAGGCGTACTCAATAAAATTCAGCAAAAAACAAAATGCGTAGTAAAAAAGCGAAGAGGAAAGAATCGTAAATCTGCAGGTACTTAAGTAGGTATCTATCGGTGATTCGGAAGTAATTTTACGAGCGTAGAAACAGGATCTCCATGAAATCGGCGGGGAATTAAGGCATAATGTGCTTTGATAATGCCGTGAGAGGATATTATTTGATTTTATATTGAGAGCATTTACATGCGTAAACTCCGTTTATATTGACTGCCGATACTTACAATTTGATAGCACAGTATTTGAGGATAAAATGTTTCGCTTCAAGATATTTCCTTTTCTAGGATTGAATTTGTAAATTTTAAACATCTTGTTTATTATTTGCAAAGCATTGAAGAAGTTCTTCCCAGATATTATAATGTGTAATTTTTACAATCGTAGTAAGTACAATCGCTTAACTTGAGCTCCTCATGTCAAGAAACGACGACGTAGCAACATGTGGGTCTTCAGACTATTAGAGTGGGTATATTCTTTTATTAAAATCAAAAAATAGTGGGTAGTTTTCCGTGACCACGGCCCCTGGAAAGGTGCCGAAATGTCGGATAGACCAAAAAATCTCAAAAAACAACTAAAATTTAACCAAGTTGTTGAATAAATTGCGGGAAAAAATCCGTGAAAGTGTTTTATTCGACACGTTCGCGCAGAAATCTAAGATATGTTTAACGATAATGAATTTTAACAGAACCTTTTTTCTGCAATAAATTTTAACATTCTTCCGTACTATTGTTTTAGGGGTAAGTATTTAATTTATTACGGTTCTTCAGGATTAGGTGTTTAGCAGGAATTCCAAGTGAAGTGGCCTCTAAGTGGGTGAAAGGCAATTCGAATATATTTTCCCCTTAATTCATGGAAAAAGTTGTAAAAGGGAATTGATTCTTTAGTTTTTATTGACTATCGTGAAAGGTTTATTAGTGTTTAAGCGTTTGTTACCAATTTTGATGGGTATTGTAGAGGAGATGGGGTATTGCGGACTTTCGGGTACGTACGATATTTGATGACGTCCGTCTTTGAATGGCGTACGCGGTATTTCCGGTAGGTTCTCCTCTCTCTCCTTATTTTGTATTTTCTCATGTAGGTAGATATGGTTATACCCGTCATAATTTCCCATTACAATAACACGAGTTTACGATATCAAATAAGCAATTTAGAATCAGTTTGAAGTTAAGAACACCTCAGATTATTTGCACAGTGAACAGTCATTTGCCATGCTGCATAGACAATCCATACTATACTATATACTATACTATATATACTATATACTATACTATACTATACTATACTATAATATAATAAATGTGAAAGTGTGTTTGTTTGTTTGTTTATTTGTTTGTTTGTTTGTTTGTTTGTCCTTCTTTCACGTCAAAACGGAACAGCGGATCGACGTGATATTTCGTATGGGGATAGTTTGGGAACTGGAGAGTAATATAGGCTACTTATTAATCCGGAAAATTGAGTAAAAATTGTAATTTTCTATGAAAAATCGTTTAACTGTCGTACCTTCGATACAAATCTGTCATTTCTTCCATTGCCGTTTCCAAAGAGTAGGTATGTAATCACTGACGTCTGCGCGGTCAAAATCGAATACTAATCTTTTCCATAAGCTTAGATTAAAATAATGTACTGTAACTAGCGCAAAAATGCCCCAGTCGCGCATGCGCGCAGAGTTATCTGACACTCACTCTACTTCACAGAGTAATTATTTTATGGAAATAGAGACCAAGTTTGTGCTCCTTTATTGGTAGTGTGTAACTAGCGCTATCTGTTGTCTGGTGTAGGCAACTTTTGGTGTATAAACACACACACAAGATGTTGGTGACCGGGTCCACTATTATAATTGGCAAAACAACGTTTGCCGGGTCAGCTAGTAAGAAATAATTATATGTTGTCTTCGCACAAACTGTACAAACGAAACAGATGCAGTTAATTACTATTTATTGTAGGTTTTCCTACAATAAATTGTAATTAACTGTAGGATTTATTGTAGGAAAAGTGTATAGAAAATTGTTAGTAAGGCCTGTAGCTGAGGTGTCCGAGTGGTTAAGGAGTTGGACTTGAAATCCAATGGGTTCTGCCCGCGCAGGTTCGAATCCTGTCCTCAGCGAAACTTGGAATATTTTTTTTTCGAAATTCCCATTACTCGTTTATGAGAAAAATCAAAAAGAAATTTTATTGTTTAACTTTTGTAATGTTAATATTTTTTACAAAGTCTTCCTATCGTGTTACTTTTTTGTGATTTCTGGTCCTACTATTGTTATGTTATGTTCTTTTAGATCATACGTATGAAGTACTTTCTAAATAGACAGATTAAACTATCGATTTTTTACGTTTGTAAGGGCGGCTTGTGGAAAATTTGGTCTTATACAGAATTTAGTTAAATGCGTTTAATCTTGTTATATCTGTTTGGCCTAAATACAATTAAAAAGGTCCTGGGTGCCTACCATCAACTCTTATTGCGGTTTTGTTTAGGAACCTAAACTGATCTGCTTCGCTTATTCGTACCACGACAGCTTAATATCAATGACAGCGATTCAGTGATCATTCAATGACATTTCACAGCCGCTGAGCTGTCATCAACTATTATTTGACGTATAACTTGGCCAAGCTAACATGTCACCTGCAGGCTATACCCGTCCCTTTCACTCTCCTGGCATGACAGAATCGAGTGAAAGAGACGGGTAGAAGAAATAAGGACACAAATCGTTCGGTCATTCACATTTAGCAATTCATTTGCGATCCAGTTTTTAGAAGGTCATGGTACGAAAGAAAGCAATTCATTTTAGGAACCTATTCTGCATCGCGCTATTTTTGAATCGCTGCCTTAAGGTTGATGGTGACCCTGCTCACGTCCGTTTGGATGTCAATTTAACTAGAGTGTGTGTCAGATAACTCTGCACGTGCCTGGCGCGTTTTTGGCGCTAGTTACAGTGCGTTTTTTGTTCTAATGTTATAGAAAAGATTAGTATTCGATTTTTACCGCGCGCAGACTTATCTGACGAGCACTCTAATCGTAGTATTGTAGAGAGTCGGTAAAACATGTATCTTGCGTTCCTTTTTACGTTTTGGTGCGTTGTACACAATTTAAACAATAAAGAATTGCATTTCTTAAACGCAGACGGGTAAAAAATATGCGTGAAATTGCATAAGTACGCGTCAGTCACATGGAGCTAGACTTAATACTGAGGTAACTGGAGTTCTCACCCTGAATAAAAAAGTGTATACCAGCAAATTTGACATTTAGTATGTAGTGGCCATGAAGCTCGACTTAATACTGAGGTAACTGGAGTTCTCACCCTGAATAAAAAAGTGTACCCAGCAAATTTGACATTTATGTATGTAGTGGCTGTCAGTTGTCTCATATGACCATACGTATTTTTTTAAAGTGTAGGTGAGACGGAAGACAGCCACTGTGTAATTTGAGGTGGACAAAAAATTGTTCGTACTGCACTCTCCAGTTACCTCAGTATTAAGTCGAGCTTTATGGTAGTAGCTGTCAGTTGTCTCATATGACCATACGTATTTTTTTAAAGTGTAAGTGAGACGGAAGACAGCCACTGTGTAATTTGTGGTCACAAAAAATTGTTCGTACTGCACTCTCCAGTTACCTCAGTATTAAGTCGAGCTTCATGGTCACGTCAACCGAGCTGTCATTGTCACGTCAACCGAGCTTCACGTCAATCTCTTTATCCTCAAATAAGGAGGTACTATTCAAAACGGCTTATTTCTGGATGGTATTTTTTTCAGTAACAAGGAAAAGCGAAATACTCTTGTCCTAAATTAACATTTTAATTAGGTAACTTTTATGTACATAATCTAGGTAGGAAAGTTAATAGCTTCTCTGTTTTTTTATATTAAAAGCCCTTCATTATTATAAAAGTTATTATAAAGAGATTTTGAGAAATAAGCCGTTTTGGTGCAAACTTCTAAGGAATAGGACGTTTGTTGCGGAGCCGCTTAGTAATAAGCCTTTGGCACGTGTTGTAAAGATGCTTTCTAAAATGTTCTAGAAATAATGCATTTTGAAAAATACTGTTTCCATTATTGTATGGCGAAGACTTACCTGAAATAAGCTGCTTTGTAAAATAAATCATTTTTATGCTTATTTTTAAGAGAAATAAGTATTTTAGCACCGGACTCCTCAGACAAAAAGATGTGGGTGACAGAAAGTAGGTACTTACCGTTTGGCAAAGTAAAATAAAAAAATATGGAAATTCGATCGAAATAACCGTTTTGAAAAGTCAGTCCTCAAATGATGACGTGCGATGAATGCTTCTAAACGTATTTATCGACCCTAAATAGACATCTGTGTGTATTCTCTGGCTGTAAGTTAAACATGAATACCGCCAAAATAATAGTACTAGATGAAGGCTCACGAACTAAATGAAAACTTTATATGGCACAGACTGACTTTTTTTTAAACGGAGAAAAAAGGTTACGAATGTTACGATCTTATATTATAAATGTCAGTCTACCTTTGTATTATCGAAACTGTCAAAATACCTCTATATCTACTTATAATTATACTCTCAAGTGGGCGTATAACGCTCGGCCATGTCTGTCACTCCAACTATGTAGGTATCTTTATTGTTGATCGAAGGGTGCAGGACGCTAATTTTATTTAAATGACTAAATGCGTTCACGTTGCTTTTAAACTGTAGATAGGTATTTTTCCGAAAGATTATAAGAAATTTTACAAAAAAAAAACATAACGAGCTTCGCTGAGGACAGGATTCGAACCTGCGCGGGCAGAACCCATTGGATTTCAAGTCCAACTCCTTAACCACTCGGACACCTCAGCTGTTACAAATGGCGTTAAATCAACTGTTATTATGCGTTAATTAAACAGATTAAATCAAACAAAATAAAGTTTTACTTATTCACTTAGTTTATAGACAGACTAAGGAAGTAATTAATTTATATTTCTAATGTTACAAAGCTTAAGATAATGCGAGTGTGAGACCTAATGTTTGACCATGGTACTTATATTAGGAACTAGGTAGGTACTTGTTATTTAATGAAAACTAGCGGCCGCCCGCGGTTTCACCCGCGTGGTTCCTGTTCCCGTGGGAATATCGGGATAAAAAGTACATATAAACATTCCTCTTGAATCACTCTATCTATTTAAAAAAAACGCATCCAAATCCGTTGCGTAGTTTCAAAGATTTAAGCATACAAAGGGACATAGGGACAGAGAAAGCGACTTTGTTTTATACTATGTAGTGATAAGGCAAAAGACTAAAGGCTGAACTTATGGAAAAATATCAGTAGGTATAGCGATCTCAGAGCATGGCTTCGTTATTCAGGCGCGGATCCAGGATTTAGTTGGAGGGGGAGGCTAATTTGGTTCGGGGGGGGGGGGGGGGGGAGTGGGGGGAAATCTTAGCTTATTTCACATTGTAAAATGATGAATGCAAAAATTTTGTAGGTAAAATTGTGCAATCGCCCCCTTTGCCCCCCCCTTGTATCTGCTCCTGTAGCCGTACTCTGAAACGAAAATCCGAAACTTCGGTTAGCGCCGTCCATTACATTCGATTCCGTCACAACACAACTGAAGAGTGAGAGGGACGGGTATCACGAAGTTTCGGGTTTTGCGTTTCAGAGGCCCCCAGGTTATTTTATTGTACGTCTGAGTGGCAACACACCTACCTACCTCTATTCTCAGTTTCTCTCTGCAAGCAGTTCTTTGTAAATGCACCCTGTGAAAAACAATAATAGGTGCCGTTAGGCAATTGTTTTCATTATTCCACAGAACAATGTTTTTAATTTATGTTTGCTCATGACATAAGAATTTGATAAACCGATGTGACTGTAACTGTTACGTGAATTGGTAGTGCCCACAACAGCTGAGGTGTCCGAGTGGTTAAGGAGTTGGACTTGAAATCCAATGGGTTCTGCCCGCGGGTTCGTATCCGGTCCTCAGCGAAGTTTCTTTTAGTTCCTTAGATGATGATGATTAATAAGCGACAGCTCAATGAAAAAGTCGATTACATATACGGCCGATTTCAATAATCTATCTTCAGTAAGAGATAGGGATCTGTTACCACGCAACTGTTGTTAAGTATTTCCCGTCATTTAACGGAAATACCTAGGCAATCTAGGAAATCTTTAGTAAGCCTATCTCTTACCGTATGCTGAAGATAGGTTTTTGATATTGGTCGATAATGGCACTTTCTGTAATATCTCTGTAGATATTCTTCTATGAAAGTATTCTACTAATACACATAAAAAAACAACAACAAATAAATTACGCGGTGCTCTTTAGCTTTAGGTTATTTCATGATTTGCAATAGATAAGTACCTACTTACAGCAGATACCTTTAACTTTATTGCTTAGTTGATTTGATTTGCTTGGTTTTCAATCTATTTGCTCAATCAAAAAGCGATTCGAGTAATAATATATATATTTTAATAGAACACTTGGCTTTGTAATCGAAAACAATTGACAGTAATTAATATTAAGTAAGCATTACCACGTATTACTATGTAGGTAAAAACAGATGTTCCTTTATCTAACTCATATATTTGCAGCCACTACTGCAGCTGAGGTGTCCGAGTGGTTAAGGAGTTGGACTTGAAATCCAATGGGTTCTGCCCGCGCAGGTTCGAATCCTGTCCTCAGCGAAGTGGTAAACTTGACTTTTTTTATTATATTTCCACCATATAAAAAGCGTCGCATAAAAAAAAGATTTTTATCAGCAAAATTCTGTAGGTCAACATCGTAATTTTATTTTCTGAATGTCAGCTAATGGAATGATATAATATAAAGACTTAAAAAGATAGTCACAAAACTAAGCTCACTGACGCAGTTTATAAATTCTAGTTATTTCATCACTGAAGAGAAAATTTGAATTCTCAGCAAGAAAAGCAACCTAAAAAAGATCCTACTTAGCTTTGAGTTTCTTAGTCAAAGCGAGAAATTATTATTTCCAGTACGTACACCAGTATTCCATTTATGCACAAACAAAATGGCGTAATAAAAGACAACGAGCTTGTTTTTCATCGTCCTCTCCAAAGTTGAAATATAATCGTTAAATCCTGCAGCAGGTTTCAGAAACGGCGCTATATCTGCTATAATAGCGCGCTTTTTTACATATTTGCACATCACTTCGTTCGGTTCTGCTAATATGGGAAAGCGCGTGGATAAAATGTATGGTCGGCACCAGATCAAACTTAGCAGTTGCGCAATAATAACCATAACTCTTATCTTAAATCAGGGTTTCTTTTACAAAGTATATAAAAAAAAGTATTCTGTGAAAACCATTTCGTGATTCGAACTTATTTCAATTAATTATGATTTTTATTTATTGGTTGCACGGTATTTTTTTAAAAATATGTAAAATGCTCATTATAGAACTTCCTAGCGTATAAGCACTTGTCTGGAATCAATTTCTTAGAAAGAAACAAACAAAAATATTAAAATGTTTATCACTTTAAATAGTGATGCTTGCTTGACTCCGATAGCGAATTATGATCGACTATTTTCAATAAAAAAAGGTTAAGTTTCGTATCATTTAAATTGGTAGAAGTACCTACCTACTGAAATGACTTTGTTGTATTATTATTTATTTATTACACAAACGAAGATATAAAAAATACTTACACCTTGGTTTAAAGTATAGAGCAAATGAAGGGTACAGGGGCAAAACAAGAAATGTCACAAACAGGTTTTTATTTTTATTTATTTTTATTTTTGTCTTGCATAATTAATTTTAATTAATTTACTGATAGGAACCTAAGTTTACCTTACAAAGATCGGCTGTAAATACAAACAAATTTTCTGACAAATGTTCAAAAATATACTTACATTAAAATGTAAATTACACAAAAATCTGTTTTGTGACGACTTCAAGTAGGTTAAATAATGCTAAACTTCATGAAAATGTCTCATTAAACTACAGATACGCGTGTGCTATAGGTACACGTGAGACGAAGTTTCTAATCAAGTGTAGTGTTTTATTGCATCTGACTAAATTAAAATAAATAAAATTAAAATATAAATCCCTTTAAAAATGCTATTATTTATTGATAGGTACAAATTTAGCGTGCTACATCTCTATGCACGACATCACTTCATAGACAGGTTTAATTTTTTAATTTGTAGGTATTTTTTGAGGCAAATTGGTTTTATATCCTTTAAACTTACATCTTTCTATAATGAACCGTTTTCAATTAATTATTTCAGCAATTTAAGAAAAAATACGTGTTGCCTAAAAATCGATAAATCGATAAAGGTATCCTTATAAGCAAATGCCTTATAGTAGATTGTTTAGCAAGGGCTGTATGGCACCCATAACAATCGAGTGTTTTGGCGCACGAACGAAGTGAGGGCGCCGATAGTTCGAGACTGTTATGGGTCCATACACCCGATGTAAACACTCTACTTTTCATTTCGAATATGAGGATAGTAAAAATAAACAGAAATAATCTACAAAATATTTTTCCTATGGCCGCGGAATATTCGAAAGACTATAACGTTTTTGTTCATTTTCTCTATTTTAGGGAAGGCAAGGGAAACTAAGTCCATACAGTCTTGTTTTGTGTTTGACCCGTACTCTATGCAATGCCATGAAATTAATAGCCTGATTTTTTATGTTACAAATAACTTATTTGGTTTAATCTGTTTCTAAAAACGCATTCTTTAAAAAAATGTTTTAGATAATAAAATAATAATTCTACGATATTAATTATTTTATTTAATAGCAAAACATGGCTGTATAAGCTTCTGTGCCTGTGCCTGCATACTTTTGGTAAAAAAATGACCAAAGAGCCAAAGAGATACTTAAAGATTCTACACACGTTCCTATCCGACCTCCGATTCGGTCTGCTCCCAGACCAAATCGGAACGTGTGTAGCGCAGATTTGGTCTGGGAGCAGACCAAATCGGCGGTCGGATCGGAACGTGTATAGATGCTATTTCAGATTTTGACATGACCCCTCCTATTCCTTTTTTAAATTTCATATCGGCCCTAGGGCCGCCACATACCACTTTCAACCCGCATTTTAGGCACGTTTGCAGTTACTTTCAGAATATGAGACATGAAAAATTTTTTAATTGTTATCAAAGGAGTCGCGTCACTTTGCGAAAATCCCTAAAATAGGTAAATCACAAGTACCTACTTACTTAAAATTATGAAATAGTAGATTGTACAACAAGTGCATAAAACGTACTATTTTACCCGAGATGTATATATCCATCCGAGCCGTAGGCGAGGGTGGATAGTCAATTCGAGGGTAAAATGGGTTTTATGTACAAGTCATACACTCTGCTTTTCACTTAGAGTGTGAGGAAAGTAAATAACAATATTGCAAAAAGGATAAAATTAAGAATTAGCAATATTGGCGGGAAGACTTTCTTTTTCATTTTTTTTATACGTGGCATTGGTAGCACAGTGACTTTAGCATTAGATCGTAGTCCATAATGCTCTTGAAATACTTATTTCTTAGAAAACTCATTAATTTTGCCTACTTTTATTAATTTAGCATGGATTATGTACAAAATTGAAGAAACAGAATGAAATAATAAGTTTATTTAACGAAGTTTAATTGCGTGTGTGGCTGTTTACCTGACGATCTTTGTCTTAAAGTCTGAGACTTAGACGAAGATTTTACTTTATGCACTAGAGCATAAAAAGCGATTTTATGCAGCCTTTACCCAACATAAACACGAACTTTACGAGCATGAGAAGTGAAAAATATATTATGTTACTATACAGTTATTATTTATCTAGTGCTTCCGGCTTCATCTCCTGAAAGGTTTGTATTAATTAAAAGTTAAAGGTACTTGTAGGAGCATGAAAATAATCGAAGTGATTTCATACAATTTTAAACCCACTGTAGGTACTAAGAATTTATTTCTAGAAAATGTTTTCGATACTATAAATACGCCAAAAGAAAAAAAAACGTCCTAATTGTGCCAAATTGAATCACAATGAACTAGAATGTTCTGGAATAATTACCAAAGACCGAGACGGCTTCCGGCCAATGTGTGCTAATTTGTTTTCACAATAAGTAAAATCGCATTGTTGTTCTGAACATTGTTTTGTCCAACTTTGTAAAAATAGCTCAATGAACGAGAACTCTCGATATTTCTAATACCGAAATAAGCCTGGGTTAGTAGGTAAACAGCACAAATAGCACAGTATATATTTATTCTATGTAATACAACGTGTTAATACTTTTAGCGAAACCAAAGAATACTATAATATGCGAAACTAAGAAAAGAGTTTGTTCAGAATCGAGAATAGAATCCATTCCACAAATGTTTGGATAAATGCATGAAGCTCGACTTAATACTGAGGTAACTGGAGAGTGCAGTACGAACAATTTTTTGAATACCACAAATAACACAGTGGCTGTCTTCCGTCTCACCTACACTTTAAAAAAATACGTATGGTCGTATGAGACAGCTGACAGCCAGTACATACATAAATGTCAAATTTGCTGGCGACACTTTTTTATTCAGGGTGAGAGCTCCAGTTACCTCAGAGTATTAAGTCAAACTTCATGGATAAATGATTCAAATTTTTTTTTAAATTTTTTGCCGCTTCTAAAAATGTTTGTGTCTACTGCCTATTCATTGAATACGTGCGCGACCCGTCACGTGTTCTCTTACGTCAAAGTAGAGCTTAAAATCTGTCAAAAATTCATCTTGGAGAGTTTCTTTCAAAAAAAATATTGTTTTCAATCGAATTCAATTTAATATGTTTTTTTTTTGTTTGAACATTTTAATCTTATTTTAATCAATTAAGCAATCTTATTTTAACTCATTACAATTGTGTTATTTTTAGTTTTTACGATATTATGACATTTAATGGTATTTTAATTAATTAGTATTTTTATGATTTGTAATTATTATTTCAATTAGTGTTTTGTTTTAATTAATCAAATTAATTTGTAGCATTTTTTACTTTTTCGATTTGTAATTATGTATTATGTAATGTAAGTATATTTAATACGCATGTGGTATTCACCTGTAATTGTATTTGCATTTAGCCTTTTTTATTTAATGTTTGTTTTTATGTAATATCTGATGTATAATATGTTGGTGATCTCAATAAATAAAATAAATAAATAAATAAATATAAAATAAATTAATTGCGGTGTACTGGGTTTTCGGTTGTTGAATTAACACGTTGTATAGTACAGTCACAGCACAGCGTAAGTAATATAGACTGTGGTACAGTGCTACAAACTTATCTGGTCCGGTGACAGCGCAGCGGCGGTGGAGGAGCCACTTGCAATAAAAAAATGGCTGTCAAAAACCAGTCGGCTGTCAGCAGTATGAAAATTTTTAGTTCCAGAAATTACCACCGATTGTGTGTAAGGTTTGTTTGTAGCGCTCTACACGATTAGGTTTGAAGAGAATAAAATAATCGAGTTTCAGTTCCATGTATGGGGAGCCCGCCCCTGTTTTCTATTGTCTTAATAAAAAATGTAAAGCGGTTTACTAGAAATAAGATACCTAGCTAGTTGCTCTGTGATCGATGAATTTACGTAACATCAGGCTAAGATTAAAATAATACTGGACAATAGGCTACACTTAGCCAAATTGTATTTCTATTTTATAATTCCGTTATAAAGACATCTTTATAGCAGTAATTCTAAATCACAAGTTACTGGACATTATCGATAAGGAACAGAGATCTTTATCAGTTGGCAATGCGTCGAGCTTTCTCGACATGGCTACGTTCCGTTCCACCTAACGATCGCTTTGTTGGTCAGTAACATTCGTTGAGGTAAGGAGATTGCGTTCCTTTACGCGTGGTTGATGCATATAAAGTTAAATTTAAATTATAAAGCCGTGAAATATATTTAATTTTATTGCTTTATTCAGAGTAGGTTATACCTACCTATTGTTTCGATCTATCTAGTAATAACGTTTTTAAGATTCAATCGCCGTAATTCTATGCAGCGCGTCTTCATCGCGTTTGGGTCTTGACATTTGACTTCGTATTGCCGTAATGACATAAATCACTACATAGTATAAAACAAAGTCGCTTTCTCTGTCCCTATGTCCCTTTGTATGCTTAAATCTTTGAAACTACGCAACGGATTTTGATGCAGTTTTTTTTAATAGATAGAGTGATTCAAGAGGAAGGTTTATATGTACTTTTTATCCCGATATTCCCACAGGAACAGGAACCGCGCGGGTGAAACCGCGGGCGGCCGCTAGTTAATTAATAAATGACACACGTCACGCAAACTTCGATCAACAATAACACCTGTTTGTCCATCGAAGCACGCAAACCTACTTATAGTCCTACAATCCTGTCTGATCCGGTGACATCCGTGACAGAGGAACCACTTGCAATACGAAATTAGTTGTCAAATGGACTGTCGTATGAAAACTGTTTTAGTTCCAAAGATTATCACCGGAACAGAAAACGTTGTCGCACTATCAAAGTCGCGCGTTATCAAAAACGGTTTTGCACGTCAACTGCACTAACAACTGCACGTACACTTCACTAATGCGTCATAGAAATACCGCGATCGGGGCCCTGAATAGGCTACCATGATTGGGCGGCATTTAGAAAAAAAAACTCCGTATTGCCACCAGTGGTGGCGATCAGGCAGAATATCCCCCATTGCAGTCATTGCCACCACTGGGCGGCAATCGGAATCCGTATTGCCAATATTGCCACTAGTGGTGACGATCTGGTAAAAATATTCCTGACCTGACACTGCTACCACTGGGCGGCAATCAGAAGAAAAAACCGTTTTGATGGCGTGGCGATAGGGGTGGTGGCAACCAGGAATGGAACTTTAATGTATGCGTGGGTGAATAATTTAACTAACTGTATTTTTAAGATTGTGTTTTTCATATTAAATGTACCTCCTATTACTGAATTTGGTACTTGCTCTGTATACTTACCTATAGAAGAAAGATGATCAAGGTATTTTTTTATCACCAAGTTTATATTGTCAAGCACTCAACACTATTATTACCTATTTGTTGCATGAACAAAAGTTTCTTAAAAACGTAAATGTCGTTATTTACGTCCATTTAAATTTAATGGATTGCAAAATATTCAAGTGACACCCTTAAAGAGCAAAAAGTTCTGTAATTTTCTTTTTTCCAAATGGACATAATGCAGATTATGTTTTAAAGCCTATATTGCCTTATTTGTAGGAACAAGGCAAATGCGCAAATAAATGTACAAACAAGCTTATCCACCCGGGGCGGCTGTGCCCCAAGTTTGAAGGGTCTGTTTGCGATTTTTGGCCTTTGGAGTTCCCACAAACATTAATATGACAATCATTGTAAACAAACAGTCATACAGTGCGACAACGTTTTCTGTTTCGGTGGCCAAAAACTGGAACTAACGTGTTTTTTAATGTCATTTTGCTGTCATGTTGTTGTTGCTGTAGTTGCCGGCAGCATTTCGTGCAAAGCAAAATGTTGCTTCTGCACAAGAGATACGGTCTAGTTTCTAGCATAAGCTTCATAAAATGATAGTACTTACAAGAGATATGGTCTAGTTTCTAGCATAAGCTTCATAAACAATGTAGTATCCTGTTTTTCTAGATTAGCCTAAAGAACTGATTGCTTTGCACGAATGATCTGTCATAAGAACCTTGCTGAGCAAAGTATAGTACCTACTGCATTGCATACAAGATCGAAAAACTTTTCTGTTTCGGTGACGGCGGCGCTATGTATTTTTTTATTCTTTTTGTAGCAATTTAACCGGCCCTGACTTCTAATCAGCCTGCTGAAGCGCTATGGTTGGAACAAAAAACACGTTAATTCAAGTTTTTGCCCACCGGAACAGAAAACGTTGTCGCACTATACATCCATAGGACTTAGCAATTCCTAAATTCTGTTTTCAGTATATATCTTTATCTTTATCTAATTTTCCCTTTCCAATACTAGACGGAGTACTCCGAGCTCAGCTGATGCCTCATTTGTTAAACAAAATTAAACAAATTGAAAGCTATCGCGCCGCTCGAATGGCTGAATAATTACTACGGATCTTTATTACTTTTGTTTCCCTTAGAACGACTACAAATAACTTTAGTCGTTAAACTGAACGATATTTATTTGGAAAATACTTAATTAATTGCCCGTTTAATCAGTCGTGTTTTGTTTAACCTCTCAAACCCTACGCCTTTTGGTACAAAATGATATTATGATAGAAAGCAAAATGTTCTGTAATAGTATATTATGATACAAGTGAGCTTAGGTTGCTCATTATACACGAGGCTGTGGGTTGCAGCCCGAGCCGCAGGCGAGGGCGTAAATCAGCCGAGTGTCTAGTGAGTAAGTTGCTCACGAGTTTCATACGCACTTTTTCAACACACTTGCGAGGAAAAACAAACATTTATTGCATAAGTACATATTGTATTAACCTAATATTAACTAAGGGAAAAAGCGCGCAAGTTTTTTTTTTTGCACGCGCCAAATGTGAGGTGATTGATTACATACAGCCATACAGCCTACTTCAAAATAATTAAGTATAATAATAGTGATGAAATGCAAATGTTTTATAACAAATTATTGTGAATTATAAATAATTTGATAATAATATACATAATTATGTTTCTTGTCTTAATTAGGGACACATTTATTTATTCTAAAAACGTAAATGGATTTTCAGCCGTATAAAACCTCTTTGTTTTTACAAAAAAAGAACTGTATCTATTACCCGCTGAAATTGAAAATGCTCTGTTGACTCGCATATAACTTGCAGTTAGGTACTAACTTAACTTTGTAGGGATACTGTATTACCCGGTTAAATTGAAAAGTCTCTGTTTACTCGCATATAATTTGCAGTTAGGTACTTACCTAACTTTGTAGGGATAATTCTATTACGCAACTAGTACTGTAATATTATTATGCACGCGTGGGTTATAGTTCGGTTTATGGCCCTAAGATCGATGTAATAAGGCTCACTTTATGAGCAAGTGTGTTGAAAAGACTTTTAAATTAATGTGCAAAGGAGATTTTTCAGTTTTGTATGGAGCCTCGGCTAGGACCTTGTACACTATACCATAGGCAAGCAAAAGATAAATATAATAATTGAAAACTTATTATATCGCAATAAGCTAACGCTTTTGATGGTACAAAAGCATTATCTAGTCTTAATAATTATGCAACCCCGACTCAATATGGCGGTAAAATGTCACACTAACATTAAAAAAAAGGTTCACATTGACAGATTATCATCAGTAGTCAATGTCATCGTTTTTTCGTACAGAAACATCAAAGTTTCCGAACGTGATTTAAATATGGTTGCCAGTGTGACCATGGATGGCAAAGAATTTTTATTTCAAAGTTTATTTTTGTACCATTTATCCAGAAAGACAATGAGAATTTTAATATTTTATTTGACTTTACTATATTTTTTACTATTAATACGAATAGTGTACAATGTCCTAGCCGAAAATGAAAAATGTCCTTTTCACAAAAACACTTTTTCACTAAAACTTTATAAGAAACTTTAAAAATTTTGTCTAAAAAAGATCAAGCGCTATTAAATAGGGTATCAGAATGAGACATTTTGGTGTTTTTTTTTGTATCAGCTTTTTTATATTCAAACATTACATTAAAGAATTAAATATTGCTAAATGAGTAAGAATGTTACAACTCTCCAGCTCCCAAACTATCTTCATACCAAAAATCACGTCGAGCTGTTGCTCCGTTTTGACGTTGAGACGGACAAACAAACAAACAAACACACTTACACACCTATAATCTTAAATAGTATGGAGTATTGTACCTATAGATTCAAAACAAATGCACAACTTTGCGCAATATATCTCCAATAATCAATTTTAAAATCAATTCCACAAATGAAAAAAAAACTATAGCTTTGTATATAAGTAAACACTTTAGAAAATCAATCTAATTGTTATTCAATAATGAACTTTACTGAGAGCCTTTCGCAGTTCTGAAGGCATTAAAATTTTATGACCTTTATAAACCTACCTAAAGGGTTGACGAAGAGCCTTCTAATTGAATCGAACCTCTCGAGAAGTCCAATTTTACTATTAGCGCAATCTTAATAAAGGACCTTTTGATTAAAACCTAATTTAATTCCAACCTTTTTACAAAAGAACACATTAAAAAGTTTTTGGCAGATTAATTTGCAATCACTGTGAAGGTTCTATTATAGTCCAATCAATGGTTGGTGCTATGGCTGTAAAACTAAATAAAAAAAGCTTAGGGCAAAGAATATATACACTAACGCTTAGGGTAAGGTGACCTTTATAAAGTATGAAAGTTTTATAAGAAAAGAGTTTTGCATAAAGTCTGTGCCACACACTGACCTCTAGAGATCAGTGGTGCCACATATGGTGCCACATAACTTGTCGTGTGTCAGAGGGCGCTGATCGTCGTGGCCGGCCGGTCAGAAAAATAGGCCTTATCTTAGACATATCTGGTGAGCACTCTAGAATACAAACAAAATGCTCTTTACAAATTGTAAAACTTAATTTAAAAAATTTATAAGGGCTTACCGGCCCTGACTTTTAATAAGTTCTAAGTAGCTTAGTAGACTTGCTTTTAAAGCAGGTGTTTTACCTGATACATACAGTCCAACATCGCTGTCTGTTCCGGTGAGAGCTGTGACAGAGGAGCCACTTGCAATACAAAATTTGCTGTCAAAATTGACTGCAGTACTTATGAAAATGGTTTTAGTTCCAAAAATTATCACCGGAACAGAAATGCTTGTCGCACTATAATAGATTTTTGGTGGTCGCAGCCAATGAGTCGCAGCTGAAATCCCATACGGTTTTTCAATAAGTTTAATAATACTTTACTACCAATCCAACTATTATTCCGATTGTTTGGCTCCGATAATAGACCCGCAGTATCATAGATACAGCCCTCTCAATTTGTTAAAAGGGTCCCGACTCGACCCCTAGGGATCCCTGTTTTCGTATCAGGTGCTGTATTAAAGACATTAAATTGGCTCTGCTGTTGAGGACGAAATATTATGAGTATTACTGGCGCCTTCATAATAACATGTTTTATTATACCTACAATTTTATTAATTCCCTTGTGAATTATGAATATGTTAGGAAACGATTATTGTAGGAACGTTGAGAGGATCTTACATAACATTTGAAATAACATTATTTTCTTTTGTGCTGAAAAAAATAGGTAGTTTATATACTTAGGCTACGGTTTACTTTTCTGCGCTGTGGTCTTAAAAAATATGCACGGACCATAAAGGTTTGAAAACATTTTGATATTTTCTTCATCGCATTTGTTGTATTCCCAATGTTATTAAATAAATTTTTAATTCGTTCTGCATCCAAGAACTCCGTAGGAAGTCACGCGTTTGCAGTCGTGCGCCGTTTAACCGGGGAACTACGAACTGATATAAATACCACTAATATACAGTCTCCTTGCGCGACGCTGGCCGGACACGCCGCCTATTCAACGCCAGTTAAAAATACAACCAGACAGGTCAATGACGTTTGGCCTGTTACCCAGCAAACCGACAACTTTTATCAACCAACAATGGACATAAACGAGGATATGATCAAAGATGAGGTCAGCAGTTTCGTCGCCAGCCTTCAGAAACTACTGCCGAAAAGGAAAGAATTTATTCTCATTGAAAAACAGAAACCTAAGTTGATAAGACTCAGTGACGTTCACGCGGAAGCTAAAAGTGTCTTCCCAGCGTGCTTTATCGGCGCAAAGCTGATCGTCCAGAGGGAAATGCTGGATAAAGTCAAATTGGTCCAACAGTACAACTACGGCAGAACCAACGAATCTTACAAGAGTTTCAATCAAGTGATTCATAAAGAAATGGAGCCAACAAACGCTGATGAAGGACTTATTGTCGATTCTTCAGGTTCGGCGACAGCTACATATACAGAAACAAACGGTTTCTACAAAATGCGCTTGACGTCGAAGATAAAAGATTTGGTGTCTTCTGAAACAGAAATGTTGATAGAAAGAGAACACGAGAACTCTGTTGGTTCTGTAGCTTGTTGCGTGAAAGACGTGAATCCGAACACCCTGCGGTTTGTCAGTCAATATACTTACAAGATTATCCCGGACTTTAGTGTGGGTACCGAGCTGAATTTTAAACCTCTGTCCTTACCTGCCATGCCGGATCTATCAATCAGTGCGCGGTACGAAAAGGCTTCGTTCACAGCATCCACAACGGTGACCAAGACGGGTTTCCAAGCCTGTATTTACAAGCAGTTCACACCTGACCTACGGATAGCCACGATAGTCAACGAGAGGACTCAAGGCCCTACGACAGTAGGCGTGGCTATTCACAAGAGATATCAGAACGGTTCTGAACTCAAAATGTTCGTGGACTCTTTACACTGTGGAGGGTTCACATACCAGAAGGATATTTTGTTTCAAGAAGCACATGAGGTCAGAGTGCTGCGGGTCGTTGGAAGCACCCTCATAGACAGACAGAAGAGGGTCCGTTTTGGTTTCGGACTAAACTTGGACTTTTGACCTCCATACTCACAACTCCTTGCGAAATTTAACGTTGTTTGAAGTGTGAACATCTTTTTGTAGAATTATTTGTTTGTATATAAGTATACATAGGTTTTAGTTATTTTATCATATTATGTCTTCCGTTTCGAAGTGTGATTAAAATTATTAATAATCTATCTTTAGTTTACTTTATCCAGACTCGTTTGACTTTCCAAGTTCTTAATAAAGGTCGAATCAAAAGTTTCAGGGCTTCACATTATTCGGCAAAATATATTGGGTCATATTTATGAATAATGTCAAGGCTTTGCGGCTATTTTTCTTAGCAGCCACTTTTTATATTGACTTTGTTTGGAGAAATTGCTCCTTCATTACAATATAGTTTGAGAAAAAAATGGGTTTATAGAAAACTCGACTCCAAGATGGGGTTGGGGTTATTTGTGTTTGTGTGTATCGATATTTTGGTAAAGGAACTTTGTTTATGCATATCTAACGTAAGGCGTATCAGAAAACTGAAAATTTTAGCGATTTAGATCGACTATAATCTTGGTACATATCAGCAAAAGCTTCCCTTTATTACATGGTGCACCCGCGTTGTTCGCTTGGGTGGATCACGGGAAAATAAAATTCCCGTGGTATACCCAGGTGAACCATGGTGAAAATCAGCAATTAAACAATCAACTCTCTTCAAACCAGATTTGTTAACCGACTTCTAAATTAAACAGGAGGAGGTTCTCTATTTGTCTGTATGTATGTTTTTTTTTCTTTTTTTTTGTGTATGTCCGATTACTCGAAGACGGCTGAACCGATTGAAATGGTCTAAACGTACTTCAAAGTACTTACGTTATTTATTTGGTGAGGAATTATTTCTTACTTTTTTGATGTGGTTTTTTTGAAGGCGGTTTTATTTTATACTTTATATAAAGTTTGCAGCTTATAACTTATCACGAAGATAAATAAACCTGACAAATTGTCGCTATTAGAAAAGTTTTTGTTCATGTAATGTTTCATGGTAGTCCTGAATAGTGCTCGCAAAACTACGAAGTGGAACATCTCCAATCCTTTCTGTAATACAACTAGATTCAAGATATCTTTATCTTGCTTTTTTCGGACAGTGATATATAGCTATTTTTACTTCTTCACCTTTATTCAAAGTCTTGCTTTATTCCAATTCTTTATTCGCCGAATACATTGTCTGTCCCTGTAGACAAGTGGCTTTCTATTAGCGAATTCGCCAGTCGAATAGAAAGAAAATGTATGGGATTGACACACAGATCATCTGTATGTAGCCTGGATTGACATTAGCGGTCACGTCGTCACGTGACATTTCGATTGCTAATGTAAATCTCATACATTTACTTTCTATTCGACTGGCGAATTCGCTAATAGAAAGCCACTTGTCTAGTGGGGCAGTGCGTTTAATTTTGCAGAAGAATAATAAGAGCTTTTAGTATGTCTATCAAGAAACTGCATTTATTAGATTTAACATAGTTTCTTATTTCATTTTAGCTACAAGTATTAGCTATGCGATGAGCCATCCTAAAGTATTGCGCAAAATTAACGTTGTATTACTTCAGTAGTGGAAGAAAATGTAATATGGTTCTAAACTCGCATGTATTCTAATCTAAGTAATGCAAAATGACAGTATTACCTAAAATTTGTTCAAAACTTCTTGCATAAAGGTTCGCGCACATTATGTCGGGGCGCAGCGGGCCGGGCCGCAACGCAAAAATCCGCCCATATCGCTCGTATGTATTTTATATGAACTATCGCACACTATGCCGGGGCGCAGCGGGCCGCATAATCCGCCGCGGATTTTGTTGCGTGCGTGCGATGCGATGCGGCCCGCCCCGCCCCGCTGCTCCCCGACACAGTGTGCGGATTTTTCTCGTACTACTCGGACAGATAACATGACACCTACAAATTATACCCGTCTCTTTCACTCGATTCTGTCATGCCCGGGGAGTGAGAGAGACGGGTATAACCGGCAGTAGTAGAAGAAATTGGATGTTTGAATTTGGTTGTACTAAAAATCCGTCAATGCGCTGCGGCCCGGCCCGTCACTATGTGCTATACTCAAATCCGTCAATGCGATGCGCTGCGGCCCGCTCCGCTGCGCCCCGGCATAATGTTCGCGCTCCTTTAATAATGTCTCGACGGATAAGTTGCAGTTGATGCTTGTATTAAACTTGGCGGTGGCACTGGGCCCGTATCATCGCGTGCATTGCTAAGCCGTTGCTAAGAGCTTCATATTGAGCACGCGAGATGGCATAGTGAATTGTGCGTCAGTATAACTTTATAACAGTCAGCTTTATAAAGCTTTAACCGCCTCTGTGGTCTAGTGGTTCACACCACCGATTTCAGACCAAGAGGTCCCGGGTTCGATTCCCAGTGGGGGTACATATTGTATTCGGTTTGGTTGGTGGTAGGACTTGTTCTAAGTCCGCCTGGCTAGCTACCACCATCTTATCTAAGTCTGACGCCATAACAATAATGTTTTCAGCATTATTGTGTTCCGGCAGTTAGAGATAAGATAGCCAGTTCCTCAGTGATTGAGGATTCCGGGAGTAGTGCGCTTCCATCTTCAGCCTTATCACCAATCAGGTGTGATGAAGGCTAAGTGCTACCCCGTTGTGGATAAAAAAATAAATAAAAAAACTGTTTATTTCATAAGTTTATCACACAAAATAAATGGCTTATCCTAAAGTTATAGAAATGTTTAATATTTAAGATTGCGACACTTTACGAGGGCCACTCAAGATTTAATTCAACAGTAAGTACTTTAAATTACATACTAATAAATTAGTTCGGATTTGCTTCCGTCCCGCAATCACTAATTATGGAGGAGCCCGTGGCGCAGTGGTTAGCGCGCTCGGCCTGCGATCGTTGAGGTTAAGCAACTTTGGCAATGCTCGGTCACGGGATGGGTGATCAAAAACTTTTCATCTCGAGCGCCTCCGTGCTTCGGAAGGCACGCTAAGCCGTTGGTCCCGGCTGCATTTGCAGTCGTTTATGCCCACCAACCCGCATTGGGCCGGCGGAGTGGTGTGTCATGCATGACCCGTTTTACTTATCTATCCATAAGGAAGGCCAGTGCCCCAGCAGTGGGTACATTAAATGGCTGATGATGTTAACCTCCTGACGCCGAAACTACAAAAGGTTTGACAAATCCACTTTATATACTAAAGCCCAACGCCTACCACTCAACATACAGAAGAAGCAGAAATGCCTTTTTTTCGTGTGTGATTAGAGGATTGTTTGTATCACCGGTAAACAAACAATCCCTTAGCAGTTAATAGCTTTAAAATTAATGCCCATTGTCCAATATAAATGACAAATAATATTACTTTTACATATAAGACAAAATGTCATTTATATGGGACGGTGGGCGATTTTACATCAGCTTAAGAGGTGTGTTAGCCAATGAGAGATTTTCTGCCAGCAAATTAAAAAAGAAAAGTTTATTTATTAGCTCGATAGATGGCGCTGACCAGACATGTATCTCGTCTGATCTGACCATGAAGCTCGACTTAATGCTGAGGTAACTGGAGAGTGCAGTACGAACAATTTTTTGTCCACCAAAAATTACACAGTGGCTGTCTTCCGTCTCACCTACACTTTAAAATATACGTATGGTCATATGAGACAGCTGACAGCCACTACATACATAAATGTCAAATTTGCTGGCGACACTTTTTTATTCAGGGTGAGAGCTCCAGTTACCTCAGAGTATTAATTAAGTCAAACAAAAAAAGGCCAAGGCCAAAAAAAAGTTGACGTTGACGTAAGAAAAGAAATGTAAAATAATTAGCGTTTTTCTGACAGGTAGAGATTTTAGTACGTTTTTTCATCAATAGATGTCGCATTTTAATCTCAGCTGTCAAAAATTGTATATTGTAATGATAAAGGCATGTTATAGTATAGACCATAAACATTGCTCACTCGCTCAAGCAAAAATAATCTATGCTTTCTGTGTCATTTTGTCTTTGTTTGTCTCGTCAGTGTCACAGGGTAAAAAAACTATAGTCAGTGTGTTTTGTTCGCTTCTGTTTGTGGTTCGTTGTTTTCGTTTGTATTTTCCGTGGATTATTATAACCGACGACTTGGCTTTTCCTACTGGTGCCTGTCCTGACGACTCTTCTATGCATGATAAGATAAGGGCTAGCGCGCACGGGTGACTTAGATACGCGGCAATTTAATTGTCACTGTCGCCGGCCGTCTCTTCGCATGACGGGAGCGACAGCGACACAACTTTTTGTAATTTTTGCTCGCAGTCATCAACATGGATTTCGAAGAGGTGGTTGTGGTCTGTGCACTTGTCTAAAGAAGCCGAAGAACCTCGAAACCTGGAATAGCTGCTGGCAAACTTCTCCCTAAGCTTAAGATTTAGCATGAACATCTGAATATTCTTTTCAAATTTTTATTTTTATAGTTATCAATATCTTATTCTACTACTGGCATTTTAAAAAGTATTTTAATAATATTAAGGATATCCTACTTCCTACTAATATTATAAATGTGAAAGTTTAGATGTTTGGATGTTTGTTACTCAATCACGCCAAAACGGCTGAATGGATTTGGCTGAAGTTTGGGATACAGATACTTTGTAGCCTGGAGAGGAACATAGGCTACTTTTTATCCCGAAAAAATATCACATTCCCGCGGGATAACGTCGTGTAGTCCTAGCGGGCGAAGCCGCGGGCGGAAAACTAGTTAACTATATTTTAGATCGATAGTAGGAAGCGTATGTAGATTTTCCGTTACTACACACTATCACCGCTATCACCCCGGGCGACGGTTGAGTAGCTAAGTACTGGCCTACCGGCAACTTATTTGTCGCCGTGCGCGCACTTGCATTGAAAACAATAGAGAAGGAGACAGTTGCGTCGCGGGCTTGTCTTCGAACCCGCGGACAAGAAAGTCTCCTGGGTCATTATTCTGTGCCCGGGTGTCGCGTCGCTACGTGCGCGCACTTTCATACTAACCTGTAGACTTGATGCAAGTGACAAAATAGTTGCGGAGACAAAAACCCTTGGCGTATTCTACGAACTTTGAGTTTGCCTTTGCGATTTGGACAAGACGTTTGAACGGGATTGGCCGTGCCGTGCATCATGGACAAGGACTACGGATCGTGGTCACTCGCTGCTTTGAAAGCAGAGCTGAAGAAAAGAAATGTGAAGCTTACGGGGAAAAAAGCTATTCTTGTGCAAAGGTTCATAGTTTTTATTTAGTTATCTATGTTGTTTGTATGGTTTTTTATGTTATACTGCAATCTCAATCTTTATTTATTAAATAATAAAATTTATTTGTCTTATTGATAGAACCACAGACTACTTATATACTACCAACACAGTAAATATTATATGCTAATATAAACTGTGCTACCAAACTATATCTATGGCTACCAACGACTATAAAATATATAATAGTTTGACAGCTGACTCGAAATAGTGACATCTATTAAAAGATTTGGAACTAATTTGGACGTATTATCTGTCAAAGGAAAACCGCTCATTCTATTCCTCTTGTTTTGCGTTGCAATACCATACGGACCGGCCATACCGCGAGTTGTAGATAAGCCTTTTCAGTCCAGCAAATGTTTATTTTCCTTCTGCAAGTGTTTGTTTTTCAAATTGACCGTCTTAACGTAGACTCCTTGCCATTAAATAAAAAAAGCAGATCCATGTCTGATGAACGCCATCTGTTGAGTTTTTTGGAACTAACTTTTTTCTTTTTCAATAATCTGTCAGAAAATCCCTCATAGTCAGCCTGGTTATTTAAACATTCCGTCTCGCGTCGCTTTGCAGCCGAGTAGGTTTGGCCGAAGCTTAAACGTTCAGAAACTTTTGGAAGCTAGATTTCCGTGTATACTTATTCAAAGTTGACTATGTCGTTAGAGCTTTATTATAATATCAGCACGAGATCTCTGTAATATTGTATTTTACAAAGCCCGTGCATAGGTAGTAAGTACTTATGCATATAAGAGCTCTGGCTCTTATCCGACTCTCGGTGGAGGTAAAATATTAAAATGTTTCGTAATTTCGCCCCAAAATCCTTATGTAAAAAAGGTTTTATAAAAAATAAATGCTAGACAGCAAAAACACCTGTTGCTCTCTAACACCCTGAAAAGCACAGCGGGTCACTTGGTAAAAAGTTTTTTATTGTTTTTACGTTTTTTGCATTTATAAAGCATTTTTTTGTTTTTTTTTATTTTTATTATTGAAAATAAAGTATTAGAAAAATGAATCCGTCTCACAACTAGCTCCGATGGGACTCGAACCCATGACCTTTCACTGTCCGGGCGGATGCTCTAACCACTGAGCTGCTGCATTAGATAATGTCTACAAAGCACGGGCAAAGGAATTATTATTCTGTGGCAAAGGCTCGTCTATTATACCTACAAATATTATTCTGTGATTATACTCGTAACTGAAATTGTATAGCTTTCGTAAATCGCCGCCCGGACAATCAAAGGTCGTGGGTTCGAGTCCATGTTGTGAGACGGGTCGACTTTTTCTAGTAAGTACCTACCATTTTCAATATTTTCAAGACAACAGAATGATGAAAATATCATATACTAGCGGCCGCCCGCGTGGTTCCCGTTCCCGTGGGAATGTCGGGATAAAAAGTACATATAAACCTTCCTCTTGAATCACTCTATCTATTAAAAAAAACGCATCAAAATCCGTTGCGTAGTTTCAAAGATTTAAGCATACAAAGGGACATAGGGACAGAGAAAGCGACTTTGTTTTATACTATGTAGTGAAGTGAAGTAATAGCAATAAAAGGCGCATGTCCAGCAGTACTTGGCAGTACGCGATGATTGGGTGATGATGATGATGCAAAATGCATAAAAAAAATTCACTTACATTTTAATATAAGAACATTACAATGTATTTGTTTTTCTATTTTGGGTTTTTTTTTCCTCACCCTAACAAGGATAAATTAAATTAAATAAATATTGGACACGCCGTCACATGCATTGCTCCAATACCAAATTAGAGTAGCTTCAGCACTAGTACCTATTATGAAAATTGGAAGCAAGTACGTGTATTAGGTACAACATAATACACGTCAGACCCGAGGAAATATTGAAAAGTTCGTTTTTAATATTTACTTGACCGAGAATTGAACCCAGGATCTCTAGAAATAGCGGCCACGACACACTCGGCCACGAAGGTCGTCTATAACGTAGTTGCATAAAAAGTTATATATGTAATTTGTTATGATTAAGACGGCGTGAGGGCGTAATGGTGGCTAAATAACGACAGATATAACGCCGTTATTTGCCTGTTCATTTTGAATCACGACCGGGGGCTCGACTTTCACGACCATACTTCTTATCTTTTAAGAGATTTACGTTTTGTGTCTTACAGTACTCCTGTGCTTTGTTCGTTTATTTCCCTTTTACGATTTAATGTTGCGGTTAGCGATTTGGCAGTAAAATAAAATAGAAGATAGTGACCTATGTAATCTAAATAAATGTGCATGACTCAATTTCACGTACCTACTTTAATTAATTGGGTTAACTTTATACAATTACTTGAATAAATGGTGAACAGCTTTGAAAAGATTTCCGATATCAGAAAAAGACGAGTATTTTTATATCTATTTTCGTAACATTCGTGCGAATGTTACGAAGATAGATTATAATAAGTTTTTAGTAAAAAAATAATTTTTATGACAAGCTTTTTTGCTGACTGTACTTTAATTTTGTATTGTCATCTAGACCAAACTTGCATACAAAATTTCAGCTCCATCGGACACTGGGAAGTGGTTCAAATTAAACTTGCAAGATTTGACCCGAGCGGACATACCTACATGCATATGTCGCAGGGCTTTTGTCAAAGTCGTGATATTATAATTCCACTAGAGAAATTATAATTTCCCGTGATATTATGAATAGACATTACGAGACAGTATGCACACGGCTGCGACCCTCGGAAGTCATATAAAACACGTGATAGGTTAGAAATTTAAGGCCTTAAATTTCGTGGTTATTTTTTTTGTATCAATACAACTTATGGATTGTTTCATTGTCTATTCATAATTTAACTAGTGGAATTATAATATCACGACTTTAACAAAATCCCTGCGACACATACATACATACACTGAAAGTTAAATAAAAGCTTGTAAAAATACTCGTCTCCAAAATGCTAAAACCTTGAGGTCATCATAATCAAGTCATACTGCAAACAACTCACAAAAATAACTTGCAATGCAAGAACCAACTCTACTCTTCCGGTTGGCTACTCCTTGCCGCAACATTTT
This sequence comes from Crambus lathoniellus, assembly GCA_949710035.1. Classification (NCBI taxonomy): domain Eukaryota; kingdom Metazoa; phylum Arthropoda; class Insecta; order Lepidoptera; family Crambidae; genus Crambus; species Crambus lathoniellus. Next base: position 5,056,216 of record OX453296.1, read on the forward strand.
AGCTTTTTACCAAGCTTCAATTCATTAAATTGAGTAACAAAATTAATGCCGGTCACAGCGCACGGACCGTGTAAATTTAATTTGTGGCAACAAACCAACAGCTGTTCAACGAATCGGGCATGTTTATAAAGCATTTTACTCTCAGTATATTTACTTAATGGTTTTCACCACAAACGTTCACGCTTCACACAACCACGACGAAAATTGGAAATTCTATTTTGTCACTAGTACAAAATAGAATTTCCAATTTTCGTAACATGCATATTCCGTCGTAATATCGAGCAAAAATAGTATTTTTATAGCACTGTATGACCTAAACCCGATGTTAGGTAACGCTAAGTTAACGAAAAGTGCGGGTTTAGGTCACACAGTGCTATAAAATAGTATACGATTCGCTTGACCTAAGTGGAACATAATTGCATAGCGCGACGGTATCGCTAACTACGCGCCCGCGGCGTGCAACTAAGTGCCACTTAGGTCACTTGTACCGTAATGTACTATTACGTAGTAACTATTTAGTAATCTGTGCTATTACTGAAAATATTGAAGATGAAGTATTAGAGAAAATCGACCCATCTCATAACTAGCTGTAGCTTCTGTAGCTCAGTGGTTAGAGCATTCGCCCGGACAGTGAAAGCTTGTGGGTTCGACTCCCAACGAACTAGTAGTTGATTTTTGAACTAGTAGTTGATACTTAATTTTCAATAATAAAAATTGCATTGTGATTGCAAAAAAGTAAAAACAATTTAAGTAATAATTTTATGTCACTCAGGAATAATGAAAGCTTGTCTGGTGAAAGAAGTTTCAAAATCGGCTAAGTAGTTCAAGAGATGTCTGAGACCTTTCTACAAACTTAACAATAATAATTATTATTCGTGTTACTTGTAGATATTGCTCTCAGTACATTTCATGCTTTACTCCAACCAAGTGGATGTTGTTCAATTTCAGTATTTGAGGTGAACGTTGGAAATTATATTTTGTATTCAACGTATTTACTTGGAAGCGGAGAAAATTGTGTCTTGTTTATTTAAATTCATTTTACATTATACGAGTAACTTGTAATGATTAGATTAATGTATTCTGCGCAATTTCATCTATTTCAGTTATTGTAGCAATTGTTATTCTGCAATTTGATGTTTTTAAATTATTAGGTACCCAGGTTTTTAGTCCTATATATTATTCTTCTTTCTAAGAGACAATTTTGCTGCCTCGCCTGTGAATTGGAGCCACTTCTAGACCAAGAATTATCAAATTAAAGTCGTGGACTTACCATACCGCTTACAACTATTAAAACTACTTACCGTGCTAGCACAACTTGCGCGCGACTCGAGTGAGAAAGAGTCGCGGGCACTTTCGACCAATCAGATCGCTCGTTGATAGCGCGCGTGACTTAAGGCGACGTGCTGATTGGTTGGAAGGAGTGCGACCAAGAGTCGCGCTAAGTTGTGCTAGCCCTAGAGTAGGTAAAATGGTTAATATTAACTATAAAAAACCTTTCAATTTAACCTTTATGATGTACCATAAATTATTCAGTAAAAAAAACGCTGCCAAACACAACCAATAATTCACAAAAGTGTTTCAGTAATAAATTCACAATTTAATACACGTGTCTCGTATAATTTTTAAATTGCCTACAAAGGCCTATGAAACGCACAGTGGGCAAGCTTCCAGATAATCCGGACATAATAAATGGTACCCGGAATAGAATTAACGTTCGCATTTTGTACTTGCAACATCTGTTCTCGGAGCAACGTGTTGAGATTGTTTCGGACGAGTTACCTGGAACAATGGTTTTAAAAATTAGCACCAGTATTGTGAATGTGAAACGTAACAGCGGCGAAGAGACACACAGTGGGATATTTTGAAGTTTTAATGAGACCAAGTTATGAACGTGGAGTTATCAAACTAATTAACTACGGTTGGATTTAATAGAGGATAAGGAAGCAGCAAAACGATACTGAAGATGATAGCTAATATAATGGACGCAGCTGTCTTTCGGAGGTTCACTGAATTGCTAGTTCTATATGTAAGATGTAAGCCAGTGGGGTGCGGATATGTAAGAATTTTGTTAATGTCCTAATTGTTATAAATATGGGCTTGTGTGGGCTGAAATGTATATTTTTTATTTCATAACTGTATTAATATTTAAATGTTTTGTAGAACAGTTGTGATAAATTTATATGGAGAACATCACAAAAAATTGCAATATCATAAAAGATACCTACCTATCAGCATTGTGTTTGAATGCATAGTAAAATTTGATATCACAAATCTTATTAAATGACAAAATCAAGACAACACAACATAGATTGAGTAATTTTGAGAAATTCCAAGATTATTCCTTTGATATTTTGTTTCTACAATAACAGTAAATTATGGGCCATTAAACAGCGCTTTCAGTTAAATTTATATTGATGAAAAATGTCATTCGAAGCACTGGGGTCCCGCTCGGTTGGACAAATGGCTCGTGTTTAGGGAATGGAAAGGGAATGATATATATTTTAACGAGCGCTCTTTAAAACAGGAGCCATTGACTTCTCACAAGCGACAGCGAATGCCTTTAGAACTTTCAGGATGTTATTCACTAGTTTTAAAAACGGAATTTATAGCTTTTTTCATCATAAGTATAAGTAGCTAAATTTCCTCCTCATCCAAACATAATATAATATGGGTATGACATTCTTCGCCAAGGTTACGGGTTCGTCTGCTGCGTGAACAAGATAGAGGCAATTTATTTCTAGTTCAAAAATTATCTTAGGTCTTCAACATACAATCTAAGCCTACGAAAATCGAGAGAAATTTATCGAAACCAATCCTTCTTGCTGCGTCACGGGGTAAATCCTAAAGTAGCTATCTAAATTGGTACAACCGAAGAACATCCCGATCAACTATTCTAAGGCGACATTTCCGTACGCTCCAAACACACCACGCGTACATACAGTACCAGCCGCGTAGACGCATGTTCAAGCGAAAATAGCCTAAAGGAGGTCGATCGGAATCTACCTCGATAGTATGTACGGTTTACTTGATAAAGTTTCAAACTGTTTACTATCGAGTAGGTTCCATAAATCAACGCGAAACTGGAAGTTTTTTCATTCGTCTGGGCGTAAACGGCTCGTTTCACCCCCGGCTGATGACCTTGGACTTTATGTCCCGAGTTGATGAAGGTTCTAGTACCTACCTAATAGTTTTTCAAAGTAACGTTACGTGAGATTGATAGGAATAGTTGGGCAGTTTCATGGACATGATTGTTGAAAATTTTCTTGTTAAGTTGATTGAAGAGGCTATCGTGCTATCGGCCTACACGGGATCGGTAACCAAAAACTTTGGTATAAATAAGGTGCTTTTAGAAGACGCGTAGCGCTCAAATAGACTGGTCAAACCGTGATGAGGACAGCCATGTGTTCAAGGAACTGCCATGCAATGGACGTTAAAATATATATTATAACAGCCTACCAGCTGACCAGCAGCCAGCAGCTGACACAAAATAATTGCAGCTGACTCAATTTAGATATACCTAGCTAAAAGATTGGCTCATCAAAAATTGTTTTAATGATCTGGATGAATAAAAATAACATTATAATTAATAAATAATTTTATTCATTTTTTATTATTCAGCTTAGTAAGTGATTAGGTATGTTATTGTTTTTATTGTAATCCATGATGGTTTTTTCTGCATGCCCTGCCTGGGTGAATGTGTATCGCACTCATTAATTACCATGTCAACTTTTGACGACCGATTTGGCGCAGGGGTAGACTACCCACCTTCTGCGCCAGAGGTCTCGGGTTCGATTCCCGAACAAGACAAATATTTGTGTGCATGAACATGTCTATTTGTCTTGCTTGGTCTTGGTGTTTACTATGTATATTAAGTATGTATTAACAAAAAAAAAGTATTTAAGTACTTATATATTTATCCGTTAGCAAGTTTTCCATGACACAGTTTCTTAATGAAATTAACATGGGCTTAGATAATTGGTGTGATTGTAAGAAGTTATTTAAGTATTTATTTTATCTATTATTTAATGTACCACATTCTAGCGAAGTACTTAAATAGAATTATTCTATTCTATTCAAGATAACACAAAATTGGACACCCCATCCTGTAACCGATTATCGCGAAAGTTGCTTTGCTGTCACAATCGCATTAACGTCGTCAGACAAAAACGTCACCAAGTAAAGACAGTTACGCAGCGGCGTCCTACGTAGGCGATTCGAAGCGAACGCGATTGCGAAGCGATCCGATGCGGTGACACGTGAAGTCGATTGTGGTGCTCGCATCCAGATTACGCACGTAGGACGCCACACGGGCCACTAAATAACCCCGCCCCCCCCCCCCCCCCCCCCCGACCACTTTCCTGTAGTTTTCATAAGTACTCGTCATTTGTTTCTTATTCTCAAGTGGCGGCGTTTGAGGCCGGTGTGCGGCGACGTTTCATTGGGTCGGTTGGAAATTTCAGTGGTCCAGCCAAATGGACAAACTGAACCAAAGAAAATTTATTTATTCCGTGGTACAGTTGACAGTACTACCGCATAAAAATACAACGATGGTCCAGTCAGCTGGACAATCCCAACTGTACACGCGCACGAAAGGAAAAAAGCATTTTTTTTACAATTCCAACAAACACAGTAGGAATTGCTCAACTAAGCGAAAGACCCAAAGTGTAGCAATTTTAAAAAAAGAAGCAATTTCCGATTGAAAATCCGCCGTTTTAAAACTAAACGCCCGGATAACTGGCCGGTAGTTCCAACTAACTGCGCGCAGTTTGTTACCTAACTCTTTGATAGCTTTAGCAATTACCTACTCGCTGTTGAGTACTCAGCACTTTTCTTCTTTTTTTTAACCCTACAAATGCGAACACAATTCTGTTTTTTAATCATCATACAGCCAGTTGCAGAAAGCTCCATTAAAGTTAATGCTTCATTAAGTCTGTGGCTGTCACTTTTCGTTGTCAAGAAATAAAAAGTGACAGCAATAGATCTAATGAAGCATTAACTTTAATGTAGCTTTCTGCAACTGGGTGTTAGTCTTCCAATTATAACCACGAACTACAGATGTACGATAGTGTTGAAATCCATATTAATATAATATGAATGTGTGTTTGTTTGTCCGTCTTTCACGTCACGTCATAAACAAAGCAACGGATCGACATCTTTTATTGGTATGGTGATAGTTTGGAAGCTTAAGAGTGCCATTGGCTACTTTTTATCCCGGAAAAATATCACATTCCCGCCAAATAACGTCGTATAATTCACACGGGCGAAGCCGCGGACGGAACATATTTGAGAAATGTTAAACACAACATCATCTAGCCACAAATGGAACAAAATTTGAATAATTTGTGGAAATTCTCATTCACATGTTTACCGAAACACCACCAAGACCTTCGATCAACAGTAACACAAGACACAAGTCAAGACACAAGATTTTCATAAAAAAATGTGCCCTGAGAAAATTGGACCCATGACGATATGATCAGCAGTTTTACCACTTGAATGGTTAAAATCAAATATTTATTCATTCACATAGACATAATAAAACATGTGAATCGTCAATATTTTCCTGCCGCCCATTCGAGGCTTTTTAACTGACAAGAAGAACGCGCAATAAACTTGCCAGCGTTTCTCAGGTAACGACATTTACAAAAAAAAACCTTTTGAACCACTATGCACTACACCAAAGTATTCATCAAGTATAAAAACACCTCTCAGATTATTCGCACAGCCAACATCATTCGCCATGTTGCATTAGTTAGTTAGACAATAGAAATAATTACGTTGTCTTCGTACAAACTGTATAAACGAAACAGATGCAGTTAATTACTATTTATTCAACGAAAGTGTATAGAAAATTGTTAAGAACACACGTAGCTGAGGTGTCCGAGTGGTTAAGGAGTTGGACTTGAAATCCAATGGGTTCTGCCCGCGCAGGTTCGAATCCTGTCCTCAGCGAAGCTTGAAATATTTTTGGCCAATGTTTTCAAAGTTTTCGCACTTTAACTTATTTAATAAAATCTTGAAGAAAATTTTTGTTTACAGCAGAAAATGACGCGGCGAGGAGGGTTCTTTTATTTAGTTATTAGTTTCAATTGTAGCGGAAAGATGTCGTTTATAGCTAGCTATTTATCCATACCAATGTTATAAATGTGAAAGGGTGTTTGTTTTTTTGTTTGTTTGTCCGCCTTTCACGTCAAAACAAAAAAACGGATCGATGTGATTTTTGGTATAAGGATAGTTTGGGAGCGGAAGAGTGGCATAGGCTTTTTATCCCGGAAAAATAAAATATCACTTTCCCGCAGGATAACGTCGTTCAGTCCATTAACGGCCAGAATTAATAATCAATCCATAGATAGGGAAAGGCATGATCCAGATTAGTTGCTATGCTATGCAACGCTTGATATTGACACAGAATTAACGGCAGTTGCCAGGGTGTTGCTAGTGTTGCCTAGCAACTAATCTGGGTCATGCCTATCCCTATCTGTGGATAGATTATTAATTCTGGCCGTTAGTTTGTTAGTTTGGGGCCAGAATTAATGAAAAAAAAAATCATTTTTTTAGATCTTATACTTACAGCAGGCCAAGAATTTCAGCACAAATAGGAATCGGCCACCAAACTATATTCCTCTTAAATTTTAATTAAAACAACATCAAGTGGTAAACCCTATTCTATTGTCGTTTATTCCAAACTGTCGTACTAAAGACAGCGTTAAAATAAACCATTCAGCTGCTAGAACAGCTATTACTTGGCGAGCCAACTCCTGAAGAAACTTGCTTAATTAACTTTCAGGAGCTGTAAATGGCTCGCCTATATTATACCGAAAACCGCGGAACGAAATAAAAAGTTTATGCTCTTTTTATTATCTCGGAGGCTCATTTTCGATGTTAAAATATTTATTTTGTATTATTTGTAATAAAACCCAATATTACTTCTTTAATTAAATGACCTTCATTTTAGTAAGGGTAAAACCGAGTTTAAACCCTTAATTAAATTGATAGGACTTATTTCTTCCTTATTTTTTAACGTAAATAATTAAACTAAGTTGAAATAAAATTAATGACTTTTCGCGCCTAAGCCTCTGAAAGAAAACAAAAATACACATTCGGGGCGTAAAAATACAGATGAATTCAATCTTCTAACCCACTTAATTATTTTGAAGGCGATTTCAAAAATATAAAAACTTTGTAAGAAAAATATATAAGGTATTGCGGGTTTTAAAACTGCACGCAATATCAAAAAAATAAGTGTACAACTTCGCTGAGGACAGGATTCGAACCTGCGCGGGCAGAACCCATTGGATTTCAAGTCCAACTCCTTAACCACTCGGACACCTCAGCTATGAATGTTGCTAACAATTATCTATACACTTTTGTACAACAAATCCATAGTAATTAACTGCATATGTTTCCTTTGTATAGTTTGTGCGAAGACAACATAATTATGTTTTATTGTCTTATGCAGCATGGCGAATGATTATTCACTGTGCAAATATTTAGAGAGGTGTTTACGATCTTGACAACGGTTTTGGAGTTGTGATTAAACCTATAGAGCTAATCATGTCATCGTGGCTTCGATTCCCATAGAGAACAAATGTTTATTTATACTAACATTATAAAGAGGAAAGATTTGATTGTTTGTTTGTTTGTTTGCATCGAATAGGCTCCGAAACTACTGGACCGATTTGGAAAATTCTTTGACCATTAGAAAACTACATTCTTCCCGAGTGACATAGGCTATATTTTATGCCGATACTCCCACGGGAACGGGTACCACGCGGGTGAAACCGCGAGGATCCGCTAGTGATGAATAAAGATAAAAATTGTGATTCAGGTATACTTTCAGGCGGGATTGTTGGTGGTTTTTTTACTATCACCACTTTTTCTTTACTTACAGAATAGCATTGTGAATGCATAAAGCAATTTAGAATCTTAATGTTCAAAACCAAATAATGCCCACTCTATGGATTCCTAAACTTTTCCTTTCCGATTTCTTGAAGTTTACACTGTATTGTAAATATGTAATGAGTTGGTAATAACTATGACTAAATGATCAAAGGTATAAACAGAGTCACTTTCACATTTATATCTATGAAAATAACAATGAAAAGTGCTTTAGTAACTCAACAGGGAGTAATTACTAAAGGCATCGAAGTTTGGTCCCAGAATGCACTCGCAGTTAGTTGAAACCGGCCAGTTAAAGAAGTTTAATTTCTATTAACCGCGGATTTTCAATCTGATATTGCTTCTTTCTTTGAAAGTGCTACACTGGCGGGATTGTTGGTGGTTTACTTTAATTTACTTACAGAATAGCATTGTAAATGCATAAAACAATTTATAATCATAATGCTCGAAATAAAATAATAACCCTATGATTTCTAAACGTCTCCTTTACGATTTCTTGAACTTAACACTATATTGTAAATATGTAATGAGTTGGTAATAACTATGACTAAATGATCATAGGTATTAACAGAGTTACTTTCACATTTATATCTATGAAAATAACAATGAAAAGTGCTTAGTAACTCAACAGGGAGTAATTACTAAAGGCATCGAAGTTTGGTCCCAGAATGCACTCGCAGTTAGTTGAAACCGGCCAGTTAAAGAAGTTTAATTTCTATTAACCGCGGATTTTCAATCGGAAATTGCTTCTTTCTTTGAAAGTGCTACACTGGCGGGATTGTTGGTGGTTTACTTTAATTTACTTACAGAATAGCATTGTAAATGCATAAAACAATTTATAATCATAATGCTCGAAATAAAATAATAACCACTCTATCTATGATTTCTAAACGTTTCCTTTACGATTTCTTGAACTTTACACTATATTGTAAATATGTAATGAGTTGGTAATAACTATGAATGAATGATCATAGATATTAACAGAGTCACTTTAACATTAAAGTGCTTGATAACTCAACAGGGAATAATTACTAAAGGCATCGAAGTTATGTCCTGGACTGTAGGTACCCGCTAAAACTGCCGGCCAGTTAGCCAGAAGTTTAATTTCTGTTAAACCGCGGATTTTCAATCGGATATTGCTTCTTTCTTTGAAAGTGCTACACAAGTCGGACGGACAAGTTGAGGGATTCGTCGAACAATGTTAGTAGGAACTGCTAAAATTGTAAACAAGTTCCTGGCTTCATCTGGATGATCTTAGTTCTAGGTACAGCTTAGGTGATCTGTGGTTCTAGGTCCAAGCAAACTGTCGCCCCCTTTTGATCCCAAAAAAATTTCTTATTTCGTTAAAATGTAGACCACGTTATGCTTGAAAGTCTAATCAATATTAAAATTTTCCAGGGTGAAGAGTTAATAGACGTAATAATAGATAAATCACCCAGTTGCAGAAAGCTCAATTAAAGTTAATGCTTCATTAAATCTATTGCTGTCACTTTTTATTTCTTGTCAATGTAAAGTGACAGCAATAGATTTAATGAAGCATTAACTTTAATGGTGCTTTCTGCAACTTGGTGAGTAAGTATACTATTTATAAAAAGAAGGTATTATACGAGTAGTAACTAAAAAATCCTTTCCACCATCAATGCTCCCGAGCAACATAAAAAGTTTCTTTATTTTCAGGGATCATTGTAGTTGCCATCCGTCTTAAGACCTTAAGTCAGGACCACACTTCGCAGTCGTCATTAATTTTAACTATGTCTGGGAGTGTTTTATATGAACGAGATTCTGTCTGTCGTCTGAGCCTTGATTAAACCAAGGATAATGTCTAGACTGGATAATATATACATACATACTTATCATAATCAAAGCATCAAGCCACACATATAGATTTACATAGAAAACGCAAGTAGGTATCACGATTTGTATTGAAACCAAGCATGCCGACTTTCTAACACATACTATGATGTCACAGCCGAAATTTAGTGACGTAAGTATATTGTATTCGGTTTGGTTGCTGGTAGGACTTGTTTTAAGTCCCCCTGGCTAGCTACCATCATCTTATTTGAGTCTGATATCATAGCAAGGATGTTTTCAGCATTGTTGTTATTGTCAATAGCCAGTTCATAAGTAGTGGAGGATTCCAGTCTTGTCTTCATTTAAGGCGCTACTCGGAAAAATATGGACTTTTTGATTTAAAACTATAGGACGGTTACAGTTGTTAAAAATCTGGTAATAAGATATATATTTTTTCATACCTTTATCTAGAATCGTATAGTTTCAAAAACACGATTTTATGATCTTGCCTCGACACTTTTTATTTTCGAAAAGACCTCTAAAAATACGAAAAGTGAAGATTATTCTCAAATGGGGTTACTTGGGTGAAAATCATTTAAAATGACCATTGTGACAAAAATGAAACAAAAATGATACCGTAACAAAAATGAAACCCGTAACAAAAAATAACAAAGCTGAAATATTAGGGTCTTTTCACAAGTCACATAAAACTGATTTAGTTTTTCCAGGAACAATAAAAAGCATTATTTTTATGATTCTTTTAATAAAAAAACACTTATAATAACAAATAAAATGTTTTAACTTTCATGAACACAAAGGCTTCATTCATTGGTAGCTGATTGGTAAAATCAATAACAATGACACTTAAACTCTGTACAGTCACGATCAATAATATGTAAAAAAAACATTTATGGGCATTCTGGTCTTTCAGCTTCTGTCTATAAGGACGCTGTCGTTCAGCTGCTGACATCGGCATTCTAAAAAGAAAAATATTGAAAAATTGCATTGCGAATGCAAAAAAGTAAAAAAATAAAATACGAAAAATATTGTTAGTAACAAACAAAGTGGACAAATAACCAAACAGCACAATAACAGCATGGATACTACGTAATTAAAGTCTGGAAATACATAAAAACACAGATTAAACACATAACCCTCATTTTGGACATCACCGTGTTTGGGTAAAAAAAATCAGTCTTGTGAATACGGCTTTTGTTCATTTTTGTTATATCATTTTTGTTACGTGAGAAAAAAACATAACAAAAATGAACAAATTTACTACTTGGAATAGAATCGAAAATATTTTAAGCCAAACGAGAACGTCATGAGTAAAAGCTGTTTGCATTTCAATCAAGATCGAAGACAAACCGTCTATATGAATTGATTAAATATATAAGTATTTTCTTACCTGCATAGATTGGTAGACAACAAAAATGATGAATCAAAATTGTAATTTCCGCTCGGAGACAGAAAACCACGCGTTCACTCACTTTTTCATGCGATGACAAAATGACCGACACATAATCGCTTTTGGCATCTGATTGGCTAATTAGAGAGCAAGTGTTGCCCTCTGGTAAACAACAAATAATACTAATTTAACTCGTTAGAAAAATGAATAACAAAAATGAACACATTATTGGACATTTATTTGAGGACTAAAATTTATTTATAGAAATAAGAAAATAAAATAGTTTAACCCGATATCAGCGACAAATCATATGTCTTAAACAAAAAATAATCATTTGTTTGAATACTGTTTTTTATTATATTTATTTAGGTGTACTTTGTAACGCTAGTCACGCTCACGCAGAGGACAAATTATTTTGTATGGAGAAAATCCGGGCTCGGAGCGAATATAGGAGTATATTTGTTAAATACTGAGGTACATTGAAATTTATATATATTTATTTAAGTAATGTTTCATTCTACTAACGTGGGTACTCATTGCTTTATTTAAAAGAATATTTTGTAAAATATCGCGCGTGGACAAATTTTGATGTCAAAATGGTCATTTTAAATGATTTTCACCCACTTACACTATTGGAAATTGGTTTAATTAGTGGACACCAATAATATTGAGGATCGTATAGAAGCATTTTTTTTTAATCGCTGTAGTTTTTTAATACGAAGTGATTTTGTGGTTTTTTGCCTAATCTGCAAAATCGGTCTCGCTCCCGCGCGCGTCGTTTATTCATTGCTATCTCGCTTCAGCACATTTTTTCCGAGTATCGCCTTAACATCAGGAGTGATAAAGGCAGAAGATAAGTGCTACCCTTGTCATACCCAAGAATTGGTCCTGATTAAAATAAGCGTTTTACTTAACAGATTCTTTTATTTTTTCCCGTTTCGTTCTTTTGTTTTCAGTTTAATTCGTCTTGTAGTACCATCTGATACATTCAGATGGAATTGTATAAAACAAGTATTGTCTTTAAAAGTCCTGAAAGATATCGTTACAGTGAGATTGCTGGTCCCTTCTGGGATTGTCAATATAGCGTAATTGGTACCAGCTGGGTTAAGCCGATTAATAAGCCAGCCATAGCGACTGAACTTACTGTTCTTTCATAAATTTAAAACTTAGATTCTATTTTGTTGTAGGGCAGAGGTACCCTTTGTGGCCACTTTAAGGATTTTTTGACTTTTAAGCACTAAGTACTAAATGGTCTTAGGTATTTAAGATACAAATTATATCTTAGATTAATATCTACCTTTAAAGGTACATAATTTAAAAAAAATAAAAAAGTTTTTTTGGATATATCACAAAATGTGTGAGAGGTGCCAAATGTACCGGTTTTGGCCACTTATTGATAGTTAAACTTTTGTCTGTCCGTGCAAATATGATAGCCCGCAGATTTGCTCGCTGTTCTAGAGACGTCAAAATAACCCTAGGGCATTTTGTACGTCCCTCTATACGAGCAGTCTGTGGGTGAGCTATACGCAGAAGCAGTACGGCGCCCTACGCGTCCAATTCAATAATGCATTGAGGGTACTGTTGGGGCTGCCCCGCTTCTGTAGCGCCTCAGGGATGTTCGCTGAAGCGTGCGTGGATTGTTTTTCTACAACCATGCGCAAGCGGTGCACATCCCTGGTGCGCAGGGTGCGGGCCAGTCCGAACAGTATCCTGGGTGCCTACCATCAACTCTTATTGCGGTTTTGTTTAGGTACCTAAACTGATCTGCTTCGCTTATTCGTACCACGACAGCTTAATATCAATGACAGCGATTCAGTGATCATTCAATGACATTTCACAGCCGCTGAGCTGTCATCAACTCTTATTTGACGTATAACTTGGCCAAGCTAACATGTCACCTGCAGATTATACCCGTCCCTTTCACTCTCCTGGCATGACAGAATCGAGTGAAAGAGACGGGTAGAAGAAATAAGGACACAAATCGTTCGGTCATTCACATTTAGCAATTCATTTGCGATCCAGTTTTTAGAAGGTCATGGTACGAAAGAAAGCAATTCATTTTAGGAACCTATTCTGCATCGCGCTATTTTTGAATCGCTGTCTTAAAGTTGATGGTAGGCACCCTGAGCGCGTTCGCTGACCGTTTTGACTGCCAGTACGTGTATCACTGTGACATGGTACACGTACGGGCTAATAATGTAATATTATTTTAAATTTATTTATTTCATTTTAATTTATATTTAATTTATCTATTTTGTAATTATGATTTAAGTAAGTACCTATTATTTGTAAATTGGTCCATATTGTTGACTTTCAATAAAGTATAATAATAATAATAATAGCGAAAAATCAAAACCACACCCAAGTTAAATCAATATATTCTAATGCGCTAGAAACCAATCAATTGCAAAATAACAATTTAATTGAAAAAAACAAAGGTTTATAAAGTATTTCATTCAAAACAAATTTCTTAAAATTTTCATACAAAACATTTTTTAAAACAGAAAATGGGATTTATTCTTTATTTATGGGAGGGAAAAAAATCGTATGACTTATGGAAATTCTAAAGGTTGTTATTATTACCTTAAAACACCTTATTTTAATTGCCTTTAGCAAAAAAAGCGAAAAGTCGATTGGAAAACATTTAGAGCAAAAAGTGGCCAGAACCGGTACAGTGGCCAAAACCAGGGCTCGTACCCTATATTATTTTCAGGGTTTTGAACGAAGTGTTTCAGTCACTAATAAAATGATAAACAGTTAGCATACCGATTTAATTTTAAACACTCCCTAAAATTGTTCAAACTAATATTACAAATGGGAAAGTGTGTTTGTTTGTTTGTCCGTCTTTTACGTCAAAACAATCACACAAGTGAGAATGTTTAATATCTTCTCCGAATTATTTATTAAAAAGACACCAACATTTGTAGATATCTCGAGTAAGTTTTTCAACACACAGAGGCTCATCGGCTGTAAGTTTTAACTCTTGACATAGTAACCTATAATGTGATACGTTCTTCAAAGCCTTCGCGAAGATAGAACTTTTTAAAAATATATGAGAACATTTTATTTGCTTTACCATTTAAAGTAAAAAACTGTCACTAAAATAAGTATGAACTTTAATATTTATTTATTTACTGCCATACTATGTTAAGCTACGTTTTTTAGTATTTTGACTACTAAAAGCATATCTTTTTCAGATTTTAGGTACCCCACGCACGAAAATCTCTCGTTATGGTAATCGTCGACAAAATTCGTTCATTGACGACTCTGTATGAAATTAAACAGAGAGACAAAAATTTACCTTGACGAATCTTTTGCCCGTTCTTCTCCAAGGTCTCCCTCCATAGGGTTTTCGATTCCATGGCGTAGCCACGTATTAGCTTCTTCGACGTTCACATAGTGCTTTAACGGCCTAAACTAAATAAAAGTTATTTCTTAACTTTCATTTTACTACAAGCTTTTTATTAACTTGCCATGTTAGTTAGTTGGGACAAATCTTGCAAGCTAAATTTGACCCACTTCCCAGTGTCCGATGGAGCTGAAATTTTGTAGACAGGTTTGGTTTAGATGACAATACAATATTTAAGTACAGTCAGCAAAACAGTTTGTCATGAAAATGAAGTTTTTACAAAAAACTTATAACCTCTTTGTTCAACTCGCGAACTCGCCGAGTCGAGTGAGTGCGATAGCGAGTCGAAAATATGGCATTTATTATCGAATTAAGGCACAAAATCCTTGGTTGTTTAGGGAATCCTGCCTTGATACTAGAAAGTCTGGATAAACTATCTGGGGGCCGATTCTCAGGCAATCGAGAAAAGTTCACATTTATAAGCTCGAAATTCAAATATAACACAGTTTTTGTATTGTCAGAATTTCACAATCGAAAAAGTTCGATCGAAAACCAGTCGAACGCTACGAGTGGTAAAAACCAATAGATGTTCGTACAAAAACGAACTTAGCTGTCAAAATGAATTTGTTGACGTGTGGGACAGCTTAGTTTGTTTGAAACGTTCTAGCTTTTCAATAGAAACCACAAACAAAATGTTCGACATACGAATTACCACACTGAAAAAATTCGAATGCCTGAGAATCGGGCCCCTGGCCAGTCCGGATTTTCGGCCTTAGGCCCTGGCAACCTTATACCTATTGAATTTTATTACCTTGCTAGCGGCCGCCCGCGGTTTCACCTGTGTGGTTCCCGTTCCCGTGGGAATATGTGGATAAAAAGTATCCTGTGTGGTATTCCAACCTAAAATCTATCTCTGTTGCAAATTTCATCCAGATCCGTTCAGTAGTTTTTGAGTGAAAAAGTAACAAACATCCATACAACCAAACTTTCGCGTTTATAATTTAAGTAAGGAAAGATAGAAGGCGGCATTATTCTGGTTGTAAAAAAAAAAATATTGATATAACGAAAGAGTCGTGCTTAGGGTAAAAAAGGTATAGACGATCGGTAAATTTATTCAAATAATTGAATGATGATCTAAATGGTGATGTAATCATTAGCCATTTTAATGACCCCCTGCTGGGTCACAGACATTTCTCGTGGCTGGATGAGAAGATTGGACCAGAAAATATATACATAGGTACTAGCTTTCCGCCCGCAGCTTCGCCCGCGTGGACGACGGGTACACGACGTTACCCCGCGGGAAAGTGATATTTTTCCTGGATAAAAAGTATTATAAGATAAGTGTGATTTAGTAACAAACATCCAAACCTTTTACATTTCCTACTATAATATTATAAATAATGTGAAAGTTTAGATGTTTGGATGTTTGGATGTTTGGATGTTTGTTACTCAATCACGCTAAAACGGCTGAACGGATTTGGCTGAAATTTGGGACACAGATACTTTGTAGCCTGGGGAGGAACGTAGGCTACTTTTTATCCCTGAAAAACATCACATTCCTGCGGGATAGCGTCGTGTAGTCCACGCGGGCGAAGCCGCGGGCGATAAGCTAGTATAATATAAAGTAGGATATAAAAAAAAACAATAAACAAACAATAGAATACCTGACATTCACATAACCTTTCCAAATCCCATACAACTGTACATTATTCCACGTACATTGTACAACAAACAAAGTTATATGAAGCGCTTCATCACGGAAAATTTCCTTTTTACAAATAACTTGCGAAAGTTCCCTTCGCAAGAAAGATGTGAAGAATGCTTAGAGTTTTTCTCTTAGCAGATGTTATTTCCCGGGACATTCTCTATAAGGGCTACGACAGACGAGCGACAGTATACCTGTGGCAACTCGCGACAGTATACCTGTGGCCCGATTCTGCTAACGTTAAGTCATAATCGTGTCTCAATCGTGTTTCAATTGTTGTGCTTTTTTACACACTAGTTACAAGAAATGTGAACTTTTTTTACAATACTACTGATGGTCACATCACACCACACACTACATTCACATCACATCATACTGTCATAATTCTTGTAACTAGTGTGTAAAAAAGCACAACAATTGAAACACGATTGAGCCACGATTACGACTTAACGTTAGCAGAATCGGGCCACTGTGACAACTGGCGGCAGTGAGTGGTCCGATAGCAGGCTTAGCTGAATCTTAGCGACGGACGCCGACGCTACGTTGCCGACAGTCGTAGACAGTCGCAGTCGCTAGCAAGTCGAAAGCTTGTTAACGGCAACTGTACAGTGTCACAATCTTTTCTGTTCCGGTGGCCAAAATGTGAAAGTAACGTATTTTTTTTAATTTCATTTTGCTGTCAAGTTCATGTCCAACCATAACGCTGCTGGCGGCTGAAGGTCTTAGAAGTTAGGGCCGGTTAAATTGCTTTAAAAAAAAGAAAAAAGTACATAGCGCCGCTGTCAACGGAACAGAAAAGATTGTGCCACTGTAGGTGAGGCTCAACGACCTTGTCGCACGCATAAAATACAAGAAAGAGGTTAGAACTAAAGTACGTTCGTAGAACTCGAAAAATCCCGTATATTGTCTTGTCCCGTACCTGACATTACCTGTCCTTGTCACTCTCCGTAAACATAGTGCGTCACGCTTGCACGGATCCCTTGAGACGGCGCGATCATCGAATCTGTGCGAGCGTGTCGCAACCATAGGAGCGACAGGGACAGGTAATAACAGTCATTGTACGAGATTCTTCGTGCTCCGCGACCTTACTTCATTACGGAGGAAGGAAGTGGGCGGGGCGTGGCGGTATGCGCGTGTAAGCAACTAAACATCCTTTGCTCGAAACTTCACAGATCATACATTTTTCCGCCTTCATTCAGTAGGTGCCAGATAACTCTGCTCGCAACCGGGGCATTTTTGGCGCTAGTAACAGAACATTTTATTGTATTTATTTTTTACTTTTTAGCATTCACAATGCAATTTTTATTATTGAACTGCTCTGAGAGCAGTCGCCCGGATAGCAAAAGGTCGTGGGTTCGAGTCCTATCGGAGCTGGTTGTGAGACGGGTAGATTTTTTCTAAATACATCATTTTCAATTTTTCAGTACATTTTATTGTTCTAAGGCTATGGTAAAAATTAGTTTTCGATTTCTACTGCACGTAGACTTAACTGACGCGCACTACCTATATGCGAGGCATGCTCTTTCTTTCCTTTTCCTTGTGTTCTGAGCTATCACATGCCTACTGTCGCTCGTCTGTAAGAGGCCTAAGTGAGACGCGGGCTCAATAGCTTTTTATCTGCTCTATTCTGTTGATGTATTAGCTATAAAAAGGATACACATTTGTTTGTGAATACCTGTAAATAACTTGAGACGTCAACGCTTCGAAATAGCTAGCATTTATGAAACAGATTATTTACTAAGCGTTTTATTTTTCAGAAGGTGTTTTTTAAGAAATTTAAGGTTTTTATTTGGACTGATTTGAAAAAATATATCTATAAGTACTAGCTTTTCACCGTGGAATGTGATATTTTTCCGGGATAAAAAGTAGCCTATTTTCCTCTCCAGGTTACATTTGTATCCCAAATTTCAGCCAATTCCGTTCAGCCATTTTGACGTGATTGAGTAACCAAACATCTAAACTTTCACATATAAAATATTAGTAGGATACCTATACTTTAGTTGCCGCTAACCCCTTTTCGGGATATTTACCCTGTCTAGACATTTCTTTCAATTTGTCTAAAATTGGAAAAAGTTCGTCCTGTAATGAGGAAAGTGTTTCATCACTGGTAACCAAATTGCATTACTGCAGAAAGTTCACAGAAGTTGGTATAAGTTTGAAAGCTAGATGCAGTTGTGCTGAATATTTGATCAGTTGCACTTTTCACTTGTTTGGTTTGGTTAGCATTGTAAGTTAATGCTTGTAGAGATAGGTATCAAGTTATTTACTGGCTATTAACATAACACCAATTAAAAAAAACATTGGATTACGGTAATTCCCTCTGTCCACAAGGATCCACTGAGCCACATGGTCCAGACAAAACTTAAAAATACAGAAAGGTCGCTCGGGAAAATTTAATAATACCTACATATAATATTTTTTGTATAATTTTTATTACTTAGCAGTTATTTTTGGATTTCATACCGATGATGATTAGTCAAGATCATAAATAAAAATAGTTAGGTAAATATAACGAAGCGACTATGTAAAAGTGGTGTCGTGTAGTACGGGCGCAGAAAAAGAATAACACTATCCCCTCTCTTCCCATGGGCGTCGAAAGAGGCGACATAGGGAAAACCGCCATTAGGAGATAGCCAATTGTCTGACTGAGTTAAATAATACTGAGTATCCTACAGAAAAGTAGGGCAGAGGTACCCTTTGTGGGCACTTTAAGTATTTTTTGACTTTTAAGCACTATTAAGTACTAAATGGTCTTAGGTATTTAAGACACAAATTATATCTTAAATTATAGATAATTTATCTACCTTTAAAGGTAGGTACATTATTCAAATTTATAAAAGTAAAATAGTTTTTTTTTATATTACACACAATGTGTGAGAGGTGCCAAATGTATGCCTGTTTTGGCCACTTACTGATAGTTAAACTTTTGTAAGTCTTGCGAAAAATCAAAACCAAACCCAGGTAAAATCAATATATTCTAATGCGCTAGAAACCAGTCAATTGCAAAACATCAATTTAATTGGAAAAAACAAAGGTTTATAAAGTATTTCATCCAAAACAAATTTCTTAAAATTTTCATACAAAACATTTTTTCAAACAGAAAATGGAATTTATTGAAAAAAAAACTTATGACATAAGGAATTTTAACGGTTGTTATTATTACCTTAAAATACCTTATTTTAATTGCCTTTATCAAAAATGGCTAAAAATTGTTTAGAAAACTTTTAGAGCAAAAAGTGGCCAAAACCGGTACAGTGGCCAAAACCGGTACGCCTGCCCTATTTATTTTTTAATAAACCCTCTCAGGAGCTATATAATTTAATTTGCAGAAGAAAAACAAGACGCAAAGAGGCGTTGTCGGGTGTCGTCGGCTGTCGTCTAACGTCACGAACTAGTCGGCAACTGGGAGGAGCAGGGCTGTCACCATCAGCAAAAGTTCTTCCGCTCTCAAACTTTGCCCACTCGACAATTTGACTTTAGTTAAAGCTTGTTTATTTGCGCGCTCTCGTCTTGTTTCAGTGCGGTTTTGGTTTTATATGTAGCTGCATACGTTAAATGTATGAGGTTGAGCTACTTTGTTTACTAAAATAAACTTTGGAAAGGAAACTCGTTTGCAACTACTGTTGGCGATACAAGCCAACCTCCTTTCTGTACAATTTATTTTGTCTGTACCTTCATAATAAAATAAATAAAATAGCCTTTTATTTCTTGCATAAACAGTTTAATTTTTTTTTACATTAATATAAAAAATTAAATTGATCTATTGTCTAAATAATAGTTTTGAAATTCATTTGTAAATAGTAATTAATAATATATTAACAATAATTCAATATGTAATAAAACTTAGCATGCATTTTAAAATTATATGAAAATTGTATGCATGACACTTAAATGAAATACATTAATATAAAAAAAATAAAATTGATCTATTGTCTAAATAATAATTTAAATACCTTCATACTATGTTTTTATTAGTTTATTGTATTACTAGAAATAAACATTTGACGACAAATACGTCTATCATTTACATGTTGGCAATACAAGCCAACTTCCTTTCTATACCATTTATTTTGTCTATACCTACCTACCTTTATATTATGTTTTTACATTTTATTGTATTTAACAGAAATTAACATTTGACGACAAATACGTTCTCATTATAAATTATTTTATCTCATATAACATTTACAACTACTCTGAAAGAAAGTTAGAGATGGCCAAGCGAGGCGATTATAGAAACTTCCTCTCCCTCTTCCTTCAGGTTGTGGTAACGTTAGTACTATTATGAATTGCGTTATGCTGCATTACTTTGTAATGTTATTATTTATCTATGGCAATAGAGCCTGTATAGATGGAGCCTTGTTAGCTGAAGACCTTAGGTGTCAAGACTACTAGAAATTTTCGTAAAAAATGACATAGAGCCTTGTACTTGTGGGTATGAACAGGGTAAGGAAACTCATATGGTTTTTTAAAACATTACGCCATGTTGCTACACCGCAACTACTCAATCAAATCTATATAAGCTTAGTCCAATCGGTGTTAACATACTGCATTGGTGTATGGGGAGGTACAAATAAATCCAAATTCTTAGATGTGGAGAGAGCACGAAGGTCATTAATAAAAACCATGTATTTTAAGCCTTTCAGATACCCAACACATGATTTGTATTCAGAAAGCGGTATTCTTACAGTCCTTAAACTGTATATTTTGCAGATCGTTCTAAAACTACATAAGAAAATTACATACAATCCTAATATAGAAAACAAGAGAAGGAAATTCAATATTGCTCCCAGAGTAGATGTTAATTCGACATTCGCCAGAAGACAACAGGCTAAACAGTCATCTTACGTTTATAATACTTTAAATAAATATGTAAATATATATCCTAAAACATATAACGAGTGCAAGAAAATTATTATCGAGTGGCTAAAAACTAAGTCATACGATGAAATCGAAAGTCTTTTAAATTATAGTGTCTAGCACAGACTTACACACACTCACATACACTTACACACACACACACACATAGACAAACACCAATATACACACACATGTTATTACAACCATTATGTACACTCAATTATATGCACAACCTTTTTTGTATATTTTAATTTTTTGTTTTAATTTCTTTAGTGATAAGTAATGTACTTTTTCAAACTTTTATTTATAGATTTTTGTTACTTTGTTATCGTTAGTGCCTTGTCGGATATTCTAGTAGCTATACAATAACATTAATTTAGGAAGAGCGGGGTCCCCTGGTACAAGTATTACTGATACTCAAAAGGAGATCCTGAGCACTAGCTAAGATAATCATGTATATAGTTACTGAATAAATATTTTGTATTATTTTTTGTACAACATGTGCGATTTGGACTTTGCGAGTAGCCCCGCTTTTCCGCCATCTTTAAATGTTTAATTAAGATAAAGCCAGCCAGTTTCACACACCAGAAGTGTTTAATTTCTCTTTGTCTGCGTATTTAACACTTATACATTTAAATTGTCAGCGAGTGAAGAAATGTGTTTTAATTGTTATTTAAAAACGATAGCGAAGTATTTGTAGATATATGCCATTTTTATAAAAAAAAAACCTGGTAGTGCCAACCCTGCTAGCGGAGCAATGATGCGTTCCCGAGTTCCGCTGTCTTAGCAAACGGGAAATACGCTAACTTAACTTGTAGCTTTTGTAAGCTAGTTCCTGTCTATGTTTTACTTAGTTCTATTGTTTTCTGCATAGCGGAGCAAGTTTGTTGCATAATAGTACGTGTGACTTAATACATAATATTGTAATAGTAATATTACATTATACAATGTGAAGTCGACAATGTAACAGTAAATCAAGGCAGAAGTTTATCAACAGTCGGGAGCCGTTATGTGTTAAGGCGCTACTCGGAAAAATATGGACTTTTTGATTTAAAACTATAGGACGGTTACAGTTGTTACAAATCTGGTAATAAGATATATATTTCTTCATACTTTTATCTAGGTTCGTATAGTTTCAGAAACACGATTTTATAATTTTGCCTCGACACTTTTTATTTTCGAAAAGACCTCTAAAAAATACGAAAATTCAAGATTATTCTTATATGGGTTTACAAATACTATTGGAAATTGGTTTAATTAGTGGAAACCAATAATAATTAGGAACGTGTAGAAGCATTTTTAAAAAATCGCTATAGTTTTTTATTACGAAGTGATTTTGTGTTCTTTTTGCCTAATCTGCAAAATCGGTCTCGCTCCCGCGCGCGTCGTTTTCTCATTTACTATCTCGCTTCAGCACGATTTTTCCGAGTATCGCCCTTAATGTTGTTTAGGTATCGGCTGTCATTTTCGTATCTGACTCATTCTACATAAAAAAATATATACATTATTTTAGTCACAGTATATATTTTCATTAGAGACTTTTCGTTCTGACGTTGTATGGTATAACAAGTTTAGTGGCTTATTTTCTATCTGTTTCGGAACAACATTGTTACGTTTTTTGAAAAAAAAAAATATATATATTTCTATCTTAGTAGTTTTTTACTTCTCATGCTCGTAAAGTTCGTGTTTATGTTGGGTATAGGCTGCATAAAATCGCTTTTTATGCTCTAGTGCATAAAGTATAATCTTCGTCTAAGTCTCAGATTCTAAGACAAAGGTCGTCAGGTAAACAGTCACACACGCAATTAAACTTCGTTACATAAACCTGTTATTTCATTCTGTTTCTTAAATTTTGTACATAATCCATGTTAAATTACTAAATTAATAAAACTAGGCAAAATTAATGAGTTTTCTTAGAAATAGGTATTTCAAGAGCATCATGGACTACGAGTACGATCTATGCTAAAGTCACTGTGCTGCCACTGCCACGTATAAAAAAAAAAGAAAGCCTACCCGCCAATATGGCGAAGTCTTTATTTTTTCTTTTTTGCAATATTGTTATTTATTTTCCTCACACTCGAAGTGAAAAGCAGAGTGTATAACTCGTTCATAAAACCCATTTTACCCTCGAATTGACTACCTATATATATATATACGTCTCGGGTAAAATGGTACGTTTGTACTTGTTGTACAATCTACCATTTTTTTAATAGTTTCAGAATACTTCTATGATGTTTTCATTTATTTTATTGTCGCTATGTTATTTTATGCTATGCTATATTATTTTGTTGTCTCCACATTGTACAAATAGTGACTTAATGCATATTTTACTTGGCGTCCGTCAGTTTTTGTAGTTTCCCACTAAAGAGAGATTTTATCGAAATACATCCTCAATTGTTCTCGACTGGCAGAGAATACTTTTAGTATTAAGTCCGCCTTGTATATTACATTATGTATATTGTACAAAAGTTTAATAAATAAAAATAAATAAATGAATTGTGTTGTTGATGAAATAGTAGGTACCTACCTGTGGTTCTATCTTTTATTCAAAATTTCGATTAAATCTGCACAGCCGGTTTTAAGTATTTACCTAAGACATGACATACTTTAAAATAACTAAAAAAAATTCTTAGATCCCATAAAATCAAAATTTATCGTATGGAGATCGGAGAAATAATAAAGTTTTTTTTTGTCATTCTGTACATAGGTACTTAGAGTTTTCTGCGTTTAACGCGGGCGCAAAACCACAGTAAAAGCACAAAATAAAGAGCGACCGCCCGCGTAGTTACTTTGTGGTAAAAGCTAATACACATGTAAAGCTAAATCTGTACGAATCATCTTCACATATAATTATTGAGTGAAAATAATTCGTTATCCAGTGAGTATCAAATTCAGGGCTTTATTTCATTACACCAACTTGAGGTAGTTACTTTGGAGTTAGATTGTTCAAACTTCCCAGAACCTCTAGTTTTAATTGTTCTGACAGCCCTATTGGATAGCGGAAGTGAAGTGTTTAGCATTGTTTTGGTATCCCAAGGAGCTAGAGCATCGTCTGCTAAAGAATAGGGTATTTTACTGTTGTTGAAATGTAGATATTTAATGATGACGTTAAAAAATATTGCAATTAAGAATACCAAATGTGAAAAAATAATTTAAATCTGTTTTATAATAAAAGAATTATAGTCTGTTTGATTTTGACTATAGCTGTCTCTTTCTAAAACGAAATCTTCTATGGCGTGACTATGACGCTACTAACGCACTGACGTCACTAAGATAGCGTCCTGTCCTTGTCTAATTATAAAGTTTGAAGTCCTATATCTTTGAAAATATTCAAGATAATTCAAAATGAAAAGCTAATATTTCGAAAAACATTTTAAAGAAATAAAAAAAAATCAGTAAAATACCGTATTGTCTGACAGCCCTATTGGATAGCGGAAATGAAGTGTTTAGCATTGTTTTGGTATCCCAAGGAGCTAGAGCATCGTATACTAAAGAATTATAGCCCTTAAGGCTAAGAGCACATGATACTTTTAGCAGTAGCAATATAATAACATAGATGTCCCGGCTTTTGAGGTAACTTGAAATGGTTTACGCTTTGATTTTTCTCATGATGCCTATGCATATGCATTCGGACATTAATTTAGAAGATAATTACGACATTCTCTTTGTTTACAATGTTTTGCTTTGAATTCAGGTATTCCAAAAAAGTTTTAGCCATCTTTTTAAATTCGAAAACAAATACATATAAGCATACATACCTACGGTTAGGGAATAAGCAAAATATCCTTAGCCTTAAAATATGTGAATCACTATTTGCAAAAAGGGCACACTTGCAGGAATGTAAACTGTACAGAAACTAAAAATATCTTTTTGTAGAATATTATTTTTACTGTCGTTTTGTTTTCCTATATATTTATATACTTTTTATGAATCTATTGTGACACAAATAAAGGTATGTACTGTTACAATCTACAATTTATTGACTGTTAAAATTCATAGACTTGTGCCCCTTATGCAAAAAACTGCACACATGAGCCCTTTTTACACTTAACTCAGTAAATTCAAACAATTTATTTATGAAAGAAATAATAATATTTATTAGAATAATATTTTATTAAAAACAATACAAAAACTTAAAATATTATTTTGCACTCTTTCGTCTCGCTGAGCTCTATTTACTTATTATTACTTATTTTTATTTATTTATTTAGTTACGGAAAACCATGAAAAAAGCGGTAAATAAACGTCCTACTGACGTAATTTAGACATTGACAGAACTAAGATATTACCATAGACAAGATGTTATACTTTTTTAACCGACTTCAAAAATTGAAAAGAAGGAGGTTATCTATTCGTCGCGTTTTTTTTTGTTTATATGTATGTACGCCGATTACTCGAAGACGGCTGAACCGATTGAATAGATTCAAACGTTATAACATCAGGTTTTTTCCCAAGTTGGTCCCATTTTTTGAAATTTTGCAATCAATTCAGAAGTTTTCAGGAAATCTTGAAAATACTGTCGTTTTCGTTACCACTTCATGTGAATTTATTACGTGTCTTTAGGCATAACTCCTTTGTTTATAAACCGATTTAGATGATTCTTGTTTTGTTGGAAAGAGGTACCTCAAGGTATTTTAACCGACTTCAAAAAAGGAGGCTCTCAGTTCGATCACATACCTATTTACCAGAATACACGTAAATTGCCTGCATGATGCACTAAAAAGAGTTAAATAAAAATTATTTTTATAAAAAAATAAAACCGCCTTCAAAAAAATTACATCAAAAAAGTAAAAAATAATCCCTCAACAAATAACGTAAGTACTTTGAAGTCGGGCGGGTTTTAACAAAAACAACAAAATATTGTAGGTACATGTTTCACGCCCGACTTCAAAGTACTTACGTTATTTGTTGAGGGATTATTTTTTACTTTTTTGATGTCATTTTTTTGAAGGCGGTTTTATTTTTTATAATGGGGAACTTGCATTAAAATTATTTTGAGAAATTATATTAATAATCCAATGATGATAGCCATTAAAAGTGCATTCGTGGAAGATTTATTCCAAAATTATTATTATTTTGCAAAATATTTTAATGTAAAGTTACGTAAATTGAAACGTGATTTGAAACACCAATCAGCGCGCAGTGACGTCATTCCATTAGTCACTTCAGCTGAGTTCAAAAACATATAGGTAATCATACATTCAAATCATGTCATAAAACATTAAAAATATCTACAAAATGGAAAAAGGCTTGACTAAATTCGAATCGCGAGATTTGCTTAAGGTTTATATGGACATAGTGCGGTGGTTTTTTATGGAAAATTCAATTTTTTCAAGTGTAGAGATTGCTGTTTACTTTATACACTGTTGATGCAAGATCTAACGAGGTTATGATTTTTACGAATACAAGGTACTTACATCAAAATGATCTTCACAACATTGCAAGGCAGATTTTGAAGAGGGTGAATGTTGTCTTATATAGCTCCTTTCATCCACTTTTCTCTAAGTTTAGGCTCTTGAGGCACAGTTAAAACTGCACACTCTATTTTGTGAGATTTAGCTTTACTTGTAAAAGAATTATCCATTGTAGTAGTAATAAAGTATCGTTTCCTGGGGGCCGATTCTCACGCAATCGAGAAAAGTTCACATTTATAAGCTCGAAATTCAAATATAACACAGTTTTTGTATTGTCAGAATTTCACAATCGAAAAAGTTCGAGCGAAAACCAGTCGAACGCTACGAGTGGTACAAACCAATAGATGTTCGTATACGAACTTAGCTGTCAAAATGAATTTGTCGACATGTGGGACAGTTTAATTTGTTTGAAACGTTCTCAGAGGTTCTAACTTTTCAATAGAAACCACAAACAAAATGTTCGACATACGAATTACCACACTGAAAAAGTTCGAATGCCTGAGAATCGGGCCCCTGACTTTTTTGTATGTCAAATAAAACTGAAATAAATTAATTCTGTCTTACAAAAATAATATTTACGCGCCGTGAAAAGTTATGTGCATCTGAAAGGAGTGACCACTGACCACGAAAAAAGAAACAGGTTGAGAGCCTATCAGAGAATCTTTACGCGACATGAAAAGTTATGTGCATCTGAAAGGAGTGCCCACCAAAAGAGAAACAGCTTGAGACCCTTGTCAGAGAATCTAGTAAAAAAATTGTTGATTCCTAAGCAAAACTCCAAATAATTCGTATTAATTCTGAGTTGGACACTCAGTTCAGCAACTGTTAAAAATTTACTGTCACCTGTCAAAGTAATTAAGCATTGTGTGTTAATCTAGTAAAGAATTTAGCTTGGTCACTGAGTTCATACAATTTGTGCATTATCGAATCTCTCAAATTTTGCAAGTAAACTAAAGAAATACATAAAATTACTTTAAATAACTAATTGTTTAGCACCTTATGAAGAAACAATGGTAAAAACGTTAATAGTTTTATAATAAATGGAATTTATCTATTTTGACAACTAACGACAAACGTTTGAACTGAGTGACCAAAGTTTACGGTTTTAATGACTAGGCTTCGCCACATAGATAAATGAAAGTAAGCTTAAGATTTTTTACTCGACTGCGGCGGGCGAAGTCAAAAATTACCTGACTGCGGCGGGCGAAGCCCAAAAAGTGTTACGTTTTTGACCTGAATGTATGTGTTTCTGTTCCTATGTTCCCTCGTAACTACTAAACGGATAAACTGATTTTGTTAATTGATACGTCATCAGATTCGTCTTAATAGCCCGAGTGAAAATAGAACATCAATATTAACAAAAATCAAAATGGCGGCTTTTAGGCGGCATATTATTCTGTGCATTGTAAAAGAAATATTTTTAAATCTCATCGAGTGGGGTAGGTATTAAATGAAGAGTTTTAAATAGCGATTCCATAAACATCTATAACTTGCAGTTTTGTAAATCTCTCCGTATTAATTTATCTAAAAAAGAAAAGAATTTACGAATTTTTAAATTAGTAAGTTCTTACTTAAAAAGATGATTTATTGACAATGAACTAAAAAGTCTAAAATAAAAACGTAGGTAATATTTAAAAAACTAAAAACACGACTGCAAAAATTTACCATTAAAAATGAAAGAACCAGCTCTTTACTTCTCCGGTTTTTTAGTTTTTTATTCATTATTACCTACGAAATCTTTACTAGAAGTTGGCATATCATCCGTTTCTCTGAGGGTGCCATACTTTTAGAGATTGAATTTTTATTTTTTGTTAAAACAAAATTGACAGATGGTTACCCTCATTTATTACATTTTTTAAGGATTTTAAATGCCGCTGTAACGTTGTTGTCCATCCTGTCATGCAACAAATATTGGAATGTGAAGCACAGCGGTAAACGTCGCGAGTGCACAAGTGTGTGGACACTATGAAAATATTTACAAAATAGAAAGTTCAAGGCAATGCGAATGCGGTCGCAAGTATAAAGGATGCAATGCAATGCAACCAACTATCCACAGTCCATCAGTCCACCTGCAGGCAATGGCCTGTCATTGGCCACATTCGCCCACACACCCACAGTTTTACATTAAGAGCCCGCTATATGCCAACGAAAATTAGATTGCTTTACATGATCGTCTGTAATATCAATATTAATGAAAAACTGAATTTTAAATTAAGATGCAGCAAACTTCAGGACTAACACTAGTGACTATGTTACTCAAAATCACGATTACATAAAATTTTGTCAATAGAAAGAAATTTCGAAGTTGCCTCCAAATCGCTATAATTAACACGATAAACAGCTAGTCTTAATAATACATTTAAATAAAGCTTGAAACTTTTTAGTATAATCCATACTAATATTATAAATGCGAAAGTGTGTTTGTTTGTTTGTTTATTTGTTTGTTTGTTTGTTTGTTTGTCCTTCTTTCACGTGAAAATGGAGCAACGGATCGACGTGATATTTGGTATGGAGATAGTTTGGGAGCTGGAGAGTAACATAGGCTACTTATTATTCCGGAAAATTGAGTAAAAATTGTAATTTTCCATGAAAAATCGTTTAACTATCGTACCTTCGATACAAAACTGTCATTTCTTCCATTGCCGTTTCCAAAGAGTATATAATCACTGACGTCTGCGCGGTCAAAACCGAATACTAATCTTTTCCATAAGCTTAGAATAAAAAAATGTACTGTAGCTAGCGCTAAAAATGCCCCAGTCGCGCATGCGCGCAGAGTTATCTGACACTCACTCTACTTCACAGAGTAATTTTTTATATGTAAGAAATAGAGACCAAGCTTGGGCCTTTTTATTGGTAGTGTGTAACTAGCGCTATCTGTTGTCTGGTGTAGGCAACTTTTGGTGTATAAACACACACACAAGATGTTGGTGACCGGGTCCACTAATATATGGCAAAACAACGTTTGCCGGGTCAGCTAGTTACACTATAAAGATAAGGCAGGGCTTATGTTATATAAGGTCCTTCTTAAATAGTGCACATAATTTTAAGGGGTCAATGTACTCATGCATACAAGCAACTTTTACTATGGTACCAACATTGAAATCGCAAAAAAAATATCAGCTGTTCCATACATTTTAATCTATTGGATTTAATATTTTCTTTGAAACAGCTGATTTCTTTTTCACGTTTTCAATGTTGGTATTATAGTAAAAGTTTTTTGTATGCGTGAGTACATTGACCCCTTAAAATTATGTTCACTATTTAAGAAGGACCTTATATATTTTTGTTAATAACCTTTAAATATCCTTTAAAAAAAAGAATTTTCTTTGTTTCTTTATTCCGGACCGGCCGAATAGTGCCGGAGAATTATATAGAAATAAGGCAGCATTTACTTTGCAGTTGGCCGTTGCAGTTATTATTTTTGCAAGTGGCCTAGTACGCGCACTTAAAAACCGAATATCAGGTGGCCTGTTCGACTAAGGACTGCAGGCGGCCTGCCTGCTGAGCTGACTGATACATATACATATGTAGTAAATATAACTCAGTACTTATATTTTCTACCAACATTAACATCTTCGTTTAAACAATATATTTATAACAATGTAACAGTATATTTACTCCAGTGTGCAGCAGAAATAAATCAAGTATCAATATAATCAATCAAGCAACAACAAGTATTTTTGCCTTTGTCAATGTTAGAGTTCACAATATTTTAGACTAATGCAAAATAGGCATATTTTCAATACTTATATGTTAGTGCGTTTTACGTAAAGTTTACTTAATTTTTAATTACTTTAAAAAACAGTAAAAAATGATGGCAGCCATATTCTGTCAATTTCGTTTTCAGAAAAATTAAAAATTCAACCCCTAAAAGTATGGTAAGTACTTTGAGAAACGGATGATAAACCAAGTTCTAGTAAAGATTTCGCTAAAAACATATCTGGCGAAGCCTAGTCAGTAAAACTGAAATCTTTGGTCACTCACTTTTAGCGTTTGTCGTTAGTTGTCAAAATTTCTCGGTCACTCCTTTCAGATGCACATTTAAAAGTTTGACGTCCTAAGAAATGACGTCACGTCCGGCCATTGAGCGTTTACGCGCGGACTTTGAAATGTTAATTTTTGACTTGCATTAAATAAATAATTTAAGCATATTTCAACTTTTTCGCTAGTGATATCTTCATACAATCCTTAAATCTTTCAGATAGACTACATTTATGAAATAATGCAAGTTCCCTATTATCTTTGGAGACATAAACCGACCGGCCATACACACCCGTAATAAAGCAGCTAGTTTAGTATGGCAAACTTACAAATTTGAGCAAAAAGGGCACGTGAGAATGCTTGCATGCCCTTTTTGCGATAAACAGTGAAGATGGCACCCACATAACTCAGAAAATATACAGAGTAAATGTGCCGTTTTTGCAGAGAACGTAGATAAAACCTTGGAGAAGTTAATAACGTCAAAAAATCATTTTAGGCCGAAAGTATGAAATGTGCCCTTTTTGCAATTAGTGATTCATGTAACGTGTTTATTTATTTACTAGCATATTCAATCATCGTAGAATTGAAATAATGCTTAATCTAAGTCGATTAGTACCTAAAGAAGAAACCATTACATTACTTTTCGGGAAGATGATGTTTTTCCCATACAAAATATACGATAAAAATATTGTACCTAGTTCTTCGAAGAGTTAACTCGTATAGAATATGTATTTTTAGACTATTTTGTGGAAAATATACAAGCTGCTACGGAAAGGTTTTCAAAGCACAACAGATTTTCGCAAGAAGCCGATATCGAAAATAACCTTTTTTTCGCATCGCATTTTTGCGAATTTCATTTGGCAGTCAGCCAAGCCTATTTCAAACAAAAATTTCAAACATAAGTTTGTCTTAACACAGAAATAATGTTATAATCCGTAATAAAAATTAAACTCTTGAATTAAACTCTAGTTTAGGCGGTTCTCACACTACCAATATTATTTTCAATGAGAAAAATATGCCCGGCCATAGTTCTTTTTATTGCAAGCTTTTTATTAACTTGCCATGTTAGTTTTAGTTAGTACTTATATGTTAGTTAGTGGGGACAAATCTTGCAAGCTTAATTTGATCCACTTCCTAGTGTCCGATGGAGCTGAAATTTTGTATACAGTTTGGTTTAGATGACAATACAATTTTTAAGTACAGTCAGCAAAAAAGCTTGTCATGAAAATGAAATTTTTACCAAAACTTTTTAGAAGCTTTTTATTAACTTGGCATGTTAGTTTCGTGGGGGACAAATCTCGCAAGCCTAATTTGAACCACTTCCCAGTGTCCGATGGAGCTGAAATTTCGTATTCAGGTTTAGTTTAGATGACAATACAATATTTAAGTCCATTCAGCAAAAAAGCTTGTCATGAAAATGAAAGTTTTATTTACTAAAACTTATTTTCATAAACATATAAGTATTAAAATCACTTTAAGAAATATAGGGTAAGGCAGACTCAGCATTGATTCCGGATTCACGCATAAGCTGTTCATGTAGGTAATAAATATTGAATAAAAAACTTAACACCCATTCACAAATGCGAAAAGCACCTAACACACCGCGCCGCAAACAAAAAACCGCACCACCTAGCAAGCATGACAAAAAAACCGCCAATGACCCTATTTATTACGCCCAAGGTAAAAGGTAAGGTTTTAACAACAAAAGTGTTTACGGCCTACGGGCTGAAGATTAGACATTTGTCACAGAATAAATTCAACCAGTATTCCATCTTCATGTACTTAATAGGTAAATAAATTTCTTACAATTACACCAATTACCTAGCACAAAAGTAGTTTTCGTTAAGAAACTGTGTTAAGGAAACTAGATAACGGATAGACTTATATATTACAAACAACGGATAAATATATACTTAAGCAACACTGTGCGACATTGCTGCATGCTACATATTGTGGCGTACGCCATCTTGTGGTATGCTACATATCCAACATTTGCGGCATGCGGCAGTCCATGTCGCATAGAATCAATCGTGTTTGGATGCAAGCTGCGACAGTCTTACCACATGACGCTAGGTGTTGCCATGCCGCACGACTTTTGCCAAAATGTGCGACATTATGTCGCACAATGCTGCTCCGGGCGGCGTAAAGCCTTTATATACTTTTTTTTAAATACATACTTAAATATACATATACAAGGTTGGATGGAACCCGATTTATGACCACAGGTACAGTGAATACGCTTAATAGTAGAGTAGGGTTGTGCAGGCGACACCAGACAAGTCTATTACGATAATTTTGGCGCGACAATGTCACGCGAAAACTGTGATTCCGTTGTGTGTGTAAAGAATAAAATTTTTAGCAAGCTCAAGTGTAGCGCAGTTATTTTAGCGGCGAATGTACGGTGCGTGTAACATATGGGGTCGGTCTGCGGCATTGCTAAGTGGAAACGTCTGACGGTTAGAAAGAGAAAGATGATCGCGGTATCTCTCTGTCTTGAGTCTCTGTTTGACATGCATGAATAAAGAGTTTAAAAGGATACTGTGATCTGCTTGAGACTGTAAGGCCTGGCTCCCCTGCCCTATTATCTAAAAATGTAATATCTCTATTGTTATAGTTATGACTTCTAATGTCTCTCTCTCTCTCCGACCTTTTTATATGAAGATGGAATACTTGTATTATTTATTCTGTGATTTTAGTCACACAACAAAAAAATGCTGCCATCTTCAGGGGAAGTTTGCAACTGCTGAAATAAAAAAAGTTTGCGCAGTTTCGTCGTTGTTAGGGACACGTGTTGAGGTTGCGCTACCGAAATTGCTTTTTAGGCACTTGGCGGGGCATAATGGTAGAACTAACTGTTTAACTATCCAAATTACTTGATACTTATAAATCTGTCTATACTAATATTATAAATGCGGAAGTGTATTTGTCTTTTTTGTGTGTTTGTCACGAAAAGGAAGTAACGGATTGACGTATTTTTTGGTATGGGGATAGTTTAGGAGCTGGAGACATGAAGACCTGGAAAAATATACTTATTATGCCCGCGGAATATTGTCGTGTAGTCCATACGGGCGGAAGGCTAGTCTAAAAAGTATATTTTACTTAGATATTAATCAAATTTTTAGTAGGTACCAGGCTGGTAACGTGAACAGTAATAGGGCTACTAAACTATACGAGAACTGAAAAGCTTGCTGGTTTCGGTGCAACAGTATTTTAAATGAAATATAAAGAAAATACAATGTAATGTCAATATACAACCATAGGGTATTAATTAAGAATAAATATAATAGGTAGGTACATACCTAGCTAGAAAAACTATATATAAATTAAAAGATTTGACAATGATGATCGAAGACATTGATAAAGACGAAGACATTGTCACGAAGAGTTATTTGCCAGATTCTAAGGAATTGGCAATGCTATTCTGTCAAAGCCTTTTCAGGCGCAATAAGCGGGGCTACCTATAAGTATCAATATCTTTAAAAGCAAGTTCATATACTTGCTCAACTTGCCTCCAAGTCAATAAACAGAGAGGCCACTACAATCGGAGCTTCAGGCTTGCCTTTATCTCAAGGAGTGTATTTATTATAATAGTGTCTAGATAATGCTATCATAGAAGACACTATTCGGTTCTGTACAACATTGAGCCTGTATATTACCTGAATGCAGTTCGTTCCGGTTAAGTTACCTATGATAATAGCTTAGTTGGTGCTTTGTTCTCGACGCTATAATAATGTGACGTCATAGCTTCGTGAACTATTGTAAATTTTCGTTATAGCGATGAAGACGTTTTCGTTTGTACTATTTGCTTTTAGGTAGGGTAGACTGGGTACGGTTGTAACAATTTTCCTTTAATTGCCCACAGCACAGCTACTACAGCTGTAACCTACGATCCAAGCCTTTGAGATGAAAGCATAGTCATTTGTCTTTAAATTAATATCGAAACCAGTAGCCCAGGTCAAACTGTTTGGCAGAAATATGTCATTTTAATGAGTGTGTGTGATTGTTACAACCGATTCGATGCCAGGGGCGGTTGTAACACCGATGGGGGTCAGTTGTTATACTAAAAAATAATACATAAATTACGCATCTAAAATCAGTTTTATTCATCAAAAAATATCAAAATGCAAATGAAACAAATTTACAATATTTATGGCACATTTGAGTAGTAAAAGTAAGTAAGTAATTCGTAGTAGTGGTAGTCTTTTTAGATAATTATTAGAAGTAAACTAAAATGAATCAATAGAAATAGTACATATTCTTTACCCATTCTTGCCTGCCGTGCCAATTTGAGAACACCTATAACTATTATGAAAAACGGGATTTTTGCCATGTTTAAATTTGTAAAAATCCTGTTTTCATAATAGGTATAGGTATAACAATAAGGTAAAATAATAGTTCACAATAGTTATAGTACTTTTCATAATTCTTAAATAAATCAACAACCTGTATAAAAAGAGTTTTAGTTGCATTTAGCTTTCCAAGAAAATAAAATAAAAATAAAATAATTATTAATGTTACAACCGTACCCACCGTGCTGAGGTCGGTGCCTCAGTCCAGAATTACAAGCTTTTTATTAACTTGCCATGTTAGTTGGTTAGTTAGTATGTTAGTTAGTTCACTAACATACTAACTAACTAGGGGACAAATCTTGCAAGCTTAATTGACGCACTTCTCAGTATCCGTTGGAGCTGAAATTTTGAATACAAGTTTGGTTTAGGTGACAATACAATATTAAAGTACAGTCAGCAAAACAAGCTTGCCATGAAAATTAAATTTTTACTAAAAACTTATGCTGAACAAACAAGGACGTAGTATTCAACCGCCTCTGTGGTCTAGTGGTTCGTACCACCG
Organism: Crambus lathoniellus; assembly: GCA_949710035.1. Lineage (NCBI taxonomy): Eukaryota > Metazoa > Arthropoda > Insecta > Lepidoptera > Crambidae > Crambus > Crambus lathoniellus. The sequence continues at coordinate 5,091,474 of OX453296.1, forward strand.
ATTTCAGATCCAGAGGTCCCGGGTTGGATTCCCAGTGGGGGTACATAATTGTGTTCGGTTTGGTTGGTGGTAAGACTTGTTCTTAGTCCGCCTTGCTAGCTATCACCATCTTATCTAAGTCTGACGCCATAACAATGATGTTTTCAGCATTATTGTGTTCCGGCAGTTAGAGATTAGATAGCCAATTCATCAGTGATTGAGGATTCCGGGAGTAGTGCGCTTCCACCTTCAGCCTTATCACCACTTATCATCAGGTGTGGTGAAGGCTAAGTGCTACCCCGTTGTTGATAAAAAAGCTTACATCCGCAAAAACACAACATGCAAGACAAACCTGAATCGCGCAGGCAAAATGCACTCCACGAAACTATCAGTGCACAATACATGCAGCTGCAGATAGCAAGACATCGACATACCTTGCATCTTCACCGATTAGACTACTCTACTCGTGTTTCGCCCTAACCCAGGGCATCCTCAGAAGTTGTTAGATCGTGCTAAATCCAGCACCGAATTTGTAGGGACTTCTGCAAAGTGATGCCTGATTCAATCAAAACCGGCCAAGTGCGAGTTGGACTCGCGCACGAAGAGTTCCGTTCCATTAAAAAATCACGTTTGTTGTATGGGAGCCCACCTTAAATATTTATTTTATTCTATTTGTTGTTATTGCGGAAACAGAAATAGGTACATCCCCAACTAGCAAAACGATCGTATAATCAATGACTCTTACGACTATAGATTGAAAAACACTCGTATGAAAGATCCTATTACTTCAAATAGCTGTGAGAAAGCAGCTCTCTTGAGTTTTTAGTATTCGACGCTTTTTGACTCTATAAATGTGTTTATTAAACGTGGACTCGACAAATTCATATCACATTTACTCGATAATTGTATAAAGATGTCTCTCGAACGCCTTCATTCAACCTTAAGTCTTATGATAACTCTTTGAAAGCAACTGAATTGCTAAAGTGTCATCAAACTGTCTCTTATAGAACTATCTGTCGACATTTAATGATTACAGCATTATTGTAGATTAAAAGCTGTCCGTTCAACCAAATAGCATTTTAGTTACTGTAACAGAATTTAATATCATATGATAGCTTTCTGCACGGCTTTCATTCGACTTAACTATTGAAGTTGAGAAAACGCTTTAAAATGATCTATTACAGCTCCAAAGGTGGTCTAAACATTATTTGAAAGCCATCATTCAGCGTAATAGTGGTATGAATGTTCGATAAATTCTTTTACAGCACTTTAAACATTTTCTTGAATCACTGTGCATAAATTCTACCAACACTAAGGTTCCGTAGGTCAGTTAAATTATGGCTTCAAGTACAATGTTTTAATTAATGTTTTATTAATTGAAATAAATTAATTATTTCATACACCATACAGTGTTGGCAATATGTTAATCTGATTAACGATTAAAAACTATCTTTAGTCGTGTTAAGTTAGTCGTGACTAAAGAAGACATGACACCTCATCAATAAATGCTGCTTTAAGTAAATATTTATAGTCCTAGCGGTACACCCCGAAATTCAGTAAAATACTGCAAATGGTGTTAAAGACATGAAAATCGGAACGATTGATCTTTAGGCCATAAGAATCAATTTGACCCGTAGCACGAAAAAAAAACGAAACTCCCTTTTCGTTTTTTTTTCGGAGTTATGACGTCATCTTTTATTCGTATGAGATTTTTTTCTTCTTCTGAAACCTATCGTGTAAGATATCTGATGGAAGGGCTTACTAAGCCGATTAAAAAATGTATCACATCATTATATTTTATTCACTTGTTTGAAATTAAAATAACAATCATTTTCAAAACATACCAAGTTTAGGCTCCTTCAGATATGAAACGGTTGAATCATTATTTGTAAAATATACCTTAAATTAGGACTATTAGCAAGTTTTAGTATTTCAATGAAATTAAAAAAGTAAATAAATATTTTGGCTATGTATAAAATCACTTTATCCTACTCTGCAGTACCTACTAGACTAGACACAGTATTTTGTTCTAATAATGATGATCAACATTTTGCGCTAAGGAACCCTAATATAACTGCAAATGGCGTTCCTAGAAGTCGTAAAATGGAAACTTCAATTCTATTTCTCGGTTAAAAGCAGAATGACTGCTTTGTGATAATAATTAGTTGCTAAGAATGGAGAATCAATTTTTACTATTAAATTAATATTATTTATGATGCATTATTTAATGAGAAATTTAGCGGCCCATGAAAATAGTAACTTTAATGTATATGATATAGACGAAAAATTTTATTCCCCATATGAAAGTAAGATCTATGAGCTTACTTTAATAGGTCACAAATTACCTATTTTTATGCAGCTGTAAATGTAATATGACAAAATACTTAGTTGAAAATAAGTATTTATCCTTTCTTTCCTTGCAGACATACAACTGCGCGATAAAGATTTTAAGACAATGAAAACGGTCTATGAGTGTTGCTTGGTTGCATTCACACGATCAAAGAGTCGAGTGATTGCAACCGCACTGCTATGTTACGATACATAAGTCGACTAAAAGAAGTTCTACCGACTTGGAAGAAGCTGATATGTGGAAAAATGGCATACTGATGGCTATTATAGCACTAATAACAATCAAATTGCAATTACTCTATATTCTTTCGACTATATGGCTATTCAGTCGATAATATTACGATATTTATAGCATTTAAAGTAGAGAGAAGTGCGCCCAAATCGCGTTGAAAGAACGTGCACAGATCGTTTACGAGACATTTTAAACGTCCCTCTCAATACTAACAGTTGTAATAGAAACGTGCTGCTGACTTTTTTACGATAAAGTTTGCTAGTTGGGTCATCTGTGGAAATTTCAACTGTCTAGCTATCACGGTTCATGAGATACAACTTGGTGACAGACAGACAGTCAGACGGAGAGACACACAACAGGCAGACAGCGGAGTCTTAGTAAGAGGGTCACGTTTTCAACCTTTGGGTAAGGGAAAATAACAACGAAATGTCTAACCTATCAAGTGTTCTGCAGGACTTTCGAGGGTTATATGCTGCCATACTTAACCATCCGGCGGATTTAACCATCCGCCTGCGACATAGATATAGACAAACGCGCAACGACGCGACAACAGAGGCGCGTTGATTTTTTTAAATTTTCTGATGTTCTAGTATTTTTGAAGGAGTAGGGGCCGTATCCAAAGGGGTCTAGGCAAAGGTTAGAACCACCTAGCTCTGACGCGAAGCCTATTACACTTGGCGAAGGGCTTGGCGCGGCGAGGGACAGGCCTTTTTTATTGTGAGGGCAAATACAGTCTTTTCGCACACCGCTAATGGCATGTTGGACTCAGTCAGACGCAGGCCTGTCTCTCGCCGCGCCCAGCCCTCCCGCCAAGCCTAATAGGCTTCGCATCAAGGCTGGGCGGTTCTAATCCCTGCCCCGCCCCCTGACGAGCTCGAAAGCTTGAGAGGAGGCCGCACAGAAGGAGATAGCCTCTTCTCAATCTCCCCATAAGGTTACCCGAGGGACAGGCCCTGAGTGTCCGAGTTTAACATGCCGTTGGGTATCCGTATGCCTAAATAGCGCATTCTCCTTTTGATACTATTAGTAAAAATTTCATTTTTATGATACTTAAGCTTTTTTGCTGACTGTACTTACTTTATTATTGTATTGTAATCTGAACTAAACCTGTATACAGAATTTCAGCTCCATCGGACACTGGGAAGTGGGTCAAATTAAGCTTGCAAGATTTGTCCCCCACTAACTAACAAACTAACTAACATGGCAAGTTAATAAAAAGCTTGTAAAAAAAAACACAGATTGCACTCCGGGAGTGCCGGCAGAAGTGAAAAGGGCTCCCTAGACTTTTTTCCGAAAAAAAGGAATTTGACAAAAATAAGAAAAAAATACGGACTAGATTTGAACCGGGGTCTACTGGCTTCAATGCCGCTCGTTTTCTAACCTGAGCTATCACAGCTTTGGAAACGGTGGCAAAATTGCCTTTGTATTCTAATGACATTGTAACAGTTTTTCGATGAGTTCACGTGTCCGTCTTACGAATTCTCGATCTGACGGTCACGTGATACTGACGCGAGTTTAACATTTTTTACCCATAACAAAAATATAACAAAAAGAAGTTTTCACTTCAAAAATGGGCCGTGGTCAAAGGATGACCTTGCAAGGGTTATTGAAATAACCTACATCTAATTAAAGGCATAGTTGGCCAAGGTTGGCTATCCTAATCCCTAAGAGAATCTATCAAATAGCAGAAGGTCAAATTAGTCATCTGCCTCAACTAATATTATGACTTAATTTTGATCAAATCCCTTAGCTGATTTATGTAAGACGCAAGAACAATACACGCACCTAACATCGTTAAGCTCATCTTAAAGCTTAATTTTCAAAAGAATAACATGACAATCTATGTGTTTCACGCTTTCAGCTTCAACAAACTAGCTATAAATAAGCTAGCTTAATTTTGACTCTGATACTTTAGACAATGATACTTCAGAAAAACTTGTTACAATGAGCGATTTTCTGAGAGGCCATTTAAAAAAAAAGCCTCCAAAAGCTTCACAAGTTGGCGTTGAACGAAGTATGTACAATGTACATGTCTATGGTATGTTTTGGTATGAATCATATTTAAATTATTTACTTTTAAAAACCCAAAGGAAACTTAAAATAAATTAAATAAGCACTGATAGGTACTACGGTGAGGAACAGAAAAGAAATAGGTAAATTTAAAGACTAAGGTAAAAATAAATAACATCTGTCTGACGTTCCGTTTAATAGTGTCTATACACGTTCCGATCCGACAGCCGATTTGGTCTGCTCCCAGACCAAATCTGCGCTACACACTTTCCGATTTGGTCTGTTCCGACCAAATCTGCGCTACTCACGTTCCGATTTGGTCTGGGAGCAGACCAAATCGGCGGTCGGATAGGAACGTGTGTAGATGCTATTACGTAACAAAAGTCGCGTCAAAGTAAAATTTATAACGTTCCGTTCCTTCTAACTGCATAGGTGGGACAGCGCCATCTAGTGAGCGAGCTTTCAGAAAATCGCCCACTACCGTTAATTTACGTACTACCGTTGAATGGAAAATTAAGCATTTTTGAAAAAATCGACCCGTCTCACAACCTGCTCTGATGGGATTCGAATCTTGCCGGTTCTTCTCGCTACAAGGTCTCCTGCCGTAGGATTTGCGAACCGATGGCGTAGCTTCATTGACGTTCATAAGTGTTGTTAAACAAACCTAAATTGAATAAACGATATTGAATTTTAATTTTGAATTTTGAACCCACGACCTTTCGCTATCCGGGCGACTGCTCTAACCACTGAGCTACGGAGTCGTTACGAGAAGCGTCGAATTTATCAAATACTTCTTACGTACTACTTTATCAAATACTCCGTACGCGCTGTATAGATAGCGTTAATTTCATCAGTGTGAAGTGAACCATACATTATTTTCCATTATTCAATAATAAAAATTGCATTGTTAATGCAAAAAGTAAAAATTAAAATAACTCGTACTACCATTAATTACCGTCAATTAAAAATAATAATACAAATCAATTTATTGATAAACGATTACGTTATTCGACTCCAAAGTAAAAATAAAGCCATAAGCACCATTAATACAATATTAACAATGTCCAATCCAATGTTGAGTAAAACTCGGAGCTTTCATTGCAAACTTTCTCGGCAAGAATGATTGCAGCCGGGAAGTGAAACTGAGTCCGCACCGGAGCCTGACCGACGGAGATCCGACAGGGTTGTCACATCGGGAAATTACATCCATACTTTTATAAGTAGGCACTAGATGTTTTTTTTCATCAAAAGGACATCAAAATGTCCAAAGAACATAGGTCAAAAACGAGTTATTTTTATATAAAGCTTTGCTTAGTCTTGTAGAAGGCTTTCTATAGACATATAATATTACACTTACACGCGTTTGCAGAAAAATGGGCGCTTGCTTTATTTTCATACATACACAAGCTGACCCGGCAAACGTTGTTTTGCCTTAAAATAGTGGACCCGGTCACCAACATCTTGTGTGTGTGTTTATACACCAAACGTTGCCTACACCAGACAACAGATAGCGCTAGTTACACACTACCAATAAAAGGGGCCCAAGCTTGGTCTCTATTTCCTACATATAAAAAATTACTCTGCGCAGTAGAGTGAGTGTCAGATAACTCTGCGCGACTGGGGCATTTTTGGCGCTAGTTACAGTACATTTTTTATTCTAAGCTTATGGAAAAGATTAGTATTCGATTTTGACCGCGCAGACGTCAGTGATTACATACTCTTTGGAAACGGCAATGGAAGCAATGACAGTTTTGTATCGAACGTACGACAGTTAAACGATTTTTCATAGAAATTTACAATTTTACTCAATTTTCCGGAATAATAAGTAGCCTATGTTACTCTCCAGCTCCCAAACTATCCCCATACCAAATATCACGTCGGTCCGTTGCTCCGCTTTGACGTGAAAGAAGGACAAACAAACAAACAAACAAACAAACAAATAAACAAACAAACAAACACACTTTCACATTTATAATATTAGTATGGATGTTCACTAAACTGTCTCTATTGCAAATCTTCTACTCGATATTTCTTTAAATTTTCATTGCCATAAAAATGCAAAATTACTTGTCTTTCGAATAAAAGCCTCAAATTAGAAAACTTCCCCATTTCCCCACAGCACAAAAAACGGGTTTTCTATACGCCATATCGAACTCCAGTATATCGAATGCCACTTGATCGGTGACAATTAACCGAAAACCAAAGTTTGTTGACGTTCCAAACATTGTTCTATCTAGTTGAAGCACCCAGGACGTATCGATTTTCAGCGTTACACACCAACTCCAGTTGAATACCGCCCCCACAAATCACATTGTTTAAGGACATAATAAGGAAAAGACAGATATATCCCTTTGTTAAAAAAAAACAATTTAAATTTTTAAAAGCAGGAAATTGTTCTAAGCTGTCTATATTTTAAGCAACGAAATCTTTACTTAAAAAGGGGAAACTGAAGCAATAAATAAAAAAAACCTATTAGAAGTTCCAAATCCATTATGGTACCTACGTAATCCTTTCGCTGGAGTTCCCACTATCCAGATGTCTTTGGTGAAATATGACTCTACGATATAAAACCTTTTTGCTGTAGATCTCTCTTACCCGCCATTTCTTAGAGTAATCCCAAAATAATGATGAGCTTTTGGCAACCCTAGATATTTTGTAGCCAATGCACTTTGGATTACGTGTATTATTATAAGAGAGTTTATGGCTATAATATTGGGCCTTTTGTAGTAAGTACCTACCTACAGATTTTACAGTGATTAATTTGCAATACTTGGTAGCAACGGATAACAAGTATTTTTAGCCATACTTTTGGCATAGGCTTTCAAGTGATATTTTGAATGATATATTTGCCTTTTTCAAACTACTTACACATACAGGGTGTTAGGGGCACCGTTGCAAAAACTTTAACCATGGCTTCAGACCATCATGCTGAACAACGTACAGCAAGGTTTTTTGTCGGAAATGAAAAAAAAACGACTTTTCATACAAATTTAGCAACTAATCGGGACGTTTTGTATGGAGAGTCGAAATATTTTTTTCATTTCCGACAAAAAATCTTGCTGTGCGTTGTTCAGCATGATGGCCTGAAGCCATTGTTAAAGTTTTTGCATCGGTGCCCCCTAGCACTCTGTAGAATACATTAGAGCATTATTTCTCGTTTCCTTTAGATTACCCGTGTGAATGATGATGATGATGATGATGATGACCCGTTTGGTACCCGTTCGCATGGGAATATCGGGATAAAATATAGCCTATGTTAATCAGGGATACAATGTAGCATTCTAAAAGTGAAAGAATTTTTGAAATCGGTCCGTAGTTTTTGAGTTTATTTAATTCATCATCATCATCAGCCATTTAATGTCCCCACTGCTGGGGCACTGGCCTTCCTTATGGATGGATAAGGAGAATGGGCCATGACCCACCACTCGGGCCCAGTGCGTTCAATACATACATACATACAAATCTTTCCTCCTTACAATATTAAGTACTAGCGGATCATCGCGGTTTCACCCGCGTGGTACCCGTTCCCGTGGGAATATCGGGATAAAATATAGCCTATGTCACTCGGGAAGAGTGTAGCTTTCTAATGGTGAAAGAATTTTCTAAATCGGTCTTCGGAGCCTATTCGATGCAAACAAACAAACAAACAATCAAATATTTCCTCTTTATTACAACCTTTTTATTAACTTGCCATGTTAGTTAGTTAGTTAGTTAGTGGGGGACAAATCTTGCAAGCTTAATTTGACCCACTTCCCAGTGCTCGATGGAGCTGAAATTTTGTATAGGTACATGTTTGGTTTAGATGACATTACAACATTAAAGTACAGTCAGCAAAAAAAGTTGTCATAAAAATGATTTTTTTACAAAAAAAACTTATAATATTAGTAGACATAATATAGATAGATAAATTACAGATAAATTTATAAAAAATCTCCATTGAAATACCAAACAAAATCATCATTATATTTTCCAATAAAATATGTTTTGGCAGTTTCTATTTTATTTTAAGTCGCGATACGATCGTCGTCGTGTCCCCGTAGATGTCAGGACAGGAATATATCAAAGCCCAGACGTAAATCAAGGCCTCGGCATTGGTCGGCCGAAGTGAACCATTGCACCGATGGGAAATGCTGATTTATACCCTGTTGCCCAGGAAATAATGCTCCAGTTACATTGCATACATACCTATGTGTGTATGTATGGTTACGCATTTCTCCCATAAGGGTCAGCTGGAGATAGCTTTTCTCAACTTTCCACGTTTCTTACAAAGTACTTTTGATTTTTTTCCAGGGGTGTGCAACCCGGGTTAATTTACTAAGGGTTGATTTTTTTCATTTTTTAGTCCTCAGATAATAGTTAGCAGTCTGTTAAATTAATAACCAACCAGAGTAAATGTCAATCCCAAAACAAGAGAGATTTGAAAGACAGTTGCTTTTCAATAATTTGGAGATATTAAACGATATCAGACGAATATTTTTTATCCAGGCATTGTAAAATCGGCCCAAGTAGCTCCACCGAGAGTCGAACCCGGGACCTGTCACTAACGCTTTTTAACAATAAGTAGTAGGTACTCAATAAGTATTAGAGAAATTCGGCGCTTCCTCTAACGACTCCGTAGGTTAGCGGTCAGAGCATTCGCTCGGAATTGAAAGATCCCGTGTTCGACGGGCGGAGTTACTGGGATGATGAGTCAATTTATTCTAAAACTAGCTGTTGCCCGCGACTTCGTACGCGCGGTGTAGTGACTTTTGTGTTAGTTTAGTTTATGTGTGTTTGTTGCCCAGATTTCATAACGCTCTTCTTGAAATCCTATTCTCTACTAAAAGGGTCTAAAGAATATCGAATATGCAGGCTAGGGTATGAACATGGTATGTTGTTATCAAATGCTGCATGAACATAAGTAGTTGAGCCCTCATTCATAGATCTGTCCGTCTACAGTGCCACAAACTTTGCTGTGCCGGTGGCCAAAATGTGAAACTAATGTGATTTTTTTAATGTCATTTTGCTGTCAAGTTTTTCAAAAATAAAATTGCATTGTGTATAATTTCATAATAATAGAATAAGTTTTCAGTAAAAAATTTATTTTCATGACAAGCTTTTTTGCTGACTGTACTTAAATATTGTATTGTCATCTAAACCAAATCTTTTCACAAAATTTCAGCTCCGTCGGACACTGGGAAGTGGGTCAAATTAAGCTTGCAAGGTTTGTCCACCACTTACTAACTAAGGCAAGTTAATAAATAGCTTGTAAATAAGTTTTTTTTTATAAAAACTTTGTTTTTATGACAAGCTTTTGTGTTGACTGTAATTTATTATATCGTCATCCAAACCAAACCTGTATGCAAAGATTCAGCTCAATCCGACACTGGGAAGTGGGTCAAATTTAGCTTGCAAGATTTGTCCCCCACTAATTAACAATCTAACTAACTAACTTGGAAAGTTATAAGTTTTTTGAAAAAAAAACCTTTTTTGCTGACTGTACTTTAATTTTGTATTGTCATCTTAACCAAAACTGTATACAAGATTTCAGCTCCATCGGACACTGGGAAGTGGGTCAAATTAAACTTGCAAGATTTGTCCCCCACTAACTAACAAACTAACTAACATGGCAAGTTAATAAAAAGCTTGTAAAAAGGTTGTAAAATAAAAGGTTGTAAAATAGAATGAACAGAAAAACGCTTTTACCGTAATGATTTATTTTGGTTCGTAGCTAATCTCCCAGAGTACCTTCTCATTTATTAGTAGGTACACAATTAATATCATCCCTGGACGTCCCGAGGACATTATTAATAAAGGACGACTGTCATTTATGTCCATGAAACTGACAAGTAGTTAGTTAATAATTTAGACATATAGGAAGCGAAGCTCTGACAGGAACAATAATTAAGACGTGTAATAAATAATACAAGATCGAAAGCTTCTTAATAGAGTCAATTAGTACTTCTAAGATTTTTCACCTGAATCTGTATTTCTCATTTCAAATAAGAAATTAGGTAGGTACGTACGTACTCTAATAAAATTTAAGTAGTAAAAAAAACCTCAAAACAAGTCAAAAAATATAATTTCTCTCTCGGTCAGGGGACCAGAAAAAGAGAAGTACAAAAAGGGTACTTACCTATATTATACGTTGGGGTTCTCCTACCGAGAGAGATTTTTTTTTTGTATTTTAGAGGTTTTTTAATTTTTTTATTTCAATCTGACAGCAGATATTCATCCAGCTAACATCCTAGCATCACAGTGCTGCATTTTTAAACAGCTAAAAATTTTATAGAAAATCCCACAGAACCGACTTCAACTCCACTATCTTTATCTCGCCAACCGTCAGCCATATCTCAGACAGCTCAGATATCCATTCAGCTAACATCCCAGCTGCACGGTGCAGCTTAAAAACAAAAGCCTGTCAAGCTGGCTGCCGTATTTCAGCGACTGGCAAGCCGCCAACGGGTTCCTTCGAATAACTCAAAGCTCACATACGCCGTAAAAGAAGTAAGCTGTAATCAACAACAGAATTGCAAATGCTTGTAAATGCTGAAAAGTTTTCAGTTGTTTCAGAATATGTGAGGATTCCTTCGAGTGTTTTCGTGGCTTTTGGTACCACGTCTTATATCGTCTGCTAAGACGCGAAAAGCCTGATAATGATGTTGATTATGTGCGCTAACGAATATGACATTTGTATGTCATTGTTTTTTAAATATTTAGACGTTTGTCAAATATAGCTTCCATTTTAAAATTTTGTCTTACATGATTTCTGTAAATATTAGTCCATTCATATCAACAGTGCAAGCTATTTTGTATAATGTAAAATCCAAAATGACTTCTAGGTACAGGCAGATACTTCATTATTTTCTTCTTTTACTGAAAAACAGTAGTAGTGTAGCAAAGTATCGTTATTCTCATATCATTTCACGGCGTCACAAAATTTCACGGTCCAAGAAATCTCAAAGGGACTTTTTTACAACGAGCGTCTAAAACATTTCACAATTTTCGCCGCCGTCTCATAACGGCGAGGAGGAAACAGGAAGAGTTTATCTCTAAAAGTCTCGTCCGCACATCCAGATCCCAAGCGAGAGGATGCGAAAACATTTTCTCGTAATTTCAAAAGTTTTTTTATGTCCAGAAAATGTTGGCACCGCTCCACTGTGCACCGGCTGCGACTGCTACCAATAAATTTGATTGACTCTTTTGATATATGTACCGTGGAATTGATTTCGGGGTAAACGGTACCACGGTCGGGGAAATATCACTCTGGTACTTCGTACATTAATCGTTCTCACAAATGAAAACGAGAAAAACGACTGTCATTTGTTTGTTTTTCAATGAAAACAGTTTTTCTTGTAAATGACGAGCTATTTGTAAATGAAACGGTTGCGGAATCTGTAAACAGCGCTAAAAATGTTACAATGCCTGTATTAAGTAGGTACCTATAGCACATGCAAGTATTACCTATAAATTAAACGCATACCAATGTCATAATAGGTTTTCGTACACAAGAAAAATGCAGTTATTTTTGTTGCATAAAATAATTTAACTTTTTTGGTATGTCTATGTGCCATTTTGTAGCTACATAACCAAAAAATATAAGTTCACAGATCTCAGTGCGTGCCACAGATTATGTTTTAAGACACTACTCGGAAAAAGTATGGACTCTTTGGTATAAAACTATAGGAAGGTTAGAGTTGTTATAAATCTGGTAATAAGATATATATTTCTTCATACCTTTATCTAGAATCGTATAGTTTCAGAAACGTTCCATTCAAGACTGTCAGAAGCACACGTTTCAAACTGTTTTCTCAGAAATCATTTAAAAGCAACTTACGCCATTTTTCAACTATACATAGAACCATGGGTCAATTTAATATACTTGCTAAAGATTCTGTTTTGGATATTAATTCTAAATTTGTCACTTTTAAACATCTATTATTAGATATATTTAAAAAACGGTAAATTTCTTTTTTTACATGATTTGCATGCTTAACTAATAAGTATTATATAACTTATGCAAATAGTAATATTTAAAAAAAATAATTAGCGTTTGTGAATGTAACAAATTGCTTAGTTAAGTTTACTTGTTGTCTTACTTGTCGTGGCAGCTAATAATAAGACAACACTGTAGCTTGTAAGTTTCAAATGTATTTTTACCTTGTGTTTGGTGTATGTACTTGCTAGCTGTCCTTAAATAAATAAAATAAAATAAAAATAAATAAAATAAACACGATTTTATGATTTTGGCTCGACACTTTTTATTTTCCAAAAATACCTCTAAAAAATGAGAAATATCAAAATTATTCTTAAATGGCGATACATATACTATTGAAAATTGGTTTAATTAGTGGACACCAATAATATTTAGGATCGTATAAAAGCATTTTTTTAAAATCGCTATAGTTTTTGAATACGAAGTGATTTTGTGTTTTTTTTGCGTAATCGGCAAAATCGGTCTCGCTCCCGCGCGCGTCGTTTTCTCATTGCTATCTCGCTTTAGCATAATTTTTCCGAGTATCGCCTTAAGGGTCAAACATACTTATCTTAAAACACATCAGACACTATTAGGTATGTGTGCTTCTAGTGCATACATTTACCACATTTACTATGAAAACCGATGTCTTCTGACGGACGTCACATCACATATACGTGGTATCCACAGCCTTCTCTATCGTCTTCTACTAGAGAAGGCTGTGGTGGTATCACATAAGCTCAGTTTGTTTGAGCCTTTAGGGCGTTTGTGCACTACCACTGAATTTTACCGATCCGGAAAAAAACGGATGCTTGTATTTTAATAATTATTTATTATAAATAATAGAATTTATTTATTTCGTGTAGTTTAGGGTTCGAAACATTGAAACTACACGAAATAAATAAATTTTTACTATTATAAATGATTAAGTTATTAAAATACAAGCATCCGTTTTTTTCCGGATCGGTAAAATTCAGTGTAGTGCACAAACGCCCTTACTCTTTTTTTTTAAATGTCATACAGAAACCGATTGCAGTTTCAGTGTACTTCAGTTGCGGTTACAGTGCCGTCGCCGCAACGGACTGTCAGTGCCACAAGCCAATCAAACGAGTCCTGTTGATTAATTTCTCGCGTTCGGCCCACTGGGCATTTGCGTCACGTCCAATATTACGTACTGACGGGAACATAGCACGCATGACAGTTGAACTAAAAATACTAGTCAAATTACCATTTAGTCCTGTTTTAAGCAGGACTTGTTTATCATGGGTACTATAGGTATACATATATTATCTAATATATAAAAATGTCGTGTCACTGTGTTCGTTATCGACTCTTCCGAATCGCGTGAATCGTGTGAACAACTTCACAATAATTAACCATTGTATCGTTAGTTTTATCTTTATTAATAATATGGGTACGTAACAAAGTTGTATCGCTGCGTTTTGTGCAGGAAACGCGTGCGACAGCCCTCTGTTGATCGCCTCGGTTACGAGCTACTTAGCGGCGAAACCTTGTGCGAGTGACGGAGGCATGACCTTGTGCAACCAGCACCTCTTCCACCTCAGCAGCTGTTCCGCCCAAGCTACTAACTTACCCCTCGTACTTGAGGGGCTACACTTTACTGTGCCCATTGTGTCCATCTGGTGGCACCGACGGAGCACTTGGGCTAAGGTCGCCTATCCTGCCACAGAGTAGGGCAGGCGTACCGGTTTTGGCCACTGTACCGGTTTTGGCCACTTTTTGCTCTAAAAGTTTTCTAAACAACTTTTAGCCATTTTTGATAAAGGCAATTAAAATAAGGAAATTTAAGGTAATAATAACAACCGTTAGAATTCCTTATGTTATACGATTTTTTTTAAATAAATTCCATTTTCTGTTTGAAAATATGTTTTGTATGAAAATTTTAAGAAATTTGTTAAGGATGAAATACTTTATAAACCTTTGTTTTTGACAATTAAATTGTTGTTTTGCAATTGACTGGTTTCTAGCGAATTAGAATATATTGATTTTACCTGGGTTTGGTTTTGATTTTTCGCAATACTAACAAAAGTTTAACTATCAGTAAGTGGCCAAAACCGGTACATTTGGCACCTCTCACACATTGTGTGTAATATAAAAAAAACTATTTTACTTTTATAAATTTGAAAAATGTAGGTACCTTTAAAGGTAGATAAATTATCTATAATTTAAGATATAATTTGTGTCTTAAATACCTAAGACCATTTAGTACTTAGTGCTTAAAAGTAAAAAAATCCTTAAAGTGGCCACAAAGGGTACCTCTGCCCTACGCGAAAATTCCATAACTTAGACATTCAAAATCGTACCCAAAGTAAAATGTATGGAGGATAGGCTGTTGTGAGCGTAGGTTTTTCTACGCTTGCCCCTCCCACTTGCTACTTCTGACGTCTTATTTTGTGTTCTGTGTTTTTATTGATAGATACTTATTTATTGTCAACAACCTTCCAGTAAGTGGAAAAAGTATCTAAGAATATCTTTGTTTACCGTTATACCTATATCGGCAAAGGGTTTTTATTTGTATAAGGTACGGCCATCATATTATATTGTATCTCATTGTGTTTGTTCATCCCTTCTTATTGTTTGGGCCCAACAGCCAGTACACAGAGGAGATTGTTATACTTATTTTAGAAGTATCGAAAATATTGACTTTGCTAACATAACTTCGAATCACTTAACCTTTTTGGATCACCGGCAATTCTGATAATACCGATAAAACAAATATGTTTTGTTGTCTTTTGAAGAAAACGGGCTGGGAGTAGATGTAGAAAGTATTATTTTCTAGAATACATATACAGATTAAACCATGGCATATGAATATAAAGCACATAAGTATAGGTACTGTAGAGTGTGTTTTGTACTCTGTGGGCAATTTAATACGAAATGTTTATGCTGTGATATTTTAAGTAAGTTTCTTTGAAGGATATTGATGTCAAACCACGAATAGAATAGAGTGCTCGTCAGATAAGTCTGCGCGCGGTAAAAATCGAATACTAATCTTTTGTATAACATTAGAACAAAAAAATGCACTGTAACTAGCGCCAAAAACGCGCAAGGCACGTGCAGAGTTATCTGACTCACACTCTAGTTTTGAAATATAAAAAAAAAAATCACTTAGTGTTCGGAAAAGATCGACGTTTCTGAACGCACCTCTAATGTCACGTCAAATTGACATTTGGCTGTCACTTGAAGTTGACAGCGACACTTGATTGGAATTCTTGTTAGAAAAATGTCGGATTAATTTTTGCTGAATTGGTTAAAAATCGCTTGCGTTGAATGTGCCTGGCATATCGAGTTTGAATAAAATCTTAAATTATCTATGTGATCCCGTTTTGTACGACCAAGGTTTTGACGCCATCCATCGGGCTGGTCGCGGAGTTTTGAAAGAAAGATAACTGTCCACCACGCGTTGTTGCAGGGGCAATATATATCTTGACAAAAAGCTCCTCCGTGTGTTATTGTGTATCTTGTTGAAGCGCCCAGTGTCTTGGGAACGCTGTGTTGTATGTGTTGTGAGTGAGGTGACGAGTTGGTAAGGTCTGCAGAAGACGAAGAAAGGACCCCAGGGGCGCGCGCGCTCCCTTACACCACTTCTGCCTTGGAGACGTTCGACACACGGACCCGTATGTAGCCTCACCTTACTTAACATTCTCTCCGCTGTGTATCGCAGTCCAATTGTTCAGTTTACATCCCCGCTGAAACCTAGTTTTTGTCCGGAGTCTATATTAGTAATACCAGCTTCCACTGCGCTAAGCCGATTCCGCGGATTTAGCAGGGGTGTACTGAACATTTCTTGGTAGCCAAGAGCGTAGCTTGAAGGCCTGAGAGGCCCACGCCAAAACTTTGTATTAATCAGTGCCGTTTTGATGACCCAGTCTGGTCCGGACTAGATTAATTTGTACTTGTAAATGGTAATTAACTTGCATTTGAAAAGTAAAGGGCATTCCTTTGTTATTGGTTCCATGTCTTGTAATTAATTGTCATGTATTGAAGTTCCAAAGTGTAAACAGATGCCTTTCTTTGCTCATAATAATTATTATTCAGTTTTGTTAGCAAATTTGAGTTGTGAATATTGACAAGTTTGTTGCTAAAATAATAGCTAATAAAAGGTTAGCTAATAAGTTTGCACTCAATACTTAGTGAAACTTAGATGATTTAAGACATTGTTTACACATTGAAACTCATTGAAACTTGTGCTTTGAAATAATTAAAATTAATTTGTTGTATGTTGATATCCAAGTGAATTTCAATAGTCAGTGATTTTGAGTGAATTTCAATAGTCAGTGAGTTTTGTTGTTTTCTGATAACCTCCAAATATTTAAGAGTTTGTGTCATTATAAATACTTTGTTGTTGTAATATTGGAATTTTGTGGTTAGTAATAACCTCCAAATATTGGAGATTTTGTGTTATAGTGAATATTTTGAATTTGTTGTTTTTGTTGATAAATTTGTGACGTTACAATGACGGCCTCCTCTGCTAAAGCCAAAATACGTTCTGAGTTACGATGGTTAGCTTCTGCGGTTGCGTTGTTGGATCGACCGGATAGAACGGAGGCCTTGTTGAACAGATACGTAGATCTGCCTATACGTTTGGCTGTTGTTGATGAGCAGTATGCCTTATTTTTGGAAAGGACTGTTGAGGCCGAGGTGGAAATGCGACAAGAAGTCGGTTTGGATGTGGACCAGTGTTATGATTTTGCGGACAGAATTACCCAGGTGGCTCGACCTTTGCAAGTGGCAAGAGAGAATGAACCGAGCCCGTCCCCGGTCACATCTAAGAGTATGCCCCCTCTCTTTGCTAGATTGGCCCCCTTAGACTTAAGGCGCTTTGCTGGTCGTCTAGAGGACTGGGAGGGCTTTATTAATATTTTTGATAGTCTTGTACATGCCCGGGACGATTTGACCCAGGGCCAGAAGTTAGCTTATTTGTTATCCGTGTTGGAAGGGGAGGCCCTTGAATCAGTTCAACATTTGGCCCCCTCGGATGAAAACTACCCTATTGCTAGGGATTTGATTGCCCGTCGGTACCAGAACGTACGACGTCTGGCGGACAACCATGTGGCCGCCATTTTGAATTTACCCCGCGTTGCCAGCGTGATGCACTTGAGAGTGGCTTTGTTGAATCCGCTGTTGGTTGCCTACAACGCATTAAAAAACTTAAAACTCCCAGTGGAGCAGTGGTCGTTTTTGTTACTGCACATTGTCCTGGGAAAGTTGCCGGACTCGGTTAAGGTCCGTTTTGAGCAGCAGTATGGTGGGGATAGTGCGACTTATCTGCCACCCTTCTCGGACCTCTTGACGTTCCTGGAAGGAGAAAGTAGACTGGCAGATAATTCCTCTCTGGCCGGTCCTATGGGACCCGAACGACCTGTGCCACAGAGTAGATCCCCCACCGGACCCCCCCGTAGGGGGCGTATGGCCCCTCGCGCGCCCGGCCGCTATGCCGCCGTCCAGGAGACCGCCCGCTGCTTGTACTGTCGGGAACCGGGTCACAGCACGACCCGTTGTGATAAGTTCCTCGACCAGCGCGTCCAAGGCCGTCGAGCGATCGCGCGACAACGGACATGGTGCTACTCGTGCTTGGGCCTGCACATGCAGCGCGAATGTAACCAAGCGCACCCATGCCGCTTTTGTAAGGGCAACCACCATCCCCTCCTCTGCATGAACAGCCCAGAGGGCGGCGGAGCGCCGCAGCGCGTCGCTGCAGGATCACCGCGTATGGGTGGGGGTCTCGGACCCCCCGCGGTGTTTGCATCCCGCAGCAGTTCTAGTGGCCACCAGAGTGGCCCCAGACGCTCTCCGCCACGTTTGGACCCTCAAACGGGCGGGGGTCCCAGGGACCCCCCCATGGGAAACCGATCCCCAAGGATGGGGATGAGTTATGCGGGCGTTGCCGGAGGTCGTAGAGGCCCCCCGCGACGTTTTGAGCCTCGCACGGGCGGGGGTCCCACGGACCCCCCCATGGGAAATCGGTCCCCAACTAGGGGGTTCGATTTTGCGAGCGATGCGGGAGGTCGTAGAAGCCCCCCGCAACGTGTTGAGCCTCGCACAGCCGGGGGTCCCCGGGACCCCCCTTCTGAAAATCGGTCACCGTGCCCCCGCGACTATGGGGCGACGTACACGGTGGATGCTAGGCACCGATTCTCGCCGCCGCTCGCCGAATACCCGCGTTTGGAGCGGCGCCCGCCCCGTCTTCAAGGGGCCGGGAGATATAACCCGCCTGATACCGGGCGAATTGGACGTAGGCAGTATGTGGGAGACTGGGACCCACTGGATCGCTATGAGCGACCCCCTTACCATGGGGGGACGTCTGGGGACCCCACATACTAGCAATCAACGTGTTTACGGTCGATTGTAGCCACCCCTCCAGAGACCGTTTTGTTGCCCACGGCCTCTGTACTTGTCAGGGGATTGAATGGCGACCTTGTGGATGTTCGCGCCTTGTTGGATTCCGGTGCTCAGGGGTGTGTTGTGTCATCTTGGTTAGTTAGGCGGTTGGGCCTCAAGGTGCACCCCCACACGGAAGGCGTGAGAGGTGTTGGCGATGTGAAAGTCCCCGGGTTGTTAGGGCATGTTGACTTCACATTTACATCCCGTAATAAGTCCACGCCAGGCATTAAGACCTCGGCGATTGTGTTGGACACAGTTGTTGGCCGTCAACCTTCAGTTGACTTGGGACCGAGTATGTTGTCTTTGGTGTCTGATTCCCCACTCGCCGATCCAAATTTCTTCCGCCCAGGCCCGATTGATGCTCTCCTTGGAGCCGATGTCCTGGGGCGAGTTTTGTTGACGGGGAAGCGAGTTTTGCAGCCAGTTGGCTTGGTAGCTCTGCAGACGACACTCGGTACAGTTGTGATGGGCCCTGCTCGCCGCGTTTTGGATTCCCTTGATGAGGATCGCGGTCTTGTTTTTAATGTGTCTCTCTCCGAAGTGGTGCAGAAGTTTTGGGAGGTTGAGGAACCTCCACCAGCCCCGCGGGTTGACCCAGTAGCGGATGAATGCGAGTTGTATTACCAGAATAACACTGGTCGCCTCCGCTCTGGTCGTTTGATCACCCGTCTCCCCTTTCGTGCCGGCCGACCTCCTCTGGGCGAATCCCGACCGCTAGCGGAACGTAGGCTAGTGGCGATGGAGCGTCGCATGAGCAAGGATCCGGTCTTCCGCCAGAAGTATGTTGAATTCATGCGGGAGTATGAGGAGTTAGGGC
The DNA here is from genome assembly GCA_949710035.1 of Crambus lathoniellus. Taxonomy (NCBI): domain Eukaryota; kingdom Metazoa; phylum Arthropoda; class Insecta; order Lepidoptera; family Crambidae; genus Crambus; species Crambus lathoniellus. Next base: position 5,111,220 of record OX453296.1, read on the forward strand.
ACATGTCCGTGAGCGATTTGGATTGGCGCTCCGTTGAGCACTTCTTTTTGCCGCACCACGCCGTTTTGAAATCCGGAAAGATTCGGGTGGTCTTTGACGGTTCGGCTCCCACCTCTACTGGAGCGTCCTTGAACCAGTGTCTGCATGTAGGTCCCAAGCTGCACACGGAGATCTCAGACATTTTGACCAACTTCCGGCGGCACCAAATTGTATTTATGACTGACATCCGGATGATGTTCAGACAAACGGTCATCCATCCAGAGGATAGGAGGTACCAATTGATTTTGTGGAGAGAGAGTCCTAGGGACCCCTTGTTGATTTATGAATTGAATACGAATACGTACGGTTTGGCTTCGAGCCCGTTTGTTGCGATTCGTTCTTTGTTGGAGTTGGCCGAGAAGGAGCGCTTGAGATACCCTCGCGCCTCCGCCATTTTGGCCAGTGACGTCTATGTGGATGACATTTGCACGGGCGCCTCATCTGTCTCAGAGGCGATTGTCCTGAGAGACGAACTCACCGCCCTTTTGAAGTCGGGAGGTTACGAGTTGAGGAAATGGATATCCAACTCGCCTGATGTACTGGTAGGTTTGCCCGAAGAGCACCAGCAGGACCCCCACCTATTCGAAAATGTTGATAATCCCCATGTGGTGACCGTCCTTGGCGTACAGTACAAACCGGTCTCTGACACTTTCACTTATTGTGTGGATTTACGACCACCGAAAGTCTGGACCAAGCGTTTAGTATTGTCTACTGTCGCACGTACCTTTGACCCCAATGGGTGGATTTGCCCCGTGCTGTTTATGGCCAAGTGTTTCTTGCAACGGTTATGGGCTTCGGGTGTGTCGTGGGATGAACCCCTCTCGGACGAGTTACTCCGAGATTGGTTGAGCTTCGTTTCATCCCTCCCCGAGATTAATGAAGTGCATTTGCCGAGGCTATTCCTCCCTTCTGAAAATTGTAAAGTTACTCTTCACGGCTTTTCCGATGCCTCCGAACGTGGATTTGCTGCGGCCGTGTACCTCCGCACCGTTACTGTTGACGGAGTTGTTGCTGTGCATCTGGTGATAGCGAAAAGCAAAGTCGCTCCCCTTCGAACTCGTCATACGATCCCGAGGTTGGAATTGTGTGGAGCTGCCCTCCTAATGCGTTTGTTGAACCACGTATGGCTCACATTAGGTCGATCTATTAAGATACAAGAGGTTTATGCTTGGACGGACAGTCAGGTCGTCCTTTGTTGGTTGAAGGCTCCGGCGCACGCCTTGGACGTGTTTGTGGCCAATCGAGTGTCGCAGATTTGTAATTCCGACATCGAGTTGATTTGGAGACACGTGCCGGGAACCATGAATCCCGCGGATTGTGCGTCTCGGGGTTGTGTAGCCCCAACCCTAATTAACCACCCCCTCTGGTGGGGCCCACAGTGGTTGATGCGGCCTGAGTCGGAGTGGCCGCCCTCTCCAGCGTTGTCGAACGTAGCCGTTCCTGATATGCGGGCATGCGTCCTGGAGACTAACCCCGCCGGGGAAAAGGATTTGTTGTTGGATCGGTACAGCTCCTTACAGAAGCTGCTTGGTGTTACCGCTTGGATCAGACGTTTTGTGTACAATTGCAGAAACCCACGCGCGAGGCGTGATTCGTCGGTTCTCACTCCGGACGAGCGTAGGGACGCGCTCTTGTTTTGGGTCCGGAGAGTACAAGCTGATAGTTTTGAGTCCGAGATTGAAATTTTGCGTTTAGGCCGTCGCAAGTTGAAGGGCGCGGTATCGCGATTAAATCCCTTCCTGGACGAGAGTGGGCTTTTGCGAGTCGGCGGAAGACTTCGAAATGCGAACCTGCCGTATGGAGCTCGTCACCCCCTTTTGTTACCTAAAGCCGGACATTTGACTCAACTGATAATAACAGATCGCCATGTGAATGCACAACATGCTGGCTGTAATGCTTTGTTGGCCATTTTGCAGCGTGAATTTTGGATTTTGTCTGCTCGTCGAGCCATTCGCACTGTGGTTTTCCGTTGCCTGCCTTGTTATCGATTGAAGGCCGCGACCATGCAGCCCCAGATGGGTGATTTGCCTGCTGATCGCGTCACGGAATGTAGAGCTTTTGCCGGAGTCGCCACCGACTTCGCCGGTCCCTTTACTGTAAAGGCTTCGAGACTGCGTAATGCTAAAACCTATAAGGCGTACTTGTGCGTGTTTGTGTGTTTGTCCACCAAGGCTGTCCATTTGGAAATTGTCTCGGAATTGTCTACCGAAGCCTTTGTCGCCGCCTTGAGCAGATTTGTTTCCCGTAGAGGACTGCCGACATTGATACGTTCCGATTGTGGTACTAATTATAAGGGAACGTGTAATTATCTTAAGGAAGTAGTTAAGTTTTTTGTTGATAATAAAATAGACATTGGAACCACCCTCTCCCGGCGTGGGATAATCTGGAAGTTTAGCCCTCCAGCTTGTCCGACCTGGGGAGGAATTTTTGAAGCTTGTGTAAAGGCTGCCAAGACACACTTGCGTCGCGTGATTGGAGAAACTATTCTCACGTTTGAGGAACTTGATACGGTATTTTGTAAAATTGAGGCCGTCCTCAACTCGCGACCCTTGTGCCCGTTGTCTTCGGACCCGAATGACCTGGAAGCGTTGACCCCAGGTCATTTCTTGATCGGACAGCCCCTTTTGGCGTTGCCTGAATATCCGATTCAGGATGTAGGATCCCATCGTTTGTCGCGATACCAACTTTTGAAACAGATGTCCCAAAACTTCTGGGCACGTTGGTCGATGGAGTATTTGCATATCCTGCAACAGCGCGTGAAGTGGACAGATAAAACCACCCCACCCCAGACTGGCGACCTCGTGTTGATTAAGGATGCTAACCTGCCGCCCCTATGTTGGCGAAGGGGGCGCATTGTTAAACTCTACCCCGGAACTGACGGAGTTCCTCGTTTTGCTGAGGTTTTGGTTCGAGATTCGGTTTTGAAGAGAGCAGTTAGTGGGCTCTCCCGATTACCCGTAGATTGACGTACCGTTCTTAACGGTCCGGGGCGGGGGGATGTTCGGAAAAGATCGACGTTTCTGAACGCACCTCTAATGTCACGTCAAATTGACATTTGGCTGTCACTTGAAGTTGACAGCGACACTTGATTGGAATTCTTGTTAGAAAAATGTCGGATTAATTTTTGCTGAATTGGTTAAAAATCGCTCGCGTTGAATGTGCCTGGCATATCGAGTTTGAATAAAATCTTAAATTATCTATGTGATCCCGTTTTGTACGACCAAGGTTTTGACGCCATCCATCGGGCTGGTCGCGGAGTTTTGAAAGAAAGATAATTGTCCACCACGCGTTGTTGCAGGGGCAATATATATCTTGACAAAAAGCTCCTCCGTGTGTTATTGTGTATCTTGTTGAAGCGCCCAGTGTCTTGGGAACGCTGTGTTGTATGTGTTGTGAGTGAGGTGACGAGTTGGTAAGGTCTGCAGAAGACGAAGAAAGGACCCCAGGGGCGCGCGCGCTCCCTTACACCACTTCTGCCTTGGAGACGTTCGACACACGGACCCGTATGTAGCCTCACCTTACTTAACATTCTCTCCGCTGTGTATCGCAGTCCAATTGTTCAGTTTACATCCCGGCTGAAACCTAGTTTTTGTCCGGAGTCTATATTAGTAATACCAGCTTCCACTGCGCTAAGCCGATTCCGCGGATTTAGCAGGGGTGTACTGAACACTTATACATAATAAATGTACTTATGAATCGTCAACATTTTCCATTCAAGACTTTTTGAGACTTAAAGAAAAAAGTCATATATAAAATATTGTTTTGACAGAGTCTAGCTGTGGCCGTCCTCAGGGTAGGATCGCTAGTTTGATTACTATAAGTAATGTAATATAAAGTATATCCAATTTTCTGGGAATAAATACAGTGAAAGTCTACCTACGTTATTATTTCATACCTCAAGAGTTACTTGTGGAGTGTTAGCACTCCACAGTACCTACTTCATGACAAATTAAGTGTGCGAAATAAGAAAATACCTCAAATGACTCGAAAAACGTAGAAATGTAGAGATGATTTCGCCGAACAAATCAAGCGTTTACCTGTAACAAATATAATACAGTTATTAGCATTCAATGACATTATTTTTATTTACGTACTAAAATAAAATAAAATTATTAGCTACTTATGAATCGTCCAACATTTTTACCTACCATTGTCATAGAAAATGGAGTTTCCCAAATGTCCCTACGTCAGAGTTCAAATTCTACATTGTCCATATTCATACCTATATTAGCGACAGTACGTCTGGTGACTTATATACTTCGGAAAAGACTCGAAAAGCAATAAGTTAAAACGGGAAAGATTAGCCTAATGGAGTGAGACACTCTCTCATCTATCGGAAAGAGACAGACGATGGAGACATGTAAAACGTTACGAAGGGTAGAAGGTTTCGAGAACAAATTACCTTATTAAGTCCAGATAGAAGTTCTATAGTGATAAACCTATTTAGGTAGTTAGTGTGTAACGAAAAATGCCTAACCTATATTTTATGTAAGCTAAGGACTAGGCATAAATCATTACATTACATCAGGTTCAAAATCGAGGTGTTCTAAGTTGCAGTTATGTATACGCTTTTTATCATGAAAATCAAAACCAAGACTATCGCAGCGGTGCTCATACGTACTTTACTGAGCACTAATACTTTCTTAATTATTTTCTAGCACACACCAAACTTCTTTTTTTTTTAATACACAAAGTCATAAAGTCAAAAGTTTTAAATTTTTATTCATATACTTAGATTTAATAAAATTAATGCTTATGAATCGAAAAAGGGGTAGCACCAGATGTTAAGTGGTACAAGGCTGAAGGTGGAAGCGCACTACTCCCGGAATCCTCAATCACTGAGGAACTGGCTTTCTTATCTATAACTGCCGGAACACAATAATGCTGAAAACATCATTGTTACCTATGGCGTCAAACTTAGATAAGATGGTGGTAGCTAGCCAGGCGGACTAAGAACAAGTCCTACCACCAACCAAACCGAACACTAATAATGTACCCCCACTGGGAATCAAACCCGGGACTTCTGGGTCTGTAACCGGTGGTGTGAACCACTAGACCACAGAGGTGGAGGCAGAGAGCTTCTCTCTCTGTAGTTTGTCTCGTATCTACATAGTAGTAGTTTAAGGCGCTACTCGGAAAAAGTATGGACTCTTTGATATAAAACTAAAGGACGGTTAGAGTTGTTATAAATCTGGTAATAAGATATATATTTCTTCATACCTTTATCTAGAATCGTATAGTTTCAGAAACACGATTTTATGATTTTGGCTCGACACTTTTTATTTTCGAAAATACCTCTAATAAATAAGAAATATCAAGATTATTCTTAAATAGGGATACATATACTATTGAAAATTGGTTTAATTAGTGGACATCAATAATATTTAGGATCGTATAGAAGCATTTTTTAAAAATCGCTATATAGTTTTTGAATACGAAGTGATTTTGTGTTTTTTTTGCGTAATCGGCAAAATCGGTCTCGCTCCCGCGCGCGTCGTTTTCTCATTGCTATCTCGCTTTAGCATAATTTTTCCGAGTATCGCCTTAAAAAATCTCAAAAAAGCTATCACATTCACATTTATTACTTCAACCTAATCTTAATATCCTGATTCAGTTTATAAAACTGCATACGAGACTCTTTCTTTTATATAAGTAGAAAGGTTCTTGATTTAAGAATAAAAGAATAAGTTTTTAGTAAAAATTTCATTTTCATGACTAGCTTTTTTACTGTCTGTACATAAATATTGTATTGACATCTAAACCAAACCTGTATACAAAATTTCAGCTCCATCGGACATTGAGAAGTGGGTCTAATTAAGCTTGCAAGATTGGTCCCCCACTAACTAACTAAACTAACTAACTAGGCAAGTTAATAAAAAGCTAGTAAAAATCTGCTCATTTTTCCTTTAACACCCAGAATGTTCCAAAGGCCATAATTTTTCTGCATCTACTATTGCAGTTTTGAGAGAAAAATTATGACCCACCTTAGACCTCCAGCACCACTTTTTTCCCCCAATTTGAAAACCACAGTTTCATCGAATGGAATAGATTGTCACAATCAAAACAATCAAAGTCACAATCATCGTCTTTCTTACTGTAACTTGATAATCTCAAGAATACAACATGCACCTGTTTCGACCGCAGAAACCACAAGTATCTGATACACATATCCATCGTATACGGTTTCTACACATTTTGATTTCTACGTAACCGATATTGCTTCTACCATTCTTGTACTCGAATGGACAGAAAGCAGTTTGGCTTTTGTTTTCTTTTCTGAAATAGAACCTTTACCATTTGTTTTAAGTATCTCAATTTTTAAGTATTCTTCTTTGTTATTGTTGATCGAAGGTATTCTTACTTAAAAACAATGAATAGATATTGTTATTGGGTGTATTTAAAGCCTGACAACAACTAGAATTGTAAGGATATGTAGGTAATAAAATAATTATGAGAATTTAGCAGCATCTCAAGATCATGGGATTCGGAATCAAATACTGAATATAGGTATATGTACTTACTTAAATAGTTTTTCAAGATGTTTTTGACCTATCAAGTCTATTGAAGTAGAGTATATTACTGTTTTTTATTTAGTTGAAATGTTTTCTAAATTAGCTACTTACATAAAACAAGTTTTTATAATGAATTATCTTGAATATTTTCTAAGTTTTCACTGTGTCCTATAGGACATTAAACTTTCTAATTAGACGAGTAGAGAACGACTAAGTACCTATACCTATATCTTTGTAACGTCACCATTCAGTAGCGTCATAGTTTCGCCAAAGATTTCGTTTTAGAAAGAGAGCTACAGACAAAATTAAAGGTCTAAAAATTCGCTAGTCCTAAAAATGTCAATAAATAATTTGAATCTGTTTTATAATTCAATATATTATTAAACAATTTCTTTTCTATTCTATTTTTTAACTTCATCATTAAATTCATCATCTACATTTCAACCACAGTCACATACCTTATTCCTGTCCTGACCCTTGTCTCAAGCCGTTACGCAGACTGCCTGTTCTGCTAGTATCTAAAAAAACCTCTCTATCAGTCCTCCCATAAAGTATCTCACAAATGGGCCAGTTATAACGCAGTCCGGTAAAAAGAGCTCGTAAATTACAACGAATCGCAAATTAAGCCCCGATGCAAATCGAGTTAGGCCTTTTTCGGCACAGCCATCTGTTACGGCGTAATCAGTTGACTTAGGAAGCGCGGCTCGTCACTGATATACAGGACACGGATACAACTGGTTACACTCTCAAACGTAACTCACATCCATACTAACGTTATAAACTAGCGGCCGCGTGCTAGTTGGACTCGCCAATGAAGGGTTCCGTACCCACTTAACGTACCGATTGCCTACACCTAGCCAAAATTCCACTATCATTTTTCGTGAGCAAAATATAACTTTGATTTTCATAGTGTTTGTATGAATGACAAATTTACATTTGCGGTTTTTGAAAATGTGTTATTATATCTCAATACAAGAAGTGCTTACTATATCTCGTTCAAACCAATTTTCGTTAAAAGTTTTTATTAAAATCTACAGCTTATGTTTGTTCTAGATTTTTCACTATTTTATTTCAAAAGTTATAGGGGCGGGGGGACACATTTTACATTGGAAGGCTCTATCTTTCCAAATATTGACTTTGATAAAAAGTGGTTTGAGAAACCTTTATGTTGAAAAATGGAAAATGAAGATTTAGAAAAAATCGACCCGTCTCACAACCAGCTCCGATGGGACTCGAACCCACGACCTTTCGCTTTCCGGGCGACTGCTCTAACCACTGAGCTACGGAGTCGTTTAGAGCATTCGCCCGGAAAGCGAAAGGTTTCAGTAATTTTTCATTTTTCAGTAATAAAAATTGCATTGTGAATAACTAAAAATTAAAATAACAACCTTTATGTTATTTTTAGATACCTACCTATCTATAGACACTCTACAAGAATATGTTTGATTAAAAAAATATTATTTAGTTTCAGTTTCATGTATTTTTGTATTAAAATCTTAAAACGGTTTACAATTACTTACAAATATTCGACTCTCAAATCTTAATAGTTTTGGAATAAAGTGGCTGTGACATACGGACGGACGGACAGACATGACGATGACGAATCTACAAGAGTACCGTTTTTTTTCCATTCGGCTACGGAACCCTAAAAATGAGCCATATGCGTACAAGCTAAATACCGCAGGGAGTCCCAGATGTCACAAACGGGTATCGTACGTGATTCAGGATATTAATAACATAATATCTGCCGGTATTGGTATCCGTTTGCTTATGAAAAAAAAAATCTAGCGGCCTAATGTGAAAACAAGATCTTAATTAAATCATTCTATTAATGTTTAATCGAACAACTCACTAGAAAGCTAATAAATACCTATTTTTAACAAATTATAATTTTGAAATCACATAAACCGAATTTTGTATAAGTAAGTAATTTGCTTCTATTTATTTGTCATTAGACATAGTCAAACGAGTACTTTTAAATAAAAACGTATCTTAGTGGGTAACTAATTAATTACTGCTACGACTACATAATATAAAAGTTATAATTAGGTAAATACCTACTTAAATTCGTAATAGGTCCAATTATTTTTGGGCCATTATCGAATACTTCGATTATATTATCTACTTATATCGATTTCCGGAAAAGTAAACACATAACATTATTTAAAATTCCAAAAGCGGGGCAGAATAATGAAACTGTAATTTCCTGGAAAAGTTTCATGCACTTTGCGAGATGTCGAGTGTTCCAGTTCTGACTGACGTTCGACGTTCATTTTCACATTAAGGCGCCTCACAAGCGTGGACACTTTTTGTTGCTGTCACGGAAGTGACGGCAACTTTCATACAATCAATACCTACCCGCAGAAAGTTAGCTGTCGGGGACAGCTCGTTACTTGATTTCCGTCAGAATCACGATTGTATGTCGCTAACAAACATTTCTACACCAAATTAGTTAATGTGCTTTTCTAATTGCTTTAAACGTATATAATTACTAGTGATACTCCCTCCCGTGGAATTGGGATAGATATAATAGTCTACGACATATTCTCAGACCTACCAAATATGTATAGGTACTTACAAAAAAGAAACATAAAAATCGGCTAAGCTGTTTCGGAGAAGTTCGATAAGAAACACTGTGTGTGAACCATTACAGACTCTTAGGATTGGAGTCTAGACGATACTTGTTGATGGGCTTGATGGTACATGGTATATGTAATGGTAAATTTGATTGTAACAGCCTTACAAATAAATTGTGCTACGTAGTACCTAGAACGGCATTGTACAGACAGGTCCGCGCAGTCCGGCTGTTCTATACTGCTAAGTGTAGAACTAATGCCGGATTGCGAGCACCTGTCCGCCACCTACTAGATATATACAACTCACACTTCATAGATATTGACATATTTACTTTGTCCGCATTTAAGTTTAAAAAAAATATTATTATTAATAAGGCAATTGCAATGTTGTATGAAAAGTCGAAATAAAAAATAAATAAATATAAGTCATATAAGTATACAAAATTCTAGCTTAATAGTATGGTTTTTGAGTGTTACTGTTTCGTTTAGACGCGCGTTTTTTATAATGTTTCTTTATGCTACTTTATTCGTGGACATTGGTGTAGGTTGTACATTTACTTACTTATATATACATATATTGTGATATTCCTCTTGTTAGTAATATTTAATGTACAACTGTTTGATGTCCCAAATTACAAAAATAATAAAAAAAATATATTTTAAGATGGAGATCCGAGAAAATAACTTGGGTTCTGGAGGTCCTGAAACAGAGTTTGAAATGCTTTAGGTGGGTGAGATTTATAATTTTTATTTATTAGGTTCCGGCTTCATTTTCAGTCATTAAATCCGTATCCACATTAGGCCCGCTTCTCTTCGCTACAATCTACAACATCTTTTTTTAACTTTCGGAGGGATTTAGACAGCATAACGTAGAGACGTAACGTAACGTAACGTAGAGACCGGGAATCGAACCCGGGACCTTTAGAGATAGAGGCACCTTGAAAACCGGTGCGTACACCACTCGTCTACTCATTGATGGAGGTCGTAAAATTGCTCCTTATCATCTATCAATAGGGTATTTTACTGTTGTTGAAATGTAGATATTTAATGATGACGTTAATAGTACATTACAGCCGAGGACAGGTAAGTAAGAAATTACATTGTCGAGGATGGTTTGAAGCACGAGCCGCAGGCGAGGGCTTTAATCATTCGAGGCAAGGTAATTTGCTTACCGTACAAGGTTTGTATAGTGCTTTTCTCAAGAAATGCGAGGAAATAAAAAAAACTGTTTAACTAAATAATATTTATTAAAATTCATATCACACATGTTCGGGCAATTATTAAATGTAAATGTTATTGTTTTCCCGGGCACACATGTATAAATCGCCCATAATAATATTATTTTAATGATGTATCATTAAAATACGCCAACAACACAGATTCCGAAAACGTATGCGCCTTTTTTCACTTTTCCAAATCAGATCGTAGGTTTTCATATAATTATCTTTCTTTTGATATTGCTGGCAGTAAGTTTTCTGTTATTAATTTTGCTTCTGCTCTCAAATTTGGTGGAGTAGGTACATACAATGTCTGTATATGTTTCATTGGCAGAACTCATTTTGATAATTTATTACACAATATAAACTGTATTGATATCTAATCAACCGCTGAAAATCATTCCCGCCGCTTTTTTAATATTGGTTTGTGAGGCCATGTCGAACGGTCATACAGCCTAGTGATACTTACTACTTGCTACTAAAATGCGCAACTTCAATACCCGCTTCTGGGCGGTAGATGGCGCTGTATATATTTCCCATACAAAATTACTCGTAAAGGATATTTTGTCTATGATAAATCTCATTTTGTTTTTTCGATTGATGTTCGTGCTAAGCATGAAGCTCGACTTAATACTGAGGTAACTGGAGTTCTCACCCTGAATAAAAAAGTGAACACCAACAAATTTGACATTAAGTATGTAGTGACTGTCAGTTGTCTCATAATTATGACCATACGTATTTTTTTAAAGTGTGGGTGAGACGGAAGACAGCCACTGTGTAATTTGTGGTCACAAAAAATTGATCGTACTGCACTCTCCAGTTACCTCAGTATTAAGTAGAGCTTGGTGCTAAGGGTACATCATAGCGCTTGTGGTACAATACGAAGTAATAACTCTGTGCGCACCGTATTTAAAAAAAAGTTAACCTAATTATGATATAATAATAATGTGGCTGTATGTTGCAAATGTCCCTTTGCTTTTTCTGTTTTTATACACAGGAATAACTAAAGAAAAAATAAAGAAAAAAAGTTAGTAGTACTATAGAAAATCACTGCAGTAATGAATTTCAGTACTTACTTACTGCACTAAAATCAGTGCAGTAAGTAAGTACTGAAATTCATTACTGCAGTGATTTTCAAATTTAGAATGTTTACCTCGGAAAAGTGCCACGTACTGCATTCTTTTCTCAAATATAATATTAACATTTCAGAGCATAAGTGTGAAAAAAATATTGCAATTAAGTATACCAAATGTGAAAAAATAATTTGAATCTGTTTTATAATAAAAGAATTATAGTCTGTTTGATTTTGACTATAGTCTCTACTATACTGTCTCTTTCTAAAACGAAATCTTCTATGGCGTGACTATGACGCTACTAACCCACTGACGTCACTAAGATAGCGTCCTGTCCTTGTCTAATTATAAAGTTTGAAGTCCTATATCTTTGAAAATATTCTAGATAATTCAAAATGAAAACCTGTTTTGTGTAGCTAATATTTCGAAAAACATTTTAAAGAAATAAAAAAAATCAGTAAAATACCGTATTAGTAAGACCGTTGCCTCTGCACTAGTGTTAAAATGGGACGACATGACAATGATGTAAGCAAATCAAAATATTGTCAACAAAGAGAATATACATTTAGGTAGCTTAAATTGCTGATATTGCTTATCTTCAAAATATTGCAAGTAGTTCTGTCGACTGCCCTGAGGTATTGAGCGTATTGGTCTTCGGGTTCCGAGCGCTGAAGCCAGATCTTGTTCGCTATACATTCCCGCGGCGAAGACTAATTACAGGCAAAATTCATACATTGCGAGGGCGAGTAAGTAGGTGCTTCAATGAAATAACGAAAAATAACGACGTCGACTTATTCGAAACGACAGTTACTCATTTAAAACGTTTACTAGCAAACAAATTTTTCAATAATTAATCTTTATTTTTCAAAACTATTAGTTTTTAGTTACCGTTCTTGTACAATTAATGTCCGTCCTTAAATAAATTAATTACTTGCTGTGGAAACTTTAAATTGCCCTCAGTAATATAGTTACAGTTATTAAACTGTAAGTTTTCCTTATTATAAATAAAATAAAATGAAATACTTAAGTATCTGATTTTGCCCACCGAACCTTAGAGCTTTCATCAAATGACACACAAAAGTATCCGATACTCAACAAAGTCACAGTGATTTACTCAATGAAAACGACCGGCCCAGCTCCCAAACTACATCGGAAGAGCGCTCCAGGCATAGGTCATTTCCCGGTGAGACTCCGTTTCGAATACAAATGAAACTATTATGTCTTCGCCCTAAGGATCTTCGGATTTATCGTAACGGAACGTACTTAGTTAGTTCTTTTTGCGAGTTGGCAGAATGTGCCGTTTTGATTTGCCATTTTGTCGGACGCTCGTCTTTTCTTTATGGTCGTTTGAAGTTACTGGAAGTATCTCCTATAAAATTTTTACTTAAAGTCAACTTACTTAATTTTGGCTGTGTGTAAAGGTAAAGATAACAATGATGGGTAGTCTACTATACATATTCAAGACAAATGGGTACCTACCGGTGTCATTAACTAATTGCGTCTACAGAAGATATAGAAAGGTTCAGACAAGCAGGGGAATGATAAATAACGTGACTTTAGCAGTAGGAAGATGTATTTTTTTAAATTAATCTTACTTATTGACGTGGATATAAAGATACTCGTAATTTTTTATCTTTAAGAGTAATATTGTCAAAGTAACGAAGTGAAAGTAAGAAACGTAGGTAAGACATATCTAAGGCAACAAAGAAATTTGTATGTTGTACGGCAACATATTTTTAGGGAGAATACTTTTTCATTCCTTGGATAATAATGTCATTTATTAAACGGATCAAGTCACACAAGTCATCAATTTAAGGAAACCTTTTTTTCTTAACCGCCTTTGAAAACGAAACGAAGAGGCATAAAGAAAATACAGCATCCTGTATTTACCTGGAACAAAGAGGGAATAAAAGGATTGTAGGTTACGTCAAGTGAAATTTATCGTTTTATCTATTTACTAGTGACTTCCTGCGGTTTCACCCGCGTAATACCCGTTCCCGTTTGAATATCGGGATAAAATAAAGTCTATTGTCACTCGGGAATAATGTAACTTTCTACTGGTGAAATAATTATCAAAATCGGTTCAGTAGTTTTGGAGTTTATTTATTACAAACAGATCAAAAATCAAATTACTTTTGGTTTAGATGACAATACAATATTTAAGTACAGTCAGCAAAAAAGCTTGTCTTGAAAATGAAAATTTAACAAAAAACTTATAACTATTTGGTCCGCCGCCCCGGTGAGAGTCTATTCACGATGAACTAGTGATTACATGCTCTTTGATGAACTGTAAAACTCTATTAACCCGAAAACAACCAAGAACTGTCAAATCGGCTGTCACAAAAACAGTGGTATCAATTTAAAGTTCTCCACCTCTAAAAAACACCCATATAAGTGTTTTTAAGTAGGAACCTATAATATTTCGTTCTTATTTTGTGCTGACGAGGCAAAGTTCACGATTGGCTTCTTGGATAAGCTGCCAGCTATCGAGAACAGTCTCTAGGTCAAGAACTATTGGGGTAGCAAGATATTATCTCTAAATAAAAGTGTTGAAATAGTTCGAAATGAAAGTAGGTTGAACGAAAAAAATATTTACATAATAAACTTCTACGCAAGCGGACTTTTTATTTAAGTACTTACTACTTTTTTTACATTTTAAGAAATTCACTGACATTGCCGTACCTATGTCAAATCAAATCAAATATTTATTTATTCACATGGACATAATAAGCATGTACTTATGAATCGTCAATATTTTCCTACCACCCATTCAAGACTTTTTTAACTGACAAGAAGAACGTGCGCAATAAACTTGCCAGCGTTTCTCAGGTAACGACATTTACAAAAAAAACATATCGTTGCTTATTACAATAATTGCTTATAGCATAAAGCACATATTATTCAATATTATTAAATAACATTTAAGAGGCAAACTGTCGTTTTGTTTAATTTTGTTGACTTTTTACAATTATTGACATGCTTTTATTATTTGTTGTCGTTTATTTGTTAGACATCTATAAAATTACGTTCAATTTTTAGGGTTCTGTAGCCAAATGGCAAAAAACGGAACCCTTATAGTTTCGTCATGTCTGTCTGTCTGTCTGTCTGTCTGTCTGTCTGTCCGTCCGTCCGTCCGTATGTCACAGCCACTTTATTCCAAAACTATTAAGACTACACACTTGAAACTTGGTAGTTAGATATATTCTCTGAACCGCTTCAGGATTTGTATACAAAAATAAAAGAAATAAAAAAATAAGGGGGGCTTTCCATACATGGAACTGAAACTGAAAAAAAATATTTTCATAAAACATATTCGTGTGGGGTGTCTTTAGATAGGTATTTAAAAATGATATTAAGGTTTCTTTTATATTTTTTTAGAAAAGTCAATATTTTGAACGATATGCACTTCCAAAGTGGTAAAATGTGTGTCCCCCCCCCCTCTTACTTTTAAAATAAGAAAGTGAAAAATCTAGAAAAATTATATGCGGTAGATCCTAATAAAAACTTTCAACCAATTTTCGGTTTGAACGAGTTATAAAAAGTAGTTTTTGTGATATAACACATTTTCAAAAACCGCAAATGTAAGTTTGTCGTTGATACAAACACTATGAAAAACAAATTTATTTTTGCTGACGAAAAATGGTAGTGGTATTTTGGCTAGGTATAGGCAATCGGTACGTTAAGTATGTACGGAACCCTTCATGGGCGAGTTCAACTCGCACTTAACCGACTTTTATGTATTTTTTTTTAAATGGGACTCTTTGACGCCCATTGATGGCCTAACATATACAACGTATAGTGATACATTTTTATTTTTAATAGGACCTGCTCTAAGTTTTACCTATCTTTACAGATAAAAGATTTGTATTTGTATTTGCGGTAGTAAGCTTTCAACATAATGACTCGTGACAAAAGGCTTCTAATAGTTTCACTTAACTGTACGTATAGCAAAAACACAACATCCGCAACAAAACGAACGGAGACCTTAATAAATTCCTCGTAACCTTCATAAATTTATCTGCTACATCCATATCAGAAAAGTAGCGAAAGCTCAGAATAAACGTTACTCACTATTCCCACTGTATAATGTTGGGCTTAGGGGGGTTACACACGCGTAGGTTTGAGGCTCAAGTCTTAAGACTCGGTGAGACTTTTATCGGTGAGCTTCAACTTTCAAGATAAGAGGGGCTAGTTAAGTTAAGTATACAGCTGTTATTATGTTTGTCAAGCAATAGCAAGTAAATATAAATTAAAATGGTAGGAATACATCTTAGTATCTTACTTTTGTAGCGTTCGTTGTAACGAATTTGAAAAATGCGCTTACATTTCATTGACAGCATATATATTACATTTTGCAAACGATAAAATTTATGACATGCTTTCAAGTATGCAAAATTACAATTAAGTAAGGAATGTTTTACTAAAAACATACTTACCAAAAGATGTGTATATTTTTTCGACTTATATCCCCACAGAAATACTAAAAGAGTAAGTACAAATAGATTTTGTTGTAATTTAAAATAGAAACTTTTGTACGAGCTGTAAACCTCTTTGGAGGTTATTAGACCCTAAAGAGTATCATCATCATCTACATCATGATTTGTAAAAAAAACATAAAAACAAACCATTGACAGCTGTCATATAATTCGCAAGTATCAGAAATGCGTTAGTTTAAAATTATAAATAAATATGTAGTTTAAAAAACTAAAAAACACACTTTTATAGGAACATACTAAAAAGTACAAAATAACCGTCTAATCAGTAACGGAAATTAAGAAGCGTGGTGCGCATTGTCAATATTAAGTACTTACTTGAATGCATGCTTTGCAAAGGGCGCACCACGCTTTTTAATTTCAGTTACTGATTAGACGGTTATTTTGTACTTTTTAGTATGTTCCTATAAAAGTGTGTTTTTTAGTTTTTTAAACTACATATTTATTTTTTACTTTTTAGTTTAATAAATGGAAAGCTATGGATGGATGGTAATCGATTTCTCAGTCCATTCATGTGTCTGCCCACCCCGTAAACATTATAAGTCAAAGGCGTGTTTGTATGTATTTAGTTTTACAAATTCGAGTAGAGTCTATTAGTTACTAGATGCGCGAACCGAACCCTTACTTGCTCCCTGCTCCATCATCAGACCCTCGCCACCAAGTGTAGCAAATAGGTCTCATCAAAACGAAACAAATGAGCCCAAACTCGAGGGGTTTCCTAGTGGTCATTAAGGAGTGCCACTGACTTTCTCCCTGCTCCATCATCAGGCCCTCACCACCAAGTGTAGCAAATAGGTCTCATCAGAACGAAACAAATGAGCCCAAACTCGAGGTGTTTACTAGTGGTCATTAAAGAGTGCCACTGACTTCCTCCCTGCTCCATCATCAGACCCTTACCACCAAGTGTAGCAAATAGGTCTCATCAGAACGAAACAAATGAGCCCAAACTCGAGGTGTTTACTAGTGGTCATTAAAGAGTGCCACTGACTTCCTCCCTGCTCCATCATCAGACCCTTACCACCAAGTGTAGCAAATAGGTCGCATCAGAACGAAACAAATGAGCCCAAACTTGAGGGGTTTCCTAGTTGTCATTAAGGAGTGCCACTGATTTCTACCTGCTCCATCATCGGGCCCTCACCACCAAGTGTAGCAAATAGGTCTCATCAGAACAAAATAAATGAGCCTAAACTCGAGGGGTTTCCTAGCAGCCA
This sequence comes from Crambus lathoniellus, assembly GCA_949710035.1. Lineage (NCBI taxonomy): Eukaryota > Metazoa > Arthropoda > Insecta > Lepidoptera > Crambidae > Crambus > Crambus lathoniellus. Next base: position 5,128,341 of record OX453296.1, read on the forward strand.
TTGAAGAGTTCTATTGCCCACCTCTTGACTTCATCATCAGATCAGCTCGATAGTAGCAAATTAATGTGTTGTCATCGGATTCATATAGACTTGCAAAGTTTCAAATCAATACGACAATTAGAAGTAGGTTAAAATTGAATTCCTAGATTTTCTTACATTGTGACTAAGTTACAAGTGAAGCTAATAAAAGTGTGGTAAAATAGTAGTTTGTTACACAAGGAACGTAAGAGAGCTATTACAGAACAAGATCCAATTTGGCGCCCGTGCGAGCGCAGCTCGCAAAGGGCGCTAAAGGATCGAGTGCACCCGAGATATTTAGACGCCCGAGCGAGCGAAACGAGCGAGGGCGAATATAGTTCAAGGGTGTAATAGCTACTTGCAACCGAGGTAAGCATTCTACTTTACATCATTCATGCGAGGTAAATAAAACATTTATATTGGTATGACAGAATTATTTTTTTATTACAGAGAAAATATTTATTTAAGTAAATTTATTTATTAAAATTAATAGTAACATTGCTACAATTATTAAAATGCAGTGATACTGGTTGGCCAGGCATGTGCACTGTTTGAAGTACGTTTTGAGACAGTGCCACACTATCATCGTGACGTGTAGCCTCGTGCAATTTAGAAGGACCTGGTTGCGGCTCTACATTCTTTATAGACTCGGTTATTTTGTTGCATATTTTTGTTTTATTCTGTATAGACTCTTCTATATAACCTTCCGCAACTGTGGTGGACTTCCAGCCGCCAAGTCTTTTGATAGTGGTAATATTGACACCGGCATCCGCCAAAATAGTCGCAGAAGTCCTTCGGAGACTGTGCCCGGTGTATAGCTCAGGATCTGGTAGGTTCAAGTAAGTCGCCACTTCTTTAGGGACTGATGTTAGTTTATTTTTGCCCATTGTTTGTCGAATACATTGACCATTTCGAAATCCTAAAAAAAAATCGTTTTTGGCATATCCTATGGGACGCTTTTCTAGATATTTTTTGACAATTTCGACGAAATCATTATCATTGACGACGAATGATCGATCCAATTTTGTCTTAGTGTTCTTAAGCCTTACTACGATCACATTATCGGCCATTGTGATATCTTCTGGTGTAAGACTTTTAAGTTCTTGGCTTCTGCATGCCCCACAGACTCCCATTATCAATGCAACCTGAAACAAAAAGAAAAAAAAATGTGAAAAATGTAATAAAAACGAAAATACAATAGAATTACCATTATTGAAAAGAAATACCACTTCATTTGAAATGGCTTGTACACTACATACCTTTGTTGCTAAAAACTTTTCATCAGGCGCGTTTTTGAGGAAGGTTTGTATCTCTTGTGCACTGAATACTTTTGATTTCTTGCTTTTATAACCAGCGGACTGTTTTTTGAGAAATGCAGTTAGTTTTGCGTACTTGTTTATTTTTACATCGTGTTTAGTGTTTAAAGTTGCTTTAAGCATAGAGTACAAACTCCACAATGATGATGGTTTGTAAGTTTTAGAGAGCTGACTGAAATACACAAGCAATACACTTTCTGACAAAGATTTTACTCCTTTTTCTGCACGCCATTTATTGAATTGTTCATAGGCTTTTAGGTATCGATCTCTGGATTTGTTCGGTAATAGATTTTGTACGACATCTTCGGCTTCAAGATGACAGAAATCAGGCGTGCCGACCAGTTCTTCATCGGATGAAGTACTTGACATCATGAAATAACACTTTTAACTAGCAAAAACTTGTAATTATGTGCTTAGTTTAATAGTCTTCGCAAGTGAACAAACATTTAGTTCAAATTAAATGCCGCCATTTTCATTGTTTTTTTCAGTAAAAACTTTTATATTCATTTTATGAAAACAAAATTGTGTGACCAAGGAGTTTTGCATAGCTTTTTCAAACTGAAATAAAATGCCACCATTTTTATTGTTTTTTTTCATTAAAAAGTTTCGTCATTTTATAAGAAAAGTGATTGGCTCACCAAGGAGTTTTACATAGCTTGAATGGTAAAGTTACTTTACAATTAAAGCATTCACCTGCTTGAATTGCAAAGTAATTTGAAAATGGAACGTTCTATCTAAACAATATACTGTGTTGCACATGTCAACTTACACAGCCTCTTACCATACTAGTAAATCCTAGTTACCGAGCAGTATGATGTAAAAGAAGTTTTCACATAAAAGTTGAGAAATTAACATTAAAGCAAGCAACAGATTTTTTCACAAACCTCTTTCGCTCGGGGTCCTGTAATACCTTACAATCTTAGACAAAGTTAATTTTTAAGAAACACAATCGACTGAAAGTCTTCGGCGGCCCTAACGCTACAATATCCCAAAGGAAGGATAATACTCCGGAAAACCGAGTTTATCTCTGTCCCTTAGAAAAACTTTTACAAAAGATCAATTATGTTGGCCATTTTTTGCCAAGTAGGTAAATCAATCAGGCAAAGTTATGATTGGTTAAATAAATAAACTTAAATTGGCAGGCACTTTGATAAATTGGCGTGGGCTTAATGGAAATGTTTGTGTTTTTTTTAGTTTGTAATAGGGAAGCTACCTGTACCCCGAGTGTAAGTTTTTATGTCAAGCAAACGCAAACTATTTCGAATGCGTATTAATGTCAATTTGTATGAAAACTATATAAGCGCGCTACTCGCCGCTAGAGGCGCTAATACAGTTTTCATACAAATTGACATAAATACGCATTCGAAATAGTTTGCGTTTTTTGACATAAAAACTTACACTACGGGCACTGTATTGTATACTTAGCTAGTTTATTTACTTTCCTTGATAGGTAAAATAGATGTTTGTTTTTTTTGACTCGCCTTGCGGCCCGTTGATTGTATGTTCGCCAGTTGGCAGTGTATTATTATTATTATTATTATTCATAGGGGGGACGCCAGCGAAGCCGGACGGGTGATCAGTCACCTAGGTCGGGACCATTTCACCCAGTTCCCCAAGTCCCCTAAAAACTGAAAAATCAGGGGGGGAGGCGGGTTATCATTTACCCCACCGGCGTCGGACCCTCGAACCTACCTGTGCGCTTACAGTACCTGTTGAGTTGACTTATCGTTAACTTCTTTAGATCCTCTTCCTTAAGCTTGTCCGTTCCAAAGAGCTCCCAGCGCAGTGATGCGTACATCGGGCACTCTGCCATGAAGTGGTAGCTTGTTTCTTCTCTTTCTTTGCATTGCGGACAGATCGGGTCCTCTGTCCGTTTAATCACTGATAGGTGTCTGTTTAGTGGGCAGTGCCCAGTAAGTACACCTACAATCGTTCTTATATTTCTCCTACTCTGTTTTAGAAGTTCTCTAGTTTTCTTCTTGTCAACCGATTTGATGAAAATCTTAGACTGTCTGCAGTCCTTTCTTCTCATCCATCTTTGGATGGTGTCTTTGATTGTTCTGATCCCGATAATGTTCTTAGTAATTCTATATGCGATTGGTAGTCTTGGTTCAGGGCCAATGAAGGATTCATCAGCTCCTCCCCTGGCTAATTCATCGGCTTCCTCATTGCCTACGTTACCTTCGTGTCCAGGTACCCAGGCAACTTCTACCTCAACCAAGTTGGCAAGTGCCTGAATGCTTTGTTGGCAGTGTAACTTGTTGCGCCTAATAGTAACGTTTCAATATCTTTTTCTTAGAATATTTTGTTTTTAATACTTTTTAGTATGTATGTCTTAATCATTGAATTTGATGTGCTGTTATGTTGTATAAATATTGTGACGAACAACAAATATCATAGATTCAGTAAACCTTAAGATAATATTACCCTAGTAGCCCGAGCAGAGTAGGAAAATTAGAGGAACTAAACCTATGTAGTTTTAATAGTTTTAGGATTGTGTAAGTATAGGTCTCCTGAGCAAAGTCTAATGTAATGAATGACCTACCCCTACACAATCCTAAAACTATTGAAACTACATAGGTAAGTTCCCTTAATTGCTTTTTTTTGGTTCAGTCTGTTCGGACTATAGCAAAACTACCTACTGAGTTTCAATTTTATTTTCACTGTCTAAAGTTGCGTAAAATTAATTAAGATTATCTGATCCAGTTTGCAATACGCCAAAAGTGTTCACAATAAATCTCATAGTCACGAATTCACGACCAAAGGACATTTTGTAAGTGATCTGGGGGCCAAGTCTGCTAACGTTAAGTCACAATCGTGTATCAATCGTGCTTCAATTGTAGTTCAGTTGTACCTAGTGCTTTTTACACAATATTTACAAGAAATATGTACTTTTTTTACAATACTATTGATGGTCACACCACCCAATACATTCACATCACATCATACCGTCCTAATTCTTGTAACTAGTGTTTAAAAAATCACTACCACTGAACTACAATAATTGAAACACGATTGAGATACGATTGTGACTTAACGTTAGCAGACTTGGCCCCTGCATGGGTGCGCAGGCGCGTTACGTGATTTGTAATGTTCGCAACAATGCCGTCTTTTCATCATTATCACCATCAACCATTTAATAACGCCTCTGCTGGGTCACAGACCTTCCTTACCTATAGGTATCTATACAAATAAATAAAATTGGAGTGTCTGTTTGTAATATTAAAATAACCGCTTTTTACTACATGCATATGATTATATACGGCACATATAGGTACCAAAATAACATTTTTTACAATTTTTGTCTGTCTGTTTGTTTGTTTGTTTGTTCCGGCTAATCTCTGAAACGGCTGGACCGATTTTGACGGGACTTTCACTAGCATGTAGCTGATGTACAAAGGAGTAACTTAAGAAACTTAGTATCCCGATATTCCCACGGGAACGGGAACCATGCGGGTGAAACCGTGGGCAGCCGCTAGTCTACATCTATATCTATAATAATATTATAAAAAGGAAAGATTTGATTTTTTGTTTGCATCGAATAGGCTCCGAAACTACAGGCCCGATTTAGAAAATCTACATTCTTCCCAAGTGACATAGGCTGGGCTACCACGCGGGTGAAATCGCGAGGATCCGCTAGTACCTAAATCACTACATAGTATAAAACAAAGTCGCTTTCTCTTTCCCTATGTCCCTTTGTATGCTTAAATCTTTGAAACTACGCAACGGATTTTGATGCAATTTTTTTTAATAGATAGAGTGATTCAAGAGGAAGGTTTATATGTACTTTTTATCCCGATATTACCACGGGAACGGGAACCACGCGGGTGAAACCGCGGGCGGCCGCTAGTAAAATAATAAATAAATATTGGACACCATCACATACCACATTTTTCCAATACCAAAGTATAGTAGCATAACTATATAATCTACTAGCGGCCGCCCGCGGTTTCACCCGCGTGGTTCCCGTTCCCGTGGGAATATCGGGATAAAAAGTACATATAAACCTTCCTCTTGAATCACTCTATCTATTAAAAAAAAACGCATCAAAATCCGTTGCGTAGTTTCAAGGATTTAAGCATACAAAGGGACATAGGGACAGAGAAAGCTACTTTGTTTTATACTATGTAGTGATAGTGATATAATATAATCTCACAATCACGAATAAAATTCATGACCAAAGGACATTTTGTAAATAGTTAATCTGCACGGGTGCGCGGGCGCATTGCGTAATGTTCGCAACAATGCCGCAACCGCACTTTCACCCAATTAATGGGGTCAACGACCTCGTATTACGATCATGCGATCATTCATACGTGGAAGAGTGTATAACTTAATTTGTTGAACAGAAGAATTACTGGTGAGAATCTTTGAGAAATTTAATACTTAAGGCGGAACCCTGACCGAAAGTGGCGCCGCGTTAAATTTTATATAATACTAGCGGCCGCCCGCGGTTTCACCCGCGTGGTTCCCGTTCCCGTGGGAATATCGGGATAAAAAGTACATATAAACCTTCCTCTTGAATCACTCTATCTATTAAAAAAAATCGCATCGAAATCCGTTGCGTAGTTTCAAAGATTTAAGCATACAAAGGGACATAGGGACAGAGAAAGCGACTTTGTTTTATACTATGTAGTGATTGTATGTAAGTAATTTTATTCTAATGTTGGGGCTTCACCTGCGTGGCGCCTAACGGCGTTAATAACAGCATGCGCGTCTTAGCGCACTCTTTGTATCAAATTAGTGCGCTAAACTAAAACCCGGGCTACACCTGCGTTTTATATAAAATAGCGCGCTAATTAATGGCATTAGACGCAGGTGAAGCATGCTTACACAATGTGGTGTACTACATATTTTATAATAATTAATATACTGTTTGCTTGTATACCGGCTGCACCCTCTGCTCTGTGACGCGAGTTCTGTTTATCTAGTCTGTGACACACAACTGTCACTGTCACCTGAGCTGAGCAGCAGCCGGTAGCAATAGCAAGTGCAGCTAACCGAAATACTAGGTATTGTTTTATTTAAATACCTCATTAAATAAGTACCCCCCCCTGTAACCAGGGACAGCACACACAAATTTAATGAAACTTTACGGGGAATTTTTTGGGCCCATAGTCTAGTATTTTAAGACGGTATCATTTCATTCCTTCGTAGTCACTGCTAGAAAGTAGGGCAGAGGTACCCTTTGTGGCCACTTTAAGGATTTTTTGACTTTTAAGCACTAAGTACTAAATGGTCTTAGGTATTTAAGACACAAATTATATTTTAAATTATAGATAATTTATCTACCTTTAAAGGTACATTTTTCAAATTTATAAAAGTAAAAAAGTTTTTTTATATTACACACAATGTGTGAGAGGTGCCAAATGTACCAGTTTTGGCCACTAACTGATAGTTAAACTTTTATAAGTACTTATAGCGAAAAATCAAAACCAAACCCAGGTAAAATCAATATATTCTAATGCGCTAGGAACCAGTCAATTGCAAAACAACAATTTAATTGTAAACAACAAAGGTTTATAAAGTATTTCATCCGAAACAAATTTCTTAAAATTTTTTATACAAAACATTTTTTAAACAGAAAATGGAATTTATTGAAAAAAAAATCTTATGGCACAAGGAATTCTAACGGTTGTTATTAGTACCTTAAAATACTTTATTTTAATTGCCTTTATCAAAAATGGCTAAAAGTTGTTTAGAAAACTTTTAGAGCAAAAAGTGGCCAAAACCGGTACAGTGGCCAAAACCGGTACGCCTGCCCTATATAGCAAAACTGCTATATATAAGTGGCCGTCATAGAGTAACTTATAAGGCCGTTTTTGACACATTAAATTTGCTATCTGGGTAGGTAGGTATTTCTACGCATGACTATGAGGGAATGTAGCGATACCTTCTAAAAATACTAGACTTGGGCCCTAAGAATTCCGGTCGCGGGAAGCCGCTCGATGCGGCAGCGCAGGACCGATCGTTGTGATGTGGAGATCAGTGGGGGAGGCCTATGCCCAGCAGTAGCGTCGTATGATGATGATGATGATGATGGGCCCTAAAAATTTCCCCGTAAAGTTTTATAAAAATCCTTTCCTATTAGCAACTTCTTAAATAAAAACCTCTGAGGGCGCCAATAATTTTTCTCATTAGCAATTAGTATTTTATAGCCATTTGCGGTTTATTTACGACTTCATAATGGAAAATCCGCTTTTCAACGCATTCATTACCCTAGGATTATAAGAACGGTTCAACTACCTGGTAGAAGTCGTAGAAGTAATCTACAGTTTATTTGCAAGAATCGAGAAAAACAGAGCCAGCCGGCTCCATGAATAAGGCTACGTTCAGATGACAGGCGTTTAACGCGCGTTTTGCTAACGCGCGTTGACAAGTACCTACTTGCATTTTGTTCGAGTCGTTCACATGCTAGCTAACGGGCGTTTTTATTGGATAATTGTATTAGTCGTAAACGCGCGTTATCAAAACGTGTGTTACGGGTCTAACATAGTAGTTTCAAAGACAATAGCTAATTGAAAGAGCTCGCGGAACACTGAGGTTTTAGTAGGAAATATTGTGGAGAAAATACACATAAAATTATTCACTTCGAATAACTGGGACTGGGAGTAATACATAACATTATAATAAATAAGTAAAATTAAAAAGAAACACTAATCTAAGGTCTGATCAGAAAAATAAAAATGTTTCTTTCTACAGAATTTGACATTTGTAACAATGAAGATGCGAAAGTAGCGCCTCAAGCCAGGTTTTTATTCTTCTGGTCAGGCTTTACATATCATACTCAAAGTCATGGGCTATAGCTACTTACCAGTTTTATACAAATTGAATGTTTTGTCTATTTATATCTCGCATAACTTCCCGTAAATTGCTAAGTGCCTTAAGTTATTTGGAAGATATGGCTATAAGCTATAAAACGCCTTTGTTGTGCTGCAAATCTTTTCATAATACCTATGTTAATATTATAATAATTAACAATCAGCAATCTTTCTAATATACTATGCACTTGTAAGCGCACTTGTATTGTGTACCGCAGTCATCGGTATGCATTTTGTATTTATGTAATTACGGTTAAAAACGCCACTAGGACGGGGCGGCGCGCGGTGCGGCGCGGCCGGCGCCACTGCTGCAATAAGCTTTCATTCTAAACGATTTCACTGCGACTACACTTCTGTTTGCGGTTGTACTTGCATTAGGTTGATTAAACTATGTGACTCTGCACCAATTTGCTTGTGTAGCTTCGATATAGGATTGACGTAGTTTTAAAATATAGGTAGAAAGATAATATTATGAGTAGAAATTCAATACTTGCAGTAAGTACTTATCTATTAGGATTTTTAAATAGACAATACTATACTAATTATTATCATTGTTAACAAAATAGTAATTTGTATAGTGAAAGCTCAGGTACCTACAAGATTTGTTTATTTTTAACCGACTTCAAAAAAAGGAGGAGGTTATCAATTCGACTGTATATATTTTTTTCTTATTTTTTTTTTATGTGTGTTACCTCAGAACTTTTTAGTTAATGAACCGATTTGGATAATTCTTTTTTTATTTAAAAGGTGACGCTTCTCGTGTGGTCCCATTCAAATTTTATCAAGAACTGGCAAGAAGTTCAGGAGTTATCCTGAATAATGTGTATTCAGACTTTATTTGGGTATATGGACGATTTCATAGTTTCATCAAATTGGGGATCATTTTCAAAATATATTTTTTTTCGAAAGTTGGTACTTCTGACCTGATCTTACTTTCACCAAGTCAGGACCAGGGGATCAAATCCCAGGAAAATTGAGAGAAATTCTCAAATATAGGCAAGCCTTATGCGTTCCATTTATTTTTGAAGTTAGTTAAGTATTTGCATCTGGTAGTCATCATCTCATAGTGATGAGCTGGTGATGGAAGCTACAACTCCTTAACGGTTAGGAGCTGGAGAATATTTCTTTAAGTATTAATCGTACGTATGGGCCAATAGTTATATTCTTTCAGGTTATTAGGGTGAGCTGCTGATGAGAGGTGAAACTCCTCAACAGTTAGGTAGGAGTTATATTATGATGTTTTATAAATACCACATGCACGAATGGACCTTCAGTTGTATTCCTTCAAGTTATCTAAGTAGCTAAAGATGGAAAGCTGAATTCCGTAACGGATAGGATATTTACAACAATTTATCATAATCACCATGTAGTTTCTTAAGCTACTTCACTAAAAATCGAAAAATAAAACGTTTTTGAAAAAAAATGTAACCGCCTTCAAAACGGATCTTCAAACAAAAATTAACAAACTCTAAAAAACGAAAAAATAATAAGATTTTTTAATTTAAAGGACGATGATACGTGACTTTTTCTAATTTATCTTGGTACTTACTGAACTGTTTGAAGTCGGTGCCAAGCCAAAAAGAATAAGAACGAAATATACTGAGTGAAATAACTAACATATAAAAAACCCGGTCCCAAGCGTGAGGTGTAGGACGTAATTACCTCAATACGTAATAAGACGGCACCGACTTCAAACAGTTCAGTAAGTACCAAGATAAATTAGAAAAAGTCACGTATCATCGTCCTTTAAATTAAAAAATCTTATTATTTTTTCGTTTTTTAGAGTTTGTTAATTTTTGTTTGAAGATCCGTTTTGAAGGCGGTTACATTTTTTTTCAAAAACGTTTTCTAGTAAGTAATTTATCCTACTAATATTATAAATGTGAAAGTTTAGATGTTTGGATGTTTGTTACTCAATCTCGCCAAAACGGCTGAACGGATTTGGCTGAAATTTGGGACACAGATACTTTGTAGCCTGGAGAGGAACATAGGCTACTTTTTATCCCGGAAACATATCTCATTCCCGCGGGATAACGTCGAAAAGTCCACGCGGGCGAAGCCGCGGGCGGAAAGCTAGTTTTTACTAAAACACTAGCCTTAGCTTATAGCTTTCACCAGTATTTTTTTTTAAATACTTATTTTAGTTATTTTTATTTGTGTCCTGTCCTGATATCACTGCTGCGCTCATCATAATATCAGTGCAGCAGGTTCCAAACCGTTGCACATACTGAGTGAGTAGGGCGCATTTCTGACACCACACGACGCGCTGTCGCGTTTGTTTATTTTAATTTCTTTTTTTGCCTTGTACTTTCTAGTTTGTAATAACTTAGTGTTTTTTTTTTGGGATCGTGTGGTTAAATAATAAAATATTTTTTCTTTTTTTCTTTCTTTCTCAATAGTAGGTAAATATAGTAAGTATACCTATTTGACAGGACTTGGAGATATTTGTCGGATGCTCTTATTCTGAATATACCTGCAACAAAAAACAAAAAATAATAATTAGGGGAATAGTTAAACAAAACAATTATAATAATGGTTTTTTTATATAAATAGTGGAAATTCATATTTATTGTTGTATTGTAAAGACCTAACTTATTTGATTTGTTTTTACAGTAAAATACGTTGTCTGAGTACCTAACTTAATTATACTTAATTAGATAGTGTGACAGGAAATTGACTAATTTAGACTAACATCGTACAAAATTGTTTAAACAAATTGTTCTTAAATTACAATTTCTGTAATTGCGTACCGAGAACAATGGGATGGGTAGTTAAATGGTTTAATATCCGTTGAGTGATTCTCAAAAACTCAAACTCAAACATTTTATTTGCTTCAAAAATTGTGTTTCACATTGAGGTGGTCAACAATGGTATAGATGGATCAACAATAATTTACCCTAATTTAGTAGGCATGCAAATGTCAATTATATAATATTAAGAAGATGTCGATGTTTAATCAGTCAAATTAAAAATAATGCAAAAGGAACAAACTCTAATTAAAATTAATAGAAAAAATTAAATTAGATTGAAATGTCACATTAGTATATCATTTTATGTCGCTGTATTATGATCATGATAATGATAATAAAACATACTGAAACATATAAATTCCTACCTTCACGTTGTTTATTATTTAAAAAAAAACAGTTTTCTGCGCGGCCGCGCCAATCACCGGTACAGTGTGGGGCAAACTTCTTGACCCATCGTGGTGGGGCGGCGACCAATCACAACTCGCTAAACCCCGTTTTACGAGTTGTGATTGGTTGCTTACCCGCCATAATGGCTCAAGAAGTTTGCCTCGAGGTATTTGAGTTTAGAAATAAAACCCCAGTTCCACTAACGCGGGTGAAAACCGCTTCGTGAGTTCTTAGCCTTAGCTAGACGATGTTTTACTCCTTAGGGAGGAATTTCCAAAAATCCTCTCTTAGTGCTCCCCTTCACTCCCCAAGGAACAAACATGCCAACTTTCAGCTTCTTGCGCCCAGTAGATTGGCTGTGCGTTGTCTGTCAGTCAGCCAGTACTAAAGAGTTTTATAAAGGCTGTCTCAAAAGTAGGTATAGGATTTGAATTTCGCGCTATTTCCGAAATATCCAAGACGGCGGGTTGAAATTTGACATACGTCATCTTGACACATGTAAAATTTATCGTGGAGCGTTTCACAATAAAACAGCGCATAGAAGTTATACAAATATTTAACGAAAATTCACGATCAATTACAAACACTCGTCGAAAGGTCGAAAAATCTCGTAATTTCAAGAAGAGGTGATGTCAAATGGCCTCCGAGATCTTGCCATCTGATGCCACTGGATTCTTTCTTTGGGGCTACGTGAAAGATAAAGTCTACGCCAACTATCCACAAAACATAGACAATATAGACAAAATATTCGCCGAGTTATTGGTGAAATAAGTAGCGAAATGTGTGAAATTAGCAGCGAAATGTGTGAAAGTGTCATGAAAAACTTGCACACAGCAAAAATGCCCGTGGCGGCCATTTAGCAGATATTCTATTCAGATAAAATTGTAATGTGCAATACAGAAAAAATAAATAGAATTAGCAATGCTATTCAGTATTGTTGACATAATGTTTGTTCGTAAGTTTTCAGTCTTTGATGAGCCCTTTTTTTAACCCTTTATTTCAGTCATTGATGAGCTTTCCGTAATTTTAACCAACTTCAAAAAAATGAGGTTATCAGGTTTTGTATCTTAAACATAAATCTACTGTTATTATTCATTTTACTATTATAAAGTACACAATACGTTCCTACTAGTGCCTACCTACTTTGCCTCGCAGGGTACAATAAACGACAGTTTAACAATGCTGTGTTGTTTGTTACTTTCTAATTTATACCGCTTTTATACGACTAAAAGTTTGATAAGCCACTCGGGTGTTTAACTAACGATTGTAACTTCCACAACAGGAATTAAGCTATCGAAGTTATTATCTAGGATTACAGAGGAACTCGTGATATCCACATTAAAAGAGTAAGTAAATGAAATAGTAAATCTGTTTGTTACTTTTTATGAACCTAGTTAGGTAACTAGAGTGACTTTCACCATTGATATTTAAACGTGATTAACGCTAAACGTGTTTAAAACATAGTTCTGTCTCTGTCATCTCTTTGAATGTGTCAGAGACAGAAATACGTTTTAAACACGTTTAACGTTAATTACGTTTAAATATCAGTGGTGAAAGTCACCCTAAGAAAAGAATATGGGTTTTTGATATTGAGATAGATTGACGTTTTAAAGATGATTGGTGCGATTGTAAGAAATTTATTTATTTATTTATATTGGACGTACATACTTACATTGTTCCAATAACAAGTTAGTTAAGCAAATTGGTAACAACTACGGGTATTACCACATACACCCATCAGACCCGAGGAAATATTGAAAAGTTCGTTTTCAATATTTACCCGACCCCGGGGAATCGAACCCGGGACTTCCAGAGATAGCGGCACCTTGAAAACCTAATTTGCTTTATTTATGTTATTTCCCAACAAAACTTAATAAACTACCCTACCTTAATATACTAAATGCAGTAAATGTCCTTAGTTCATTTCTAACTAGATTCGGAGGCGCCTCACGTAAGACATAATAAAAGGAAATGGTCGCATAATTATTCTTAATTGCTAAAGTACATTCTAATTGTGCGGTGTGGGAGAAGATTTTTCTTTCACAGCTGAAATGGCTCAACTAAGTAGTAGGAAACGTGGATTCAAACACGTAAATTCTTGAACGCGCGGCGTTTGTGGTACCTACTTCAGCATTTTTGCTGGAATCGGTCGATAGAAAATTTTGCTTTCTTCGAGATTGTGCTTCGAAATGTACGCCATTGAAACTGAACTGCTGCATAGAGTATTAAATGGAATATAATGAACTATAAGGATGTAAGTACCTGATTGACACCCTAACGCTGCATAGAGTATTAAATGGACTGAAATGAACTAATAAGAGACCAGTCGACCACGTACATTACATTAGGGCTATACTCGGAAAAATTATGCAAAAGCGAGATAGCAATGAGAAAACGACGCGCGCGGGAGCGAGACCGAGACCGATTTTGCAGATTACGCAAAAAAACACAAAATCACTTCGTATTAAAAAACTATAGCGATTTTAAAAAAATGCTTCTATACGATCCTAAATATTATTGGTGTGCACTAATTAAACTAATTTCCAATAGTGTAAGTAACCCCATTTAAGAATAATCTTAATAGTTCGTATTTTTAGAGGTATTTTCGAAAATAAAAAGTGTCGAGGCAAAATCACAAAAACGTGTTTTTGAAACTATACAATTCTAGATAAAGGTATGAAGAAATACATATCTTTTTACCAGATTTATAACAACTGTAACCGTCCTATAGTTTTATATCAAAAAGTTCATACTTTTTCCGAGTAGCGCCTTAAGAGTTCTTGAGCGGCGTTTGTGGTAGATCAGCATTTTTCGCGCCGAAACGGCTGAACCGATCCAGTTGATATTTGTCACAGATAGAGAGCTAGATCATAGCCTGAAAAAGCATGTCCTTTTATCCCAATATTCACACGGAAACGGAAACCACGTGAATAAAACCGCGTGGCACAGTTAGTTTGCATATATTTTCATTTATTCATGGTGCATTGCATGTGCATTTATTTGCGGACGGGGCACAAATATTCTGCATGTAATGTAGTGCCATCTGTTGCGGAAGTGAAATATTTTGATTTTATATTTGCAGATGCATTTCAGAACGCAGTTCTAAAAGTTTATTTATACATAGAATTGCCAAGACATTCGACAACGAGAATGCCCTTACATCTCCTCACAGGGTACAGTCGTCATGACAAGCTTTTTATTAACTTGCCATGCTAGTTAGTTAGTATGTTAGTTAGTGGGGGACAAATCTTGCAAGCTTAATTTGACCCACTTCCCAGTGTCCGATGGAGCTGAAATTTTGTATACAAGATTGGTTCAGATGACAATACAATATTAAAGTACAGTCAGCAAAAAAACTTGTCATAAAAATGAAATTTTTACTAAAAACTTATTTGATAAAACAATTGAATTTTAGTGTTCCTATGGATTGCTTTCTTGTTTGTACGCATGCAAACGATTTTATATTTTAGCTTCCCGATGAGCTTAGAGACTTGAAATTTTGAACATAGGTCAAAACTGGGTGACAATGCAATGTTACGGTGCCATTGAGCTGATCTGATGATGGAGCCGGAAGAACGCCACAGGAACTCCATAATGAAACCGTGCTACCCCATCGAGTTTGGGCTCGTTAGAATTTGTCTTGACACGTACTCTGACGGGAGACGAGGTTCAAGGTCTGATGATGAAGCCGGGAGGCCACGCCGTAGGAACTCAATATTGAAACCATGCAACCCCATCGAGTTTGGGCTCGTCTGAATCGTCTTGACGAGTACTCTATTGGAAAATATGCCTCGTCTGTTTTAAAAACGTGGTTTAAAAAAAAATTTATTTAAAAAAAGATAAGTAAGTACTTACTTATTATTAATTAATTTAATTTACTTTAATTAAATAATTTATTATTCATTTTAGATATTAACTTTAAATATGAATATCGTATCAGTAAAGCTGATATAATATGAAATTATCTAACATTTTGTAGCATAATGTTACACTTTGTTATAGAATGTTATCGTGCTACACCTTGCCTTATGCTGCAGCAGTGGGACATGAACTGGCTGATGAAGATGATGATGATGAAATTGATTGATTTAAGTATTGGTAACGCTAGCACTAACAATTTTCTACCCTTGGCATTAAGATTAAGTACACAAATTATCTTTCTTTATAATTAAAGGATCAACAAATTGATCAGTGAAACCTTCGTATATTATTAAAACTTTATTTCTGTGAAATTTAAGACAATGTAATTTCAGACATTGCAAACTCGACCGTCTATAGGATTATTGGAATTTTTCTTTACCACAATAAACTTGTAAACAGCAGATAAGTTTTATAATTTGTGTTATTTTCTAAGCATATAGCTTAGCATATAAAAAAAGCTTTTCTAATGCATAGGGACAAAGTAATCCTGTCTAATATTATAAAACGCAAACAAATAATTTACTTCAAAACGGAAATGAATTTTGTTTATTCACTAAAAACGGAGTATACAGATTTGATATTACACTAATTTCATTTTACTTAATCATTTCATTTCAATAATTTCATTTCAATAATTTCATTTCAATCATTTCATTTCAATCATTTCATTATATATTTCATTTCAATCCTTTGATTTCAATCATTTCATTTCAATAATTCATTTCAATTATTTTGGAACAACGGGTTGACGTGGTTTTTGGTATGGGGATAGTTTGGGAACTTTGTATTCACGAAACATATCAAGTTTCTGCGGGATATCGATCATCGTGTAGTCCTCGCGAGAGGAGCCGCTGGCGGAAGGCTAGTAAATAATAAGAAAAGGTCAGTTATGCTACTACACCGCTTTTCACTACGCGCGAAAGTCACGAAATATCAAAGGTTAACAACCGAACGAGGTAAAGTTCGAAGACGTCTAATTCAAAGAACCCTCTTTCATATTAACACTCAGGCCCAATTCTAACACCAAGCAATTATTATTATTAGAATAGAATTGATTTGATTAGGTACGTCAAAACTATGACAGACGTTTTGGAAGTGGACGGAATCTTCACATTAATTAGATGAAGTTTTGTTTATTTAATTAGAGGTTCTTCGAACGCTGGACTATCTGTTTAACTTTTAATTTATTCGGAGAATTTATTCACCATACATATAGGAGTTCTTGTAAGAGGCATTATAAGTATTAAGTAGGTACTTACAAGATATAATTTAGCCTGAAAATGATTTTCATTTGGCTGAAGAATTCGATTGTCAGTTGTCTGAAAGCTATAAATAATATTCAAAGAGAGTTTTTAAACGTCTAAAAAGATTGGCAATTATTCAAGTGTCAAATTCGGTTTTCGATTTTAAAAGAGCTTTTGAAATTCGGTAATCCTCATAATCCAGACATAACAACCTATTTTAAAAAAGGGAAAACTTTCTTAGTTCGTTAGTTATATATAATATACCAAACCTACCTATTTGTATGAAACGTATATGCCGATAAAATACTACCCGGAACTATACTCCTCCTGCGGGTAGAGGAATATTAAATTCCTATCTATTATAGGTTTAATCATACTTCAGTTACTGAAAATTCTTTTCGGTGACCTTCCATTTCAAACCTCTGCCCGTGGAAACAAAAGGATTCTTATATCTGCCGTACAATCTCATCAAGACACGCATTACTTTAATACAGTCCCTACACGGTACATTGTGCCTAAATAAGGAAATCCCTTTCACCTTTACCTCGTAGGAAAGGGGGCAAAGAGGGCGATTTAGGAGACAACCAGCTTATTGCACAGATATACGGGGATATAAATTGAATCAATTATTAGGCCCGAAATAAAGGCAGATAACTAATGCCCCGTGACTGAGGAAATAACTTTCGCATTTCCGTATAGAATTTGTTTACAAGTTTATCGCAAACGGGCGCGATCAGTTGCGTGACTTGCGTGTGTTTGCGACTGATTTGTGCACCAGCCTCTTTTGTATTACAATAAATATATAAGTAGGTACCTATTTCTTTTTCCGCCATAAGATAATGAGTTGCTTTCGTCGTCATGATACTGTCCCTATACCTGCTCTGTTTTGTGTCATAAGTTTTGTTTTTACTTTATCAGAAGAGATGGCGTTTTACAATATACCAGCTTTTTGCAAAGATATAACTACGGGGATATTAATTGAATCAATTATTAGGCCCGAAATAAAGGCAGATAACTAATGCCCCGTGACTGAGGAAATAAGTTTCGCATTTCCGTAGAATTTGTTTACAATTTTATCGCAAACGGGCGCGATCAGTTGCGTGACTTGCGTGTTGGCGACTATTGGTGCACCAGCCTCTTTTGTAAACTAGGTAGGTACTCTTTTGTATTACAATACATATATATATATACCTAAGTATTTCTTTTTCTGCCTTAAGATAATGAGTTGCTTTCGTCAAAAGGCACGCATCACTTTGATTGATACAGTCCTTATACTCTGTTTTGTGCCATAAGAAAATCCCTTTACCCTCTCATAAGAGGGCGATTTACAAGTTACCACCTTTTTGCAAAGATATTTACGGGGATAAAAATTGAATCAATTATTAGATCCGAACTAAAGGCAGGTAACTAATGACCCGGGCTGAGGAAATAAGTTTCGCATTTCCGTAACATTTATTTACACTTTAATCGCAAAAGACGCGCTTACCTGCGTGTGTTGGCAGCTGAATGTTGCGACATAGGTACTATTTTGTATTACAAGTGTTAGATATTATTCGAGATAATTTATGAAATGACATAACTGATGTGTTAATTTGCTTATTTTGTAAAGGGACTGTAAATAGTTGTTGAATTTAGTTGATGTATTGACTAGCTTAGTTATGTCAAAGTCAGATTATTCCATATGGTAGGGTGGGGAAAGATGATTTAAGCGAGTGTTTGTCCTTTTAGGGAACATTCATGTACTGAAACTCTGTCACTTTGTGTAACGATCATAAATTAAAAGTGTGATAATCCTGCACCTTGGTTTCATCATTCTCTGATAAGTTTACACAAGAAATACTCTTTCTTGTTCTAACATATTTGAAAGTGTTAAAATAATATGTTGCTGTCGTCATGAAGGCACACAACACTTGGATACAGTCTCTATACGCTTCATTGTTCCTAAATAAGAAAATCCTTTTCACCTTTTCAGCAAAGTGTGCGATTTAGGGAACAGCCAGCTTATTTCACAGATATATACGGGGATATAAATTGAATCAATTATTAGGCCCAAATTAAAGCCAGGTAACTGATGACCCGGGACTAAGGAAAATTAGTTTACAAGTTTATCGCAAAAGGTGCGATTCTTTTGCGCTCAAGACATTTTCTCAAAGGTGCTGAAGGCAGACAGTTTGTTAGAATGTGCAATATAAACGAATCGATAACCTCGTATCCTTTATACTTGAAAGTATTGAAAATGAAGTACCTATTAGAAAATATCGACCCATCTCACAACTAAGTAGTTCCGATGGGACTCGAACCCTCGACTTTTAACTGCCCGGGCGAATGCTTACAGTGATACGTGAGTTCGCGTGTCCCATAGGAGCTATTATGAATAAGCTCATTTTCAATAATAAAAATTGTATTGTTCACAATGTAACACAATGTATGTTACGAATGTAAAAAAGTGAAAATAATTTACTATCGTAGGTACTAATATACTTAATCGTATAGAGTTCATGATTAAGAATCGTTTCTACATGATGAGCGAAGGAGATTATTTATTTTCAATTTTTTCATAATATTATGCATTCTACTCGTAGTTTATATTGAGTCTATTGAACATTTGTCTATTTTGCTTATAGAGAAATACTTTATAGCTGAAGCATAAAGAACGCAGAAAGAATTCCTTTTGCTTCCAATAGGACCTGCGTTTCTGCATACCTACCTAAAATCGTGTATATCTGCAATAACTAACATTATTGTTTATGAATTTTAGGAACACTGAAGAAACAAAAAGTATTGGCTGATCCACAATATTAAAAACAATATAAGTTCATTAAAAGGCGGTTTGGGTACTGCCTTAAAAAATTCCAGCATCTACGTGGAAAAATTTCTTCGGCGCTAAGTGAAAATGATCGATTCGCGAGCGATCATGAAGTAGAACACAAAAAAGGAATTATGCATTGAGGTTAATATCATGATGGATGGGCCAAACGAGCCCTAAGTTGAGGGATCACGGTGCTGTGACGAAAAATACCTCGCCATTTTTATGATACGATAGTCAACCAAGTTATAGTAAGTATATAATTTATATACCTAACCGTCTAGGGTTTGAGACTGGTGCCCTAAGTTGAGGGATCACTGTGCTGAGACGAAAAATACTTCGCCATTTTTATGATGCGATAGTCAACTAAGATATATAGGTAACCGTCTATGGTTTGAGACTGCATGGTGCCCTAAGTTGAGGCACAGGTTGAGGGATCACTGAGCTGTGGCGAAACATACCTCGCCATTTTTATGATACGATAGTCAACCAAGATATATAACCGTCTAGGGTTTGAGACTGCATGGTGCTTTAAGTTGAGGGATCACGGTCCTGTGACGAAAAATACCTCGTCATATTTATGATACGATTAGTCAACCAAGGTATATAGCCGTCTAGGGTTTGAGACTGCATGGTGCCCTAAGTTGAGGGATCACGGTCCTGTGACGAAAAATACCTCGCCCTTTTATGATGCGATTAGTCAACCAAGTTGTATATATAAGTATATCTAACCGTCTGGGGTTTGAGGCTAGTAGCCTAAGTTGAGGGATCACTGAGCTGTGACGAAAAATACCTCGCCATTTTTATGATACGATAGTCAACCAAGATATATTACCGTTTAGGGTTTGTGACTGCATGGTGCCGTAAGTTGAGGGATCACGGTTCTGTGACGAAAAATACCTCGCCATTTTTATAATACGATAGTCAACTAAGTTTTATTATAGATCTAACCGTCTAGGGTTTGAGACTGGTGCCCTAAGTTGAGGGATCACTGTGCTGTGGCGAAAAATACCTCGCCATTTTTATGATACGATAGTCAACCAAGATATATTATATACCTAACCGTCTAGGGTTTGAGACTAGGGCCCTAAGTTGAGGGATCGTACTACGGTGATCACACTGCTTTGACGAGAATACCTACATTGCCGTTTTTATGATACTATCTTCGATTTGGATACTATAGTCAACAACCAAGTTATAATGCCTAGAGCGCGCGGGCGTGCATAAGGCTGGCTTCACATTAGGTAGCAATCTAACAATCGCCCGACTGTTGGTAGATAAAAGACGCAACGAGCGAGAGTTAAATTAATTTATCGAATAATTTTCATAAAAAGTAGTTTGTAGCCCCCCCGACTTCAAAAAGAGGGGTGTTATAAGTTTGACGTGTCTGTGTATCTGTCTCTGTATCTTTCTGTGTATCTGGTTGTGTATATGTTTGTGGCATCGTAGATCCTGAACCAATGGACCGATTTTGATGTGGTTTGTTTTCTTTGAAAGCTGACGTGATCGAGAGATGAGTGAAAATCTGTTTAGACGTTTCAAGGTCATAAGCTCCTTTAGTTAGTTGCAATAGGGATTTTACATGCATAATTATAAAATATGTGTGTAATTTTAAAGGAATGAAATAAAAATAAAATTGAATATTTTAACTTAAGCTATCTTCGACAAAAATCTTATCCAAAAGCCTTCGTACAACAATAACACCTAGTTCCGTTGATCGAAGCCAAAAGCTTAGGTATCTACTATCTGACCCGGCATACGTTGTTTTGCCATATAAATAATAGTTTTATACTTACACCAAAAGTTGCCTAGACCAGACAACAGATAGCGCTAGTTATACACTACCAATAAAGGGGCCCAAGATTGGTCTCTATTTCCTACATATAAAAAATTACTCTGTAAAGTAGAGTGAGTGTCAGATAACTCTGCGCGCATGCGCGACTGGGGCATTTTTGGCGCTAGTTACAGTACATTTTTTTATTCTAAGTTTGTGGAAAAGATTAGTATTCGATTTTGACCGCGCAGACGTCAGTGATTACATACTCTTTGGAAACGATAATGGAAGAAATGACAGTTTTGTATCGAAGGTACGACAGTTAAACGATTTTTCATAGAAAATTACAATTTTTACTCAATTTTCCGGAATAATAAGTAGCCTATGTTATTCTCCAGCTCCCAAACTACCCCCTTACTAAATAGCACGTCGATCCGTTGCTCCGTTTTGACGTGAAAGAAGGAGAAACAAACAAACAAATAAACAAACAAACATACTTTCACATTTATAATATTAGTATGGATTTGAGGCATGAGCTTTACTTTAGAAAAACTCTATTACTTACATTTTTGGCTGTAAGCCAGCGGTATGTTGACATTGAAAGGGCAGACGCCAGGAACTAAGTCCTAAAGGTTGTGGGTTCGAGCTGATTTGCCTTTGAAAGACGCAAAGTCGCGAAATTCCTTTCGTTGTTTATTTTAATTCTGATTTCTAATTTAGTTAACCCTCGTATAAACTCACGATTAAGTTGATTAATGTTAATGTAGAGCTTTTTGAACACTTCATTTTATTTATAAATTGACTAACTTAGGTAAGTTTAAATAAAATGATAAAATTGCAATTAGTATAATAAAAATATTTTTATCACTTAAAAAAAAAATCTGTAATTGCGATTAATTTAGGAATATTTTTTTACAAATTGTTAGTCAAATGAAACAATGTATATTTCTAAAATAGACATATTTACCTATAAATCTAATATTTTATCACTTCCAAAAAAAAACTGTAATTGCGATTAATTTAGGCATTTTTTTTATAAATTATTAGTCATATAAAACAATATATTATTTCCAAAATAGACATAGGTAAGTATAAATCTAATATTTCATCACTTCCACAAAAAAACTGTAATTGCGATTAATTTAGGCATTTTTTTACAAATGTTATATTTCCAAAATAGACATATAAATCACGAGTCCTTTGTTGTCCTTGGCGAATAACCACGTGAGATATGGGAAGGGTCGTGTCCCTAGGGAACAATACACGTGGTCTGATTGTAGCTGTTTCGAAGGGACAACTTTAGAATTGCGGAAATCGATCACGGTTCACGGAGATTGTAAAAGTTAAGCATCTTTTGCTCTGTTTTGAAATTGGATGGGTTATTGAAAATTGAATACTTACTTATATTGATTGAGATTTTTTTCCTTGATGAAGAGCAATAATTTCTTTTCATCTCTAAAGATTATGTTCAACTATTTCGACGACCTTTGTGGCCGAGTGGTGTACACTCTGTTTTTAAAGGTGCCGCTATCTCTAGAGGGTTCGTTTCGAAATCTTTTTGGTCAACGAACGTTTCATTGTTTCTTCGGGTCTGGGTGTAGGTATGTGGTTAATTTTCACAACAAGTGCTCATGCTACTGAAGTTTGGTATATTGGTATGTGATGTGTCCAATATTTATTTATTTAATTTATTTATAATCTTAATTTTGTTATTGTGAGTTAGCGTTTCAAATGATAGGTAGATAAGTACATATAGTAATAAAAAAACTTAATGTGCATTACAATCAACTATTGGATTACATAATGACAGGTATGATTGCCCTTTATTACGTAGAAATTGTAACGTTGATGAATGCATCGCGTGTGACCTTTTGCCGTGTCCACCTGCAAATGTCAAACAGCACAAAGGTGCCACTCGACAAGTTTGCTGCAAATAAAATGCCGCCATAATTGTTGCATAACTGACAACTGTCAAGGTGCAGGCAATGAACTTTAAAAGACAGTTGTTGTTACAGTTCAGAATTTTTATGAAGTGGAAGGATGCTTATTAACTTCAAAAGAGTTTTTATGAAATTATTTTTTTTATAAAAATAATTTTTATTTCACTCTTTTTAGTGCATCGTGCAGGCAATTTACGTGTTTTCTGGTAAATAGGTATGTGATCAAACTGAAAACCTCCTTTTTTGAAGTCGGTTAAAATACCTTGAGGTATCCCCTTTTTAACAAAACAAGAATCATCTAAATCGGTTTATAAACAAAAGAGTTATCTATGCCTAAAGATACGTATTAAATTCACATAAAGTGGTAACGAAAATGACAGTATTTTCAAGATTTCCTGAAAACTACTGAACCGATTGCAAAATTTCAAAAAATGGGACCAACTTGGAAACCAACCTGATGTAATAACGTTTCAATCATTTCAATTCGAGTAATCGGTGAACATACACAAAAAAAAATATAACATACATACAGACGAACCTCCTCCTTTTTGATTTAGAAGTCGGTTAAAAATGAAATGTGTTTCAAAAAAATGGTACCTACATTAATCAAATAGCTGCTTGAATATTTTAATATTGCAGCAGGTGTATTAACAAAGTTTGGTATATTTAATTTAAAGAAAAGAGTAATGATGATGATAATATAGTACTTTTAATGCCCTCAAATGCACTTTGCATTGCATACTAAAGTTACACTCAGCACAGCACAAGAAGTTAAATAGTCTAAAATTTTACGTAAGTACTAATTAGGGCAGTTTTCACTGAGACTGGCTTGAATTCAATTAAGAAAAAAAACATTGTCAAAATCATTTATACGAGTCAGTAGACAAAAAGTTTTTCATAAATATTTCCAGCTTTGATACCTACCAATACCAACCTTGCAGGATCATCATCATCATGTCAGCCGAACGACGCCCACTGCTGGGCATAGGCCTCCCCCAAGGATCTCCACAACGATCGGTCCTGCGCTGCCCGCATCCAGCGGCTTCCCGCGACCTTGACCAGATCGTCGGTCCACCTTGTAGGGGGCCTGCCCACGGAACGTCGTCCGGTACGCGGTCGCCATTCGAGAACCTTTCCGCCCCAACGGCCATCAGTTCTCCGCGCTATGTGTCCTGCCCACTGCCACTTCAATGATGCAATCCTTCGAGCGATGTCGGTCGTTTTAGCACAGAATAATATTTGTAGTTTTAGTTCTCCTGCGGATATCATCATTTCTGATTCGATCGAGCAGGGAAATACCAAGCATCGCTCTCTCCATTGCTCGCTGGGTGACTTTGAGCCTTCTTATGAGACCCATAGTAAAAGACCACGTCTCACTTCCATAGGTCATTACTGGCAACACACACTGGTCAAAGACTTTCGTCTTGAGACATTGAGGTATTTCGGACGCGAATATATGCCGGAGCTTCCCAAACTCTGCCCATCCGAGTTGGATTCGACGAGAGATCTCTTTCTCAAAGTTGGACTTACCTAACTGGACCGTCTGTCCTAGGTAAACATAGTGGTCAACAACTTCGAGTGTAATGTTCCCAACATTAACTGACAGGTAATCCCAGATCAGGTCAGATTATCCCTTGCAGGATAATCCCATGATATTCCTAATTAAATACATCCTCATAACTAAACCTGCAAAAGGTTTATTTTTTAATTAATTTCCATAGACTTAAAAGTACAACCTGTAATCTACTTTTTTGCCAACCATAATGCGGTTGGACAAACGGCGGGATTATATAAATTACCCGCGCTCCGCTCGCGTTGTGTTCGGAATATAAAACTCTTTTCCGAACCATTAAAAACTATCACAGAGGTTGTATATCACTTTTGATTTATTTCACAACGCTTGAGCACGGAGAAGTACCTACGGTCACGTAAACGTAAAATATACCTAATGTAGTCAGCAGCTCCGGAGCACTTTAAAATTAACAATTTGCCTAGGAATCAAGGTCAAAGTGTACTTATGTCTGTCTGTCTGTCCGTATCCCACAGATCTTAGAACACACAAAGGTCATTTTAGTCTCTTTTATCAATGACGTTTTTGTCTTTTATGAACTAACATAACTTAACCAAACCCTACTAAAACAATTTCTTTTTACTATGATGTGCATGATAAAAACCATATATGTATGTACTAAGCTTTAGTGTAACAATATCTGCTATCTCTGCTATATTTCATCACAGAAAATATTATTTCATTCGACCTAGGTATTTTGAATTTTTTACTTCAATCATATTTTTCGCTCTCCATTTCGATATTTTATCAAAGTAATCGCACACCAGACAGAGAATTCAGTTATTGTATAATACCTGTGCGTTAAAATCCGAAAACACATTCTATTTTAAATCTGAAATGAAAAAATATTGCTGTAAATAGATTGTGGTTTTCTAATAAGTTTTTATGACTAGCTTTTTTGTTGACTGTACTTTAAATCATCGACTTTGCTTAGTTTTCAGATTTACAAAGTTACTAGTGTCTTCTTGCAGTGATACCCGCGCACATGTTACCCGTTCCCGTAGAAATATCGGGATAAAATATAGCCTATGTCAATCGGGAAGAATGTAGCGTACTTAAATAGCGAACGAATTTTAAAAATCGATCCGGTACTTTTTATTACGAGCTTTTATTTAGTTTCACCTGGGTGCCTACCATCAACTCTTATTGCGGTTTTGTTTAGGAACCTAAACTGATCTGCTTCGCTTATTCGTACCACGACAGCTTAATATCAATGACAGCGATTCAGTGATTATTTAATGACATTTCACAGCCACTAAGCTGTCATGAATTCTTATTTGACTTATAACTCGGCCAAGCTAACATGACACCTGCAGGTTATACCCGTCCCCCTTTATACTCACAATATCTCACTCACATAACAGAATCGATTGAAAGAGACGGGTAGAAGAAATAAGGATACAAATCGTTCGGTCATTCACATTTAGCAATTCATTTGCGATCCAGTTTTTAGAGGGTCATAGTACGAAAGAAAGCAATTCATTTTAGGAACCTAATCTGCATCGCGCTATTTTTGAATCGCTGACTTAAAGTTGATGGTAGGCACCCTGGTGTCCTGTTGAGCAGAAACTTTGCATACAGGTTTGGTTTGGATGACAATACAATATTAAAGTACAGTCAACAAAAAAGCTTGTCATAAAAACGAAGTTTAAGTTTATCCATTACAAACAAAAGTCGAAATCTTTCCTCTTAAGTTCCTATTAGTACTTACCTATAGATTGATTGCTTTTTATCAAGAAACTATACCTAAGTACTATAAAAACATCAATCTCGCTCAGATGGGAATCCGACCCGCATAGGTACCTACTTATCTCACAGTCCGAGTAAAATTATCTGATCGCTGAATCAAAACATTGATGCGCTGTTAGTAGGGGAAAGGTGTTCAAAATGATCCCCGTAAGGGAAATCGGTTACTGTATCCAAAATATTATAGTAAGAGCAAACATTGAAAGAGTTTTGGGTAAGTCATTTAAGTGTTGTTATACTGGCATGCCATTATTGCAGTTTGATTTATATCTTTAGATTTATTAGAGATTTTCCAAACCTCTACTAAAGGACCATTTTGTACACCTGCCCCCCTAGCATGACCAACAAAATGGGATATGATATGATAAGTTATCCGGTTTAACTGTCAAAAGACTATGGGTTTTGACGTTTGAATGTCGATAAGTCGCTTTATCATTCGATACATATCGCGTTTTGGGTGGTCATGCTAGGCTTACAGGGTGTCTAAAACGATCCCATACTATCTTGTTTGGTTAACCCATACATTTTTGGTACAATATATTTTATGTGCTCAACGAGTTCTCTCTTATGCTTAGGTGTAAACACCGTTTGTTTACTGCCCAAAGTCTTAACTGCACCAACTGCGTTTTTGTTTTTAGCACAATTATAGGTACAAAAAACTGTCTTGTCGTACAGAAAACTCACTCCCAGTTTAGTCGGTAGGTTTTTCTTTGATATGTACGTGGCATGATCTGTAAAAAGTACAAATAGATAGGAATACAAAAAAAACTTGACTAATTTTAAATTGTTTTTGATGTTTGGTGGATTTATTCCTGGGATCGTTTTATACCCACTAAAGGGGATCGTTTTACCCCGAATGT
This sequence comes from Crambus lathoniellus, assembly GCA_949710035.1. Taxonomy (NCBI): domain Eukaryota; kingdom Metazoa; phylum Arthropoda; class Insecta; order Lepidoptera; family Crambidae; genus Crambus; species Crambus lathoniellus. The sequence continues at coordinate 5,155,494 of OX453296.1, forward strand.
TGAATTTACAAAAGTTGTCGAAGTATGACCTCAATACATTATCTTGGTGAGATCAAAACGAATTTCAAATGTTACTGTTTTTTTTTTTTTACTTTTAATGGGTTTGCTCTTGATCCCAATCAATGCCCATGGGCTAGAACAGGATCTACGATCTACTAATATCAACAAAAACTACCAGGAAAACTTTCATTCACATATCCACAAAAGAATTTCAACTTTTTAACTTTGATTGTAGGCTTATGTTAGATCGAAGACAGCTATTTTAGTTTTTTTGCAATGTACTCACACCGCCATAACACTTTACCTATTGGGCTACTGAGTGGAGTACAGGGAAGACGTTAGCCAACAAATCGCATAGATGGCACTAGTATTTTCGTTGAAACTGTAGGGAATCATTTTACCTCGAGGGATCATTATGTACACCTTTCCCTTACCTACCTAGTGCGAGTCAGACTCGTGCACGAAGGGTTCCGTACCAAAGTGCATATTATTATTATTATACCACAACTAAATATTCTGTAAGTATTTCAAGCGTCTACCTGTTGCCGTTATTAATATCGTTATAATAGGTTTGTTGTATGGGAATGAGAGCCCCGCTAAAATAATTATTTTATTCTGTTTTTAGTATTTGTTGTTATAGCGGCATTAGAAATACATCATCTGTGAAAATTTCAAGTCTCTACTATCACGGTTCATGAGATACAGCCTGACAAACAGGCAGAGAGACAGACGGATAGCGGAGTCTTGTAATAGGGTCCCGTTTTTATTCCGTTATAAGATAAATATATAAAATCGCGGGAAGCCGGAAGCCAATAGTATAGTATTTATACGTGAACATATTAATTGCTGCAATAAACCACGCCGGCCATTAAAATGGTGGTATTTTTACCTTCTCTTGACATTGTTATGAAACAAAATATTATAACATCACTATCTTGACAATTTTCTTTCGACTTCATAAGCATATTACGCAAAGGTAAATATACCGTAAATGGCGTAACTATCTGGCTGTTTGCGCGGTTTTAAAAGTGTCCTTGCCAGCAACGACACACGACCACGCACGCCGTGGAATGCAACTCAACTACTTATATAGACCAGGAGACAGAGATCAAGATGATAAAGGAGATATAGAAGGTTAATAACAACTTTAAAATTGTTGGACTTTAAAAGCCGACGACCGTGGAGTGCAAATCAATAAGATAGGAGACAACGTTCAAGATGATTTCGGCAAGAACTTTAGTGTTTTGCATTCACAATAGATTTGTCTAAGATATGTACATTATCATTACAGAAATAGCCGTAGAAATCATATCAAATTTTAAAAAATCAGCTGCTTATCGTGCTCGATGTCGTGCATGGGAAGAGAAGACAAGAAGAAAGAATTGCAGCCTCTCGTTAATGATGGCTTATTGATTTAGTTATTACTATTTCTATAAAAACAATATGAATTAACTAGCTTTTGCACGGGGCTTCGCCTGCGTGCGTTTGAGCTGTGCGTTGATGGATCAGTCAGTCAAGTTTCGTATTGATATAGATTTGCTTCTTTAGAATTTCCACAACATTTTCATGAACTGCCCGTCACAATTATTAAAACTCTATGCACCCTGTCCCCAGGCCTATAACATTTACATCCACGTCAGTTACTCAGCTTAGTCACCCGTGGGCTAACCGGATGCTCTGAGGCCGCACAAGTCAAATCTGTCTGAATTTTTGCCTATATAAGAACAAGACTATAACAGCACGTGGGTTTGGCTAGATAAATTATGGCTATTAAAGAGAGACATTGATTTTTATGGGTATGATTTATAACGGATTTTATTTAATTAATCACTAAAGTAACCTACAAAGCTACTGAGATGGCATCTTAACATATTGAAATGCAATGCGCACAAATAAATGTTGGGTTACTTTCAGTACTTTTCAATTGAGGGATTATCTTAGCATTTCATTAATACTTAAATACTAGCGGCCGCGTGGTTCCCGTGGGAATATAGGAATAAAAAGTATCCTACATATTCCAGCCTATAATCTACCTCCGTTGCAAATTTCAGTCAGATCCGTTCTGTAGTTTTTGCGTGAAAGAGTAACAAACATCCATACCTACATCCTTATTCACTAACTTTCGCATTTTAATATTAGTACGATATTAGTAGGAATTTCAATTAATTTTCGCCCTTAAAACCCAGTATAGGATAGAAAACATATGTAAGTACCATCTGTCAAAGTGCTAACAAAAAAACATGTCAAATTGTTAACGAAACTGTAGGTACGAGTACGATAAACATATCGACAGTTTTGGACAGACAGACAGCTTAGGATACGGGAAAATTTTGAAATTTCTTTGTTCAACAATAAATATGTACTTTTTTGTAGTCCCCCTAACAATCCCAAAGTAATGCAAGATCTCTCTAAAAAGTCTCATCAAAATGAACCACTGACACTTAAGTATTTGTCTTTTCTTAAATTCTGTCATGACATCAAGTTATGCAAGCTTAAAGTTCAACCAACCTTTCGTGGCATTAAGGCAGATCACGTCTTTCACTGTGTTAATTAACTTTTTCACTCTAATTAAATAGCAGACTGTTATTGCAACTTTGTTTTTCGTGCGAACACGGTCTTATAATCAGTCGTGTTTTATAAGGTTGTTTCAAAAGTTTAATTGTACCTATAACCTTATGTAAGTTCAGTTTCTTCAAATATAGTCAAACATAATATATTTGTCCTACTAATATTATATAACATATATTTGTCCTACTAATATTATATAAGTTTTAGTAAAAAAAATATTTTCATGACAAGCTTTTTTGCTGACTTAACTTAAATATTGTATTGTCATCTAAACCAAACCTGTATACGAAATTTCAGCTCCATCGGACACTGGGAAGTGGGTCAAATTAAGCTTGCAAGATTTGTCCTAGTGTTGCCGAACTATCGATAGTTTTACTATCGATAGTTTTAATCGAAAAATGCCAAACTATCGATAGGCCTATCGATAGTATCGATAGTATCGATACTATCGATAGTATCGATCTCTCTTTTAGTGCAATACTATCGGTAAGCAGCAATACTATCGATAGTATCGATAGTATCGATCCCTGACGGTGAATAAACTATCGATAGTATCGATAGTATTGCTTTTCAATATTAATAAACTATCGATACTATCGATAGTTTTGTACAATCGATAGTGACCTTTAATTCAATAGTATCGGTTCTACCCATCTGCCAGTGTAAATGCAATCAATACTATTGAAATAAAGGTAACAATCGATTGTCCAAAACTATCGATAGTATCGATACTATCGATAGTATCGATAGTTTATTAATATTCAAAAGCAATACTAGCGATACTATCGATACTATCGATAGTTTATTCGCTGTCAGAGATCGATACTATCGATACTATCGATAGTATTGCTGCTTACCGATAGTATCGCACTAAAAGAGAGATCGATACTATCGATACTATCGAAAACTATCGATACTATTGTTTTTGCTAAAACTATCGATAGACTATCGAAATGCTATCGATAGTGGACTATCGATCGGCAACACTAATTTGTCCCCCACTAACTAAGTAACTACTTAACATTATTTTTGTTTTTTTTTTATCATACCTACTAACTAACAAACTAATTAACATGCAAGTTAATAAAAAGCTTGTAAAATGTGAAACTTTAGATGTTTGGATGTTTAGATGTTTGAATGTTTGTTACTCAATCACGCCAAATCGGCTGTACGGATTTGGCTGAAATTTAGGACACAAATACTTTGTAGCCTAGAGAGGAACATAGGCTACTTTTTATCCCGTAAAAATATCACATTCCCACGCGGGCGAAGCCGCGGGCGGAAAGCTAGTAAACTATATACTAGAGCTCTCAAAGTGCTGAACTTTTTAATTTCAGTTCCTTAGCAGGTTCACAGACTAAGCCAAATCGTAAAATAAGACACACAAGTCCAACCAGTTTTTGTGGTGTCTGTGGACTAACCACAGCCAAAAGTGGACTTGGTAGAACGTCCACTTTTGTAAAGTCCTAACCTTATGAGTCCCACCTCACAAAAAAGCATAGGAAGTGTTTGGTGAATAGCCCACATATGGTCTGCGGAGTGGTAGCTGTGGACTGTGAATCTGTTAAACGACAGAAAACCTTTTCCGAAAAAGTCGCTGATCTGGTTTTCATCATCTATACTTAATAAGTATTATAAAGCTGAAGAGTTTGATTGTTTGAACTTTATAAGGTTAGAACGCGCTAATCTCAGAATCTATTGGACTGAATTGAAAAATTATTTTTGTGTTGGATAGTCCACCTCTAACTTGTAGGATATTTACCTTGTAGGGGGTTAACCCCTTGTATTATGTATTAGCACAGAATAAAAAAAAATTGGTATTAGTTACTTAGTTATTAGACGACCGATTTGGCGCAGGGGTATATAGGCTACCCACCTTCTGCACCAGTAGTGGTCTCGGGTTCGATTCCCGAACAAGATAAATATTTGTGTGCATGAACATGTCTATTTGTCTTGGTCTGGGTGTTTACTATGTATATTAAGTATGTATTTACAAACAAAAAGTATTTAGGTAAGTATGTATATATTTATCCCTTTATCAAGTTTTCCATGATACAGTTTCTTAATGAAATTAAAATGGGCTTAGATAATTGGTGTGAATGTAAGAAGTTATTTATTTATTCATTTATTAGTTTTCAAAAATAGTTTTGATAGATACCAAAACCACAGTAGCACTAGCTGCTTAAGTAAAAGGCTGGCGTTCATTTAGGTAATAGAGGCTTTCATATAGTTTCCTTCGTAACCACACCTGACAACATTACGACCGGTAATTGCACTAGATCCCGTGCTACGAACCGGTAACAGCAATGTAAGAAACAGTTGGTTGTTCGGTTAGTTGCATGAAGCTCGACTTAATACTGAGGTAACTGGAGTTCTCACCCTGAATAAAAAAGTGTACCCAGCAAATTTGACATTTATGTAAGTAGTGGCTGTCAGTTGTCTCATATGACCATACGTATTTTTTTAAAGTGTAGGTGAGACGGAAGACAGCCACTGTGTAATTTTTGGGGACAAAAAAGTGTTAGTACTGCACTCTCCAGTTACCTCTGTATTGAGTCGAGCTTCATGGTTAGGTGTGTGTATGAGACTATTGCGTTTACTTTGTCTTGTAGACGATATAAATTTATCAAAGCGCGGGCTAAGGCATGCATGCCTTTAACATGAAAAACTATCGTTATGGTAATCAATTTGTAAACTTATCCGTCCCTCATAAGCTGTCAAAGTGCTGCTGACAAGTATGTATTGAATTCAAGAAAGTTGTAAGTATAGTCACCTGGGTGCCTACCAACAACTCTTATTGCGGTATTGTTTAGGACCTAAACTGATCTGCTTCGCTTATTCGTACCACGACAGCTTAATATCAATGACAGCGATTCAGTGATCATTCAATGACATTTCACAGCCGCTTAGCTGTCATCAACTCTTATTTGACTTATAACTCGGCCAAGCTAACATGACACCTGCAGGTTATACCCGTCCCTCTCACTCTCCGGGTATGACAGAATCGAGTGAAAGAGACGGGTAGAAGAAATAAGGACACTAATCATTCGGTCCTTCACATTTAGCAATTTATTTGCGATCCAGGTTTTAGAAGGTCATAGTACGAAAGAAAGAAATTCATTTTAGGAACCTATTCTGCATCGCGCTATTTTTGAATCGCTGTCTTAAAGTTGATGGTAGGTATCCTGTCCACACCTGTCCCTCTTGTCTGTTCCGGTGACATCTGTAAGAGAGGAGCCACTTGCAATACGTAATTAGTTCTCAAAATGGACGATGTCAGCCGAACGACGCCCACTGCTGTGCATAGGTCTCCCCCAAGAATCTCCACAACGATCGGTCCTGCTTGGCCCGCATCCAGCGGCTTCCCGCAACCTTGACTAGATCGGCGGTCCACCTTGTAGGGGGCCTACCCACGGAACGTCGCGGTCGCCATTCGAGAACGTTGCCGCCCCAACGGCCATCGGTTCTCCGCGCTATGTGTCCCGCCCACTGCCACTTCAATGATGCAATCCTTCGAGTGCTGTCGGTTGTTTTAGTTCCCCTGTGGATCTCATCATTTCGGAATTACCAAGCATCGGTCTCTCCATTGCTCGCTGGGTGACTTTGAGCCTTCTTATGAGACCAGTAGTAAAAGACAACGTCTCACTTCCATAGGTCATTACTGGCAACTTACATTGGTCAAAGACGTCAAAGACTTTCGTCTTGAAACATTGTGGTATTTCAAACATATTTAAAGGTACCTATGCTGGAGCTTCCCGAACGCTGCCCATCCGAGCTAGATTCGACGAGAGATCTCTTTCTCGAAGTTGGACTTACCTAACTGGACCGTCTGCCTCAGGTTAACATAGTGGTCAACGACTTCGAGTGTAATGTTCCCAACATTAACTGGAGCGGGTGCAACATGGGCATGATTGGACATACTTAATTTTCGTCTTTATCCATGTTCATCTTGGTAGAGAGTATTTTCTTCATAATAGAGGTCTGTGGCACAAGACTTCGAGAAACGCGGGCCTTCCTTCCCGGAAGGCCCGCGCGGAAGGCCCGCGTTGTTCGAAGTATGTGAAGCGCTGCGAACTTGTGCGTGTCAGATAACTCTGCGTTCGAATGGGGCATTTTTGGCGCTGGTTACAGTACATTTTTTGTTCTAAGCTTATGGAAAAGATTAGTATTTAATAGAGGTCAGTGACGTATACGTAGTGATTATATACCTACTCTTTGTTAGCTATTTTTGATCCGAGTTTATGTATATTGCGACAAGCTTTTCTGTTCCGGTGATTATCTTTGAAACTAAAACAGTTTTCATACGACAGTTCGTTTTGACAGCTAATTTCGTATTGCAAGTGGCTCCTCTGTCACGGCTGTCACCGGAACAGAAAAGCTTGTGTCATTGACAACATTTGATTGTCAAATTATTATCGCGCATGTCTTGATTAAACGTAGTGATTACATGGATTACATGTTCTTTGGTCTTGATAGAAGTAGAAGTTTTTAGTAAAAAGATTTTGATAGTCCAAGTACATTGAATATAACTATATATTTACTATATATTATGTTGCTAGCCTAGCAGGTGGAGCAGTTCCCATACGATCGGCGGTGATGACTTCAAGGTTGTCTGCTGTATGGCCGTCATTTCTTCAAGCATTCACAAGACTCCTAGACGTGACAACAACCGAAATATGGTGGATATATTAAAAGAAGCAACCTTTCAAAAAGTGATGAGCCACATTTATGTCAAAATGATCAGAAAATACCGGATGATGTATCTTGTAGTCTTATCTGCTTTGGTGATGCTCTCTTTCACCATTAAAATGTCGATCGATACATTACCCATTTCATTACCTTACCTCTACTTCAGGATGTTTCCAGAAAACATATCCTGCTACTACATCGACAACGAAGACGTCCTAGAAACAGCAGACCATCGAGAGTTTCCGTCCAATTCCATATTTTTCCTCGAAACTTCGTGCAAAGTAGGTTTAGACTCCCGTCAAGCTTGTTCAGTGGAATCGGCGGCAAGAGCACATCCTCTTTGGCACATCAACGTGCTATTTACAGCACCTAGGACTAAAGAATCTTTGAAGAAAAGCAGTGCTCTTCTGGAGTTGAGCAATATAAAGTTCTTCAGAATTCACCTGACGAAGTATACCAAGGGAACTCCTTTTGAATCTTTCATTGCTGAAGGTGCTTTAAACGGAACTATGTGGAGAAAACAAATTGCGGCTAATCTGCTGAAGTACCTGACGTTGTTTAAATGGGGTGGAGTGTATCTGGATCTAGATGTTGTGGTGGTACGACCACTGACTGGTCTAGCTAAGAATTGGGCCGCAACAGAAAGTGTTGCTATTACTGAGGCGGCAATGGCCTTTTCTAGAGATGCTGTGGGAAGATCAATGGCTATGGAAGCTTTGAGGTCCGTTATCGCTATAGTTAAAGTTTGATTGGATATTTTTTTTCATTAAGGTACGGTCGCCGGCACGTCGGGTTACTACAAAATGTCAAAATTTATCAATTGAAACTGAACTCTTTCTGTATTTTAAAGAAATTTGACAGTTTGTAGTAACCTGACGTGCTGGCGACTGTACTTAAGGTTTATTATTTCAGCTACATAACGATAAACTACCTTGCTGACATTTGGAGCCCCAACGAGCCCGGAGTAATAACAAGGGTTCTTAAGAAGAGGTGTTCAAGTACTAATATCAATAGGATGACAGCGGCTACGTGTAAGGGTTAGTATAAATAATAATAATAAATAACTTCTTACATTCACACCAATTATCTAAGCCCATTTTAATTTCATTACGAAACTGTATCATGGGAAACTTGATAACGGATAAATATATACTTAAATACGTATTAAATACGTATTGAGGTAATTACGTCCTACACCTCACGCTTGGGACCGGGTTTTTTTTATATGTTAGTTATTTCACTCAGTATATTTCGTTCTTATTCTTTTTGGCTTGGCACCGACTTCAAACAGTCCAGTAAGTACCAAGATAAATTAGAAAAAGTCACGTATCATCGTCCTTTAAATTAAAAAATCTTATTATTTTTTTCGTTTTTTAGTGTTTGTTAATTTTTGTTTGAAGATCCGTTTTGAAGGCGGTTACATTTTTTTTTCAAAAACGTTTTATTTTTCGATTTTTAGTAAAGTAGCTTTTTTAAGAAACTACATGGTGATTATGATAAATTGTTGTAAATATCCTATCCGTTACGGAATTCAGCTTTCCATCTTTAGCTACTTAGATAACTTGAAGGAACACAACTGAAGGTCCATTCGTGCATATGGTATTTATAAAACATCATAATATAACTCCTAACTGTTGAGGAGTTTCACCTCTCATCAGCAGCTCACCCTAATAACCTGAAAGAATATAACTATTGGCCCATACGTACGATTAATACTTAAAGAAATATTCTCCAGCTCCTAACCGTTAAGGAGTTGTAGCTTCCATCACCAGCTCATCACTATGAGATGATGACTACCAGATGCAAATACTTGACTAACTTCAAAATAAATGGAACGCATAAGACTTGCCTATATTTGAGAATTTCTCTAAATTTTCCTGGAATTTGATCCCCTGGTCCTGACTTGGTGAAAGTAAGATCAGGTCAGAAGTACTTACCAACTTTCGAAATAAAATATATTTTGAAAATGATCCCCAATTTGATGAAACTATGAAATCGTCCATATACCCAAATAAAGTCTGAATACACATTATTCAGGATAACTCCTGAACTTCTGGCCAGTTCTTGATAAAATTTGAATGGGACCACACGAGAACCACACCTTTTAAATAAAAAATGAATTATCCAAATCGGTTCATTAACTAAAAAGTTCTGAGGTAACACACATAAAAAATAAAAAAAAAATAAAAAAAAAATATACAGTCGAATTGATAACCTCCTCCTTTTTTTGAAGTCGGTTAAAAAGACATCTGTGTTGTGACCACAGCTTTTATCGTGATAACTTTTCAGTGTCAAAACGTACGAAGCTTCGGCACGCATTACTTCGGGACGATACACGCAGGTGCGGCCGAAGCATTACAAACATCCATACATTCAGACACCCATCCATACTCACAAACTTTCGCATTTATATAATATTAGTAGGGTATGATATGATGGCTAGTATTCCTTCCACTTTTTCATGTCAGCCACCGAGTTATTTAATAGTTTAAGGGTAGCCAAAGCGATGATTCCCGACCGAAATAGGCGCGCTAACGCTTGCTCGGCCGCGCGCGATACACTTCACGCGGAGCGGACGCAGCGGCAGCCGGCAGTGACTGTGAACTCGCGAGAGCCCCGCGAATTAAAAATCACTTAAAACTCAGTTACAAATTAAATAAAAAAAAAATAAACTTATGACGGCCGGAATCCCTCGGCTATTCAAAGAAATTCAAAGAAAGATTTTCGTATATTTTTCATTAACTAAAACCTAGTACTTATACTGCAAGTAATAGGATATTTGAATTACGATTAGATGGATGTTTGGAATTTTATTTGACACAGTAAAATATCACAGTAATATATCGACAAAGAAACGGCCGGAAGCACTAGATAAATAAGTAACTGTAAAATAACATATATTTTTTCCAAATTTTGAGTACCTACTTGTGGTTTGCGAGTAATCCATAATAATGAAGGGTACAACAGGGGCAAAACAAGGAATGTCACAAAACAGATTTTTGTGTAATTTACATTTTAATGTAAGTATATTTGTGAACATTTGTCAAAAGTTTATTTGTATTTACAGCCGATCTTTGTAAAGTAAACTTAGGTTCCTATCAGTAAATTAATAAAAAATTATTATGCAAGACAAAAATAAAAAAAATAAAATAAAAAAATAAAAAACAAAAAACCTGTTTGTGTCATTTCTTGTTTTGCCCCTGTACCCTTCAATTTAAAATACCCTATTTTGGGGAATCGCAGCCTTAACGTCAATATCAAATTTTGTTTACAGGTTTCGAAGTATACGGTCCGGAGCTCTTGTACCCCATAGAATGGGTACGAGGCAAGGCCTACTTCGAGGTTGGAGAGCTACCAAATACTGACGCTTACGTATACCACGTACGGAACCATGTCACCAAACACATGAGGGCTGTGAAAGGATCTCCGTATGAAACTTTGGCCAAGAATTACTGCCCTATAGTGTACAGTGTTTACTCGGACGATTTTGGTTGATAGTCTCGATCTCTAGATTGAAAACTGCACGCAACTCCTGACTCGCTTTCTGTCCGCTGAATCGGATTCGACTTCTGTGCTTTGTCTTTGTCTATTAATAAATAAATAAATAAATAACTTCTTACATTCACACCAATTATCTAAGCCCATGGTAATTTCATTAAGAAACTGTATCATGGAAAACTTAATAACGGATAAATATATACTAAAATACTTTTTGTTTGTAAATACATACATAATATACATAGTTAACACCCAGACCAAGACAAATAGACATGTTCATGCACACAAATATTTGTCTTGTTCGGGAATCGACTCCGAGACCACTGGCGCAGAAGGTGGGTAGCCTACCCCTGCGCCAAATCGGTCGTCAAATTCTATAGTGAGTGACAGAGACAGTTCACACATTCCGCTGCCGAGTCGAGAGTGTTTTCGACGGTTCGTGAATCAGGTGGCATACCTACCTATCAAAATCGAATCAAGGTCGAAAATCTCCATTCAGTAAAGATTGTAGATTCAAAGATTCAAAGATTCAAATTTGTTTATTCAATTTAGATTGTTATTTACAATACCTACTTGTGAACGTCATAGAAGCTACGCCATCGGTTCGCAAACCCTACAGCGGGAGACCTTGGAGAAGAACCGGCAAGAAACTCCAAGGGTTGTTTTTTTCTCCCTGTTTTATTTCATACAGAGTCGTCAAATTGAAAAATGACCTTAACATGGTATGACTAAGGTCAGTTTCCATCACAATTACACAATGGGTTATATATAGGCGAACTAATGATCAAAGCGGTGAACAATTTTCAATTACTTAGGAACTCTACTTAAAGCTTTAATATTAGTTAAAAACAAAAGACAATTCTACTATATACTGCAAGTTGCGCCATACATGTTTCATATGTAATTCTTAATAAAATGAATAAAAACAAAAGAAAACAAATTTTAAGGCAAGCAGATAAGAGCAGACCCATTCCCACTGGCAGCACCCGTTCACGAGCATGACGCATGAACCAGCAATGTAGCGCCAATACAGTACTGGTTAAATACCGAACTAAATGAAATCGAAATCCGCCGTTATAGGTTTACTGTTTTAGGCGGTACCTTGACCGAAAGTGGCGCCCTCTGAGGTTTTTATCTAATAAGTAAGTTGCTAACAGAAAAGGATTTTTATAAAACTTTACGGGGACTTTTTAGGGCCCAGTCCAATATGGCCCAGTCTAGTATTTTTAGGTATCGCTACATTCCCTCATAGCACAGCCATCTCTAATAGAGACGGCTGTGCTCATAGTCATTCGTAGAAGTAGATAAGTAGCAATTATGTGTCAAAAGCAGCCACTTTTAGCAGTTTTGCTATCTACTTCTAGCTGTGACAACGAGGGAAATTGTAATGATACCGTCTAAAAGTACTAGACTTATGGACCCTAAAAATTCCCCGTAAAGTTTCATTAAAATCCTACTTAATATTATAAATGTGAAAGTTTAAATGTTTGGATGTTTGTATGTTTGTTACTCAATCACGCCTAAACCAGTAAACACGGATTTAGCTGAAATTTGGGACATACTTAGATACTTTGTAGTCTGGAGAAGAACATAGGCTACTTTTTATCCCGGAAAAATATCACATTCCCGCGAGATTACGTCGTGTAGTCCACGCGGGCGAAGCCGCGGGCGGAAAGGTAGTTTTGTATATTAGAATCGCCATATTATTAAAATTCAACGCGGCGCCACTTTCGGCAGGCCTATTTCACTCCCCGTGTCGACTCGAAAACGCGGCGGCAACGCTGGCGTTGTAAATCCATAGAAATTAGGTCCGCAAAAGAGCTAGAATATATGCGATAGAAAGAGATGCAACGACAACGAGTGGCCGTCCGTAACTTGCCTGCGCCGTTAAAGCTTTAAGGAAAGCACGTACAGAAAAATAATATTTTCAAAAAGTGTCGATTCGTACATTTCAGGCGAGTTAAATTCGTGCGAGTCATCCAATAACTCAGTTGGCACTCGATTCCGTCAGGAGTTAGTTTGCAGGATTGGCTTTTTAAAGTATAGGTATACAAACTATATGTTGAGAGTTAATAAACATGTTTTAATTTATTACCCTATTTGAGTCGATATTGTCACATTCACATGTCTAAGGAGCGCGTGGTTGTGTGCTTGTACACGGTGCAAGTAGCTGGAGCTAGTAAAGATGCGGGTTATACGTTACACGCGTGAGTAATATGGGCAAGCTACTTGTCCAAGTTACTCGCTGACTTTTTTTAGATAGGAATCCTCTCGTAAGAATAATGTAGTTAGGTACTTAATTTAAAACGAAATTCATAATTTTCCTAAATTCATTTTGCTCGGCTGTTTCACAGTCTCCACGATGGAAGTAATTAAAACATTTAAATCACAGTACTTCCGGTTTTATATAATATCTTGTTATTTTATACATGTCGCTTAGCACAGCTAGCCTAAGTATATCTTTTTGGGATCAATTGCTTTATCGGGAGCTCCTACACCAATGTGTCAAACCACTGAAGTTCTATACTTCTTTTTATTAAATTCGTTCTAATTAATGGCTTGAAATGACACAATCCAAAGAGGCCTGCCTACACATAAATAGCGTTAAAACCTACGTATTACCAATCGGCTGCGCATAGCCTATAAGGGCATTTCTACGGAGACGAACGATTGACCTACTGGAGCGAAAAAAGTACCTTTGAAATTGAATTATGTACTTGAAAAAAATCACACATATTTATAGGACTCTTGGCCTGATGGAGAGCGTATCTAAAAGACCGCCAGGTTTTACATATCTTCTAAAAAAAATCTGAAAGTTCAAAAACGGGCAGAAATTGGCTTAAAATGGAGTGTCCGGTTTCCAGAATTTACTCGTTATTGTTTCATAACTTTTAAAATAATAACTTGCTCGTTATAATTTTCACATTCACAGAACAAGGGATAGGCAATAAAGCCATATACGTTATTATATTTATTGTACATCATTAGGTTTTAATACAGTAACACATTTAAATTTTGTCCGAGGCGTGTGCCTCAATTCGGTGAAATTTACTTTTGCTTACCTATATCACTAACTAAGTGCAGTACGAATACACACTACTGATTCTCGATACCCGGGGGTTGCGCCCGAGCGGCCGAGCAGTGTGGACGGGGGACATGTCATATTAAGGAGCATTTTTCGAAGGTTCGAAATCATTCGGTGTTTTGGGGTCGGGTCATTTCTCAAATCGGTGTGCGACATTAATTTTGTTTATGAAATATTTAATGAGATTTGTGGTAAATTAATTGAGTGCTTAGCTGATATCTGCCAGTATGTTTTATAGAATTTGTTGTAATTTATAGTATTTTCGAGTAATTTGATGAATTGTAATATTTTCTCAATTCCGTGGATCTCAATTCCATGGAAAATGGGGCATCGAATTGAGAAAACTTACACCGAATTGAGATTTCACATATTATGAATTCAGCTGTACGGGCCATTCATAAATGATAATGGCAATCAATAGAGCATATCATAGTCGATTGCTTCCCTGGTTGCGACTGCTTGAGCTGCCAGTAATATGCCAATACACTCAGCTTCAAAGACAGTGTTGTATGAACTTAGTGGCAGCGCAATTTGTATGTTTAAGTCTTCTGGGAACACACCTGTCCCTGCTGCATTAGAGGTCTTGAAGGCATCGGTGTATATCAGAAGCGCTCTGTGTTGTGCCTGAGAGCTTTCTAAGTCATCCAGTTGTATTTTGTATTTCTTATCAAATATGAAGGATGGTTTGACCTTATCACACACCGCCTCCACAAGGAGTGTTGTTTTGAAACACTTCCTCTATCTTACCGACTAGTTGATTGAGTGCCGATTCTGTGGATTTGCCAGAACTGTAGGCGTGCTAGTGCTTATGTAAATGATGTACAGATTGTATTGTATCTCGTAAAAACCATTCACATACCCTTCCCATGGTATTCAGCAGAAAGGGAAGGCTAATAGTCGGAAAGCTTTCGGGTTGGTGTAGTCGGACTTACCAGGTTTTCAGATGAGGTCAAGATGGGTAATGACCGCAACGAGTTGCTGATCCCCCCACTGCAGAAGGGCAGAAAAGATGTTGTCCATTCCTGTTGACTTAAAAGGCAAGAAACTGTTTATTGCGCATCTTACATTTTCTTGTGTTATCACCCTTTTAGCCAAAGACCAGCGGTCATCTGTTGAATGACTTGTTACGTCCTGTCACTCGATATGCTGTAGAGGATGGCAGTTTGGGAAGTGGGTTTGTAGGAGAACGGCATTCATCTCATCCCGATTCAAAGTCATGGAGCCATCAGGTTTACGCAGGTTGCCCAGTAGGCCAGGACCCTGATTCGATATTACCTTCCTTACCCGGTTTGCTTGTTTTGTGTAGTTTATCTGGCTGGTGCCTTGCCATTAGAACGTAGATCCTTTTACTATTTGGTTATGTATCAATAGGGTAGAACAATGCATAAACAATTATGGATAGAGACTGCAAGTGAATGGCGACAGGCCAGCCACACGAAAAGAATTAAGAGGTGTTTCACCGAATTTATCAATCATGCTACATGACAAGCCATGGAACGTTCTGACAGATATTTTTGTTAGGAAAGAAATTAAATAATTTGGTATTGGAGTGGATAGGATTGCGATTCAGATTCTTCATAACTTATTTAAATTCTTCTTTAATAAGTTATGAAGCTAATCCCATCCCATCTAGCTCCCATCGGAGATAGTTGTGAGACGGGTCGATTTTTTCTAAATACTTCATTATCCATTTTTCATGTTGATTTAAATTTTTGTTTTTATTATTTATATTTCAATTAAAGATAGAAGCATTAAAGATAGGCGCACTTCATCCTAAAAGTAACCATCTAATAAACTAATAGACCAGCAGTCAGTTAACAAAACGTTTATGGTATTTATTATTTTGATCATTTAAATACATTGTTTCTATATTAGGTACATCAATTCTAAATTCGATGGGCGATTTTGAAATTCGGTGATGCATTTTCTCAATTCGGTGCGTTCTCAATTAGGTGCTTAACTTTTCTCATAAACCACTTCACAATATTTAGTCCCATTGCTATTTTTAGATTCAGGATGGAGTAAACTTAATTTTTTATTATTTAAACTACTTAAAAAACCAAATATTAAATCGACCACCGAATTGAGAAAAAAAGGACCCTTTTGTAGAAATGCTCATAAACATACCCTAATGTACCTAAAAAGCCAATGAAACGTTGTTGAAGCGTACGCGAACGCAGCACAAAGCACAAACATCGTTCATAAATTCACATCTGAAACTTATATCGAGTGCTGCATACCGATATCTTACAACCTTTATGGAAAATATCGGTATGGTATGCAGCACTCGATCGTTAAGATTGCAATCGCATCATAAAAGGAAAATATACTGCTTGCTCAAATAACAGCACTTATTTCATAGAAAATGCTGTGAATGGCTGTTGAATAACCTTTTATTGTTCTAGAATAATAAGTTTTCCATGTGAATTTTTATTTCATTTGTAATGGTTAGAAACTGAAAATGGGGATGAGATAGCATTTTCAATTTTAATAAATATCTGAAAGAAGAGGCTTCGCAAAATGACTTAAAAACGAAAGCAGTTTCTATGCTTTGTTGAAATCAAACATTATTTTGAACTAATTAAAATTATGTACTTAAGTAATTTTGATAAGGTATTTTTAATTTGTGCCATGTAAAGACCACATATATATTATTATTCTAAGTAGGTAAGTATATAAATAAAAATGAATGTTGCTAAGCGCAAAACTTATAACGGCTAGACCAATTCGGCTCTTTTTTTCATATAAGTACTTACTCCCTAAAATTGCGTGGAAAACAGTAAAAACCACTTTTCTTTTCGTACCTACGTCGCCGTCGTGTACTCCACGCGGGCAAAGCTGCGGGCGGAAGGCTAGTGATAAATACAAAGCATTTAAACATTTATTATCAAGTTATGAAGCATATCCACTTTTGCTGCAAAATTAAGAGTGAACCTCATTATTATCAAACCAAGCAAGAGTCCTGTAAAATATGATATTTCGTAGGTAAATCGCCTAAGTCGAACAAAACGCTTAAATTACAGATCTAAAACTATACAGAGTTAATCCAGCACTATTATTTAATTCAAAACACAAGAGCAATCTACCGTTCCCGTGACGTCATCGGTCCCAGGTGTTTCTACAAAATGGGGGTTGTTACTAAATAATCGCTTATAGGGTAGATTAGCAGACTTAATCCTGAAACAGTAAATACAGGCTTGGGAACCTCTTCAAGATCTTAGTTTCAATACTTGAATACTTATCAAACTACTTAGTTAAGTAGCTGCTGTAAAAATAATATTTTTGCAGAAAATTGCAAAATTAGGGCCCTTACACACGACGAACGCTCAGTGAACGCAAGGAATAGAATAGAAGATAGCCTGGATTAAAACAAAGGATAGGTACTTTTTATTCGGATAGTCCAACGGGAACGGGAACCACGCAGGTGAAACCGCGGGCGGCCGCTGGTTGTCTATACATCTATACATATAATAAAACAGAAACGGAAAAAAGTCTGTACATGGAATATTTTTTTAAAATAATGTGATGTGTACAGGATATAGACCCCAAAACGATAGATAATAAAAATTTTGTCTGTTTGTCTGTTTGTCTGTTTGTCTGTTTGTATGTTCGCTTTTCACGCAAAAACTACTGGACGGATTTTTACCAAATTTTGTGTAGTAATAACTTATAACCCGGGTCAACATATAGGGTACCTTTTATTGTGGGAAAATTTCTTTATATTTAAAAAAACGTTGATAACGACTGTTTGTATGTTTGCTTTTCACGGAAAAACTACTGGACGGATTTTTACCAAATTTTGTGCAGTAATAACTTATAACCTGGGTCAACATATAGGGTACCTTTTATTGCGGGAAAATTTCTTTATATTAAAAAAAACGTTGAAAAACTTATATTTGCGGGCGTCTGTTTGTATGTTTGCTTTTCACGGAAAAAATACTGGACGGATTTTTACCAAATTTTGTGTAGTAATAACTTATAACCTGGTTCAACATATAGGGTACCTTTTATTGTGAGAAAATTTCTTGACATCTTATAAAACGTAGACAAACTGACTCACATTTTGTATGAAATAAACTACAAATGTAAGTTTGTATTAGTTTTTTTAGTGATTAAACTATAAATTACCATATTTTTTTTACCTTTATTTGTACTGTAAGATCTGAAGTTTGCCAAATTTTATGATTCTAGGTCAAAAGTTTGTAAAAGTTTTTTTCTGTGATATTACTTAGACATATAACTAATTCCAGGATATTTTCCATTATTTGTATAATTCAATAATGTACCTAATACCATGCTTAAGACAAATAATGATTTAATGATAATGATGATTTTTAGGGTTCCGAACAAAACTGGTAAAAAGGAACCCTTATGGTGCGACTAAGTCTGTCTGTCTGTCACAGCTGGATATCTCGAGAACTACTAATGATATCAACTTGAAATTTGGAATAGTTTTAGACGACGTTTGCCCAACTATTTTGCAAATAAGAGACAAATAAAAATATTTATATTTTTTCTTCAATAGGGGCTGAAAGAGGGTCTTAAAAATTTGAAGTGTAGCCGCACTTCAAATTTTTAAGACCCTCTTAAAAATTTATAAAGGGCATAAAGGGTATCATATAATAGAGCGCTGCTTGCACACTCTCAATATTTTTTCTTTTTGTATTAAGCCGCATAGTTTTTGAATTATGATGAAAAATGAAAAAAAATACCAGCCCCCCCCTTATTTCCAAAGTTTGCATAGAGAAAAATCTGAAATTATTTTAGGTGGTAAGTAGAAGTTTATGTAAAGATTACAGGAAAAATAAAACAATGTCTCTAAATAGTAAACTTTTTCAGAAATCATCAACAAAAATTATATTAGTTCCACTATCGGTCAAGAGATGGAGCTGACCAAAAACTGCAATATTCTATATCGCGAATTCTCGGACGAATATGCCACGCCGATGAAAACATTTTTACGTTTAAAATGTCCTCCTTCCTACATACTCGCACCGCAGGTCGCTTTGGGTGAAGCACAGGTGTAGTTTTTTCTATTTTATAAAAGAAAAGATGGTACGGAACACCCGGGGCGCGAATCCGACTGGCTCTTGACTGTTTCTTCTTAGTATATTTTATACCGGTACCTTTTAGACTGTGTACGGACCGGCGGGCGGCGGCCCCACGCACGCCAACGAACGACATCAGGCATTGCTCGCTTCACGTTTCTGGCCTTCGAAGATCAATCTAAAGCTAGGTAAAGGATTACTGGGAGCGATTCCAGTTCACATTCGGAGTTTCTGATCATCTGATTGAGACAGAGGGGAAAACAGAACCTCTTTGATGGCGTTCGTTGGCCTTTGTTGGTCCGGTGTGTACGCAGCATTAGCACAGAATATGGCATTAGGCAAGCGCGATTCATCGTAGATCGCATCAACGAACGTTTAGGGGCGTGATAGCGGACAAGCGCTTGCCTATCAATCAATAAAAAATAAAAAAATACTTTACAGTTTGTTATCACTATAGCTACTAACATGATGGCTTCTTACGTGCTTTTCTGTTGCAGTGATAATCTTTGGAACTAAAACAGTTTTCATACGACAGGACAGTCCATTTTGACAGCTAATTTCGTATTGCAAGTGGCTCCTCTGCCACGGCTGTCACCGGAACAGACAGAAGTGTGGGACTATTTAAATTGCTTACTCTTGACGGCTGACACCCTGAGAAAACTCAGTTATTGTGATTTTAATGAATTAAAAATACGTAAACTATACTAGAATTAGATTTCGATTTATTGATTTGTAGATCAATTTGAATTGTCGGAAAACGGACATTGATTATTGTGATTTGATTATGATTATTGTTATTTGAAATAATACCTAGAAAAAAATTAGTAATTTATCGCAAGGCTCTAGGTCAGCTAAGAGGATGAGGTTACTTAGTGCTTTTGAAACCGATGAGGACCGTGAAGCTCGGTTAACAAGCAATCGCGAGCGCAACACTGAATCCCGCGCTTCCGAGACCTACACCCATATACACACACATAATAAGTACCTTGCGGTCACTGGAAGGAAGTGTAGATTACACATAAAATAAACAAATACAAAAGTCACTTTACCGTGCGTACGAAGTCGCGGGCAACAGCTAGTTCACTATTAAATTATACCTACTTTCTGACAAGAAATTTTGACTCATATCAGTTTTAAAACTTGAATTTGAACGGAGAACAACGCAAAACCTTCACGTTGACTGAAAATTCGATAAAACCGTACAAATAAATTATATTTATCATGAATGAAAAAGGTTGATATGGGATCCAGCGGAGCTTGATAAAGCTGGAGATAGTTTTCTATTAGAAAAAGGAAGGATTTCGCCGATTTTATTGCCTTACGCCTTCGGATAAGTAGGTATTCTCTTTATTCGGCAAATAAAACAAATAAATATTTGAAATCTTTCGGTAGTTAATCAATAATCACCTTCAATAAATTCTAAGTATAGATTATTTAAACACATTTCCAAGTAGGTATATAAACATAATACCTATGTATACATAAGATTTTATATATTTTGAAATATGTATTTTGCTATGCATTGAAAATATTTCGTTTTGTTTCGTATTCAACTTTTGCCTACAATTGAATGTCAAATAAAAATACTTATTTTCTCCACTGAAGTATTTATTAAAATGGCAAATAAGTAGATAAGTACCTACTTACTCGATTTTATATCAAAACAACATGAGTTCACAGAAACACAGCTTTACTCGCAAATCAATAAAACATTAATTCTTGCTATTTTATGGATACTTAAAATATTGTAGAGGTCTCGATAACAAGTAAACATAATAATAATATATTTATACGTAAGTACTTGTTTGTTCTCTTTCTTTTATGTCGTCATTAACATCAGCAATTTTTAATATCCCTACCGCTCATACTTAGGGAGTTTTTATTCATGAGAAATGATCAAAATAAGCTTATAGTACTAGGGTAGGGCTGCCAACCGTCCTGGTTTTTGGGTGTCCTAGGCTGTCCTAGATAGTTTTTGCGCGGACCCCCGAATCCAGCAAATAGAATACGTATCCTGGGGGGGCGTGGGGGGTGTAATACGTAGTGAACCCTGCTTATATGTATATAGTCCTGGCTTTAAACCGAAACGTCCTGGTATTTCTACCTTCAAATCCTGGCTTCCAAAAGTTTGGAGATGGCAACCCTATACTAGGGTATCAGATGGGAATAAAATATTAATATTAATAAAAATTACTCCGTACGCAGGGGATCCGATAGGAATAGAAAATAATAAAACAGATCCACCAGGGGATCGGTTGCAGGGGATTGGATGGGGAACAACTCATTGATCGAGGATCCCGTGGCGCAGGGGTTAGCGTGCTCGGCTTGCGATCATTGAAGTTAAGCAACTATCGCAATGGTCGGTCACGGGATGGGTGCCCAATTTTTTTTTTCTCGAGCTCCTCCGTGCTTCGGAAGGCACGTTAAGCCGTTGGTCCCGGCTGCATTTGCAGTCGTTAATGCCCACCAATCCGCATTTCGTCCGCGTGGTGGGTTACCCATTCTACTTATCCATCCATAAGGAACGACAGCACCCCAGCCGGCCTAGCATGAGCGGCTTATAACGCGCGATATGATATGGTACGGCAAGTTGTCTTGCTTACCCCACTAAGGTGTAAGCAAGACGGCATGCCGTACCATATCATATCGTGCGTTATAAGCCGCTCATGCTAGGCCGGCAGCAGTGGGGACATTACTGATGATGATGATAATCATTGGTTAAATGATTTATTTAAATGCCAGCGTTTTATCCGCTACTTCGTCGGTCTATAATTTGGTTTATCATCAGCCACTCGCTCACCACGCACGCGGCAAAAAGTAACCAATAAAAATGTTTACTAATTAGATTATTTATAAGTTGCTCAAGCTCAAGTACCTATATCTTTCTTCCGTATTATTATTTCTTGCGTTTTTTATGCGTAGAAAGAAAGGTACCTAACAAACAAGAAAGAATTAATTTCGCAATTAAAATACGGATTAAAAGTACTAATCTTTTCCACTTACGATTTTATTTTTACACTAGCTGTTGCCCGCGACTTCGTACGCACGGTAGAGTGACTTTTGTATTGTTGTAATCTACATAATCCTTCCAGTGACCGCAAAGTATAATATGTGTGTGTATAGGTGTAGGCCGTGTAGGTCTCGGAACTTTGGACATTACATAAACATGGTACTAGATGGAAATGTTATTTTTTGAATGTTTACATGAAAAGAGGGCTGGATTGTTAAAATTTAAAACAACAAAGTGATTCGTGGAACGTAGGTACCTAGCTAATGGTTGATCCCACGCATTAGGGCTTTATTTATAATCTATATTGTTTTACCGAAATGCGTGTGGGCCCCCGCTAAGTTTATTGCTGTACTAGACTAGACATTACTAGTATTTTACTCGTGTTATTTTAGTTCCAGAAGGAGCAATTCGTGCTATTTTAGTAACAGATGGACTACTTACAACCCATCCATTGATTCATTTTGCCGACCTCTGTGGCCGAGTGGTGTATGCTCAAGTGCAATAACATGTAAACAAATTGTCACATTGAAGAGTTCCGAAAGACTATCTGTGCTATTAGAAGTCAATCAATCCATACTAAATTACTAATAATAAATGTGAATGTGTGTTTGTTTGTTTGTCCATCTTTCACGTCAAAACGGAGCAACGGATCGACGAGATTTTTGGTATGGGGATAGCTTAGGAGCTGGAGAGTAACATAGGCTACTTTTTATTCCGGAAAATTAAGTAAAAATTGTAATTTTGTATGAGAAATCTTTTAACTGTCGTTTAAGAAAACCTTTGATACAAAACTGTCATTTCTTCCAAGGCTGCTTCCAAAGAACCAAATTGTGCTAATAAAGCAGTTACCTCACAATAAAGAAGTAAGAATCCTTAAATCGTTCGATAAATAAGGTGTAAAAAGTATTATCGCAATATTTTTCCCTATCGAATGATTTCATGTCTATTACCTACCGATAGCGCTATAATATTGTACCTAACACAAGTAGGTGATATTCTCGAAATAAAAGTTTGGTCGAATGCAGCAGTGAAATAACAAACATATTATAAAAAAACCGGTCCCAAGCGTGCGGTATTTACCTCAAATACCTATTAGACTTGGCACCGACTTCAAACAGTTCAGTAAGTACCAAGATAAGTTAGAAAAAGTCACGCATTTTGGCCCTTTGAATTAAAAATTCTAATTTTTTTTTTCGTTTTTTAGTGTTTGTTAATTTTTCTTTGAAGATTCTTTTTGAAGGCGGTTACATTATTTTTATAAAACGTTTTTATATATTTTAGTTGACAAAATAGACTAAAACTACCTATAAAAGCAGAATTATTTTTTTGTTTACCTAACCGAAGTTTAATTTCACAATACTTATCTATATTTGCAACATTTAGGTTCTAGAAGCTACTACTTAACTACTGGCGTTTAAAAATGTGTCAATTGATATTAAAAGATAAGAAACGAATCAACTAATAAAATAGGTATGATATTTAATTTTGTGACAGTGATAAATTGCTAATTGCTTATCAAAACTTGAACCACCTACTTCTTCTTGTATATCGTACAAATTAACATTTAATTTTCAAATAAGTAAATTAAGTTATAATAATTATTACCCATCAATATTAACAACACCTTATGTAACAATACTAATTCGAGCTAGTAGTGTTACTTATTTAGTACTATTATATATTATATTCTGTGCTTATGGTGTTGTTAAATATTTATATTATAAGTAAGTAACTTTATTTCTGATAACCCCTATTGGGTTAAAGAATGAAATTGCCGTTTTTTCTTTTGTACAGTTTTATGATATTAGAAATATATAATTTCTATAATATTGCGTTACATTAAGACCGTATCGAGCAACTTTTAATAATTTAATAACCACGATTTTTGATTATTTACGTAGAAAAAACTTATCCCGAAAGTTATGACTATTTTTGTTTCCAGAATTTCGTACTTTATTAGTTGTAACTTAGTGAAAATATTTTTTCTCTCTTAACGAATGTGTCATTTTGTAGTTAAAATGTCCATAAATACGTGTGTAAAATTTTGTAAAGTTACATAATATTAGTCGTTGAATAAATTACAAAAACGTTTGTGTGGAAAAAAGAAAAATTACAAAAATCTCCATACAAAACGGCAATTTGATACTTTAACCCCTAATATTATAGGTAAGTACCTAACTTAATTTCACCCCGATAAATATCGGACACCATCACCATCACATACCTACATTGTTCCAATACTAAACTATTGTAGCTTGAGCTCTCTAGTATTATGGAAATTGGAAACAACGAAGGGTATTACCACATACACCCAGACCCGAGGAAATATTGAAAAGTTGGTTTTCAATATTTACCCGACCGGGAATCGAACCCGGGACCTCTAGAGATAGCGGCACCTTGAAAACCAGTGCGTACACCACTCTGCCGTGGAGGTCGTCAAATTATTATTAACTAGCCTTCCGCCCGCGGCTTCGCCCGCGTGTACTACACGACGTTATCCCGCGGGAAGGTGATATTTTTCAGGAATAAAAAGTAGCCTATGTCCTTTCTCAGGCTCTGTACCAAAATTCATTCAAATCGGTTCAGTAGCTTAGGTGTGATTGTGTAACACACAGACAGACAGAGACGCATTTATAATATAAGTAAAGATTATTAATATTTGTATGAACAACGAAAAGAAGCATACATTTATTTGTTTGTCCTTTTACGTTCACATTCTATCATTGAACACTATAAATTATTACAGAGACGCTCAAACTTTTTTTTACTTTAAAATGCTCATATTTCTTTTTAAATGCATTACCGTTGTCTGTCCTGTTAACTTTGCATGGTTATACTCAACCAATTTTGAAGAATTTTGACTTAAAGTGGAAAGATTTAAAAAACTAAGTGGTTTATAACTGAATTCCAAATGAACAGAGTCGTATGCGAAAAGGTTTTTTTTACAATAACGAATATTTTAATAATAGAAGCACTAATGCCCGAATACTCGTACGCTACTTATCTTTGGGAGCGTCTCAAACATCGCCCTGTCAGTTTTAATGTCAAACGTATGAAAGAGATGCCATGATGTTTGAGACGCTCCCAAAGATAAGTAGCGTTCAAGAATTCGGGCGTAAGGCACTTTAACATTGTGAGACTCCTACTATAGATCACCTATTGGTGCCAAATGAAGGACCATTTCTTTCCACGAAATAATATATTTCTATGATCATTAATCAGCAATGGCGAGTCCAAGATGTTCATTCACCGTTAGAATGTTGTCTGGCCCTTAATGAGAGCTAACATTTATCAAATAAAAGCAATTATTATCTAACACAACAAGACTATATTAGTAGTGCGAGATAATGGTATGTGTTTACATTAGCAAAATATGTGTGATAGATAACACTATGTTAATGGTAAAGGAAGTCACTGATTTAATAAGTAGGTACCTAGATAATATTAAAAACTTATTAATTACGAAAAAGTTTTACTTTTTATTTAAAGGAATAAGAAGTTATTTTAATTTGTGTTTGTGAGACGGGTCGATTTTTCTTATTACTTCATTTTCCATTTTTCAAGGAATAAGAAGTTAAGTTGACTTTCGTAGTTAGTAGAAAATACTTTTTTTATCCACGACGGGGTAGCACTCACATGGGTGGAAGCGCACTACTCCCGGAATCCTCAATCACTGAGGAACTGGCTATCTTATCTCTAACTGCCGGAACACAATAATGCTGAAAACATCATTGATATGGCGTCAGACTTAGATAGGATAGTCTTTAGTTTGTATGGAAAGTTAAAAAACAAAAAAGAAACAAAGTAAAAAATATGATGCTTTCCCTAAAAACTTGAATGTTTCTGCTAATGAAACCCAATAAAATTCTGTAAATGGTGATTTGTAAACAAATCCAAATAGTTTTAACAATAGGTAGGCCGGCATAAATCACATGATATCCAATGCCAGAAAAAGTGTGCCTTTTAATCAGGCAATAATGCAATCAAGCAATTGCAAATAGGATTGCTTTCTTCCCACGGTTTACCGGACGACAAACCGGTTCTTGTTGCATTGCATACCAAAAGAAAATCGTTCTTATCCGCTCCTTAAAGGCAGCAATTTATAAAAAACAAAACATACAGTTTGACATACCTTCAAGACAAATTCCGATCCGGTCTCAATATCAGGAACACTTTAAAACAAAACACACATTCTCTTAAACTTCACTCCGAAGGTTAATATGTGAGAGGAGAACTATCGAGTCACTTTCGTTTCGCGATTTTTTTGAGCACACACGCGTTTACCGGCTGTGTTCCAACGAGCGACACAGCTACCTCGTACAAAAGCAAACGCGATACTGGCTGGTGAATGTGCGCTGCTCCATTCTCGAATACTACGGGCTACGGTCATTCAGGTATGTGAACAACCTCGAGGATCAGACTTTCCCAAGCCAAACTCAACTGTATCCACATAAACATAATGCTAATAATCCTCTGGTAGGACCCTACTGATAAGACTGCGTCGATATCAGCGCTGCGTCTAGGATTCCGAACAGAGTGAGACAGCGAGATCACCCTATAGAGGACGAAAGAGATAAATAGTCGTGTACATTATGATGATTGGGGGGTGAAATTCTTATATTCAGTTTGCAGCAAAAGTGCAGCAATTGAACAATAGTGCATAGTCAAGAATGTAGGGGTTGTTTTGTCTCGCCATTTGTTTGGAGTTGAAGGGAGAGGGAAAGCTCATTGTTTTAAAAGAATTGTACTGGGCTTTTGTTGGCTTCTTCGTTAACGCAGTGTTCCCGTGGGACTATACGAGCTTCCATTAATTATGTATTAGCAGAGTGAAGCTTATAGGCTTTAAATATTGGAATAACGTCGTCTTTCGCTTGCAATGAACTGCGTAATAATTTGAAACCTGTTGCGCTAAGAAGTTTTGTTTTTGGTATTCTTTTAACGAGAGCTGCTTATAATTGCACCAAATAAAACTAATTGGGTAACAGATAAAAGAGATAAGGGATCTTTTAACCGGAATATTGGGTTTTCTTGTTCAACACTCATTAATTAGGCATTATATGTATGGTATAATACATAATTGAAATTGTAATTAACCAATGATGAGTTAAAACAAACAATTGCATTCCAAGTTTTTGTGTTACTGAACATCACAACAACCTTTTTAATCTGAAATTCCCACATTAGTCGTGAAGCTTCGTTTTTTTGTCTATCTTCCCACAGAGTTCTTACCTGGGTACGCGCAGAATAAAAAACTTGGGACAAAACGGTTGAGATAGTGTGTAAATCAGAGTCGTTAAGCGATTTTAAAGAATATCTGTTTTAATAATATTGGAGAAAGTGAATTTGATTTGACACTTACAATTAATTGATCTCTTCTTCTTATCGAGTCGATAGCAAACTAAAAACCTAAACAATGTTGGACCAAAACTCGGCTAGGTCACAGCACATACATCCACTCGGAAAGGGATCGTAAACTTATCAACTCGAGCGGTTCAGTATTCTTTGTATGAAACCCCCTACTGCAAAGCACACTAATCGGAATCGTATTAATATAATCGTATCGGTTGCTTCGTTTCATTAATGTGAAGATATTACTACCATCGACACCCGAATGAAATACCTTTCCTATAAGTAATTGATATTTAAAATTACACCCTTAGCTCCGATGGGAGCTAAGGGTGTGTAAGGGTACGGCGGGTGAATGTTTGCTAATATAATAATATTACTTAAATTATTATTTTTATATAGATCTTGTCATGATAAGTTTAGATCTTCCTTAAAAGATATCTTCCAAAAATTTTGAAATCGTGATGTTTAAAAGCGATAAGTACACGCTTCCAAGATTTGTGATGCGTGTAAAAAAATAAGCCTTAACCCTTAAAAATAATATTAATTGTTAAACATCGTCGTGTATGTTTCATTTAAAACTATGACACATTCGCAGAAGTTGGCTAAACAAACTTGACCAGCAATTAACAAAGCTAAATTGGATGTAGACAACACAGAGGATCCGTATAATATACCTACACTAGCTTTCCGCCCGCGGCTTCGCCCGCGTGGACTACAGGACGTTATCCCGCGGGAATTTGACATTTTTCCGGGATAAAAAGTAGCCTATGTTCCTCTCCAGGCTACAAAGTATCTGTGTCCCAAATTTCAGCCAAATCCGTTCAGCCGTTTTGACGTGATTGAGTAACAAACATCCAAACATCCAAACATCCAAACATCCAAACATCTAAACTTTCACATTTATAATATTAGTAGGATTGTCGCTTATCGCCGTCTGTAATCTGTGGAAGTGGAATTAGGATGAGGAATCAACATCAGCTATTCTGTGCTGTTGTGATGCTATACTTTGTTTAATATCAAGAAGAGGATTGAGAAGGTTTTTGGACTTTAGCTAAGAAACTAACTAAAGATGACGTTCTATGCAATGCTGTACTAAAGTGTTCTGCACGGGCAGAATTTTTTTGCGTGATAATAAAAAAATACCTTTGGCGCCATTGCGAATGAAATTCGGAAACTTCAGTCCTATGGTTACGTTTGTGCATTACGTCCGTTCAGGGACTAATCAAAGAATACATAAGAGCTATCAGAAAAACAACAGTTTCAATAAAATCGACATGTGATGTGGTTACAGCCGCTATACTAATTTTTCTATGCCCTATAAAGGGTTAATTTGAATGGTGGTTGTGAAGTTAGCTGATCTGCGCAGTAGGGTAGGGTATCTACCCCGCTTCCTCACCTTTCCCACCTGCATACCTTTAAATTGTGTACTTAGGTACTACCATGCAAATCGTGCGATGTTCCAAAATGCCAATAGTTACAATCGGACTGTAACTCAGATCATGACTGTAAGTATACCTATTTGAAAAATATCTCCACCCTTGATTGCTCTGATACCAAACGAAAATGGGAAACTTTTGCTCTCTTAGAAGAGAAATGAGACATTACATGGCATGTTGATATTATTTCGCGAAAAGAGTTTCTGAGCGTCTTTTCACATTGGGGTTGAAGCTTTTTTACAAGCTTTTTATTAACTTGCCATGTTAGTTACTTTTTTAGTTAGGTAGGACAAATCTTGCAAGCTTAATTTGACCCATTTCCCAGTGTCCGATGGAGCTGAAATTGTGTATACAGGTTTAGTTTAGATGACAATACAATATTAAAGTACAGTCAGCAAAAAAGCTTGTCATAAAAATGATTTTTTTACCAAAATCTTATTTCAGTTAGCTTCGCTGATAATGGAGCCTGTACTTAACCTGCCATCAACTAAAACGAGGAGCCACAATTATCACCAATTGTCAACCACTTATATGATGATGCTGATTCCCTTAAGATCTGAAATGACTAATGTTCTATTAAAAAATCTACTGTAAGTACTTAACAACTTTTCTGAACGATTTACTGAGTGTAAAACTTAAACTTGACTATTATTGTTAGGATATGATACCTCCTTGCATTGTCTATGGTTGATTTATGTTTAAATCAGTATTCAAAAATATCGAATGCATTGTCATTACGCGAGTAGTTTGTTTCAGTCCAGACGATTCCGCGGTCGCGTGTTGTAGTATATAGAATATAACGGCCAGGGTGCCGAAATAAAGATTTATATCGCTAATACATTTATTATTCAATAGAATCATGGGATAGGGCTTCACATGGTTGAGGCGCTAAATTAGAATCACGCAAAACTACACATTCCGTATGTTGCAGATTCCCAAGATAAACTAGGAAGACCATGGAGGTCTTATTGTTCGACGGCATCCACGGAGATGTCGAAGTTTTTTTTCGGAGCTACGAAATAATGACGGCTCTGCAAGGCTACGAAGGCGAGGCCAAGAAAATCGTCGTCGGAGCTTTCTGCACGGGCGCAGCCCGATATTTCTACGATAAGATCGTCGATATGGTTAAAGACTACGACGAAATGAAGAAGGAATTTGTCAGGGAATTTGGTCTTGTATCGGACCCACTTGCTGAATTTTTTGCGAGAAAACAGTATTTCAACGAAAATTCGTTGGAATACCTGTATGCGTTGGATATTCTGGCCGCTCGTGCTGGGAACGCAATTACAGAACAGTTGTTCATACAACAATTCCTGCGGACAACTGACGTTGTCACACGCAGCAAATTGATGTCGCAAATCTACGTCGACAAAACGCATTTGAAAAAAGTAGTGAGACAGGTCTATAACCTTGAGTGCTTGGAGGAATATGCCCCTAATATGTGTGATTCTAGCAGTGGTGATAAATCTAATCAATGTGTTTATTTTGTGCCGGAGTTAGAGAATGTGCCAACTCCCAATCAATGTGCCTCTCGCACGCCAAACGAGAAACCCCATGATTGTTGTGAAAATTGTTTTATTAATTGTAGAGCTCAAGCCCCGATGATGCCCATCACGACATCATCTTGGAGGACGACTGAGACGTCCCCACAATCTAATAATAATATTGTTGTAAGTAGAGAAGAGGATTGTATGCAGCTAACGTTGGTGCAGGACAATCACAACACAAGTAAGCGTACGCCGTTTTTATCTATTGAGTGTCGTGGTCAGAAAATAGACGCCTTGGTGGACACCGGTGCGAGTGTGTCGGTCATATCACAGACGGTAGTAGACAGTCTAGGTCTCAGTGTGGACATGGTGAACGCTGAACTACGAAATGTGAGTGGTGGAAAACTTTCAATAGTAGGGAAAACTAATGTATGTTTCTTGATAGATAACGTGTTGTTTACACAGCGATTCGTTGTTGTAAGGGACATTGTACCAAACATAGTGTTGGGTTGTGATTTTCTTAGCAGGAATAGCATAATTTTGAATTTTGGAAAATTTTGTATAATTTACAAAAAATTTAATTTTGAATTTAATGTTGACATGAATTTTATGTTGACATCGATTGACATTGATGATAATGAGTCACAACCATGAAGTTTGACTTAATACTCTGAGGTAACTGGAGCTCTCACCCTGAATAAAAAAGTGTCGCCAGCAAATTTGACATTTATGTATGTAGTGGCTGTCAGCTGTCTCATATGACCATACGTATTTTTTTAAAGTGTAGGTGAGACGGAAGACAGCCACTGTGTTATTTGTGGTATTCAAAAAATTGTTCGTACTGCACGCTCCAGTTACCTCAGTATTAAGTCGAGCTT
Source organism: Crambus lathoniellus (assembly GCA_949710035.1). Classification (NCBI taxonomy): domain Eukaryota; kingdom Metazoa; phylum Arthropoda; class Insecta; order Lepidoptera; family Crambidae; genus Crambus; species Crambus lathoniellus. Next base: position 5,186,542 of record OX453296.1, read on the forward strand.
CATGGTCACAACAGTCACAAGTGATAGATGTCTCGAATGACGGATGTCAAAGTAATTTTCGAAAAAGTAATATGTCAGAAAAAAGTTCGCATGTCATTCCTAGATTAAAAAGTTTTTTTATGAATAAAAATAGGAATGACAGAAAAATGAAGAAAGGCGCGAAAAAGTTTGAAAAGTCGAATATGAATAGGATTTCGAAATCCAATATAAGTTCGTTATGTAATATTAGTTCGTTACGAAATAAGAAACGAATGAAATTTGTTACATATAAAATTAAATGTAAAAACAAATTTTCTTTTATAGATTCATTTTATAATAGGGATAGAAATAGGATAGGATTTTAGGATGTTTTATAATAGTGATTGTTAGATAGTTGAAATGTATAATTGTGTGATTTGTATTAATATGTGTTTCTTTTTCATGTACGGAAATACTGCACCTGAAGCCCACGAAGTGTCCTGTGGTCCACTTATAAAATATGTTTAATTAAAAAAAATTGTGTTGTCTTTGTTGCGTAATAAATAGATTTTTTTTTGGTGTTTTTACTAATTAGTAGACATCGTGTCGTGTCTCTTTAACTTCATGGGATAGGGCAGGAGGATGACCTATTATCTAATTAGGTGTGAGAATCCTCTGACCTTAACTTATGTTGATATTGACATCACGTTTCGTTAATGATCTGGACCACAAAAGTAACACTTCTGTGTTTCATTTTATTTCCGTTTTAGTTAGTTTGTAAGTTGTTTCGATGTCACTTAAGGAACGAGGTGACGTCAACATTTGTTGGTGAGGGGGGAGGAAACCCTGATGGTCCAATAAGGACCAGGGTCATATCCTGTTTGTTGCAGGATCCCTCTAACCCTGACTGGCAATGTTGTCGACACCACGCTACATAAACTGTGGTAGCCCCTAGTAGACAGTCTGCTTGAGGTTACCACAGGTTTATGAAGTTCCAAGCTTGTTGTCGGGCACCTTTTGAGATGAGGGGTTATTTTTGGGTAATTTCGTAGTCAATATATTATTGGTGCTTGTCTGACATGTTTGATCTTGGAATTTCGACTTAGTTAATGCTTAAATGAGCTAAGGTTAGCTTTGTTTGTAACTACATATGATGTATTAAGGTTAGGTTGAAGGCTGGGCAGACCTTTTCCCTTGGTTTTTGTATGTCAAGCCAATGCAATGGTTGGTTTGTTTTGATTACAGGAAATTAATAATTATATCGACCATTGTCCTGGCTGTCCGTTAGTGAGGACCAGTCTTATTGATGTGATATCGTTCCAAGGTAGGCAGGGCCTTCGCTTTAGGGTAATCCATGTAGGAAAAAACATTTCTTTAGTAAGAAAGGTTTTTTTGTTGCGGCGGCGGCATGTGTGGTATCATATTGTTAGGATATGATACCTCCTTGCATTGTCTATGGTTGATTTATGTTTAAATCAGTATTCAAAAATATCGAATGCATTGTCATTACGCGCGTAGTTTGTTTCAGTCCAGACGATTCCGCGGTCGCGTGTTGTAGTATATAGAATATAACGGCCAGGGTGCCGAAATGAAGATTTATATCGCTAATACATTTATTATTCAATAGAATCCCAGTGTAGGGTCTCACAGTACTTACTTAAATTTTATGCCTTTTTAGTACTTACCTATGTCATTCAAAGCGTAAAGGCACTATTTAGCAAAAATGAGAATGTGTATAGTAGCAGCGATTTCCTGATTTTAAGTAACGGATATTGAATGACTCGTAACGTTTAATATTATAGGTAGGTAGGTTCTTAATAGACGCTTTTACAAAAACAAATACAGTCTAAAATCTTAAAAGAGAAATAAAGGAGCCAAATTGTGCTCATATTCAAAGTAGAAATTAACAGCTACCTACTCAAATTGGGAGGGTTTTCATGCTTGAAATTTTATGAATTGATTCCCTCACTACCAAAGGCAGGAGCGGAAGTCTCGTATCACCATATAAAAGGAAGTGTAAACCTATCCCCACATGTTACATTGCTTCAACAAACCAGCCACTTATAAAATTATAGTCATACGATATTCAGATTTAATTCCTGGACTTAAAGGTCACAAATTTTGCCGAAATACTACACTTTGCTTGTTATACAAAATCACGCTCATCTAATTCAAATCATTGCTCTGGTATTTTTTTGGGATTCGGAGTGCTGAGTAAATGCACTTGTCATACAAACAAAATTCTACCTGCTTTAGATTGTGACTAGTGACTTGTTCAGACTTGTGCATGCATGCATTCGCGCAATCTCGGTGACTGCAACCCATGCATTGTATTTTTTTTTAAGGTTGGGGTATACTATTGTGTGTCATAAGTACAGTAATTGCCTTTTACAAGCTTTTTATTAACTTGCCATGTTAGTTAGCTAGTTAGTGGAGGATAAATCTTGCAAGCTTAATTTAACCCACTTCCCAGTGTCCGATGGAGCTGAAATTTTGTATACCTACGGGTTTGGTTTAGATGACAATACAATATTTAAGTACAGTCAGCAAAAAAAGCTTGTCATAAAAATTAAATTTTTACTAAAAACTTATATAATATAAGTATGAATGAAGTCACCCACAAAATCTATAAAAGATATAATTATAATTTATAATACATACATAATTTATAATAGCGACGAACTCTTCATTTTGCCACATTACTTTTTGGTGTTGTCAAGACTAGAAAGCCAATATATTCATATGAAAAGCTTACTTTTACACATCGTAATGTACGATTTGGTACACGTTCGGTTCATACATAGTACAGGTAGCTTCCGCTACGCTGCCACTAAATGTTGGAACAACTTACCACCACCGATCAAAAATTCTAAAACAGTTAACACTTTCAGAATGAAAATTGAATTTTTTAGAGATTTGGTTTGAATGTAGTTTTTTAAGCTTTAAATTGTTTTTTTTTCCACTCGGCTTTGTACAGCTTGTCTAGCATAAATGCACTGTCAACAAAAGTGTAAATAAGTATATTCTATATATATATATTTTTTACTTTTTTTTAAGTATATTCTCAGACGTTATCCTGTTCATGTCGTTAAAAGTTTATATCAACGATATTATGTAGGTAATTCAGCTTTTTATTGGTTTAATTCACGCAAATATGTGTTAGATTCAGGTTACCTATTACCTACCAGGTATATTATTTGTTACACATTTCAAAAATAAAATTAAGTAGATAACAATATAAAGCTGCGTCATATCAAAACCCGGCCTGTTTCACAATGTCATAAGTAGGTATGTTCTTATTGTAGCTGTTACTTGACAGATAGTCCATACAAAACTGTCAATTAAATTGGAAAGTATATCCTTATCGCAGATTGTGAAACAGGCACTATATATTTAAATTTAAACAAGCCCCTGTACCAATAAATACCGTTCACAACTAACTTTTACGCATAAATGAGTTCGGTTAACTTAAAATTAAAAGCTTAATTGCAAACCTAGTACATTTTATCGTTGTTTTTCGCTTCCTGAATGCGGGGTTTAAACTCAAATTAGCAGGGTGAAAAGAATTCGAGGCTTGCCGCCTCCGAAGACTTATTAGCGGTTCTTTTTGATGTTTAAATACTTAACGGGGAAAGTTTAATTTGACTGTTAATGGTAGAAGTGGATCCAGCCGCTGGTGAAACTTTTTTTAGATGTTACGTAGTAAATTTTAAACGGGGAGTTGGCTGAAAAAGTTAGTTGCTGCCTTAACTTTTGACAAGAATTAGTAAGGGGGATAAAAGTTAGGTTTTCATATGTTTTTATTTTCAATGTTTCTTTTAACGCTTTTGATATGTTAGGTATCCCATTTTTTTTAATCTAGGCATCACACAAACTTAAACGGTAAGGCAGAGGTACCCTTTGTGGCCACTTTAAGGATTTTTTGACATTTAAGCACTAAGTACTAAATGGTCTTAGGTATTTAAGACACTAATTATATCTTAAATTACTTATAGATAATTTATCTACCTTTAAAGGTACATTTTTCAAATTTAAAAAAGTAAAATAGTTTTTTGTATATAACACAAAATGTGTGAGAAGTGCCAAATGTACCGGTTTTGGCCACTTATTGATAGTAAAACTTTTTAAGTACTTATAGCGAAAAATCAAAGCAAAACCCAGTTCAAACCAATATATTCTAATACGCTAGAAACCAATCAATTGCGAAAACAATAATTTAATTGTAAAAAACAAAGCATTTCATCCAAAACAACTTAATTAAAATTTTCATACAAAACATTTTTTAAAACAGAAAATGGAATTTATTGAAAAGAAATCGTATGACTTATGGAATTCTAACGACTGTTATTATTACCTTAAAATACCTTTTTTTAATTGCCATTAGCAAAAATGGCGAAAAGTGGTTTAGAAAACTTTTAGAGCAAATAGTGGCCAAAACCGGTACAGTGGCCAAAACCGGGGCTTCTGCCCTAAGTATGACGTATAATCGTAGTTTCAACATTCATCCATAAAACATCGTATTCTTCTGAAAAAGAGAAAGATAATAACACGGTTATTATATATATATGAAACACATCAGATTATCTATTAACAAAATAATCTACGAAGCAATATTTTGATTATTTAATTTTATTGGTACAGCCATAACTTAATAAAAATTAATTGGCAGTTGTTTTCAGTTGTTTTACATTATTAAACGTTTTACATAGGTAAGTACCTACTAGGCTTTGCTGGACAATTTAATCTTAATAAAAACTCAAAAAAATCTAAAAGAAAAACATCTCTCATCTGTGTTTGTGGTCCCCCGACGAATTGTGTTTTTTTTCTATTCAGTTTTTTTGTGTCTGATTTATGTACCTACTTATAATTTTTTATTTAATTCTATTTAATTGTAAATTACACACCTACCTACCTATGTTTGTAAGTAAATACCTACTATGCGTGTAGGTTCCTACTGCTGCTAACTAAAAGAGCTGAAGACCTTCTAACGTCTAAACAAATTTTCACAAATTGTAGAGCTAGGAATCATCTCGATCACGTCAGCATTTAAACAAAACAATCAAAATCGGTCTAGTCCTTCAGGAGCTATTAAGATGCCACTGACAGACAGATACACAGACACCAAGCTACTAAATACTCACCTCTCTTTTTGCAGTCTGTTAAAAAAGAGAACAAACAAGCATAGACTAACTAAAATCGGCCAAGTGCGAGTTGGACTCGCCCATGAAGGGTTCCGTATCCGTACTCACATAACGTACCGATTGCTTATACCTAGCCAAAATACCACAATCATTTTTCGACAGCAATAAATAACTTTGTTTTCCACAGTGTTTGTATGAACGACAAACTTACATTTGCGGTTTTTGAAAATGTGTTATATCTCAAAAACTGCTTTCCATACCTCGTTCAAACCAATTTTCGTTGAAAGTTTTTATTATGATTTACAGCATTTATTTTTTCTAGATTTTTTACTTTCTTATTTTAAAAGTCAGAAGGGAGGGGGGGGGGGGGGGGGAGACTCTCATTTTACCACTTTGGAAGTGTATATCTTTCAAAATATTGACTTGATAAAAAATGATAAAAGAAACCTAAATATCGTTTTTAAATGCCTATCTAAAGACACCCCACACGAATATTTCAGTTTCAGTTCCATGTATGGGAAGCCCCCCTTATTTTTTTATTATTTTTATTATTATATTAACATCCTAAAGCGGTTCACAGAATATATCTACGTACCAAGTTCCAGTATGTAGTCTTAATAGCTTTGGAATAAAGTGGCTGTGACATACGGACGGACGGACGGACGGACAGACAGACAGACAGACACGACGAATCTATAAGGGTTCCGTTTTTTGCCATTTTGCTACGGTACCCTAAAAATCTAATATAATACATGCTTAATTTTTTTTATAAACATTCTTCAACTCTGTCAGCTATAACGGCAACAATATTAATAAAATGCAAGAATGCAACGTAACTCGTTCATCAAAGCAGTAAAAGATTGCTAGATTTTGTTTTTGAATAAAATACTCGTGGCTGATGTTCATTGTAATAAAAATTAAAAATATTTTAGTTTTATTTTCTGACCATTTATTTGTAAATTTTTAATTTCAGATTGTAACAGCATAAATTTTGTCTACCATATTGAATGACTTTTGTAGCATAATATGTAGTTTTGTATCGGACGGAACGCTTCAATGTGACAAAGCTCTATCACGCTCTATGTTGTTTATAAATACAGGGTGTTTATATACCCATCAATACAAACAACTTTTACTATGGAACCAAGTGGGATATCCCGAAAAAAATGTCGGCTGTTTCATACAAAAGTTTCATACAAAAACCACATCAAAAAAGTAAGAAATAATTCCTCACCAAATAAATAACGTAAGTACTTTGAAGTCGGGCGTGAAACATGTACAATTTTTTGTTGTTTTTGTTAAAACCCGCCCGACTTCAAAGTACTTACGTTATTTATTTGGTGAGGAATTATTTCTTACTTTTTTGATGTGGTTTTTTAAAAGGCGGTTTTATTTTTTTATAAAAATAATTTTTATTTCACTCTTTTTAGTGCATCGTGCAGCAATTTGCGTGTTTTCTGGTAAATAGGTATGTGATCAAACTCAAAACCTCCTTTTTCGAAGTCGGTTAAAATACCTTGAGGTATCCCCTTTTTAACAAAACAAGAATCATCTAAATCGGTTTATAAACAAAGGAGTTATGCCTAAAGATACGTATTAAATTCACATAAAGTGGTAACGAAAACGACAGTATTTTCAAGATTTCCTGAAAACTACTGAACCGATTTCAAAATTTCAAAAAATGGGACCAACTTGGAAACCAACCTGATGTAATAACGTTTGAACCATTTCAATCGGTTCGGCCGTATTCGAGTAATCGGTGGACATACACAAAAAAAAAAAAAAAAAAAACATACATACAGACGAATAGAGAACTTCCTCCTTTTTGATTTAGAAGTCGGTTAAAAATACATATAAGGGCTAAAATGTATGGAACAGCTGATTATTTATTTCGCAATATGGCACTTCCCATAATAAATAGTTGTTTGTATTGATGAGTACTTTTACCCTGAAGTATGTCGTATGTCCCATCTTTAAACGAACACTATTAAAATAACACGATCCGAGACTCACGGACGGTTTAGAACCACTAAGTCACCGCAGAGATATAAGCTCCCTGTGTGTGTTCTACCGTCTATACAATGGGGAATGTTCTGAGGAGCTTTTTGAACTGGTGCCACCGTCACACTTCCGCCACCGCACCGCACGCCAAGTGCGTAGAACTCATCCTAAACACCCCCACATTCTTGACACCTGGAAATCAACAACTGTTCGGGCATCACGTTCGTTCCTACCTCGAACTTGTAAGATGTGGAATGAGCTTCCTCCAGAGGTGTTTCCTTTGTGCTATGACATGAAGTTCTTCAAACGCATATGCAACCCTTCTGGTGTTGTAGATGTCCATGGGCGACGATGACTACTTCCCATCACGTGGCTCGTCTGCTCGTTTGCCCCTTTTTAATATATAAAAAAAAAAAAAAAAAAAAAAACACTCTGTATATTACGGTAGGTACTCATGTTTCGGAAGTTAAACGCCAATTATTTTTTATATACTCGTAAGCGTTACTAACGTGAATAACATGTGTGTCTGATTACAAAGTAGGCCACCGCCCGTATTTGGGGCAACGCTGAAGTTTTTATAACCGCACACATTGAAACACGATCGACACGATGGAATTGTATTTAATAAACACATTTTAATATAACTAATATGAAAAATATATGAATGGGATGTGAAAGATTTCGATGAATTTTGAATGAACAAAAATTTTTTTGTCGTACTTATCAAAACTGTCACAGGGAAGCCTTGAATCATTTATTATGAACTATAATTAATATATCATCATCATCATCATCAGCCATTTAATGTCCCCACTGCTGGGGCACTGGCCTTCCTTATGGATGAATAAGGAGAATGTGCCATGACCCCACCACTTTAATTAATATATAATAAGAATAATTTTAGGGATTATTCTAGATTATTCTACTCATGAAAACCAAGAACTTTTATATAAGACCAACACCTAAATCGCGAAGAAGAAATCAGCTGTTCCATACATTTTGATTAAATATTTTTGCACTATTGTGTGATAAAAAAATTACCGTGTTTAATATAAAGCTCGTAACAGACTGCATTGTTGACAAGCAATATCATTTAACAACCAAATTGTCAACAATATTCATGGCCATTCATGGCCCATAAATTAATTAATTATTATCATATTGTGTTGGTTGGTCAATATTTACATTCGTGAGTTTCGGCAATCGGGCATATAAAGCATATAAAACATCATTGATATAAAGTAGTTTGTTTGCGATGCAAAATTTAATAGATTCAATGATAGATAAGTATACCTAACGTATATTTGTAGGATATGACAGTATAATTATAACCACCAACAATATGTTTCCTATGAGAATGATTCAAATAAAATTTTCCAAAATTATAAAGTTAGTTTTGTATATCACATTACTGGGGATTGCATGCGCCCTGCAGGGATTTTATTTACTAATACTTAGTAGGTACTTATAAGTATAAGTTTACTAACAATATATGAGTCTTTGTAACTTGAAATAAATCATTTTTATTTATTTTTTATTGATTATTTACTACACGACGTTATCCCGCGGGAGTGTGAGGTGTTTCCGGGATAAAAAGTACCTAGCCTATGTCACTCTCCAGCTCCCAAACTATCCCCATACCAAAAATCATGTCGATCCGTTTTGACTTGAAAGAGGAACAAACAAACAAACACACGTTCACAATAATAATATTAGTACTTATGGATTTTAATGTCCATGTAGTGGACACTAGTTGATTTTGAACTGCAAATAGCAGAGCTTTTGTACTGAACTATCTTCATTTGGCAATTTTAACTTGTTTTTATTTATTTAAAAATTCGTACTTATTACAATATTATTTTTACTTTTTTTGCATTCACTATGCAATTTATAATATTATATAAAAAAATAATGAAAATGAAGTAAGTACTAGAAAAAATCGACCCGTCTCACATGGGACTTCAAACCACGACCTTTCACTGTCCGGGCGAATGCTCTAACCGCTGAGCTACAGAGTCGTTTTTCTAATACTTACCTACTTCAATTTCAATATTTTCAAGTTTTATTTTATAAATGTTAGACTTAACTACGTCGTATACAAGCAAAGTGAGGATCAATACATGAACCTACAAGATAAAGCACATTCAGTAGGCAGCGGCTTTTGGAAACATAAAAAAACAGGTCAAGAGCGGGTCGGACACGTGCACCGAGGGTACCGTACCATCATAAATATAAATAAATATAATGTGAAAATGTTTTCATCGGCGAGGCTAGATTCGTCAGAGCATTTGCGGTGTAGACTAGCAGTTTTCAGAATAGTGGAACTAATATAATTTTTAATGATGATTAATGAAAAAGTTTACTATTCAGAAACATCGTTTTATTTTTCCTGTAATCACATAAAATTATTTCAGATTTTTCTGTATGCAAACTTCGGAGATAAGGGTGGGGGGGGGGACAGTATTTATTTTACATTTTTCATCAAAAGTCGAAAACTATAAGGCTTAAAAAAAATATTTGAGAATGTGCAAGCAGCGCTCTTTCATGTGATACCCTATATGCCCTAATAGCCCCACTTCAAATTTTTAAGACCCCATTTCAATCTCTGTTGCAATAAAAATATAAATATTTTTATTTCTGTCTTATTTGCAAAATAGTATCATCAGTAGTTCTCGAGACGTCCTGTACCCCGAGTGTAAGTTTTTATGTCAAGCAAACGCAAACTATTTCGATTCCGTATTTATGTCAATTTGTATGAAAACTATATAAGCGCGCTTCTCGCCGCTAGAGGCGCTAATAAAGTTTTCATACAAATTGACATAAATACGGAGTCGAAATAGTTTGCGTTTTTTGACATAAAAACTTACACTACGGGCACTGTTGTGACAGAACTGACAGACAGACTGAGTCTCACCATACTTAAGGGTTTTCTTTTTACCATTTTAGTATGGAAACAGTTTACGCATATGTACAAAAAAATACGTAAACACCAAAACACTTAAGGTGTATCGATGAGCTCAGTGGCGCCGCCAATGGAAATAAATCAATTGCATTTTATTAAAAGCTTGGATTAAAAGTTTCGGTTATTTCGCGCAAATAGAAGAGCAAAATGTAATTTTTAATTGTTTTTTCATGACCTCAAATATGAGCACCAAGTTATGGATCTCGATATTGCCAAATGTGGCCACTTTTGGCACTATTGAGATTCACGACTTATTGCGTAAGTTTGAGTTCTCAAAAGTATGTTTATAAAATGCATTCCACTCTTTCACCTGCGCGAAATAACCAAAACTTTTAATCCAAGCCTTTAATAAAATGCAATTGATTTATTTCCATTTGCGGCGGCACTGAGCTCATCGATACACCTTAAGTACAAACCATTTGCATTATTTTCAACATTCAGAATAAAAATCATGTTTACAAATACAAAAATATGGTTGACTGTGAGACAACGTGCGAAATATTTGACTATTGAATTAATAACATTATAGCATTTGTTTATTTGTTTGCACTATCGAGCATTTCAATGATCATAAATACCTACAGCTGAAAGCATATCAAACTTTAAGGCTCCTACACTATTGGCTCCGGATATTAATAAAGACTTACACCCACTTGCAGGAAGCTCCATTAAAGTTAAAGCTTCATTAAATCTATTGCTGTCACTTTTTATTTCTTGACAACGAAAAGTGACAGCAATAGACTTAATGAAGCATTAACTTTAATGGAGCTTCCTGCAAGTGGGTGTTAGGACACCAAAGGGTGGTCCAGAGAGCTCTAAACGCGCCAATTTTTTTTTTTTTACATTTTCAACAAATCAACATCAAATTTGAAGAAGATTGCACAAAGGAATCACATTGTCCCATACAAACTTTGACCGTGTTTTACACCCCCTTAGGGGTAGAATTTCGGAAAATCCTTTCTTATCGGATGCCTATACTTTACATAACATCATACAAAGAACACAACTTCCAAGTTTCAGGTCTCTGGATCTGTCATCTCTCATCTCTGGATCTCTCAGGATCTGTTTGTTTGTTTGTTTGCATCGAATAGGCTCCGAAACTACTGGACCGATTTCGAAAATTCTTTGACCATTAGAAAGTTACATTCTTCCCGAGAGAGATACGCTTTATTTTATCTCGATATTCCCACGGGAACGGGTACCACGCGAGTAAAACCGCGAGGATCTGCTAGTCTATACTAATATTATAAAGAGGAAAGATTTGTATTTTTGTATGTAACGAATAAACTCAAAAAGTACTGGACTGATTTAGAAAATTCTTTCACCGTTAGAAAGCTACAGTCTTCCCGAGTGACATAGGCTATATTTTATCCCGATAGGGAATGGAAAAACTGCTTTTCGCGGAAAATTATTTACTGCTATGATTACCGGGTTTTTTATTTTGTTTTTAATTGATATTAATTACTCATTATTATTATAATGATTTTTATGATAACAGCTCAAAATGTTAAACTTGATTTGTTGTTAATACAAATATATTCAACTATTCTAATACCGAAAATCATATCGAGCCGTTGCTCCGTTTTGATGTGAAAGACGGACAAACAAACAAACTTCACATTTTATATTATTAGTATAGATTTCAAAGTTAACCTGATTTGCCGTTGACTGTACATTATCTTTTTTAGGGACAAAAATAATATGTAAAATTAAATATGCAGACGTATTTTCAGTATTTCTGTGGAAAAATAACAGTTCCAAATATCAGGGTAATTAAATCCGTGGAAATTCATGTTCAGAACAAATGAAATTCGCCGATTCGTGAAAAATATGTTAAAAGGTTTGGTTAAATGCTGCCTGTGAAAATTATCAATGGTGAACGATGAAATAAAGACACAGTTGATTAATTGAATTGATAAAATCTATAATACATATACTACAGAATAGATATTACAGTTTGTTTAATAATGTTAACATTTTAAACTTACACATGACTCTAACAAAATTTTGCACTTTTAAGCTTAATAATTCACAAACGGATGCCTCAATCAAAAAACTGTCTTTACAAACCCACAATATTTTTGAAATTACTATCCAACGACACCCCACACTATAGACTAGACAAGAAAAAAAATACTTAGGTAAGTAGTAAGTACCCACTTCACGTGTACCCACTAAAAATTTTTTTTTTTTCAAAATTTTATTTTACCACTTTCATGGCGTGATAAATATGTATTTCATGCCAAATTATAGCTTTCTAGTAATAAGACTCTATGAGGGGACAGACAGACGGACAGACGGACAGACGGACATGGCGAAACTTGACCCCCTTATTACAAAACGTGGACTAAAGTTAGACCTGGTTTAAAATTCATGCTAATTCTGTCTTTCATTTAGAAAATGAAAGTGACAGCACCAGTTTAGTACCAGTTTTAAACCAGGGCTATTTTAGTCCACGTTTTGTAATAAGGGGGTAAGGGTTCCTTGTTGACTACGGAACCTTAAAAACTACAGTACTTTGCCATGTCAGAAGGCAAAGTCTTCAAAGTCTTTTTTTTTAATCCACTACGGGGTATTTATTAATATTTGTCTTTGTCTGGCGCCGGCATAACACTTGGCCTTTATTACACTTATGTGAAGTGGCGATAAGGCTGAAGGTTTTCATCTTCCCCTGGAATCCGCTACTCCCGGAATCCTCAATTACTGAGGAACTGGCTAACTTATGTCTAACTGCCGGAATACAGTAATGCTGAAAACCTCATTGTTATGGCGTAAGACTCAGAAAAGATGGTAGTAGCTAGCCAGGCGGACTAAGAACAAGTCCTACCACCAACCAAACCGAAGTCCGAATACAATAGGTGGCTACCTAAATAGAGGTCCCGGTTTTTACTCCTAGTAGGGGTCCACTGAGAATCGAACCCGGGACCTCTGGGTCTGTAACCGGGTGATGTGAACCACTAGACCACAGAGACGGTTAAATGAGATGAGCGGAGTGAAATTATAATTAACAAAACACATTCTCCAAGTTAGGCGGGGTCAGCTTTTCCGTTCCGCTTTGCTTCAAGAAGCCTCTTAACTTCTAATTTAAATAACACAGTCTTACCCACCCATATTAGGTATCAACTCTACAACAAAACAACAGAGAACCTTAATTAAATTGCCAAAAAAAGAAAGTGTAAAGCGTAAGTAGAACCTTTTTTTACATCGGTACTCTTAAACTAGAGTTCTTCTCAGCAATGTATTCAAAGGCACGTTCTATTTACATTAAATGTATTCCGCTGAATATTGTTACGTTCTCCTGTTTATACAGGGTGTTAGGGGCACCGTTGCAAAAACTTTAACCATGGCTTCAGGCCATCATGCTGAACATTTTTTTGCCGGAAATGCCTTCTAACAAAGCGGACTTTAATAAGGTTGGTATTGAAATTTTTCATGCAATCCTATCCACTTGACGTTGGAAGTGTCGCAGAAAAAAGTGTTTTAGTGTAGGAAATGAAGCTAGTTGACCCCCACAGTAATTCGTCAGTCAGAAAAAACTTTACAATGTGATAAAGTATCAATAAATTAAAAGTATTGTATAAAATTCCAAAGAATAATAATAATAGAAGTTAGGTTTTTTTAATGAAAGTCATATATCATAGATATCTTTTTGAGGAAAAATGCTCCGTTGAAACTTTCTTCACCATACATATTCATGTAACGTATTAAAATGATTTATGAAACATCCAAAAAAATATCCCAGCAGAAACACTAAATTTTATTAAAATATGTGTTTTTGGTGTGACTCGAACCGTAAAATTTCTCCGTCGAACTTTTTTACGGAAATGCTATTTTATTGAAGTTTTATAACCACAAAATGAAAATCTAAAAAATAAACCATGTAATTAAACTATTTTAAAAATTGCCGTTTTACTCGCAGTGGAAAATTTCTCTATCTGTTTTATTTATTGATTTAAGTACAGAGTTCACTTTATTTTCAACTACAAAAATATCCAAAAAAAAAAACCAAAACCTAAAAGCATTTTACATAGAAAAACTTAATTCAGCAATCGGGAGCTGTGAGTACGAAGCGAGGCGTAGGAGCGGGGCGCGGGAGCCGTACAGGACTGGTTCCCCTCCGCCCCGCCACCGCGCCGCCGCGCCGCCGCCGTCCGCTCGCGCGATCTATTCTATTTTCACGTATCAATCGTCGAGGCAAAATAATTATGTTGACATTGTCTTTACCAAATAGTTGTATAAATGGTAGACCGAGAGGCGACCGTCGGTAATTCTACCTACTATAGAGTACCACAATGACATACTCATTGTTAGATGGCAAAAAGTCACGTTAAAAAAGTTGAGTTGTTGGTGCTGGTTAGGTTGGCGGCTAGGCAAGCCGCAACCTGGCCCTCTTAGTATATTTATGAAAAAAGTGCGGCTAAAATGATGAGAAAATATGTCATCAGGCACCAGCATGATACGCTGTTCATACGATCAGGCTTGATAGACTAGAAAAATGTGGTCTGCCACGCGCCGTCTTGGCCAATTTGTCAGTTCGAGCGATTTTAGCGACGGCTTGCGGGGTGGTTTTCATATCATGGGGTACCAGACCAGTATCAAACTAACGTCTTACTGTAACTTAGGCCAACCTACTACAAAAAATACTGGTCTGCCGACCCGCAGCCTGGCCGTCTTTTGTGCCCGAGCAATTTTATGTTTGTATTGTTACTTACATCAATAATATGAATGTACAGGGTAACAGGGAAATTCGACCTTAATATTAAACGACACCACTATTTAGGTTATTAATAATGTACTATATCCAAAAGTTAACCATTTCAGAAATATTTACCTTTTAGTTTTTTTATCGAAACACTACAATACCTTTTGAGTTTTGCTCTTATTCAATTTATTTTTATTTCTTTTTCGTTCCGTTAAGTTACAGTTTTTGCAATTTTTTGAGGAGGGGTGTACCACCATTTCAGAAATATTTAACTTTTAGTTTTTTTATCGAAACACTACACTAACTTTTGAGTTTTGCTCTTATTTAATTTATTTTTATTTCTTTTTAGCTCCGTTAAATTACAGTTTTTGCTATTTTTTGAGGAGGAGTGTACCAGTTAACAAAAATAAATTATGAAACTCGAAATAAGTGCTATCATACAATAACTATTTAAATTATGGTTTTTTACATAGCAATCGCAACTTAAAAAAAAGTTAATCTGCAGATTAATGAAAACACTTCAACATCTTTTTGGCAATACCGCCTTTTTTAACCGCCTCTGTGGTCTAGTGGTTCATACCACGGATTTCAGACCCAGAGGTCCCGGGTTCGATTCCCAGTGGGGGTACATATTGTATTCGGTTTGGTTGGTGGTAGGACTTGTTCTTAGGCCGCCTGGCTAGCTACCACCATCTTATCTAAGTCTGACGCCATAACAATGATGTTTTCAGCATTATTGTGTTCCGGCAGTTAAAGATCAGATAGCCAGTTCCTCAGTGATTGAGGATTCCGGGAGTAGTGCGCTTCCACCTTCAGCCTTATCACCACTTATCATCAGGTGTGATGAAGGCTAAGTGCTACCCCGTTGTAGATAAAAAAAAATACAAGTAGGTATAACACTCTAGGTAAAGTAGCTAAACTAAAGACGTATTGACAGAGAAAGCAGTGACATATAGAAAATATAAATATGTAACGAAATAAGTTTGTAAAAAGAAGAGGATAAATTGTGTAAAACTGTTATTAAAACAAAGTTAAAAGATTAACTTTTTAGAGAAATTAGCCTCAGAATGTTAAATTTGCCTTTAATTGTTTTTATTGTATTAATATATTATTATGTCAGGTTATGTATATTATGTTATAATAAGTATTGTGATTCTTTTGTTGCTTCTACAATAATAAAATTGTTATACCCATAATGTAGACGTACGTACGTGTAGCAAACACAATAATAATGGATATTAGTGCTTTTCTTCGCCAACAAACTGCCATGCAGTTTGGCGATTGAAATTGAAATTGAAAGACAATTAACGATTGTGTGTATAGTTTTCAGTTTTATTGTGTAAAATCTGAAGTTCAAATAAAATAAAAAAATATTGTTTGATGGAAAGGAAAAAATTATACATTACATTCAAAGAATAATAAAAATTACATTCATTCATTCATGATCATTAAATGGCTTAATTTTCGAAGCATGATAGAGGCACAAAATAAATAGGTACAGAAGACAATCTATATACTAAGTTCGCTCGAGCAACGCACACATAGATACCGCTCACGGACATGATATCTCGGTCTGTCTCGGTCGTGTACGAGCGCGAGTGCTTTCCGCTTGAGACACGTGTCTGTGAACTTGTGCAAAAATGGAACAACAAAAAATAAGTTATAATAACTGTTCAGTGGACGGTTGTTTTAATTAAACATTAAACAGTGAATTCTCCCTGATGCATGAGTCAGAGCGTGTGGCCGGAGAGTTTCTTTGATTTGTTACGGCGAGTTTTATAATAACTGGACATTTCCGTGCGGGCAGTATCCACCACCATGTTGTATATAGATTGTCCACATCGATGCTTGGATGGAAGGGCTTAGAAGCGGTTTTGAATCTCGAGCGGAAAGCACTCGCGTTTTTTAATTTGATCTGGTTTTGGTCGGAGCGTAGATTTTTTTGTCGAGATCTTTCCAGCTTGACGTTGTTACTTACCTCAATGTGCTCTAACTGTGCGGTGATCGCTTCCTGTCTTTACGAGGTTGAATACAATGACATCATTAAATATTTGCTTCCTCGTCGACATATAAAATCTATCTTGTTTTTATCTTTACCCTCCGGCTTAATCCAGGTCCATTTGCGACTTACGGGCTTTTTAAAGGAGTTCATCAGTAGGAAGAGGTTTTCCCCCGCTCCATAAAGTCTGCCAGCATTAGGCCTCTTTCGTTTCGTTGCCAAAATCCAAATTGCCCCACTCTCAACTCATCACCGTAACGTTGCCCCAATTTTGCATTGAAATCCCCTGTCACAAACGTGTAGTGGGTTTTGTATAGCTTTGAATGGCTTTAGAGATCTCCCCATACATAGCCTCTACTTCAACATCGTTGTGTTTTGAGGTCGGAGCGAAGACCTGTATGATATGCACCATATACCTACCGTTTCGGTATTTTGAGTAGGAAAACGTTGTTAACGAGGGATTTGTGGACGATGAACGCAACACCACCAGTGGACTGCTGGTTACCCACCCGGTGGTATAGCAAGGTATAAGCTGAATAGTAGGATAATCAAGTCCTCTTCCTCTCTTCGGACCTCAGCTATGCCAATGACATCCCATTGTAACTTGCTAATCGCCTCTTCCAACTTGAAAGCTTCGCGTCGGCCCTTAATGTGCGCGTGCTTTAGGTTACCAGGTGAGCAATTTGACAGGATAGCTTATAAATTGAAAATAATATAAAATTTTTCGAGTTATTTTTTCATTATCTTGCCATAATCCCTATCTGCTAAAGGGCGCGGATGCACTCAGTTATTGTTCGCTTAATTCGATATCATCAGGGTATTTCGACTTTTTAAGGCGATACTCGGAAACATTATGCTAAAGCGAGATAGCAATGAGAAAACGACGCGCGCGGGAGCGAGACCGATTTTGGAGATGAGGCAAAAAAAGCACAAAATCACTTCGTATTCAAAAACTATAGCGATTTTTTAAAAATGCTTCTATACGATCCTAAATATTATTGGTGTCCACTAATTAAACCAATTTTCAATAGTATATGTATCCCCATTTAAGAATAATCTTGATATTTCTTATTTTTTAGAGGTATTTTCAAAAATAAAAAGTGTCGAGCCAAAATCATAAAATCGTGTTTCTGAAACTATACGATTCTAGATAAAGGTATGAAGAAATATATATCTTAGTACCAGATTTATAACAACTCTAACCGTCCTATAGTTTTATATCAAAGAGTCCATACTTTTTCCGAGTAGCGCCTTAATTCCAGCTATTATACATCTTTTGGACTTCACTTTTCGTCAATGTGGGTGATAATGCAGATGAAATTAGGTAAAGGTTATTCTAACTAGGCCTACTATCGAGTACTACAAATTAAAAGGATGTAATTTCTGTTAGTTGTACTACGTCAATTCGCCATATAAAAAGGCCCATTATCCTTTGTGTTAGTTATAGGCTTATAGGTAGGGGTGAGCACGTGAAACATGTGTTGTGATTGATAAAAATACTGCAACATGTCATTTTTAACTGTGTTTAACGTAATGCTTATTTTTTCCTTTCATCAAACAATATTTTTTTTACTACTCGTCACCGCTCTCTGACCTTAAGTGACCTTAATTTTTATAAAATAAATAATAAAAAATATCTGTATTCAACCTGACTTATAATAAGGTCTTTTGAATCGTCTATATTTTTCTACCACCCGTTCAATACTTTTTTAACTGATAAGAAGAACAGGCGCAATAAACTTATCAGCTTTAATCATTTGGAGTAACTATATTTACAAAGATTTATATCGTTAACTTTTACAACTTTTTAATAATAATATAACACTAGTTCAGCTTAGGTTATGTGTTACATCAAATCCATGCATTACGGTCTTTCAAATAGTCGTCTACTTTATAATATTTTTTTATTGATTTTGACGACCGATTTGGCGCAGGGGTAAACTACCTGCCTTCTGCGCCAGAGGTCTCGGGTTCGATTCCCGAACAAGACAAAATATTTGTGTGCATGAACATGTCTATTTGTCTTGGTCTGGGTGTTTTCTATGTATATTAAGTATGTATTTACAAACAAAAAGTATTTAAGTATATATTTATCCGTTATCAAGTTCACGTAGACACAGTTTCTTAAGAAATTAACTACGGGCTTAGATAATTGGTGTGATTGTAAGAAAATATTTATTTATTTATTTAATATGCTTCGCCCATGAGCGATTTTTTGACATGACTTTTGAGTTTGTTCAAAGGCAGCTCTACTAAATTCTGTGGAAATTTATTACATATAGCTACACTTTTCCCCAAAAACGAACTTCTTTCTTATACCTTTTTGGATTGCCAAAAAGATGCTGAAGTGTTCGCATTTCATCTGCAGATTAACTTTCTACGATTTTATCTTACCAACGTGCTTGAAAGTTGCGGTTACTATGTAAAAACTGAGAGCAGTTATTTCGAGTTTCATTATTTATTTTTGTTAACTGATACACCCCTTCTCAAAAATAGCAAATACTCAATAGTGCGAAAAAGAAATAAAAATAAATTAACTAAGAGCAGTAAAGGTTTAGGTTTTGTTTCGCAAAAAACAAATTTAAAGTGAAATATTTCTGAAATGGTTCATCATCATCATCATGTCAGCCGAACGACGCCCACTGCTGGGCATAGGCCTCCCCCAAGGATCTCCACAACGATCGGTCCTGCGCTGCCCGCATCCAGCGGCTTCCCGCGATCTTGACCAGATCGTCGGTCCACCTTGTAGGGGGCCTGCCCACGGAACGTCGTCCGGTACGCGGTCGCCATTCGAGAACCTATCCGCCCCAACGGCCATCGGTTCTCCGCGCTATGTGTCCGCCCACTGCCACTTCAATGATGCAATCCTTCGAGCTATGTCGGTTGTTTTAGTTCTCCTGCGGATCTCATCATTTCTGATTCGCTCGAGCAGGGAAATAACAAGCATCGCTCTCTCCATTGCTCGCTGGGTGACTTTGAGCCTTCTTATGAGACCCATAGTAAAAGACCACGTCTCACTTCGTTGTCACGAAATGGTTAATCACTATTAATATAAAATATTAGTCTTCTTTGTCGAATTTCCCTGCAACCCTCTACATTAATATATGTGGTCGTCCAAATCAAAAGGGACCTTATTACGGCCGGCACATACGTCTTTATTTTTGTTGTTTTGTATTCGAACAACAGCAATAAAGGCGTAAGTGCCGAAAGCCACAAGGTCCCTTTTGATTTGGACGACCACATATAATAGATGTCAGTAACATTACAAACATAAAATTGCTCTGACACAAAAGACAACCAGGCTGCGGATCGGCAGACCAGTATTTTTGGTAGTAGGTTGGCCTAAGTTACAGTAAGTCGTTAGTTTGATACTGGTACCCCATGACATGAAAACCACCCGCAAGCCTTCGCTAAAATCGCTCGAACTGACAAAGTGGCCAAGACGGAGCGTGGCAGACCACATTTTTCTAGTCTGTCTATCAAGCCTGATCGTATGAACAGCGTTTCATGCTGGTACCTGATGATATATTTTCTCATCATTTTAGCCGCACTTTTTTCATGACTGTACTAAGAGGGCCAGGTTGCGACTAGACAACCTAGTCTATTTTTAACGTAACTGTTTGTCTTACTACTAACAATGAGCATGTCATGATTGATGATGACGACCGATTTGGCGCAGTACCCACCTTCTGCGCCAGTGGTCTCGGGTTCGATTCCCGAACAAGACAAATATTTGTGTGCATGAACATGTCTATTTGTCTTGATCTGTGTGTTAACTATGTATATTAAGTATGTATTTACAAACAAAACGTATTTAAGTATATATTTATCCGTTATCAAGCTTTCCTTAATACAGTTTCTTAATGAAATTAACATGGCCTTAGATAATTGGTGTGAATGTAAGAAGTTATTTTATTTATTATTATTTATGATGATACTCGAGCAGGTAGGGTTAACGACGGTCGCCTCCCGGTCGATGGTTGTTTTGCGTTTATAATACACGTTACGGTTTTTGTTGCTCGCTATGGAACGTTGTATTTTTGTGTGCACGTACAACCAGTAAAACTTGGTATGAGTTTGGCAAACTGTATTCGTAATCGAAAACTATCGCTCTATCCCATTCATGTCGCTTAACTACTTTACCGACATGAGCAGTTCATCCAATAGTTTTCGTAAACGTAGACAGTTAAAATCAACTCGCCCAACTCTCCCTAATCGTTTATGTATTGTTCTAGGTATCCTAGTTTAATAAATAACCAAATAGTAAAAAAAATATTTTATAAAAAAGGAAGAGCGCTTTAAAAAAATGACACAATAAAATTAGAAATAATACTTCTAATAACTGTATTCACTTTAAATAATGTAAGTACGAGTATTTTGAAGTCGGGTGTGAAACATGTACACACGGCGGCACATCAGACTATACATGTTGACCTTGAGAACGCCTTTATGTCCTACGTAATAAAAGCTGTTATCGCAGTTCAACTGTTTAACCTGATGTGCTGTCGAGTGTACCTACATGTTTTGGTGTTTTTGTTTAATCCCGCCCAACTTCAAAGTACTTACGTTATTTGGTGTGAAAGTACCTATAAGAGCTATTATTTCTAACTTTTTCGTGGCATTATTTTAAATAGCTATGTTAGTAGGATGTACACATAAACCGCATTAATCAAAAATACTTGCCTGTTGAAAAAAGCATCAAAAACGGTTCAGAAAACATGACGTAATCGCGGAAAAACATACATACAAACAGATCAAACTGAAAACCAATTTTTTTAAGTCGGTTATATTATAATACCAAAACCTTCTCCTAAATGTAAAGAAATAATTTTATGTAAACCGCATCTCAACTCAAAGACAATCATACATACATACGGGTCAAATTGAGCACCTCCTTTTTCAAAGTAAGTTAAAATGCCAAAACCTTCTAAATGTAATAAATACTTTTCTGAAAACCGCATCTCAAGGACGGGTCAAACTGAGAACCTCCTTTTTTGAAGTCGGCCAAAGTTCCAAAATATTCTCCTAAATGTAACAAATACTTTTCTGAAAACTGCACCTCAAAGTCAAACATACATACATGCGGGTTAAACTGAGCACCTCCATTTTTGAAGTCGGTTAAAATGCCCAAACCTTCTATATGTAACAAATACTTTTCTGAAAACCGCATCTTAGAGACGAACACAAACAAACGGGTCAAACTAAGAACCTCCTTTTTTAAAGTCGGCTAAAATTCCAAAATATTTTCCTAAATGTAACAAATCCTTTTCTGAAAACCGCATCTCAAAGTCAAACATACATACATACGGGTCAAACTGAGTACCTCCTTTTTTGAAGTCGGTTAAAATGCAAAAAACCTTCTAAATGTAACAAATACTTTTCTGGAAACCGCATCTCAAAGTCAAACATACATACATACGGGTCAAACTGGACACCTTTTTTGAAGTCGGTTAAAATGCCAAAACCTTCTAAATGTAACAAATAGTTTTCTGAAAACCGCATGTCGGAGACAAACATACGAGTCAAACTGAGAACCTTCTTCTTCGAAGGCGGTTAAAACTCCGAATCTTTCTCCTAAATGTAACAAATACTTTTCTGAAAACCGCATCTCAGAGCAGAGACAAACATACAAACATATGAGTCAAACTGAGAACCTTCTTCTTCGAAGGCGGTTAAAATACCAAAACTTTCTCCTAAATGTAAAAAATACTTTTCTTAAAACCGCATAAAAATCGGTTTAGCCAAACGCGAGATAATCGGCCAAACATACATACAAACATAGTCAAACCAAACCAAAGAATACTATAATATGGTCAAACTGAGGAGCTACTTTTTTTTGAAGTCACACTAGCTACACAAATATAAGCAGGAAGTGGTTCACCGAATTTGTCCCTGACTGTACAAAGAAAACAAAAAAGAAAGAATCACACAGCGACCGACGACACGAACGCGGCCCCCCAGTTGTGCCCCCAGTCACAGGGTCACGCGTTCAAGGTCGTACAATTAGCACGAGGACGCTAATCTGCACCCAACTGGTAACGAAAGACGGTACATTATTGCGTAACAGGGGATAGATTTATCTTCGCTTTCAAAATGTTGGTGTTCCGGATGATATTTCTTTTGGATATTTTAAATTTGTGTGTATATGTGACTTTTTAACATAATTTTAAAGATAAATAATGCAGAGCAATTTTCCATATTGAATTATTCATAGTTTAAAATAAATCAATATTGGTAATATTTTATTTTTGGATGTTCTTACTCGTAACGTCAAATTACATTCTAAGGTCATATAAGTAAAAAAAAACGACGGAGCAATTTTTCAATGAAAATGAGAGTCAAAAAAGGAATTATCATTCAAAAGCAGTACTCATGTTTGAAAAAAGTTTTGGATTTTTATCAAGTATCACATACTAGTATAAATAACTCATTTGGTAAAAGAAATTTGGGTTGAGAAATTACTCGGTTCAATATATAAACAGATTTGTATATTTAGGTATAAATACCTAACTTCCGTTTGAGTTTTTTTTTGGATAAGCATTTAAAAGTTTATGGCTCATGCTATTTTATAACCCAGCAAAGTTTCATCGACTGAGGAATTAATGTTTGGGTCTCCATACAAAGAATCTGTTCATTGCCTACACTATTTGCTGCATATGAAATTTAAGGTGAACTAGCGTTTTGTGTTGGACTCCATTGGCCAACAGTGGGGAATTCGTTCGTTTTAGTTAGATTGCCTACATAAAAGTAACATAGGCCTAATGCAGAACTATTTTATCCCGATTTCCAACCATTTGCCAACCAACGTTGGGCCAATGCTTTTACTGTGCGTTGGATAATAACTGCCCGCCCGGAAACGGAATCAGATTCGAATTATGTGCTTTGTCTTTGTCTATTCTATAGTGAGTGACAGAGACAGGGCATACATTCCGCTGTCGGGAACGTTTCTGATGGTTACGATTGATTGACGGTGCGTGAATTAAGTCACGCACCGTCGTGCGGAATGTATGCACTGTCTCTGTCACTCACTATAGAATAGACAAAAACAAAGCTCAGAATTCGAATCTGATTCCGTTTCCGACTTCCGTTTATGAATCAGGGGGCTGTTGGCATTTTTTGCAGTGTATGTAAAGTTGGGCCATTTGAATCGAACCCGGGACCTTTGAGTCTGATACCAGTGGTGTGTACCACTAGACCACAGAGGCGGTTGAATGTAAATAAATACTTAATTACACCTACCCGCTCTTTAAAATTAATAATGTTTTATTTAATTAGTTGCTCTTTTATATTTATTTTTGAGAACCTAGTATATAGATAAACTTAATTTAGTTTTTAAGATACTACTTACCATTATTGTAACATGTTTATTGGCAAATGAATAAATGAAATGAAATGAAAATGTATTATTTATTGATATTAAAGGTATCATTTAAATACCTACCTATATTAATTTATAACTAACTAACTAACTACCTATAGGTATGCAAAGAAAATAAATGATATTATGACTAGCTTTCCACGGCTTCGCCCGCGTGGACTACACGACGTTATCCCGCGGGGTAGTGATATTTTTCCGGGATAAAAAGTAGCTTTATGTTGCTCTCCAGTCCAGGCTGCAAAGTGTCTGTGTCCCAAATTTCAGCCAAATCCGTTTTGGCGTGATTGAGTAACAAAACAAACATCCAAACGTTTTTTTTTTAATAATAAAAAGGGGCAAACGAGCAGACGAGCCACGTGATGGGAAGTAGTCATCGTCGCCCATGGACATCTACAACACCAGAAGGGTTGCATATGCGTTGCCAGCCTTTGTGTTTAAGGGTCCTATTATATTATTATTTAAACATCCAACGCGCTCATAGTAGTTTAATATAAACAAATTTATATTAAAAGTATTAATTTCTAACTAGGTACCTACTTACCTGCAAAGAAAAAAAATTATATTATGATGGATATCTTTTAAATATCACTCACTACGCAAAAGCTAAATACCAGCATGTTCTATAGGGCAGAGGTACCCTTTGTGGCCACTTTAAGGATTTTTGGACTTTTAAGCACTAAGTACTAAATGGTCTTAGACACAAATTATATATTAAATTAAAGGTAATTTATCTACCTTTAAAAGTACATAATACAAATTTAAAAAAGTGAAAAAGTTTTTTGTAAGTATATTAACACAAAATGAGTGAGAGGTGCCAAATGGACCGGTTTTGGCCACTTATTGATAGTTAAACTTATGTAAGTATAGCGAAATCCATACCAAATTTCTTAAAATTTTCATACAAAACATTTTTTAAAACACAAATTAAATTTATTGAAAAAAATTCGTATGATATAAAAAAATCCTTAAAATACCTTATTTTATTTGCCTTTAGCAAAAATGGCGAAAAGCTGTTTAGAAAACTTTTAGAGCAAAAAGTGGCCAAAACCGGTACAGTGGCCAAAACCGGTACAGTGGCCAAAACCGAGGCTTCTGCCCTACATACCTACAATAAAAATAGTAACAAGACCAAATAAATCTGTTCATGAAATATGAGCCAACAACGCTTGTGAATTTGTAAATTGATTGAACCAAATTGACTTTAGTTTGATAGGTAGACGAAATTGCCAATATTGCCATGAATTGGAATTTCTTTATGTAATACGTACGTACATACGTACTTTATGAGATCGAAATGAAGCACTTTATGAGATTCCCCACGCTAGGTAGGTATATACGCTACCTAGGTACAGCATAATGAGCGATTTTCTGAGGCCATTTAAAAAAAAAGCATCCAAGAGCTAGATGGCGTTGAACGTGTCTATGGTATATTTTGGTATGAATCATATTTAAATTATTTACTTTTAAAAACCCAAAAGAAACTTAAAATAAATTAAATAAGTACTGATAGGTACTACTGTGAGGAACAGAAACGAAATAGGTAAATAAATTTAAAGATCAAGGTAAATAAATAACATCTGTCTCACGTTCCGTTTTACGTAACAAAAGTCGCGTCAAAGTAAAATTTATAACGTTCCGTTCCTTCTAACTGCATAGGTGGGACAGCGCCATCTAGTGAGCGAGCTTTCGGTAAATCGCCCATTATGAACTTTTTAGATATTTCGCTCTCTTATTTTAAAAGTTAGAGAGGGGGACACATTCTACCACTATGGAAGTGCTTATCTTTAAAAAATATTGACATTGAGTAAAAATGGTCAAAGATAATACTTAAGTACCTATCACTTTTTAAAGACCACCTATAAGTTTCAGATACAAAGACAGACATGACGAATCTATGAGGGTTCCGTTTTTTGCCATTCAGGTACGGAACCCTAAAAAAGCCCAGTGAGCCGATTTTTTATGGGTGTAGTGAGAAAAATTAGAAACAAAATATAGAGAAGTAACTAAGTACTTGTATCTACAAGTACTTAGTTATGGCGCTAATTCAAAATCTTAGTTGTAATAACAAAATTTCAAGATAGGTAGGTATAGGACTCCTGCAAATCAAGAGCTTCGTCTGCTAATTTTATTAGTTAATGAGATTAACCCAAAACAGCCCGAGTTTTGAACCTATCCCGGATAGAAAGTGTGTTTTGCAAACACCCCCGGTTGAAAAGTAATTGGATTAGTGAGCCAAGTCTGCGCAAAGATCCTCAGTATTTTCATCCACTTATTAAAACTTTGGAATTTTCATCTCAATAAAGCGTTTGATGCCTCAAAGGGATCGATCGGACTTTTAAGAGTTAAGTTCAATGTGATGTATTAATGAATCGGTGGAATATTTTAAGACTACTCAAATCAAATAGGTATCACATATTCTTTATTTTTCAGTTACAGGAGATTACATAAACTTCATTTATATTGAGATTGCCAATTAAGTCCAAAACATCTGTGTTAGGAAATCCCGCTCTTCCATAACTAATAATGGTACAAAATGAATTATCCAGGGTACCTATTATAAAAAAAAATACTTAAAAAAAAAGAGACAGTTTAAGTCCTGAAAACGGCTTGTCATTGACATGCTAAGAGTAGAGCACCTACCTCTCCGAGACGTGCAATATAAGAAACAAACCCAACGGACTCGCTGTCACACCGTCATGTCACACTGGTGTGACTACGAAGAATTTTTTTCCTAATAGTCACAAAATGCTAAACTGTCAAAAATTAAAAGAAAAGTTACAAATTGAAAAAAGACAAATGTAGGTATGGGATTGACATTAGCGATCGAAATGTCACATGACCGCTAATGACCCCATACATTATCTTTCTTTACGGTGGTGCCGTGGTGGCGTGTGAGGCGCGTCGTTACGTTCCCTAAAATATGGTTGAGCGGAGCGATGGCTGGTTCATGCGTCATGCTTGTCAACGGGTGCTGCCAGTGGGAATGGGTCTGCTCTTATCTTAAATGTGTTTTCTTTTGTTTTTATTCATTTTATTAAGAAACATGTATGGCGCAACTTGCAGTATATAGTAGAATTGTCTTTTGTTTTTAACTAATATTAAAGCTTTAAGTAGAGTTCCTAAGTAATTGAAAATTGTTCACCGCTATGATCATTAGTTCGCCTATACTTAACTGTATTTATCATAACCCATTGTGTAATTGTGATGGAAACTGACCTTAGTCATACCATGTTAAGGTCATTTTTCAATTTGACGACTCTGTATGAAATAAAACAGGGAGAAAAAAACAACCCTTGGAGTTTCTTGCCGGTTCTTCTCCAAGGCCTCCCGCTGTAGGGTTTGCGAACCGATGGCGTAGCTTCTATGACGTTCACAAGTACTGTAAATAACAATCTAAACTGAATAAACAAATTTGAATCTTGAATCTTTTTAATCTACTGGCGATATTGATAATAGAAAGCCACTTGTCTTGACAAGTGGCTTTCTCTTCAAGAGCCTTGGCTCTCCAGGGCAAGAATGGCGGGATTTGCTTTATCCGCACTAATGCACACTGCCATGGCCCTCTATTATTTCTCGGCTGCTTGCGCCACAAGTCCAACGAGTGAGATAGAAGATGGCTTTGACACTGCCAAAGGTCTTCGTGTTCCAAATATGCTTTTGCGGCAAACTTCCAATTTGCATAGTATCGTGTGTATTGTGTGGAGATCCTTGGGGGAGGCCTATGCCCAGCAGTGGGCGTCGTTCGGCTGACATGATGATGATGATGATGTGTGTGTATTGTATGAAAATCAGAGCAGCGCCACTTTTGGTCATGTAAGGAACTAAAGTTCAATAGGTATCTGACAACAGCACTTTGACAACTTGTGACGGATAGTACAGTGCCACAATCTTTTCTGTTCCGGTGGCCAAAATGTGAAACTAAAGTATTTTTTTAATGTCATTTGGCTGTCAAGTTGATGTCCAACCGTAACGCTGCTGGCTATAAAAAAAGAAAAATGTACGTAGCTCCGCTGTCACCGGAACAGAAAAGGTTGTGGCATTGTATAGTTTATAATATGCATCCGGAATCCAGTTTGGCACATACTATAGCTATGTACAAACATTTGTATTTAGGAAATAAATAAAATGTTATCTAACAGTAGCCTTTATGTCATACTCCAGCTCCCAAACTATCCCCATACCAAAATTCACGTCGATCCGGTGCTTTGTTTGAGGAGAAAGACGGAAAACAAACAAACATGTAATATTAGTACGGAGATAAAACTCTACCGCTTCCATAATAAGACACAAATGTCACATTTACTTACTCAATTTAACAGAAAATAGTTTCAATATGAAAGTTGGTGGGCTTTTTTTTTTTTTTTTTTTTTTTTTTTTTATCTTTTGACTTGGATCCATCGTCTGAAGCTCTTGGAAGCTTGAAGGTCTTTAATTAAACTTCCCTCGAGTTTTTGATCGTACGAGTAATTTAGAGATACTTTATAGTTTGACGCCATCGCATTACTTAAATGAGCTCCATTTTTAAAACATGTTAGTTTGTTAGTTAGTGGGGGACCAATCTTGCAAGCTTAATTTGACCCACTTCCCAGTGTCCGATGGAGTTGAAATTTTGTATACAGGTTTGGTTTAGATGACAATACAATATTAAGTACAGTCAACAAAAAAGCTTGTCATAAAAATGAAATTTTTAATAAAAACTTTTTGTTTATTAACTGCATGTTAGTTTGTGGGGGACAAATCTTGCAAGCTTAATTTGACCCACTTCCCAGTGTCCGATGGAGCTGAAATTTTGTATACAGGTTTGGTTTAGATGACAATACAATATTAAGTACAGTCAGCAAAAAAGCTTGTCATAAAAATGAAATTTTTACTAAAAACTTATTTTTATGCTACATCTACGACTCTACTGCTCCAGGTCGCAGTGTTGAAAATCAGTGGTTTGCTCGGGGATGATTCGGGCCGACACTACCCTGGAAATATCGCCTATTTAGCGATGCTGTGGCAAATTCGTGTCTTTTTAACCCCCGACGCCGCGCAAAGAGGGGTGTTATAAGTTTCAAGCCTATGTCCTGTCTGCTGGTCTGTTTGTACGAATATTCGTAGAGCCTATGTACGAATCAAGCGATTTCAATGCGGTTTTTTTAAATTGAAAGCTAAATTAATCGAGATGGTTCTTAGCCACGTTTGATGAAACTGCCTGCCGAAACGGTAGAAGATACCTACAGAGTTGGTGTTTTGACTACTTATAAGAATGTAGTGTACCTACACCCTGGGCAAGTGCAATAAAAAAAAACAAAAGGCTGCATAAAAATTGTCTGTCTGTACTTATATTCGTAGTGCCTAAAGGGATCAAGTGATTTCAGTAGGTTTTTTTTATTTAGTGTGTAATTTAAAAAGGTTGAAATAAAAATAAAACATTTATAAAACCTCGACACAATAAAAAGTCAACAATGTTAAAAAATTAAATTTCATAGGTAGGTACTTACTTTTTGTTATATTGTAAGTATTATAAAATTTGTCGTTTAGATAAGTATTCCAAAAATATTTAAGTATTTGTAACATTTATTAGTCACCATTTTTTATGTTCGAATATCAACATCATCAGCCTTTTAATGTCCCCACTGCTGAGGCGCTGGCCTTCCTTATGGATGGATAAGGAGAACGCGGGGCCTGTGTGGACTGGCGTGTATTAAGACTGCAAATGCAGCCGGGACTAACGGCTTAACGTGCCTTCTGAAGCACGGAGGAGCTCGAGATGATAATTTTTTGGGGACTTATCCCGTGACCGACCATTGCAAAAGTTGGTTCGATGAGCTCAGTAGCGCCACCAATAAAAATAAATCATTTACGATTTATCAAGGGCTTAGAATAAAAGTTTCGGTTATTTTGCGCAAATAGAAGAGTAAAATGCAATTTTTTATATTTTCATGACCTCAAACATAAGCATTAAGTTATGAATCTCGATATTGCTAAATGTGGCCACTTTTGGCACTATTGAGATTCACGACTTATTGCGTAAGTTTGAGTTCTTAAAAGTATATTTATAAAATGCATTTTACTCTTTTATTTGCGCGAAATAACCGAAACTTTTAATCTAAGCCTTTAATCAAATGTAATTGATTTATTTCCATTGGTGGCGCTACTGAGCTCATCGAACCAACTTAACCTCAACGATCGTAGGCCGTGCGCGCTAACCACTGCGCCACGGGCTCCTCATGTCCGAATATAGATCTGCCCCCTGATTCACGAACCGTCGGAAACGGAATCGGACTCGAATTCTGTGCTTTCTCTTTGTCTATTCTATAGTGAGTGACAGAGACAGGGCATACATTCCGCTGTCGGGAGCGTTTCCGATGGTTCGTGAAACATGGGGCTGATAATAATATACAGGGTGTTAGGGGCACCTTAGCAAAAACTTTAACCATTGCTTCAGGCCATCATGCTGAACAACGCACAGCAAGATTTTTTGTCGGAAATGAAAATAATATTTCGACTCTCCATACAAAATGTCTTGATTAGTTGCTAAATTTGTATGAAAAGTCTTTTTTTTTTTCATTTCCGACAAAAATTTTTGTTGTACGTTGTTCAGCATGATGGTCTGAAGCCATGGTTAAAGTTTTTGCAACGGTGCCCCTAACACCCTCTAGATAGATTTAATAGGTATTAGTAACGTGACCATTTATATTTTTCGTCAGAGCGGGACACATGCGGGATTTTGAACAAAAGATGAATGAATGAATTAAATTATGTAACGTCTCTAGAAATTAAATTAATGTAACGTCTCTAGGCACTTGTTTTTGTCGGCGGAGCAAATCTGTCTAACTCAACATCAATCGCAATCGCATTCAGTTTGAAAGATATTGCACGGCCATTGCTGCTTTTGACAACTAAAACTTTGTCAACTTTCTTCAACAACAAGTGATGGATGCATGATGGATGTAAAACTGAAAGCGATTGCGATTGATGTTGAATTAGAAAATTACCCCCCGGGTCTCGTTTTCAAGTAAGAATTTTCACATTCTCCCGTTCAGTTTCCTGCAATTTTTCCAGTGTGAGAAAGGTAGTAGATTGTATTACAAGGGAGCAAAATAACATATTCGTAAATATGACAATACAATATAGCTGGATAATATAGCGCCCTCGCCGTAGCGAGGGCGCTATTTTGAATCCAGAGCGCAGTGAAGGATTCTAGAATAGAATCCCGAGCACAGCGAGGGATTCTAAAGTAGAATCCTGAACGCAGCGAGGGATTCAATATACGTTGCCCGAGATGAAAATAATTTTGCGGCCGAGTAATACACTCTACTTTTCATTTCGAATATAACCCAAGTAGCATTCGGGGTTCTATATAAGACGTCTAGTCGTTCACATGTACTCCACAAGCTGTGTAAGTCAGCTGTATAAGAGCTGTACAGCTTGCTATAATGCTCTTGTAGAACCAGTTTGGGCACAAATTAGACAGCCTTAAGTTCACTATGGCTGTACATTAGCAGTATAATAGCATTATAATAGCAGTTTAAGTAGTAACATCGGACTTAAGGCTGACTTACGGCACTATATGGGACGCAGTGTGAACCATACAACGTACATGAGTGTAATAAAGAGTAACAAGTGGCTAAATACACAGCCTTCACAGTTATAAAATCCGACAAAAGTACTCCAGTGCTACCTAAAATTCACGTGTGTCCTAAATTATTTCTTTATTTTACTAATGTTTGGTTTTGAGTGTGCCATCAGAACACATCAACTCCGCCGGATATTAATTGGATAAAAATGTATGATAAGTAGCTGTTTTAAGTGCTTAATAATGTTAACTTTATCGTGAAATGTATACATATTTACAGTTAAAATATTCACGCGCCTCTGTAAAAATGCGATATTCATTTTAAAATATTTAAAACTGGCTGAGAGGAAATCTACAATTTTCAGTTTTTGATATTATATTAGCATTATAATTATACTACGGTAATAATATAACATGAAACCAAAACTCAATCGCTCTATCAGCGTATTTTGTGATTAATCTGCATGATAATTTTGGAGATTTATTTGGTAAATATTTTAGGTTACGTAGAACAAAATGGTGGAGATGAAATACGGCTATTTGAACTGTTATAACTCCAATTTAATGCGGTGAGCGTATAATAGGTTCACATGTGTTCTGTTAAAATGCTGTTATCTATATGAAGTCCCACATTTGTACCACTACAGAGCCAATGTCTATAAATTTATTCTAATGTGAACTTATGTTCAGCTTTAAGCTGTAGTTCAGGTCAATTGTGTATCATCGTTTTTTCTTTCAATATACTGAAATTCACACATTTTTGCACGCAACGTAATAAACACACAGCTTGTGGGATAAGTGTAATAGAATATCACATTCACATTCATGTTCAGCTTACAGCAAATAAGAGTAGTACTTGTGGACAAATAAACTGCTATTGATGTTATTGGACAAGACATGTAGTCTTTTTAACAGCCTACAGTGCACATGCGAACCATTTCAAACACTTCTGTACTGATAGTAAAAAAGGGTTATTTTAATGATCACAAACAAGTCCTACTACAGCTACTAGCTGTATAACAGTCTAAAACAAGTAAACATAACAGCCTTTGGCTTTATAAATGACCACGTGTGTTCTATTAAAATGCTAGCTCTATAACATCGTACAAGTAGGCCGTTAAACAGCGGTTGCCGTATCTCTACCCTACTATAATGCTCTTAGGCAGACGGCTGACTAAAGGATAGTTGTTAGAGTATTATAACACCAATAATCGTAAAAAAGTATAACTCTACACTCCTATAAGTCCCTTAGACAGGTATAGGTGTTATTAATCGCAATAATGCAGCTTATACATCACGATTGAACTGTAATAATGCTTCAAGTACACCTGGGAACTAAATGTGTACTCTTAAATGGAGTAAAATGCTACTTGGGAAGGAAAGTAAATAAACTCTGCTTTTCATCTCTTTCTATAAGAAAAGCAATAAAGACAACTAAAACTATCTAGAAAAATAAAAGAAAGGTGGCGGGGGGCTTCGCTTTCTCTGTTTTTTCTATAATAGGTATATAAAAAAATGTAGTTTTGAGATGACAAAAACAAATTTTAGAACAAAAAAAAAATTTTGTACAATAAATTTTTTTTTTATATGTTTATCGGATGCCTCCTAACTATCTCCGGAGTACCATAGGGGGTTGAAAATTTTGTTAGATTTAGCTACGCTACGAGACGGACCGTTTTTGAGATATTCTCGTTTTTATAAAAAAAAAAAAAATTTGCTAGTCCCGTGAGTCCCGTCCCCATACAAAATTAGTTGAAAACTTTTTCGTTGCCGATGAGGTAACTCTATGGTTGACTGTAACCAAATTCAGTTCTATTCTTAAAATTCATTTCAACCCTAGGGTGCAACGGATAGTTTTGGACCCGCTGCTCAGTTTAAATATACATCATTTTCCGAATCTGAGAGATGAAAAAGTATTAAAAGTATTAGCAACACAACATCGGTATTTATTTTCAAATATCTTGCATATTTTCAGCGGCATCAAAGAGCATCAAACTTTCTAATTAGACAAGGAGAGCGCTACAAGCAAGTGACGTTACATGCTGCTTATAGCGCCATACTCTCGCCATAGAAAATGTTGTTTCAAATCACTAGATACCTAGTCACAATTAAGTAGCTCATAATTCGCTTGCTATATTATGTAATACAGATTGAATTTCTGTTTTCACATTTATTATTCTATAATGTTATATTTCTGGATGTCATAATAAAATATCTACATTTCATCCACAGTAAACCTTATTGTATTTTCAGTTTTTAAATCACTCCAACAAAAAAGAAGCTTACATATTTTAAACCGATTCAATCCTTTTCCCTTTGTTAAAAATACAAAAGCCGCTACTTTTAATTAACTTTCAAATGAAACTACGGATCTTCGGTACGAGACGATCTCTTTTTTATTCCGACCTTAATGAATCCCAGTACTCCCAGTGGATGCTTATATATTTCTCGCTGTTAATCGGTCTGAAGTTTAACTCGGACCGAGTAAATTTTTATACTTACATTTTTCTTTTTTTTTTGCCTTAGCTAAGTAGTTTTAATTTTAATCGCCTTCGATATTGGATTCAGGGGCCTTAGGTTTAAGTCTTAGTGGTGGTAAATAAATAAAATAAAATAAAAATAAAAAGCAGCACGGTGACTTTAGCATAGATCGTAGTCCATAATGCTCTTGAAATACTTATTTCTCAGAAAACTCATTAATTTTGCCTAGTTTTATTTAGTAATTTAACATGGGTTATGTACAAAATTTAAGAAACAGAATGAAACAACAAGTTTATTTAACGAATTTTAATTGCGTGTGTGATTGTTTACCTGACGACCTTTGTCTGAGTCTGAGACTTAGAGGAAGATTTTACTTTATGCACTAGAGCATAAAAAGCGATTTTATGCAGCCTATACCCAACATAAACACGAACTTTACGAGCATGAGAAGTGAAATAGTAGATTGTACAACAAGTGCATAAAACGTACCATTTTCGTTCGAGTTCGTTCATTCTCAATTCGAGGGTAAAATGGGTTTTATCTACGAGTTATACACTCTGCTTTTCACTCCGAGTGTGAGGAAAATAAATAACAATATTGCAAAAAAGAAAAAATAAAGACTTCGCCATATTGGCGGGAAGACTTTCTTTTTTTTTATACGTGGCAGTGGCAGCACCGTGACTTTAGCATAGATCGTAGTCCATAATGCTCTTGAAATACTTACTTCTTACAAAACTCATTAATTTTGTCTAGTTTTATTAATTTAGTAAGTAATTTAAAATGGATTGTGTACAAAATTAAAGAAACAGAATGAAATAACAAGTTTAATTAACGAAGTTTAATTGCGTGTATGACTGTTTACCTGACGACCTTTGTCTTAGAGTCTGAGACTTAGACGAAGATTTTACTTTATGCACTAGAGCATAAAAAGCGATTTTATGCAGCCTATACCCAACATAAACACGAACTTTACGAGCATGAGAAGTGAAAAAGAACTTTCGTACTTACCCTAATTTTTTTTTATTCTTTTTAGTTCATTTTTTATAAGTACTCTTTTGCATTTTTTTTTCTAGTCTGTTTTAAAAACGAAGTTTTTTAAAAAATATTTTTTTAAGTAAATTTTATTTTTAAAATACTTAATGTAAGTACTTACTTATAGGAAAAATGTGAGAGTAAAAAACCACGAGCCCTATCCTATAAGTAGCTTTCAGGCGGGATTGCATGCCCATGTTGCACCCGCTCCAGTTAATGTTGGGAACATTACACTCGAAGTTGTTGACACTATGTTTACCTAGGACAGACGGTCCAGTTAGGTAAGTCCAACTTTGAGAAAGAGATCTCTCGTCGAATCCAGCTCGGATGGGCAGCGTTTGGGAAGCTCCGGCATATATTCGCGTCCGAAATACCTCAATGTCTCAAGACGAAAGTCTTTGACCAGTGTGTGTTGCCAGTAATGACCTATGGAAGTGAGACGTGGTCTTTTACTATGGGTCTCATAAGAAGGCTCAAAGTCACCCAGCGAGCAATGGAGAGAGCGATGCTTGGTATTTCCCTGCTCGATCGAATCAGAAATGATGAGATCCGCAGGAGAACTAAAACGACCGACATCGCTCGAAGGATTGCATCATTGAAGTGGCAGTGGGCGGGACACATAGCGCGGAGAACTGATGGCCGTTGGGGCGGAAAGGTTCTCGAATGGCGACCGCGTACCGGACGACGTTCCGTGGGCAGGCCCCCTACAAGGTGGACCGACGATCTGGTCAAGGTCGCGGGAAGCCGCTGGATGCGGGCAGCGCAGGACCGATCGTTGTGGAGATCCTTGGGGGAGGCCTATGCCCAGCAGTGGGCGTCGTTCGGCTGACATGATGATGATGATGATGATGCATTGTGAATGCATGGAAATAATTTAAAATCTCTAAATACCTAATGGTTAAATTGTAGTGTAGCGTACTATTATATATTCAGTGATGTAGCTAACAATCTTAATAATAAAAAACTTAATTAACGTAGTCCCCACTTGGCTAAAGGCCTCCTCCAAGGATGCCCACTTCTCTCTATACTGTGCTATTTGTCCCCAGTTGGAGCCAGCGATTTTTCTTATATCGTCTTCCCATCGTGTAGGGGGTTATTTCTTTTTCCTTGGGTTGGGGTCCTCTCCATATGTTTGTAAGTGTAAAGCCCCCAGTACAGGTTGGCCGACCATGGTCGGCGACCATGAACAATACATCGTACATTGACACTTTTGAAAGAACCTTTTTAAACTTGTTCGTTCAAAAGTGCCAATGTACGATGTATTGGTCATGGTCGCCGACCATGGTCGGCCAACCTGTACTGGGGGCTTAACGGACTGTCCACAACCAGCGCGGCGGCGGTGGCGGCGGCGACCGACGAGCGGATTGCGCAATCATTGCGCGCTCGCGGCAGACGTCTAATGAAATAAGCCAATGAAACGCACCAACTGATGCGCAATTTGCTCGTCGCGGCCGCGGCCGCCGCTGCCCGCTGCCGCGCTGGCTGTGGCCA
This sequence comes from Crambus lathoniellus, assembly GCA_949710035.1. Classification (NCBI taxonomy): domain Eukaryota; kingdom Metazoa; phylum Arthropoda; class Insecta; order Lepidoptera; family Crambidae; genus Crambus; species Crambus lathoniellus. The sequence goes on from OX453296.1 coordinate 5,223,251, forward strand.
GTCTGTAAGTGAAGGCAAACAGTCTATTTATTCAGTTTGGTTGGTAATTGGTGGTAGGATTTGTCCACGGACCAAGGAACCAACCACTTATCCTTTATTTGATAGTTTATGTGACTGTCGCATAAGGAGGGGTATTAAAACACGTATTCCACTCGTGTTTTAATACCGAGTTATGTGCAGTCTCATACACTACTTTATCTACACTCATTACATTTATTATATATTTCAAAAATAAAGCAAATCAATATTAATTATAAAATGTGAATTGGTGCCAAACCCCACTCATAGGAGTCTATACGGTCTATTCCTTCTAAATTCAAAATTCTAATTTTAAAAACGTTTCTGATTGTTGCCAGCTAAAGAAGAGCTTGAAAAAGTTGGAAGTCAGGGCCGGTAAATCCTACGGTTGCCATGGAGACTGTAAATTTAAGAAATAGAAGTGTTTTATAATGAGTGACACAAAGTGACAGCTTTATCCGGGTGTTGCATGAAATTCGGTCATCCGGTCATTATGAAACACCCGGATACAGAGCAGCTTTATTTTTTAAAGTTGACTATGGCATAAAGTGTATCAGTATACGTGGTAATAAATAGAGGTCAGTGGTATACGTTCAGGCATGAGTTCATAATTCGAAAATTATAACATGAGTGTAGATAAAAATATATATATATATGTACGAGTATGCAGCTCACTTCAGTTACGATTCGGTGCTGGATTTCGCACGGTCTATCAACTCCTGAGGATGCCCCGGGTCAGGGCGAAGCACGTGTGGAGTAGTCTAATCGGTGACGGTGCAAGGTGTGTCGCTGTCTTGCTGCAGGTATTGTGTACCTGATAGTTTTGTGGTGTGCATGTCTTTTTTTGGCGGGCAGTCGGGCGGTGCATCTTGCATGTTTTGTTAAGCAACACTTTTCTCTTTTTTTTCACAATGGCAAATCCTTTGTCAGCATGACTAGCTACCACCATCTTATCTAACTCCATAAGAACAATGTTGTGTTTTGGTAGTTAGAGTTCTTCTTCCTAGCGTTTCGATTGCAAACACTCTAACTATATTGGTGCGGCCCAGAATTTGGCCACGTTTACAGCACTTCACTACACAGGGCGGACGTAGTAAGTCTTCCCGTAGGTAGAGCGTCGCCTTTACTCGGGCCCTCCCCGTGAGTAGAGGCATATCGATACCTCCCGGCTCAAAGGGCGTAACCACCATTTTGGCCAAAATGAGTTTTGAATGCCATCTTATTCAGTTTCTTCTGCGCTATCGAACTGTATTTTTAAAGTTCTCAAATTCTGAAAACAATGGTGAATACGACCTCAAATTTTAAGGCTGGTAATGCTGTTTTTTTTGTATTTTTGGACGTAAAAGCGTAAAGGACACTCTCAAATAAAATTGTAGGGCGTATATCCGTATGACTTAAAGCCATAAAGAATATACGCCCAAGATTTATTAAATTTTATCTTAACATTGGTGTTTACGCCCAAAAAGTTTTTGTGTTTTGAAATTGATAGAATCTTACGCCCCAGTCAGTTTGATTTGATGCAAATAAAATGGTATTTACTCCCATAATTAAAAAATATGTTATGATTTTACGCCCGAATAAAGTATTCTTGCAACTAGAACGTATACAGTTAAATGGAATGTCAACACATAACGCGCGGGATAGCAGTGGGGCGCGGTGCGGATAGCGGGGGTTACGCCCACGTGTGGTGTAGTCAGTGCAGTGACGATGAGTTTATAGAGTATAACATAAATAAATTGGTATGAAAACAATCATTGTACGAAGTGCGCGCATTAATATCTAACATATATGTGTTTTTTTTACTTTGAAAAACTAAATGGTAGGTAATACAAATTTGATTACAAAGTGCTGAATGTGTTATCAAATAGTCATCATCATCATTTCAGCCGTAGCTCGACGCTCATTGCTAGGCATAGGCCTCCCACCCCCAAGGATCTCCACAACGATCGGTCCTGCGCTGCCCACACCCAGCGGCTTCACGACTTGACCAGATCGTCATTCCACATTGTAGGGGGCCTGCCCACGGAACGTCATCCAGTTCGCGGTTCGGCCAACCTTTCCGCTCCAACGGCTATGGCTATCGGTTCTCCGCGCTATGTGTCTCGCCCAGTGCCACTTCAACTGAGCAATCCTTCGAGCGATGTCGGTTGTTTTAGATCTCCTGTGGATCTCATTAATTCGATCGAGCAGGGAAATACCAAGCATCGCTTTCTCCATTGCTCGCTGGGTGACCTTGAGCCTTCTTATAAGACCCATAGTAAAAGACCACGTCTCGCTTTCATAAGTCATAACTGGCATAGCATCACACACTGGTCAAAGACCTTAGTCTTGAAACATTGAAGAATTTTGGATGCAAATATATGCCGAAGCTTCCCGAACGCTGCCCATCCGAACTGGATTCGACGAGAAATCTCTTTCTCTGGTCGAATCTAGCTCGAATTCGGACTCCACCTCGAAGTTGAACTTCCTAATTGGACTGTCTGTCCCAGGTAGACATAGTGGTCAACAACTTCGAGTATAATGTTCCCAACATTAACAGGAGCGGATGCAACATGGGCATTGGACATGATTTTCGTCTTATCCATTTTCATCTCCAGACTCATTCTTTGAGAAGCATTACTGAGATCTTCGAGCATTGTGTTCAGGTTTCCCAAGATCTCAGCCAGGAGAACTACATAATCGGCAAACGGTAGGTGTGTTAGGTACTCGCCATTGATGTTGATGCCGCATTCTTTCCAGTCCAGGAGTTTAAAATATCCTCCAACGCAGCTGTGAACAGTTTCAGAGAAATATTGCTCCCTGTCGCACACCTCGCTGTAGTTAGATAAGATTAGAGCTCTGGTTCTGTAATCGGACCGAGACGTGGTGGCGTTTTGGTATAGTACCTCAGCACCTCGATGTACCTGTAGTCTATATGGCACCTCTAGAGAGACTGCAGTACTACCCATGCAAATCTATCAAATCAAAGGCTTTCTCATAGTCCACGCACGCCAAGCATAGTGGCAAGTTATATTCTTCAGTCTTCTGTATAACTTGCTGCAGCGTATAAATGTGGTCTATAAGCCTTTTCGGAACCCGGCTTGTTCTGGAGGTTAGAAGTCGTCGAATCTGCGAGCGAGACGATTTGTAATGACTCTCGAAAATAGATATTATTGTAGATATGGCCAAAAAGCGAGATTGGTTCTTCAAGACAGTCTTATCACCCTTCTTGAAGAAAAGCATCACATCGCTTCTGCCCCATGCCTTTGGCTTTTTGCCCTCAAGGATGACAGAGTTCATCTTTGCTGTAATGTGCCTTACATTTGACAATGCTATGAAGCTTTGCAAATTTTGTACCTTATGGTTAGTTAAATTTTCGGGAGGTGGGAAGTCATCGAACCTATGATCGAGGCGATTCGTAATGACCCTTGAAAACAGCTTGTAGATATGGCTCAGAAGTGCGATTGGTTGGTAGTTCTTCAAGAGAGCCTTATCACCCTTCCTAAAGAATAGCATCGCATCGCTTCTGCCCCATGCCTTTGGCATTTTGCCCTCGAGGATAACAGAGTTCATCATTGCTGTAATGTGGCTTACATTTGACAAAGTTATGAAGCTCGCAAATTTTGTAGGTTATGGTTAGTTAAATCTTACTGTGTAGAAAATAAATAATTTGTAGTTAAACAATTATTTTTTCTTATTATTCTTTCCTTCCTTAGGACCAACCTTCTTTAGGACTTGCTAACAATCAAGATTGTTTTGCAATATGAAAAAGTTTAGCTCCTAACTTTTTTCTAGTAAATAACTATAAAATACCAAATTTATTTTGCCATAACTAAAATCCAAAAATAAAAATCTTCACTAGTTATAAATATCAGTAAAGAATGCAAGCCTCTGATGGACTAAGGGTTGCCAAATTGACCTATTCTACTTATAACAGTTGTAAGTATTGTAATATAAACCCAAACAATTTAATAACTCATAACAGAACGATAAAAACTACAGTTTTAATTTTGAAAGTTGGTGGTTACACCCTGCGTTACTAACGCAGCAGTCTTTTTTTGGGCGTAAAAGACAGCGTTACTAACGCAGCAGTCATTTTATGGGGCATAAAAGACATACATGCTTGATTTTGTGCGGCGTATCCACCAGCTAACTTTTAAATTATAAATATTTCTTAAAACATTATGTTTTGATATTATGCATCAGAAAAATTAACGACTTTTGGTGAAAGAATCTTATTTATAGGATCAATAACAGCAAAGTTGTGACAAATACAAAATTTTAATTTTAGTTTTCTGGCTCTCCTGAAAAGTCGTGTTTTGGTGATTACGCCCTTTGAGCCGGAAGGTATCGATATGCCGTGAAACCAATTAGGTACTACACCACGATGGTAAACACATCAAGTTAGTGTTTTGACAGTCAGTTGTCCGTAGTCGGGGGTTCCGGGAGTAGCACGGTTCTACCTTCAGCCTTATCATCACTCAACATCAGCCCCCCTAGACAAGTAGCTTTCTACTACCCAATTCGCCAGTAGAATAGAAAGAAAATGTATGGGATTGACAATACCGATTGAAATGTCATGTGACCGCTAATGTCAATCCCATACATTTTCTTTCTATTCTACTGGCGAATTCGGTAATAGAAAGCTGGGGGCAGGTATTATGAAGACTATAAAAGCGCTATCCCGATATAAATTAAGTAAAAACAATCCAATTTCAAAGGGCGATAAAAATTTTGCATCTTCAATTCTAGACTGAGATATTTGTGAAATCCAATATTTTCTCCGCCTTAATCTTGTTTTCTTATAATCTATTTGAATTCGACGACCGTTTTGCGAAAGACGACAGGAGGTTATTGAGTTAAAAACTTGTGCTGCGCACTTTTCAATAAAAATACAGATAGATGGTACCTACTCGTAGTAAACACTGAAATGTTCATACTTAAATATTATTAAAATCAGTTTCATTTTGATCGATACTTAAAATATTTATACTAATGTTTCCTTTGATTATATGAGGATATTCCTATATAATAATTATGCGTGTGCCATAAAGTTATCCAACTCATAATAATTTTACCAATTTATGATGTTTGGTACTGTAACCATTCATCATACGGCAATTTTTATCATCAAAAAGTGTTTCATCTCTCAATTAAAGTTGAAAACACAAAAACACACTTTCACAGATAGCTACAAATTATTAAAACGTAATTAACGATACGTACCTATAACAATGTTCACGGTCCAACCCAGAAACAGTTAATGTATTTCTGTTTCCATCTCCTGTTTTCACGTTTAATAGTCGTTGTAAAATTACAGTATTTAAAGCAGTTAAAATGTAGTCCGTCCGCCTCCGCTCTAAAAGCTTTCCGACGAAAATGCTGAAACTATCATTTAGTAGACGAGTTGCTTTAAAGATAAAAAGTTCTTTGTGTTGTCTAGAAGGTTTTATTTTAAAGCAATTCAAAGCTAATATTGCAAATTCAACGACGAATATGTTTGAAATTAAAAGGAATTGAACATTGAAGTTCCTTTCGGTGTTGAGTTTGAAGAGGCTTTATTAGAGGATAACAAAAGATAATTTGATATGCTTGTCAAAACTATGTGGAGTGTAATAGCATTAATATCACAAAATTGTTACACACGTGAAATATTTCTACAACCTAAAATTGATAATAGCGTTGGAAACTCAATATTTGACTGTTTAATGAAAATCATTAATTCGAATTTTATTTATACGCCTACAATATTAATTAGCGAAAGTGAAGAAGTTAATGCAAATTTGACATCTGATGGATTCTACAATAAAGTGATAGATATGACTTACACATATAATATACCGAGGATAATTAATGACGCAATCGATGCAAAGTCTATGCGTATACAAAGGCATATTCTGTCTTTATCACACTTCTACAACTGTGACAATTTGTTAGTCGAACTGCATAAAACTATTAACGAAGATATCAAATACTTAATTATTCTTTTTAATTCTTCAACAACGTGTGATGTCGCACTTAATCGTATCTCTGATAGTGTCAGTAAATATGATTTGACATTCCTCAAACTCACAGATGATAATAAATATGATATAATTACTTTTTTACCACAAATTAATATAACTGATTGTAAAATGGAGTACGAAGTGTCATATACTATACTATGTAGTTGTGATTTTGAAGATAATATACCAGTTTTCCCAAACAAGGAAGCCCATAATATGATGGATTGTCCTTTTAAAGTTGGTATGGCTTCCACTTTTCCATTTACTACAATTAAACACGAAGAAACTATGCAATTAATGGATTCTTTAAAAGAAGAAGATATCAAGGGTTGTGATATTGAAATAATGAAAATAATGGCAGAGTATTTTAATTTTACCTTAGACTTGTATTTTTTGTTTAGAAGCGAAGAAAGAAATTTCAAACACGAAGAGCTTTTGAAATTTCTTCTAAATGGTACTCTTGACGCCTGTGCAGGAGGCCTTTACAGGTTATACGGTGACGTTGTGGAATATTCGGGAGTATATGGCAGACAAGCGTTTGTGTGGATGTACCCTGTTAAAAGGGGCAGCCGATCATGGGAGAATTTGATTAGTAAGGTAAAGGGTGTATATATATTTGTCATCTTCTACTTCTGCTATTGCATGACGTGGTACTTACTAAGTATATTCGATAAGCAACCCTTGCCGACTGCTGATATCATGTTATACAGCTGGGGTACATTTATTGGCACTTCTACATTTTACAGAGCAAAAACTTGCAAGCACAGAATCATAAACTTCTGCTACTTAATAATGTGCTTACATCTAACCGCTTATGTAAATATACAGATGTTTTCCTTTCTCACAATTTTCGGTTCTCCCACCACATATAAAACGAATGATGGCATCTACAAATCAAACCTAAAACCATTTTTGGATCCGAAGGCCAAATATTTTCTTATCGACAAACAATACGAGTGGTTTGCCAACACTTCAAAGGATTGTGATTATTTCACCGACTGTAAGATAAAAAGTTTGCAATACAATGGTGTGACTTTAGTTGTGGATGGTCCTTTCATATTATTTCAAGCGGAGCATGTAGCCAATGATGAAGCTACAGTGTTGAAGGTTCCAGAAAATATGTTGACCGTTTACCATGAGATGGTTATACGGAAGAATGTTAGTATAACAAGAAGGTTTCAAAAAATGATGACAAGACTTGGAGAAGCCGGTATCAGTGACCGACTGTATCATGAGGCCTTGGGGATACTGGTGGAAGCTAAAGCTCGAAGTGCTACAAAGAATATAATGACCTATAGTTATAGTTGTGGAGTAGGGTGTAGCATCACATTGGGTCAGAGTGCGGGGGCTTTTTATGTGTGGTTGATAGGATGTGCTGCATCTATCATTGCATTTATTATAGAAATATCAGCTAGGAAAGAAAATCGAAATGGAATCCAATGATTTACGTATCAACATGTTGGTAATGGTAATAGTTAATGTATTTAATCATTAGAATATACTTATTTGAATAAATTTAAATTTTATCGGCGTATGGATTTTATTTCGTCAATAGTTATAGTTGGTAAGACAGCGGAAAATATTAAATAGTAAAAAGCCCTACAATATTGAAAAAAGAATATTGTAACATTCCCTGACTCTGAAAATGAAGCCAGATAAAATTTATCTTAAGCACCGTAGAGAAAAACTAACTTAGTCAGCAATTCACTGCAACAACTTTTTCATTGCGGTTCGTACTTATCTAATTAAAAACTTGTGAAGCACCGCAGTTGTAAATTCAGATAGTTTTTTGAAGATATCAACGTTACTAGAACAGGAATTAGTTTGCATAAAAACTTGTCATCAATGTAGGTATTTACAACACAAAATCGTGTTTTTAGTTTAATATCTACTTATTTTTTTTATAAATTCACGTATTATTATTACTTTCAATACATACTTACGCATATAAAATTTTCAAAGTTTGGCCCTATTCAGCAGGGCAGGCGTCAATTAGCGATAGCTGGCCAAATAATCTAAATATGAAAAAAAAGCTTTCGATATTAATTTATCTTAACTAACGTTATTACCTACTACCTACCTACCGATTCTGTAAATTTATTTCGGAGAATTCAATATAACTTTAATATTATTCTAATAAAAATTTCACCACATCGAAGTATTATCGTTCGCCTTCAAATAGGAAATGAGTTTTCTGATAAGGTTTCCTTCCATTTGCATGTTCAATATTTACTGTATTAAAATATTTTGTTTATAGAACTGCTGCAGAAAATAGAACATGTTATTTATTGGTAGTTGGCTTCTTACTTTGACGTGTAAGTAAATATTTTTAGTAGGGCAGGCGTACCGGTTTTGGCCACTGTACCGGTTTTGGCCACTTTTTGCTCTAAAAGTTTTCTAAACAACTTTTAGCCATTTCTGATAAAGGCAATTAAAATAAGGTATTTTAAGGTAATAATAACAACCGTTAAAATTCATAAGATTTTTTTTCAATAAATTCCATTTTCTGTTTGAAAAATGTTTTGTATGAAAATTTTAAGAAATTTGTTTTGGATGAAATACTTTATAAACCTTTGTATTTTGCAATTAAATTGTTGTTTTGCAATTTACTGGTTTCTAGCGCATTAGAATATATTGATTTTATCTGGGTTTGGTTTTGATTTTTCGCAATACTTACAAAAGTTTGACTATCAGTAAGTGGCCAAAACCGGTACATTTGGCACCTCTCACACATTTTGTATTATTTACACAAAACTATTTAACTATTAAAAAATTGAAAAATGTACCTTTAAAGCTAGATAAATTATCTATAATTTAAGATACAATTTGTGTCTTAAATACCTAAAGGTTGACTTCCGAGCATCGCGGCCGATCGCAGCCGCGCGCGATCGATCGCGTGCGTCTGACGCGCGCGGCTGATGCGACAATAGTCAGTGTATGAAAATGTATGGCGCCGCTTCCGAGGTATGCGACAGACGCGTGCGGCCGACGACAGACGTCGGCCGCACGCGGCCGTAACTATAAAGGTTGACTTCCGAGCATCGCGGCCGATCGCAGCCGCGCGCGATCGATCGCGTGCGACTGACGCGCGCGGCTGATGCGACAATAGTCAGTGTATGAAAATGTATGGCGCCGCTTCCGAGGTATGCGACAGACGCGTGCGGCCGACGACAGACGTCGGCCGCACGCGGCTGTAACTAAAATTAAAACTTACTTGTATTGTATAGATACTCATTTATCAAGACTAAAATCCATATTGTTTCTGACTTCACGCTTAAACAAAGGAATTGCAGTCTCTTGAATCTCGGTGGGGTCGAAAACGCTTCGTACCGCCACAATGTCTGGTTTAGTATTATGAAGAAAACTCAGACTCCAGATAACACTCATATAATTATTGATCCAACTTACAGGTACAGGCATAGTACAGGTATAACAATATAGATACAGTCGACGTCTTAGTGAACTTATCCCCTCGAGGCTAGTTTGAAGAATGACCTCTCTTTGCTCGTTAATCGGGCTCAAGTCTAGCTACCCCCCACCAATTTTACCACAGATTAGCCTATTAAATTTAACAAAATGGCGGCAAGAGACGGCATTACCAGTGTTGCTATTAAAAAATATGAAAAACCTTCTAAAATCATGACATTCGGCCATCTGATAACGTGCTGTCTCCCGACGCACATATAAAAATTATTTAGAATCAATTAATTAGGTAAGTATACAGCTAATATACTGATACACAACTATTCTCAATAGTAAAGTCTTACAACTATGTACCTATTTAGGTTAATCTTATTGTGATAAAAACCTTAAGTTAAAACTTAAAACATAATTGAAACAAATACATTATATTACACAATGCTCAACAATAATCTTTTAAGGAAGCCGATGACTTGTTTAGAATATAGATATTATCGTGAAAATATTGTTTTAGTAAATCGTTAAGTAATACATAATCAAATAAAATAAATTATCAATAACAAACTAATCTTAAACTATTTGAATCAATGTATAAATTAACATAATCATGACATTCGTTAACAAGCGACTATTATTACTTAGAAAACTTATTTTGAAACTATACTTGTTATATAATCATGTGTAAGTAAGTATATGGAATGATTAAAGTAAAGTCTGGTTATAATCTATAAGCATTAGTTATGGGTCATAAAAGAAAAATGGATTAGCTTGGTACTAGTTTACATCAATGCATTGTCAGGAGCTACATTCAAGAATATTAGATGGTGTCAGAAGCAAAATCCCTAAGAATGTTACATTAGGAATAGGTAGGTACAGAATTTAACTTTAACATGATAACTAGACACCCTTATCACTTCACTCAAATAGTGGAAAAAGCAACTACGAGTCATGAAAGGATTAAAGACCTAATATTAGATGAATTTAACTATCGCTAAGTTTGACGTAGTTTAGTCCTTACAAAAACAACTGTAGGCCTCTGCACAGTTACCAATTTTTACCCAGATATGAGTAACAAACCAAGTTATAGATACGTATTTACCATAGTGCACAATTTGTATTAAATCAAAATATGAATTAGGACAACTAAAGGAATAATTTAAAGGCATGTTCGTAATAGGCATTATTACCGATTAATTTAAATATTCTTATAAGGAAGTTACTCTGATAATGAAGATGCCGCAGGTACAATTTGAACCGTCACAGCAACAATTTGCTTTTTCAACTTGTCAACCAGTTGTCCAAGGTTTCCAGAGCATTCTTTTCCAGCACCAAATCTTAAATGCATCTATTCTCTGCCTCTGTTAGAATAGTACAATACATGGTTCCACTCCGTACATGAAAATCAAAAGATCATATTATTATCATTTCTAATGAATAAGTTAATGATTTTAAACAAGTTCGCAATTTAATATCAAAACTTAAAATGTCTACAAGGTATCCTCATACGAGCATGACCCGCATCCTTATCAACAAATATTCATATTACTATGAATAATATTAGTGTAAATAGATTTAATAATTATAATTGGGATATGAAGAAGTATATTACCATGGATAGAAATAGAACAAGTAAAATCATGAACAGCTTTTCGCCCAAATGAATTAACTACACGATGATTTCCCGTGGGAATAAAATATCCTCCCGGGGTCAAAAGAAGCCGATATCAATATGCTATTCCACAGACAAAAGATTTCAAAGATCCGTCCAGCCGATAGCCGTGATTGGGGAACAAACATACAAGCTTTTGCAATCATAATAGTAAAATGAGATAAGATACATGACATGATAATATATACTTCAATATAAGTCAACTTCAGTATCAGCGATCCATTCGTCTCAATATCCGACTTACAACCACGATGATCATCATCACAACAACGATCACTCTGTGATCTGCACCTTCAGTATCATATTATCTCCTCTCATTACCACAGCACGTACACTCTGCTGTCTCCAGTTTGTATGCTGTGTTGGTTCGTACGTTCAAGGGTAGCGGGATCCTCATTATTATATTAACTCGATGCTAGCTCATGATAAGTACCTACTGGATGCTACAATTGGCATCTGAAAGCAGTAAACTCACAACACACATAGTAACCAAATCAATTTAATTAATCATTCAAAAGAAATAGATGTATCTGATAATGAATCAATAGAAATAAATGTAAGTACCTATATGAATTCTCATATTCTTTTATAAACATTAGTATGTAAGGTACTTAGTAACTTCAACCATAGTAGAAACAAATGTTCAACTGACCAGATCTAAAAAAATGTGGAAATGATTACTACAGAATATGTGAAGGAACGTCAAAGGTCCGTGAGAATGGTAAACTGCTAAGAATTTTAGTATCACGAGCCTACCAAATGAGACGGTAAATTTGACAGATCTACTTGATTTTTGGTTTAATAAAGATATTAATTCTCATTAAAATAACAATAAATTAGATTTACATAATTTGAAATCATATTTTGTCAATACGTACACTAGGACGGTAGTATTAAAATCCTCAAAAACTAATTATAAATCATACCGCCAATAACAACAAAAACACGGCAAAACTAACTTGGTATGCTACAGCAGTGGTTACTTGTGGCTTTATTTGTTAGAACAAGTTTAAAACATGAATTAAAATGTTTGCATGAAGCTGTATAGAACATTTTAATAAATTGAGAGGTGTGATTGAGCAATAATCGTTTTACTTTATTTTGCTTAATTAGGAAAACATCAGTTACAACTTGACAGTGTAATAAACACGATCTACTTAAATGCACTATGGACTGTTTACATGTTTTTGCATTAAAAACATAATTTCATCACTATGTTAATGAAAACAACTAGAATAGATATCAGTGAATGCTTCTTGCAGTGCTGTCTAAGCAACTAAGTATTTCTGCTTTTGATTTGCATCTAAATCATTAAGAGAGATCTAGAACACTACGCAGTACGCACAAATAGCAAAATAGCTTCTAGTGATTTTGGCTGTAAAATTTTCCATCCGTCTAAACCAAAACTGAGTTGCCCGGAAGAAACCGCAGTAAGACGATAAGGCCACCATTTGGTTAACAGTTTGTTATCTTTGTATTATTATTATTATTTCGTGTGTGATTGTTCCGTTCGTAATATTGTGTACAAATAAAGAATTAATCTATGTATCTATCAAACTAGGTACTTAGATAAAGAATCTTCGACGTTCCCGGAAAAATGTAAAGAATGATGATTTCTAATCAGTCTTATGGCTTTATTGTCTAATTATGTAGAAGACTCGGAAAAGTATGTTCCTGATAAACTTTCTCTAGCACTCATCCACAATTTAGTTTGAATTTAAATTAAATTTGAGATTTAAGTTTGCCACTAAACTCAAATTTAAAAAGTCAAGCATAGTGAATTCTTTTAAATTAAGCTACATATAACAAAAATAATAGACGAAATGTCCACTTGAACAAAGTTACAAAAAATAAAATAAGTAATAGGAAATAGTAAATTTTGGATATGTTTGCATACCTACCTACATTGCTTCCATCCCGAACTAAGTAACTCAAGCACTTGTGTTATGGCATTTGGGAACAACGACGGGGATTACCACATACAATCGGGCAGAATGTTGAAAAGTCCGCTTTAAACATTCACCCGACAGGGAATCGAACCCGGTAGGTACCTCAGAGACAGCGGCACCCCGAAAACTATGCGTACGTACACCGTATCTACAACACTGCTATGGAGATTGTTAAGCTTATACCAGAAACTAATATTGTTTCCATAGTTAAAAGGTCTATAACAATCTAAGTGACACAGATCACAGTTTATAAAAGTATTACCCAATCGCAATCTTGGAATACTAAATTCGCGACTTTAATAGTGTGCTCTTATTCAAAAGTGAATCGTCATCATGTCCAATCTTATCAAGATCAGAAATACATCCAGTTCTGCGTAAAGGTCACCTGGGCATAGACCTAGGCATAGAAAAACAAACCTAGCTCATGGATATTGACCACTCATGAGAATCAAGATATGGTATGGATTTCGTATAAATGGAAACTAAGGTAATTATAAAAATCTTAAATAGATAAGACAATAACCCCTACTCAAATTGTGGAGCATGTGGATACTTATTATGCAAGGAAAAAGAAATGATGCAAACATAATTTAGTATATAAATATCTTTATAAGTAAGTAGGTACTATGTTGCGATAATTAGAGCGCATATTGACAATAATACTTTAAAGGTATCTACTGCTACAGCTGTGGTACCTACTAGATACTCAATGTCAAGCACGTAGGCAACTGTAGATTTAAAAGGCTTTTCATTCTTCCCTAAGAGTATTTTGATAACATCTAAATGATTCTATGAAAAGATAAGTTTTTATAGTTTTGTTTTGTTTTAGGTAGACCTTTACAAACTTTATTTAAGGGGGTGTTACAATCAATTTAGTCGGTTATGCGAGATGAAAATTAAATCTTAAATAGCTTTATTCGATATGCAAATAAATAAACATGAAACATTTTAATCAAAACAACTTCAATACTTCCCCATAAACAAAATGCTCTGCATCATCTCAAATCCTCTTTGACCAGATTCAGCTACGAAGAAAGGGTATTCCTCCTTCGCTCAAGACTCCCCTGGGTCGGCCACGTCACCCTGGAGGCCTACCAAGCGGCGCACCAGGTGGCGCGGGCCGTATTCGTCCTCAGATGCTATTTACCTTGGAATGTATACATTATTCATCGGCAAAAGATCGTTCCGTGTCATTCTATAATAAAATCATTAGGTTATCAACACAATATGCCTTTCAGGAAAATTCATGATTTATACTGTTCACTAGCTACAGTAGCTACCTACATCCTTTATTATTTACAAAAACCATTTCTTTTATTAAGAGCTACTTATCTAGTGCAAAAATGTAAAATGAGTATTGTAAAAACAAGAATAAAACGTTTGAAATTATCTTTGTTCTGTTGTAGTTTCATTTAAATCTAATAATCTTAAAAGTGGCCATACGGGTAGTAAACCAGTATGAAATATAAGTAGGTACTCATTTAACCAGCCTGTGAGAAACGTACTCACTTAACATTTAAACATATTCAGACGAATGTATGCCACCAACATACATCGTTCGTACTCTAAAATCCGGCGAGTGTATGCCACAAACATATACCGCCCCCTTAATTCCGACGAGTGTATGCCACAAACATACATCGTCCCCTAATATACGACGAGTGTATGCAACATACATACATCGCCCTCTAATATCCGACGAGTGTATGCAACATACATACATCGCCCCCTAATATCAAATTCAATTTAATGCATTTCAACAAACAAATTCAATGTATCTCTTATAACCAGTGAGCATGCATAGCTTGCTCACTCAACCCAGTGAACACCTTATATTTGTTCGCTCATCATTAAAAATTAAAAATATTCACATTAGAGATATCCAAATTCACATAAAGACTTTCATATTTAAATATTTAAAGATACCATATTAAAATATTTGTATTTAAACTCATATTCATAGTTCAAGCAATTTATATTGCTATTCACGGTGTTCATATTAATTGAATCCACAAAATTTGTACCTATTAATTAATATATCAACAAATAGAAAGCCAGAATTCAATTGTAAGTAAGTAATACGTACCTATTAAACCAATCTTACCAGGTAACGTAGGTAACCGGTAAGCATACACGACTCACTCAACCCAGAGAACAACACGTTCGCTCAATACATTAAAAACAAAGGAAAATTGCTAATAATTAATTTTAATAATATTAAGATAAATGAAATGTAAGCAACCAATCATAAATTATTCTTACTAGCTTCATAACTTATAGTTTTCTTTTATTCACTGTTGGTATTAGATACCACGTTAAAACATGGATTGTATGCAAGATTTAGTAGCCATTAGTGATTTTACTGTGTGCAACAGTAAAGGCTATCAAAACTAGCTCCAATTAGTGCTAGCACTAATTACTTAAAACATTACATGTAGGTACACAGCCAAAACTGCCAGTCCTAGCTCCATGTGTAAGATTATAAACAATATAAACAGCAAGTACTCTAATAATATAATAATGCCAATCTCCATTAATTCTGTACAATCCACATTTAATACATCATGTAAATTAAACAACAACAATCAAGATATTAGGCCAGATTCATGGTACGCTATGATCGTGCCATACGAAAATATCTACTACATACCCGCGTTTAAAATTATGTAAGTATAATCGGAGGGTAGCCCCGACCGTACACGAACACAATTAATCAATTCAAATAAAAGTGTGATCTAGTTTATGTCCGTTCCGTCGGAGAGTAGCCCCGACCATGTACGGAACACAATCCGCCACACAAATATTCCAATTTTAACGCTTTAGATTTAACTAACACGATCGGAGAGTAGCCCCGAACACGAATTAGTAAAATCTTAGTACTAAGCTACGCATATAGACTTTTTAAATTATGTTAGTATAGTCGGAGGGTAGCCCCGACCGTATACGAACACAATCAATTAAAACACAAATGCGATTTAGTTTATGTCCGTTCCGTCGGAGAGTAGCCCCGACCATGTACAAAACACAATCCACCGCAAAGGTATTTAAAATGTCATTTAGATAAAAAAAAATACGCATTAACATGGAATCTGGAATATTTATCCTTTCTCTGCGTGAAGAGAATAAAATAACTCGTTTGGCATTACTATAGCACAGAATAAGCAAATTATTCTTATTATCAGGTTTAGAAATAAACTTACGTGGGTACTTTACCGCTTCTGAAATATGAAGAAAACTCAGACTCCAGATAACACTCATATAATTATTGATCCAACTTACAGGTACAGGCATAGTACAGGTATAACAATATAGATACAGTCGACGTCTTAGTGAACTTATCCCCTCGAGGCTAGTTTGAAGAATGACCTCTCTTTGCTCGTTAATCGGGCTCAAGTCTAGCTACCCCCACCAATTTTACCACAGATTAGCCTATTAAATTTAACAAAATGGCGGCAAGAGACGGCATTACCAGTGTTGCTATTAAAAAATATGAAAAACCTTCTAAAATCATGACAGTATGAGGTCTAAAACGCCGGGTACCGCACCAATGGAAAGAATAGCTAATTCAGTGCCGCAGTGAGCGTGTTACAGAAAGGGCGTTTGTGCACTACACTGAATTTTACCGTCCGTTTTACGGACCGGGCGGCGGCGGCGGCGGCGTGACACGAAAAACACGGATGATTGGCTTGTGCACTTGTCCGTCTTTTTACTCGCCGGGGCAGCGCAGTGATTACCCCCTCCCCCGCCCCACCCGCTCATGAATATCACGTTTTCAGTTCAATATCACAGTTTCAATGTTTCCAAGCCTAAACTACATGAAATAAATAAATTCTTACTATGTATTATAAATAATTTATGATTAAAATACAACCATCCGTTTTTTCCGGATGGTAAAATTCAGTGTAGTGCACAAGCGCCCATACGTATTTCATTGCTGTTATCTCGGAACGGAAAACATCATTGACCGGAATGGGGAAAGTAAAATGTCGGACGTTAAAATTCCGTGTAGTGCACAAGCCCACATATACATTTTATGGCCTGCCATATCGGACCGTAAAAAATCGGACTGCCGCCGGGCGGTAAAATTCAGTGTAGTGCACAAACGCCCAAAAGGAGAGTTTATAAAAATCATCTCAATCCAGTGTTGACACATAAATTTTCTAACAGTGACAGACAACCAAAACTTAGAGATTAAAATAAGGAAGATGCATGGAAGTCAAGAAATTTGTATGTTGTTATGGAAGTATTACCTAAACTAATACTTCCATGGGAAGATGACAGAAAAGTGAGTATCTATACAATACATAGAAATTTTCATTATAGTTACGGCCGCGTGCGGCCGACGTCTGTCGTCGGCCGCACGCGTCTGTCGCATACCTCGGAAGCGGCGCCATACATTTTCATACACTGACTATTGTCGCATCAGCCGCGCGCGTCAGTCGCACGCGATCGATCGCGCGCGGCTGCGATCGGCCGCGACCCGCGGAAGTCAACCTTAATGAAAACTTCTTTGTATTGTATAGATACTCACTTTTCTGTCATCTTCCTTATCGTCTGTCGCATACCTCGGAAGCGGCGCCATACATTTTCATACACTGACTATTGTCGCATCAGCCGCGCGCGTCAGTCGCACGCGATCGATCGCGCGAGGCTGCGATCATTTAGTACTTAGTGCTTAAGGCGCTATTCGGAAAAAGTATGGACTCTTTGATATAAAACTATAGGACGGTTAGAGTTGTTATAAATCTGGTAATAAGATATATATTTCTTCATACCTTTATCTAGAATCGTATAGTTTCTGAAACACGATTTTATGATTTTGGCTCGACACTTTTTATTTTCGAAAATACCTCAAAAAAATAAGAAATATCAAGATTATTCTTAAATGGGGATACATATACTATTGAAAATTGGTTTAATTAGTGGACACCAATAATATTTAGGATCGTATAGAAGCATTTTTTTAAAATCGCTATAGTTTTTGAATACGAAGTGATTTTGTGTTTTTTTTGCATAATCGGCAAAATCGGTCTCGCTCCCGCGCGCGTCGTTATCTCATTGCTATCTCGCTTTAGCATAACTTTTCCGAGTATCGCCTTAAAAGTCAAAAATTCCTTAAAGTGGCCACAAAGGGTACCTCTGCCCTACTCGGCTATTAGGGAAAAGGGTTTGAGATTTTATTTTACAAATTATTATCGATATAGGTACCGTAAGCATAGCTAAAATTGGCTTTCCTGTCAGCCATGCTTTATCACTAACAAAATTCTAAATCTTGCGTATTTTAGGTTAATTTTAAAAACTTTAATAATTGAATGTATGGCTGATGATAATGATCATTGTAATTTAAAAATACAGTTGTGAACGCTAAATTGTTCTTGTTCAAATGCCATGATTATTCAATAAAGTTTTTATTTTATTTATTTATTTTATTTACTGTACTTGATAAAGTATAATAAGTAGGTATGTGAATTCATTACCCAACTTGATAAATGAACCTCTCCTACAGTATACGCGAGTATCACCACAATCACACCAGCAGTCCCCATTGACATCGTAACAGAGAAGGTGCAAGGCAGATATGTGTTGAAACGCCCCCCTATCTCTCTAATGATACCAGACCAAGAGCCGTTGTTTCGAAGACAGCAACATAATACCACAATCACCAATCCCATTCCATCTCTACCTGAAATATTAAACAAGTCAATACGTCCAACCTTTCATAAAGCCCATGAAGCCAAAGTTTGATCCTCCGGATATTCGTCACGTCACGGTCTGCTAGTGTTCCAAGGACAGATGCTCCCTATTATGATTATGAAGAAAATGATGTTAGGAAATGGCTATTGACCTACCCATCCAAATGGCACTTTCACTCCACCAGTAGGGCTAGCACAACTTGAGCGCGACTCGAGTGAGAAAGAGTCGCGGGCACTTTCAACCAATCAGATCGCTCGTAGATAGCGGGCGTGACTTAAGGCGACATGCTGATTGGTTGAAAAGTGCGCGACAAAGAGTCGCGCTAAGTCGTGCTAGACCTACAGATCTGATTCCTGTTGAACATTGGTTTGATAAGTTTTATTACATTCAATTGGTTAAATTCTCTAAACATGTCACGAATAGATTCGAATTTCACAAGCAACTTAAACCTAGATTGACGTGTTTATAAAATATTAAATAAATATTCAATTCATTAAGCACTAGCTGCGCCAAACGGTTTTACCAGCGTATTTCCCCTTCACCTAAAAAATAGCCTTACTATATAGCCTGACATACGAATAGGGATCGACCTTCGCTCATCTGTTTTATTGGATCAGGGTGCCTACCATCAACTCTTAGTGCGGTTTTGTTTAGGACCTAAACTGAACTGCTTCACTTATTCGTACCACGACAGCATTGCGTCAATGACAAGCGATTCAGCGACATGTCACAGCCGCTTAGCTGTCATAAACTCTTATTTTGACTTATAACTCGGCCGAGCTAACATGACACCTACAGGTTATACCCGTCCCTCTCACTCTCCGTGCATGACAGAATCGAGTGAAAGAGATGGGTAGAAGAAATAAGGACACAAATTGTTCGTTCATTGACATTCAGCAATTCTTTTGCGATTCAGTTTTTAGAAGGTCATGGTACGAAATAAAGCAATTCATTTTAGGAACCTATTCTGAATCGCACCAGTTTTGAATCGCGTTCTTAAAGTTGATGGTAGGCACCCAGGAGATCGGCAACAGCGTCTCCCTGTAACAGCAGTCCATACTGCGATCTGCCAAGCGTGGCGATTATGACAAACCCCCCCTAAATGGCTTCACCACAAATACATCGGCCGCCAGTCCCCGGCGGCCCTGCTATTCCTAGCTACGATAGCGGCTATGGTAACGGCAGGGCAGGGGGTGCTAAGAATCCCCGGGTACGACCCGGCTACGAACACCGACACAGCGCGGAGAACCGATGGCCGTTGGAGCGGAAAGGTTCTCGAATGGCGACCGCGTAAAAGTACCTACATAGGTACCTATTTAAAATAATAAAAAATAGTTATTTTTGTATTTAACACAAAATGTGTGGCTGTGAAATGGTGACAATTCCCCGGTTTTGGCCACTTACCCAAAAATTTAACGATTATATTTTATTGTGCTAGAAACCAATAAATCGCAATACAAAATTGGAATGTTAAGAACAAAGCTTTATAATAACTTCATCCGCGAAAACACCTTAAAATTTGCAAAAATTATGTAACAGAAAAAAATGGCGTTTATTGAAAATGAAATTAAAAAATATAAAATCGTATAAATAAATAATAAATAAATAAATATTTTCTTACAATCACACCAATTATCTAAGCCCGTAGTTAATTTCTTAAGAAACTATGTCTACGTGAACTTGATAACGGATAAATATATACTTAAATACTTTTTGTTTGTAAATACATACTTAATATACATAGAAAACACCCAGACCAAGACAAATAGACATGTTCATGCACACAAATATTTGTCTTGTTCGGGAATCGAACCCAAGACCTCTGGCGCAGAAGGTTATTATTATTTCCTTAAAATCCCTTCTTTGATTGCCATTGGTGACTATAACCAATAGTTATTTGGATAACTTTCAAAGCAAAAAGTTGCCAAAACCGGGGCAGTGGCCAAAGCTTATATAAAATTATGGTAAAATCATCTAACTTCGGATTTCCTGAAAATCTCAAAGTAGTCATGAAATGAATGTTTAGGCGGAGCGAGCGCCAATAGCTTTTAATACGAAAACGTGCTTCAAATAACTAATGAATATTGAAGAAATAGCAGTACTTCACAGGAATTTGTTTTACTACTTACGCATTTTATTACCCCTTGATATGAAGACTTTACTTAGTGTATTTATTAATGTAAATTGCAATTGAAACAAGTAGTTTATATTGATCTAAAATAAATAATGAAATCAAACTACACAAATATATAACAAAACATTTGATTTATTTACAACAGGTTCACGTAGCACTTATTATACTTTTGGAACACAAATTAGGTTAGGTTTCGTTGGAAGCATAGTATAAAATATCGCTGTAAATGTCATAACAAGTACAAGTACCAAATTCTCAATTTCTATTGCAGAAATAATAATTTTATCTGACATTATGAATAATCTTGTAGTTAAATTAAAATGTAATAATAAAGCGATGGTAGAAATTAATAACATTACTTTTGCAACTGAGAACGTTATTTTGTATTGAATGACAGATGATTCGCTTAGAGATATAATTTGACTAGAGTAAGGTATCACTTGGAAAAGTTAATAAATAAAAATAAAAAATTACATTCTTTGATAGTCTTCTTTTGATTGTTCACATCATAAGAAAATCTAGAAACGCAAAGAAGAAGAATATGAAAGAATTTGGAATAAGAATTTGAACAAAGACAGTAAAGTTTAGGTGTTAAGAGTACTTAATCTTCTTTGTCTCCCCAAATGCTATCGCCGTTGACTTCAGTGGTGCCTCTGATGTACTTTTTGACGATCGGGAGTTTGTACATATAAACTGAGAGGACGGATCCCGCGCATGCGCCTATCCAGTATACGACTGCATGTTCGAGCAACGTGTGTCCGTCACAACCAGCTTTCAGTGACGTGGCGAGAACCGGGTTGAAATATCCACCGGAATATTCGAAAGCTGAAAAGGAACAATAATCAATCAAAACATTGAATAGCGTTTAGTTTACCTAGATGACATTATTATTTCAGTACTTGCATTATCCATTTTGATTATATCTTCAGGTTTTACTCAGATAATTAATACTCCATTACTGAATATACTAAATACAACAATATGTTGTTGCTAATCTGATTTAAATAACAGTTAATTAAAATGTTATCCAAATAATGATTGCCTTCAGTATCCTGATTCGTAATCTTTATTATAACAAAGACGAAGTATAATACAACATTTAATGAACAAATGTGAATGTAAATGACGTGATTCCTAAGCGATCATTCATATACCTAAAGAAGGATAATTTCAGAATTAAAGCGAAGTGTTTATGACATGATCCAATGGTATTGTGAAAGATGTGTCATGCAGCATTATGTTAGTTGACACTTAGTTTACAATGTACCTTTTCCTAAATGTACTTTGCAAAAGATGGACACGCTTAAGTCCGCATTGGCACTAGTATCCTGATACCGGTAGACGAAAACCGTGTGCCTAGTGAGGACTCCTGCAAAAGTGAACGCGGTTGAGAATTATGATGCATGTGATTATTTTAATGAACTACTCGTACTTTACAAGCTACAAAGCTTTTCTAACTATCTAAATACTGATGTGACTTTTGATGATGTGAAAGAAACGATGAGTGTATAATATCCGGTAATTTATTTAGTTAAATATTTTTCAACACACTTGCTCATAAAGTGAGCCTTATTACATCGATCTTAGGGCCATAAACCGAACTATAACACACGCGTGCATAATAATATTACAGTAGGTACTAGTTGCGTAATAGAATTATCCCTACAAAGTTAAGTAAGTACCTAACTGCATATTATATTCGAGTAAACAGAGACTTTTCAATTTAACCGGGTAATACAGTATCCCTACAAAGTTAAGTTAGTACCTAACTGCAAGTTATATGCGAGTAAACAGAGCATTTTCAATTTCACCGGGTAATAGGTACAGTTATTTTTTTGTAACAACAAAGAGGTTTTATACGGATGAAAATCCATTTACGTTTTTAGAATAAATAATGTGTCCCTAATTAAGACAAAATAACATAATTAAGTGTATTGTTATCAAGTTATTTATATTTTACAATAATTTGTTATAAAACATTTGCATTTTATCACTATTATTATTATTATTTTGAAGTAGGCTGTATGGCTGTATGTAATCAATCACCTTACATTTGGCGCGTGCGAAAAAAAAACTTGCGCGCTTTTTCCCTTAGCTATTATAAAGTTATTCTAATTATGTTATGTATTTAATAAATGTTTGTTTTTCCTCGCAAGTGTGTTGAAAAAGTGCGTATGAAACTCGTGAGCAACTTACTCACTAGACACTCGGCTGATTTACGCCCTTGCCTGCGGCTCGGGCTGCAACCCACAGCCTCGTGTATAATGAGCAACCTTAGCTAACTTGTATCATAATATACTATTTTGCCCCCAAAGTTGTGGTAGCTGTGATTATAAATGTTTAATAGAAACGATATGTGGAAACGAAGCTGAGAATTTGGTATTCACTAAAAACATCACATATACTAATTATATGAATGGTGTATGTAATTAGAGATAGTGTGATGTTGGTTGTTACTAAAGCATAACTTTCAGCAAGCGACAACTTTGTTTAGTCATTTATGTCAGTGATGTGTTACTCTCAAAGAGGCAGGTAAACACAATGTATTGAAGCTACTGCGGTCTCCTGTTTTATCTGTTACTTTTCTGATTAACATTGCATAATAAATAAAACATGAGATAAAAATCTTACCAGCAACGACCAATGAGGTTCCAATGAAGGAGTCAATGGCGGTGGAGAACCTCGGGTTCAAGTCCCCTAAGGCCTTGGATGCCAACCGGCATAAGCAGGTCGCTACGCCCTCCACCACCGCTCCGTATATCACTGGAACCTATGGCAGACATAAAGATCTTCAGTTACACATTAACTGACTTTTTCTTTTGAAACATTATTTTACGTAATCAATTATCTACACTTATTTTATAAAAGTTCATACCTTATTATATTGTTTTCTTTTAATTTCAGATTGACGTTTGTTATGTATTCATTTATAAACAGTGATTGCAACTTATAAGATAAATTAATGTTAATATCATTTGTAACACGATTAGAAGTAATATATTTATAAATTATTAATTCATCATCATCATCATCATATCAGCCGAACGACGCCCACTGCTGGGCATAGGCCTCCCCCAAGGATCTCCACAACGATCGGTCCTGCTTGGCCCGCATCCAGCGGCTTCCCGCGATCTTGACCAGATCGTCGGTCCACCTTGTAGGGGGCCTGCCCACGGAACGTCGTCCGGTACGTAATTGTTCGGGTAATTCGGGTAATTATTAATTAATTAAATAATATCTAAAGTTATTATGACATGTGCCCTAACGGACTCTGAGCTTACGTCTAAAACAACGCAGCCTTGTCTGGAAAGGGCAATTCTATATGGCACCTTGTAATAAATCCGAAATCACAAGATCCCAGTTTTGGATTAAGGTGCATAGATTATAATGATTAGGTACAATAAATATGAGTAAGTATTAGTGTTTCCACACTCACAAGATCAGTTAGGGCACACATTAGTATTAGTTAATATTTAACTTAGAATAAGGTACAGCCTCGCTTTAAAACTGACTTGTTATTGTTATACATATAATTAGGTATCCGTGGCGGTAATGTTATGGGTCGCTCAGCTCATGTTATTAATTAATCTAACAGCGATTGGCAGCCTATAAAATAAACAAGCTACTATGTATTTTAGTTGCTGTTTAAAATAATTCAAAGCTTATTTAAGTAAAGCTGCAGTCATATAGCGGCTGTAATACATACTGTGGAGTTACTGGAACATTCTGCATGTAGTTCTTTTTCGAATTTATTGTCGTATCAGTCAAATATTTCTTAAGTTAATTATTGCAGCAGACATACGCACGTACCTGTAAATCAGCTTTGCAGTCCTCAAATGCTTTGTCTCTGTGCGTCTCGGATATTTCCAAAGCCCAATACATTTGGACATATTTGAATACCAAAAGACCACCAGTCAGTTCCGCCCAAGTCTTCAGTAACGCCTTACGGACATCACCTTTGCCTAGAATAATAAAAAATTGGTAAGTAAACGGATTCTTGGTCGACGCGCACTTAGCGTGTAGATGTGGTGCTGTTCCTCAGACCATGGAACATCTGACATCGTGTCCTGCGTGTCCAATTAGCTGCACGCAGGAAGACCTAATGGAGGCTACCACTACTGCTGCGATTCGCGTAGCCAAATTTTGGTCCGACACCGTTTAGGTTTTGGTTTGCTATCGAATCGATAAGAAGAAGATTGGCGGTCTCACTCACTCGAGTAGGTGAATGCGTGGCCACTTATGACCAACCATACCACTACATAAGCGATTGGAGTGTCAAAATGGCCGAGTAAATAAGAGCGCACTACAAAGGCGCGCTCTTATTTCTTATCTCTTTCTGCCATTTATTGATGGTAACATTAGTAACCTTTTTCGCCGTTAAAAAAAGTCACACGTCGCCTCTTGACACTTCGCACGACACTTTGCACTACGTCCGATTCTTATTCGATTTCGTATCAGTGAAATGACGGATCTTAAAAACTCCGGATAGAATACGTATAACTAGAATCGGATCTAGTGCATAAACTACCATACAAATAGTTCCATGACCACGACGGACCGTCATTTGACTGATAAGAATCGAATAAGAATAGAATAAGAATCGGACATAGTGTGCAACCGCTCTAAGGCTCATTTAGGCCGAAGTAACACTGTGCGACATTGCGGTACTTATATAAAAGGCCACATGCTACAAAATTTAGACTGTCGCAGCTTGTATCCAAACACGATGGATTCCGCATGCCGCATGCCGCAAATGTAGGATTATGTAGCATACCACAAGATAACGTACGCCGCAATATGTAGCATGCGGCAATGTCGCACAGTGTTGCTTTGGCGTAAATGAACCCTTACAATTCGACTATAGTGTAGCCTAGCCATAAGTTATCACATCTAAAAATTCCTTCAGGAAGTGTGTTTGTACGTAAGTATGTATGTTCCTATGCATGTGCCGATTAAGTGATTCTTGTGATTCTTACTTCGATCAAAAATAGTACTAGATGAAGGCTCACGAACTAAATGAAAACTTTATATGGCACAGACTGTCTTTTTTTTTAACGAAGAAAAAAGTTTACGACTGTTACGATCTTACATTATAAATGACAGGAAGCGTTCGAAGTTTGAAATACCTTAGTGGTATTACTGACACTGCCAAAAAAATCTACTTATAATTGGCATGACAGAGAATACCTGGCAGAGAATACTTTTAATAATAAGTCCGCCTTGTATATTACATTATGTATTTTGTACAAAAGTTTTAAATAAAAAAAAAATAATAAAAATATACTCTCAAGTGGGCGTGTAACGCTCGGCCATGTCTGTCACTCCAATTATGTATCTAGAACTAGGTGTTAATTGTTGATCGAAGGATTCTTACCTTCAATGATATCCTCAATATGGGTGTAGGGGCAAGCTGTAGCATCACCCCAGTTCATGGACCACCATATCGTCAGCAGGAACAGGAATATGGCGTAAGTCGCTACGCCGAAGTTGTCTGCCACTGAAACACAAGATAAATAAAAAGTTAGGTTTCGATCGTTTGTTTCACTTCTGTTACGTAAAGGCTCTTTTACGCCGGAGCAACACTGTGCGACATTGCGCCATGCCACAAGGCCGCATGCTAACAACAAAATTAAAAATGTCGCGTGTCGCGTGTGTCGCACATTGTGGCAAGAGTCGTGCGGCAAGGCAACACCTTGCGTCATGTGGTAGACTGTCGCAGCTTGTATCCAAACCACAGCCATCTCTATCGTCTTCTACAAGCCATGCGCATATGAAATATGAAATATGAAATAAATATATGAAATATATTTATTTTTGCGCATGAAAAGGGTTACATTTTGTGATCTTAAATTTTTGTGTTGCCTCTCCTCTTCAGCTAACAAAAGTAGCATGCAAAAGTCAAACATTAATTAGGTACTTATGACAAATTAATTTCAATTTACAATATTTTAGTCATTAATAAAAATAAATAATTTAAACAATCTAATAAATTTCTAGTAGAAAAAAAAAAAGAAACATTATTTATCTGTAACGGCTGAAGGCCTTAAATACCAGAGCCAATAAAAGTTCATATTGTCTATGGCAGACCATAAATATAACAGCCATAGACAA
The DNA here is from genome assembly GCA_949710035.1 of Crambus lathoniellus. Lineage (NCBI taxonomy): Eukaryota > Metazoa > Arthropoda > Insecta > Lepidoptera > Crambidae > Crambus > Crambus lathoniellus. Next base: position 5,250,230 of record OX453296.1, read on the forward strand.
GACAACCGAATCAAATGTCATGCATGTCACACACACACACAAACACATTTTATTGAAAAAAGAAAATGTCAATAGTATAGTTTTTCATACGGATAAATAAAATAAACATCATGTCATAAACTAAAACTAACTAAATTAATACAATAAAACAATAATACTGTGAATGTCAGGTGTGATCAGATTTTAAATGTCAAGCATTACAAGTGATCAAAACACAACACAAGCCAATAAGTGTTTTTGCATTTCTCACTTAACATGTTTAGGTACATAATTTACATTTGATATGAGTGAGAAAATCCTGCACTGAATAAAATAAGTGTGCCATAAGCCACCTATGTAGTTCTTTTTCAAATTGATTTACAATAAGCCCTTTAATTGTTTCAGGAATTTTATTGAATATACACAAACTCATCCAAAAACAACTTTTTTGCATACGTGCACTTTTTGGAATAATAGATGACACTAACCTATTTCTATTTCTTGTGCTTCGAGGATATACGTCTTGTGCTGATTGAAAGTAATGTTGGTTTTGTTTAACAAACTTGGCAACTTCAAAAATGTATAAACATGGCAAAGGTAAGATTTTTAATTTTTTAAATAAAGGTGCACATGGCTCATCTGGTGCAGTGCCACATATTGCCCGTATACATTTCTTCTGAGAAATAAATACTTTATTCACATCTGTGCTGTTGCCCCATATGATTAGACCGTATCGGAGAACAGACTCAACATAAGCAAAGTATGCTGTACATGCTGCACCTTGAGAGGCAACTTTAGTTAGTTTATAGAGTGCATAAGTGAATCTATTTATTTTGTTGCATGTGCTAGTGATATGATGCTTCCAATCCAACTTGTGATCGATCTCTATACCCAGAAACTTTGTTAACTCTGTGCCGTGTAATCCTAGTCCTTTATAGTTTATATTTAATGATTGATGGGGTATCTTGTTAAAATTCATAAAATAAGTTTTGTCAATATTAATGAGTAAATTATTCTCTTTAAGCCAATTTGTTATTATGTTCATAGTATTGTTAATTTCATCAGTGTGGTCATTTAATGTCAAATGTTTGTTTGTAGTCACTATAATGGAGATGTCATCAGCAAATAAGATGCAGCGGTGCTTTGTCAAGTTTGGCAAGTTATTTATATAAATGAGGAATAGAAGAGGGCCTAGAACACTCCCTTGAGGTACTCCGAACTTGTTTTCCTTAAAATCCGAAAGAAATTTTTTGGTTGTATTGTTATTGTCAAGTTTTTCTACTTCAACAGCTTGCATCCTATTGCTCAAGTACGTTTTCAACCAATTTAGTGCCGGACCCCTAATTCCATAGTTTTCTAATTTTTCTAATAGTGCATCATGCCGACAAAAATCAAACGCCCTGGACATGTCCAGGAAAAGGGCTGTCGTGTACTTATTATTATTTAGATTCATTAGGATTTCATTGACTAAGTTAAATATAGCATGGGTTGTAGATTTCTTCTTTTGAAATCCGAATTGATCTTGTTTTAAAACACCATACTTTTCAAGAAACGACATGAGTTTGTCAAGCATGATTTTTTCATAGATCTTAGACATAATTGATATTAAAGTAATAGGTCTATAATTGTCAACAATTGTTTTTTCATTTTTTTTATAAAGAGGTTTTACTATGGAATTTTTCAACTTGTCTGGAAAGGTTCCAGAGGACAAAGACATATTAATCAGATACGTTAGAACAGGGGCTATTTCTTCAGAACATGCCTTTAGAACTTTAGTGTGAATGTTGTCATATCCTACAGAGTTTGTGTTTTTAAGAGACTTTATATTTTTCTTAACACAATATTCATCGACTGGAGTCAGATAAATTGAATTTATTAAATTACCGGTGGAAAAGTCATTATTTGGTTTTGGAAGAGAGTCATTAGTGATATTAATAAAATGGTCATTGAAGATATTAGCAATGTCTGTTGGGTTATAAATATTTTGGTCATTATAGTCAATAGTTTCAATATAGTTGTTACATGTCAGTTTGGTATTTGTTTCTTGATGTATAATTTTCCAAGTCGCTTTGCATGCATTACTTTTTCTATTTTTTAAAATGTATTTATTATTCGATTGTTTTTTTGCCTGTAATATACATTGTTTTAGCGTTTTAGAGTAGGTTAGGTATTTCTTTTTAGATGTGTATGTTTTCCTTTTGTAGTGGCATAAACGGAGTGCTCTATTTGTTGCACAGCTTTTTCTAATACCTTTGGAAATCCAATGCTGGTTTGAGTTAGTCCTAATAGTAACTTTGCATACTGGAAAACATAGCTTATATAGAAGGCAGAACCAGTCATGGAATTTATTAAATGCTTCATTTGGATTTCCCTCGCTGTATACTTCTGAAAAAGTGAGGCATGACAGGTGTTTTTTAAATTTTGCAATATTTTCCTCTGAGTAACATCTCTTGAAAGTGTGTACTTGTTTAGCTATTGGTGGTTTTATTTTAATGCGAAAACTGAGTAGCTGTGCAGTATCATGGTCAGATAAGCATAGAGGGAGAAGAGAGCTCTTCGCACCTTTGACATTACTAAAAATGTGATCGATACATGATAAGCCTCTTGTTGGCTGGGTTATATGCTGTATTAGATTATAATTACTAAGTAAGGCTTTGATTTGTGTAGTAACGTTGTTATCTAGTATGGTGTTTATATTTATGTCCCCAACAATAATTATTCTTTGTTTATGATGTTTTTGTATGTATTTATGTAATAAGTGTTCAAACTTTTCAAAGAATAGCTCATAATGTCGTTTGTTTGTAGCGGTTGAGCTACGGTATAAGCAAACTACTATAATATTGCACAGCGGAATTAAGATAGAGCAGCATTCAAAATGAAAATTGACTGAAAGCTCATCAAATAAGTTAACTTTTTTGAACATAATACCTTTTTTTACCATGATACATGTGCCACCTCTTTTTTTATTCCGTCCATAATGTATTGCAAGTTCATAATTATGCAAACAAATATTTTTTTCCTCGCCATTTTTTACAAAAGTTTCAGAAAAGCACAATACGTCCGGACATAGATTACTGTCAAGCTCTGTTAGTGTAACCTCAATAATCTCTTTTTTAGAAAGAAAACCCTGAATATTTTGATGTAGAATTACAAAGTTATTATTTTTAGGCACGAAAAAATTTTGGGCTAGTCTCTATAGGAGTCACACTATTTTTTGAAATATTAGTCCTAGGAAAATAGTATGGAATAGTGCCTTTTTTAACTAAAGTCGCATTGCAAGTAATATTTTTATTATCAATTACAGGATTTTTCAATGACTTTCTTAATTTTTGGTAGTCTTTTAAATAGTCATTTACATATTTTGGATAGTCTAGTTCTACATTTATCTTAAGGCTAATTTTCTTTTTTAAAGATGACATATTTTGGTATTTAGTCAATATTTGTTGTATGTCAATGTAAATACAATTTAGATAGTTTTTTATTAATTGATTAATTTGTGTGTTTAGTTTAGGGATATTTAAATAATAATTATGTCTAACACTTAGTATTAGTATTCTGCCCTTCTTCAATTTACACAGCGTATTACATAGACCTGACATAATGGTGTAAGGATTTTTATCATTTGATCCTACCGAGAGCACCAGAACGTCATCATTTGTCATAGTTTGAAGTACAGGATCACAGCTCGATAGTACTTGAGAGCTTAATGCATAAGGCTTAACTATACTAGTAACGTTGTACTCGTCGTTCCATCTACCGCATCTCGCCTTCCTTAGTTCTTCAGCTAGACCACATACTTGCTGATCACCGATAATGAATATGTTTTTCTGTTTGTTTATCATACCACTAGTGACCTCTAGTAAATGGTTGGGTAAACTATTCAACACCTGATTTGATTTGTATAAAGTTTGTTTGCATAAAGTTGGCAACGTAGTTTTAAGTGAACCGATATGACACCGTTTGCACCGTTTGACAGGTAAACAGCGAGTAAACCTCGAGTACTGAATCCTATGGAGAGGGCATATCTTCTATACATCTGTACAAATAAATAAAATTGGAGTGTCTGTTTATAACATTAAATAACCGCTTTTTACGACGTGCATATGATTAAATATACGGGACATATACCAAAATGACATTTTTTACAATTTTTGTCTGTCTGTCTGTTTGGAACAAGCTAATCTCTGATACGGCTGGACCAATTTTGACGGACCGATTAATATGACAATTAGAAGTAGTTTAAAATTGAATTCCAAGATTTTCTTACATTGTGACTTACTTACACCTCACTTTTTCGTAGGTATGCCACCTCCATAGGATTTAGTACTCAGAAGAGTAAACCGGTTCACAGCAATGTTGCCGTTCCGTATCATAGCATGGCTTGTAGAACACGATGGATTCCATGTGATATTTTTGACATAGACTGTCGCATGCCGCAATTGTTGGATAATATGTAGCATACCACAAGATGACGTACGCCACAATATGTAGCATGCGGCAATGTCGCACAGTGTTGCTCCGGCGTAAAAAAGCCTAGAGGTTGCTTTACCCACAGATCACCTGTAGTAGCAAGCGGCGTTACCTAACTACACTAATTGTTATAACACTGACATCTTACCGTTGCCGCACACGAACCACACGCGACATCCACAAACGCCAGAACTTGAAGCTAGAAGAAGAAACAAGTGAAGACTACTGGCGGCAGCGACAACTGTGTGTGGCCAGTTCACGTAAAAGCTATCACTCACCAAAAAGTGTCGCAGACGTGCTGCATTTCGTCTGCGTACCGAACGTCACGAATTTGTAATATTTGAACTTGTAGGCGTACACACCGACGACGGTGTCGCAGACGAATTGGGTATTTGACTGATTTTTTTTATTGGCCTAAAATATTTATTGAACTAGTAGCAACACAACATAGGTATTTATTTTCAAATATATTGCATATTTTCAGCGATATAGAGCATCAAACTTTCTAATTAGACAAGGAGAGCGCCATAGAAATCTGACGTCACATTTCTACAGCGCCATACTCTCGCCATAGAATATTTTGTTTAAGAAAGAGATACTTAGAGTTACAATTAAGTAGCTCATAACTCGTGAACTAGTAGCAACACAACATAGGTATTTAATTTCAAATATATTGCATATTTTCAGCGATATAGAGCATCAAACTTTCTAATTAGACAAGGAGAGCGCTATAGAAATCTGACGTCACATTTCTACAGCGCCATACTCTCGCCATAGAATATTTTGTTTAAGAAAGAGATACCTACCTAGAGTCACAATTAAGTAGCTCATAACTCGCTTGTTAAAATACAGATTGAATTTCGTTTTTCACATTTGTTATTCAATAATGTAATATTTCTGAATGTCCTAGTTAAATATCTACATTTCCACAACAGTCAAATACCCAATTGCGACTTTTTGATGTGTGACCTTCGAGCAATGCGGGTCTTCCATCCGAAGGCTCGCGTTGCTCGAAGGTGGCAGCTTTGTATGAATCGGTGGCGGACGGCGTTTTGTGTCTGTGGTCGTTGGTCCGTGTGCGGCTAGGCTTAATTAACGTTTTGGCTTGAACACGCTTCTAGTTTTATGGACCTTTGAAATTCGGGGAACCTTTGAAATTAATTTTAATAGATAAGTATGTAATTGTCAGGTAAGTATGTATAACTATATGAGAATTAATTTTCGCATTTCAACTGTAAGAAGACAGACAGCAGAAATATAATGTAAAAAAAAACAACAGCCTACAATAACATTATTGTTTACAGCAACTGTTAAGGAAAAAGGAAGTTTCCTAAAGAGTACTAATAAAATTACAAAGTGCAAGTACTCAGCGCTACAAAAAGACGCAGTTTCCACTCTTTTATTAAACCAGAAAATTTTCAACACAACGAATGCAAATTTTTAAAGCAACATAAGGATCTAGTTAAAGAAAAAACTACGCTAAGCTCAGAGAATGTTGGCCAACAAGAAAATACGAACTTTTATAAGAAAGTATGCCTTGCAATCTGATAACACTGTTTGAGTTCTTTAATTGCAACATCGTTGAAGCTCAAATTCCGATCAAGGTTTTGCAAAAAGTTTATAAATGTGAGGCTGGCACAAACACGAACACAAAGGTTAATCGTTCGGAAGTAGGGCAGAGGTACCCTTTGTGGCCACTTTAAGGAATTTTTGACTTTTAAGCACTAAGTACTAGATGGTCTTATGCCCGAATACTCGTACGCTACTTAACTCTGGGAGCGTCTCAAACATCGCCCTGTCACTTTAAATGTCAAACGTATGAAAGAGATGCCATGATGTTTGAGACGCTCCCAAATTTGATTTGCGTTTGAGAATTTGGGCGTTAGGTATTTAAGACACAAATTATATCTTAAATTATAGATAATTTATCTAGCTTTAAAGGTACATTTTTCAATTATTAAAAAGTGAAATAGTTTTTTGTATAAAGTACAAAATGTGTGAGAAGTGCCAAATGTACCGGTTTTGGCCACTTACTGATAGTTAAACTTTTGTAAGTATTGCGAAAAATCAAAACCAAACCCAGGTAAAATCAATATATTCTAATGCGCTAGAAACCAGTCAATTGCAAAACAACAATTTAATTGTAAAAAACAAAGGTCTATAAAGTATTTCATCCAAAACAAATTTCTTAAAATTTTCATACAAAACATTTTTTCAAACAGAAAATTGAATTTATTGAAAAAAAATCATATGACATAAGGAATTCTAACGGTTGTTATTATTACCTTAGAATACCTTATTTTAATTGCCTTTATAAAAAATGGCTAAAAGTTGTTTAGAAAACTTTTAGAGCAAAAAGTGGCCAAAACCGGTACAGTGGCCAAAACCGGTACGCCTGCCCTACCTACTGTTCGTACAGTGGATACCGTCAAGTACCTATACGGTTTTCTAAATCTACATTCGAAACTTCCAATTCTGGTATCGCACCACAATCAACCGAGTCTTCCAAAAAATCCAATATAAAATAATCAAGAAGTCCCTGACATACCATTAAACATAACACACTCAACTACCTACCAATTATTTTAAATCCCAGCAGTGGTTTACGGAAAACAGGGTGCCTACCATCAACTTTAAGACAGCGATTCAAAAATAGCGCGATGCAGAATAGGTTCCTAAAATGAATTGCTTTCTTTCGTACTACGACCTTCTGAAAACTGGATCGCAAATGAATTGCTAAATGTGAATGACCGAACGATTTGTGTCCTTATTTCTTCTACCCGTCTCTTTCACTCGATTCTGTCATGCCCGGAGAGTGAGAGGGACGGGTATAACCTGCAGGTGTCATGTTAGCTTGGCCGAAGTTATAAGTCAAATAAGAGTTGATGACAGCTCAGCGGCTGTGAAATGTCATTGAATGATCACTGAATCGCTGTCATTGATAAGCTGTCGTGGTACGAATAAGCGAAGCAGAGATCAGTTTAGGTCCTAAACAAAACCGCAATAAGAGTTGATGGTAGGCACCCAGATCTTTTTATACAATGATTCGCTTAGCAACAGAAAAGATTCAAGCTTTTTTATGATGCCTATATTATAACATGACATCCGATTTTGTCTACACTCTACACTGTAGGTGTCGTCAAACATCAGACGAAAGTTGTCTTCCTTGGACAGCAGATATCATTTTACTATATATAAGTGTTAAAAAAAATAAGAACAGGCTAATTTTGGTAACATGCAATCAATAAAAAGTATTTTTTTTAACAGCTAATTCCATGATAAGCATTTGTCCCTGATCTAATCCAAAATCACAGCATGACCTTGCTTATGGTTCAGAGCTCATCAGATTGCTATTGGCTTCGTATGATAGCGTCAAATGTGATGATTGTGACGCTAGTCCCAGACGCCATTTAAAAATACTTTAATCGCAAGTATAGTGCGCCAACCTTTTCTGTTCCGGTGATTATCTTTGGAACTAAAACAGTTTTCATACGACAGTCCATTTTGACAGCTAATTTCGTATTGCAAGTGGCTCCTCTGTCACGACTGTCATCGGAACAGAAAAGCTTGTGGCACTGTATAAGGTTTTGTGCGACATGCAAATTTTACATTTTGAACATGCCATTGATTCAATGAGGTATCGAAAATATTGGCAGACAAATACAGAGTAAATATATCCTACTATCTGCCCACAGACTATAATAACCTTCCTTACAGTACATAGATTATAAACTCACGCCTGTTTCCCATGGGGGTAGGCAGATACTATGAATAGCCACTTGCTACGTTCGCTTCATGCACATCCATCAATCTTTTCATACATACATATTATGTAAAAATAAATTAACGGTTTTATGTAGCTGTTTTGTCAAATATTTAGGCTTTATTTAAAAAAATCAGTTAAATAATATCTGCCATCGACAAGGGATATCACCGCTCATTCATAATTATGTTTTTTTTAAACTTGAGTTTACATTGCGAGCTTAAACTTTTGTAAAAGCCTGACCAGAAAAATAAAAAACCTGACTTGAGGCGCCACTTTCGCCTTTTCGTTTGTAACACAAATGTCAAATTCTATAGAAAAATTTAGTTCGTCACATTTCTGCAACATGGCGAGGTTTTTCTTTAGGCGGTTCCCACACTGCACAGCACACCGCTCCGGTTTATGGTAGTGCGCTTCTTAACTATGGCTGAAGAATCTTGATATGTGTAGTGTGGAAACCGGAGGCAGTGTGATGGAACCGGAAAAATTATAATAATATAATACCGAGTGAAACTATTCTATTTCCGCTTAATTTCGCTTTCAGTGAACTTTTGCTTGATAAAAATAAACTGTGACTTTGTAGTTTTTATCGTGACTTCTGGGGACTAGCAATAAGGGACCGTTTTGAACCGGGTGCTATGCACAGTGCACCAATGATAACACAAATAAATACGTTTGAAGGACCAGCCGCATAGTTCTGCAGTTTCAATAAATAAATAAATAGTTGACACTATCACATAGGTAGGTAATAGGTACATTGTTCCAATACTAAACTTTAGTAGGTAAGTAGCTTGAGCACTAATATTATGGAAATTGGAAACAACGATTGGTTCTGAGTGTACATAGGTACACTCAGACCCGAGGAAATATTGAAAAGTTCGTTTTCAATATTTAAATGACCGGAAATCGAACCCGAGACCTCTAGATATAGCGGCACCTTAAAACCGGTGCGTACACCACTCGTCTCCGGAGGTCGTCAGTTCAATGGCCTCTTCCAGAAAAATCTGACGATCGGTTTCTTCACTACCTACTTTCTTCACCAGGCGCTGGCTCTTCTTGCGACAACAGAAAGCTGTAAAAACCATTTAGTATCATGCCTGCTATATGGCTCCTATAGCACTTACCAATAATAAGTTCGAAGCAACAGCCGCATAGCTCAGCAGCTGCAATGGCCTCTTCCAGCAGTAACCTGATGAACGGCTCCTGGACTACCTTCTGCACCAGGCGCCGCGCGCAGTGCGCCAGAAGTGACGTTAGAAGTATGAACAAAGTCGACACCACTAACGGTGCAAATGTCACTTTGTTTATCTGAAAATAGAACGCATTTTTTGTTATTTTTTTCCTAATTGAAGTCTGTACAAATCACTTAGAGCCATTGCAAACCGCAACTTTTTGTAAAACCGTAAATAAACTCGGCCGTCGACGACTCTTTTCTTGCAAACTTGTCTACTTAGGCCCTCAGTTAGTTTGCGTTTGTATCGATACACACGCTCTGTCGGTCGGCGGCATCGGCAGTGCGTTTTTTTTTACGGCGCCCTTCGCGTCGACGAGCGAACGGCACGATTTTTTACGACGCGTTTGAACAATTCAGCCCCCCTAGACAAGTGGCTTACTACATTATAGCGATCGAAATGTCACGTCACCGCTAATGTCGATCCCATACATTTTCTCTTTCTATTCGATTGGCGAATTCGATAATAGAAAGCCACTTGCCTAGGGGGGCTGGTGTGCAAAGGTCTGCTCTGCAGGCTGCGTGTGTACGGCGGCGGTGTGCATAGACTCTAAAGATTTGCGATATTTTTATATTTACAATTGTTTACCTTTACCCTAATGTAAATTTATTTAATAAAGAAGAGTTTGAGAACTAACAGTAGATTAACAACTAAAATAGATTTATAATATCACGCTGTCTTTTAGAAGACACCCAAGAAATCACAGACAGGTGCCAGTCAAAAAATGATTTTGTTCTGATCATTACAAGTAGGTCGTACATAGGTATACCTATGTAAATATTATGAGATGGAATGATATCTATTCATAGATTCGTTTTTGTTTTGACATCCGCACGTAAGCGCGTTTTGATATCCACTTTTGCCACTATTATCAGAATCAGATGCTAATATGTAACGACCGCTGTACACATTAGGCCAAGCATTGGGCCAAGTATTGGGCATACGTTGGGCTAAATTGTAGAGGGCTACTTGATGGTGGCCAATTTTTGTGCCAACTACCAACATACCATCAAGTTGCCCTCTACACGTTGGCCCAATATATTAGCCCAATACTTGGCCCAAGACTTGGCCCAATGTGTACAGCGGCCTTAATGATGACCGATTTGGCGCAAGGGTAGGATACCTGCCTTCTGCGCCAGAGGTCTCGGGTTCAATTCCCGAACAAGACAAATATTTATGAAAATGTCTATTTGTCTTGGTCTGGGTGTTTTCTATGTAGCTATATTAAGTATGTATTTACAAACAAAAAGTATTTAAGTAAGTATATATTTATCCGTTATCAAGTTTTCCATGACACAGTTTCTCAATGAAATTAACATGGGCTTAGATAATTGGTGTGATTGTAAAAAGTTATTTGGGTCATTATTTGGGACACGTTTTTCAAGCGGCATCGCTTATAAATAATGGAAATCGATAAGTCAGCAAGCCATTTCTGTTTTTTGCGCAAACCTAAAAACCTCTATTAACTGGGAAATAGATTATTATTCAATTATTGTTATAAATTAATATCATAAAAAAATAAAATACCCCCATTCTTTGATTTTCGTGGAGTGTCCCAAGCCCCGATCTGGTCACTTCGTAAATTATATATTATAAAATAAACGCTTCATGCTTACCAAAAAAATAACACTAAGTCCTAAGAAGTTTCCAATGCTATAAAAAATTAGACTATAGTTCTAAAAGAACTACATTTCCTAAAAAAAAATGTAACTGTCCGCTGGTACTTGGTGATTTGCGTGGATCATTATAAATTCACTAATACGTCTCTAAATTCGCGGCCCTATGTTGCGTCATTCTAATTCAAGTTACAACTAGCCGCGCTCCGGCGGCCAGGCATAGAGTTTGTGTGACAGTGCGTCGAGTTTTCGAAAAATAGAGGTAAGAACCTCGTTGCGTGGGTTTGGTTTCTCAAAACTTTGATTTGCGTGGTTCAATTTTCTCCAGTCTCTGTGGATTTATTTACTTAATAAAATATTGTAGTGAACAAATATAAGGTAACGTTACTTATATTCAAAACACAGTTTATTTGCTTAAAAGGTTTTTGTATATTTTTAGCATAAAGGATTTATTTTGATTTACGTGGTCGTGATTTGTGTGATTTACGTGGTATTTTTGACCTACGCACATTAGTTTTTGACCATGCAAATGAAATAAATTTGAATTTTGTACTAGTTTATGTATATTATTTATTTAAACGAATTTGCATTTAACTAATAAATGCAAATTCGTTTAAATCAAACTTGAAATGTTATATTCAAGAGGTTTAGGTATAATCAGACAGGTCACATTGAATAGGTAGGTTTTTTGGACTGATTCTGATAAAAAACGATTTCTGCCTTGGTAATCTACCTATTTTTTTACCTTATGATAACACAATAACTTTTTTCAATATTTAGTAACATTAAGTAACTCATTTGAGAAAGTTAAATTACAATTTTCATTTTCGTGGGGGTATTTTGTGATTTGCGTGGCCTCCACTTTTTAACCTCGGTTATCTCTGTAAGTATATCGCTCTCCAAGGTGCCTCTTCTATAAAAAATATTACTTTTACGTATATTTTAAGAGTCTGATGTCAAATAAGAAAAAATATTGGATTTGAAAATTGCCACTAAAGTCACAAAAGAATGCCTTACTCGAAGAAGCACCCATTTATTTATTTATTTTATTTTATATGTACGCCCGAACCGAATACTCAAACGCTACTTAGTATTATGAGCATCTCAAACATCGCCCTGTCTCATTTAATGGCAAAAGTATGAAAGAGACGCCATGATGCCTAAGACGCTAACAAAATTGAGTAGCGTTCGCGTAGGTATTTAGGAATTAGTCCGAACATGAACATTCCTTGCATTTAAGCTCTAGTACACTGTACAAAAATAAATTAAAAAATATATATGTTTCATAACTTCTCTGTAACTCGCAGTTGGCGAGAAGTTAACCGCTATCTCGCAGTTAACTAAAGCTCATAACTCTAAAATAAATATATAGTTTAAAAAACTAAACAAACACACTTTTAATACTGTACAAAGACGTGGCCCAGACCTCATACATTTTTGGACATCACCTTTCAGCTCCATCGGACACTGGGAAGTGGGTAAAATTAAGCTTGCAAGATTTGTCCCCCATACAATTTATTCCCGTAACATGATTTCCTCCTTTGGAATTAATCTAAATATGGAATTCTTTAGTATAATGGAGACGTTTTATTATTGCCGGCGTACCCGTAAGTACCTCGTTACAAACTGAATATAGATTATACAAGTTGCCGATGTATATGAAATTGTCTGTTTTTGGTCCTGCATAGATGCAATCTAGACTGGCGCCGAATGTTTACACGTGCGCTAAATGATTAAAACGACGGGAACAAGGAAACATACGGTAGCACATTTTCTAACTAAGAAAAAATATACTTATTAGATTTTAAACTTTCACGTTCCATTATAATTATAAACAAATGTCGCATTGACTCCCGTTAAGCCGGGTCTCCAGCGCGTGTTTTGCCCTACACAATCAACAAAAACATCTCAACATTCAACAAAACTGTCTACACAAAACATTGTTTCACTACACATTTTTGTTTGCATCAACAATGTTTTTGCTTTCCATGCCCGGTGGAAAACACGTACTTACACAAAACTTCCCCGCGCGGGTCGAGGGGCAGGGTACTGTACATAATCTATCATTTCGTCAACTTGTGACTTTTTTAATTTTGATAACTCGCTAGACAATGGCCGAATTTCTGTGTAAAATGGAAGAAGCCATTACAAAATAAAAGTTTGGTTTTAGCGCCAAGTTTGACTCTACGGTGGTTTAGAGCAATGCAAGTAAAGATGGATTGGAATAAAGATACGATCTGAAACTTCGTCTTCTTCGTCGGATCTCATTTTGTTTTGCTAGAGAAACTATTGTTTTGTGTACACAAGCACAGCCATCTCTATCGTCTTCTACAAGCCATGCGCATAAAGTTGGCAACGTAGTTTTAAGTGAACCGATTTGACATCGTTTGCACCGTTTGACAGGTAAACAGCGAGTAAACCTCGAGTACTGAATCCTATGGAGATGGCATATCTTCTATACATCTATACAAATAAATATAATTAAAGTGTCTGTTGTAACCGCTTTTTACTACGTGCATATGATTAAATATACGGTATATATACCAAAATGACATGTTTTTCAATTCTTGTCTGTCTGTCTGTTTGTTCCGGCTAATCTCTGAAACGGCTGGACCGATTAATACGACAATTAGAAGAAGTTTAAAATTGAATTCCAAGATTTTCTTACATTGTGACTTAGTTACACCTCACTTTTTCGTAGGTATGCCACCTCCATAGGATTTAGTACTCAGAGGAGTAAACCGGTTCACAGCTATGTTGCCGTTCCGTATCATAGCATGGCCTGTAGAAGACGATAGAGACGGCTGTGACACAAGCCAAGAGAGGTATAGACGGCGCATGTCGAGAAACATTTTTCAGAAACAAAGTATTGTGTATGTGTTTTTGTTGAATGTTTTCAAAAATCTTTCGCTGGAGACCCGGCTTTACTCTTGTTTACAAAAATTTATACAGATAAATAGTTAGCATACTTACTCAATAGTACTTACTTATTTCTCATAATTTACTGTGTATTTTGTGATAAATTCTGAACCATATTATAAAACCTAACTATTTTAGAGTATTTTTTAACTTGTCAACACTGTACGAAATAATAATAATAATTATTATTATTATAATTTTATTTCGGAATTATCCATAGTTGTTAGTAACATAGGTACCTACTTAATTCTAGTGTTAGTATACTGTTAGTATAATCAGGGGGGTGTCACTCCGCAGTTTAGGTACTTTCGGCCGGCCGGCGCGCCTGCCGGGCAGGCGTATGGCAGAAGGATGCCGCTCGGCTCGTACGCTCCACGTTCGCGCGTAGAACGATCGAACATTTCTGTGATTTTTGTGCACCGAACAATGACTTATAAATGTTCCTATAATCCGTATATAAGATACTGTTGTGTTTACGGGTGTCTAAATAAAAGAAATAACAAAAGAAACAACAAAACCGAACCCGCAAGTCGCTCGCAACCCTAACCAGCGAGCGAGCTGTTTGAGACATTCATAGAAATAAAAACGCTCGCGCGTATATATTGGGTACAGTTTTGCTTGCATGCGCGAACTCTAGGTTATTATAACAATAGGTAAGCGATGACAAAGCAACCGGAATTGGACTTTATTTCCACGCAGAAAGATTTATTTTTATTTGAATGAGCTTGCAGAGTGAGTCTTCTGTGCCTTAGCACTATTATTTATTCTGTGGTATAATACAGGGATAAAATGGGGTAAGAAATAAACCGGCCCTTGACAAGTTTCTTGCCATTTTTGCTCGTCACACGGTGGCGGCCCGCCCCGTAGGCTTTGCAATTTTTAAGCGATCGCTTCGCGTCGCGATCCCCTAAAATTCCGTGGTTTTTTTTTTCGATAATAAATTAGATAACAAGCTTTATTTCGATTTTCGAAATAGTGCTTGTAGGTACAACAAAACACAAATAAATAGAGACAATTTTTTTTTTATAGGCCGCTATTTGGTTACCGTCCCATTTTTTTGGTAACCGGTACCGGCAGCGGAGGCACAGCCTATTTTAAAACATTTTGAATCAATTTAATTTAATTTTCAACAAATTTTACTTGTGTCGTCATTAAATAAAATGGTCCAATGACCCACAAAAATATTTTAAATAAGGTTCCTAAGTGCTACAACTTCATACAAAATCGCACTTTGTTCTTTTTCTAATTAATGTTGTAGGTATAGATGTAGACAAGTTGATATTTTTAATAAACATTTAAGTACCTATATCTGCAACATTAACTTTATTTTTTTTTAATTTACTTTGTTGCCCGAATGTGGAAAATTTAATCAAGAGTCTTTATAAGATTTGTTTTGTTGACCGAATTGAGTGTACCTATTGGAACTGGAAGGTGTCCCAGGTTTTTGGGTATTTCACCCCTCGGAACCGGAATTCCGTTTCCATACATTCCGGCCGAACCTCAGGGTGGATTGTGGAAGGAAGGTAGAGGACGGAGATATTAAAGAAAGAAAGACAGAAAATAGGAAAGACAGGAAAGGAAGTGATAGATATAAATAAGTAGTGGGTTGCCTGAGTGGCGATTGAGTTTACTTGTTCGATTGGTGTAATGTTATGGCTTTAGGGGAAAATGATTATTTAAATTGAGGAGCCCGTGGCGCAGTGGATAGCGCGCTTGGCCTGCGATCGTTGAGGTTAAGCAACGTTCGCAATGGTCGGTCACGGGATGGGTGACCAAAAACTTTTCATCTCGAGCTCCTCCGTGCTTCGGAAGGCACGTTAAGCCGTTGGTCCCGGCTGCACTTGCAGTCGTTAATCCCCACCAATCCGCACTGAGCCCGCGTGGTGGGTCATGGCTCATTCTCCTTATTCATCCATAAGGAAGGCCAGTGCCCCAGCAGTGGGGACATTAAATGGCTGATGATGATGATTATTTAAAGAAAAACTAATGTAAGAAGCATATTTACAATGGCATGTTACTATTGTTGAATGTTTTAAGTCTCGAGTAGATGTGTTTAACTTGTCCCCTATGTTTTCACCTAGCTCTAACTCAGTTGCATCGCTGGGTGTTGGCACACGTGTTTGCACTTCACTTAGTCAATCACAAAGGTATCCGCATACTCGTGATTAGAGCTCGACATACTAAATGCAGACCGAATGCACACTGCATTTGTATTATGCATTCATGTAGGATACAATTGAGCCTGGTCGGTGGTTGAAAGGCTGATAGCAATTTAGAGGAGTTTAGTAATTTTCAGGTTATTATTATGCCGGGGCTTCACCTGCGAAACACCTAACAGCGTCTTAGCGCACTAATTGTATCAACTACAACTGCGTATATTTAATAGTACGCTAATAAATGACATTAGACGCAGGTGAAGCTCGGGCCGGGGCGTTTTAAAGAGCCATTGACAATAATTGGTGCCTTTTTTATAGTATTATATTATCTGTGCTTTTTTTGAAGCGGCGTTCGATGAATCTTTTCGATGAAGATCGCTTTTTGTCGTCATGGGTAGGTACCTACCTAGGTGTAGATTCTACACCTAGGTAGGTACCTACCCATGACGACAAAAAGCGATGTAGAAATATCGTTTAGGTAGATAAGGCCCTTTGGAGGTAATAGTTAAAAAAATTGCCTTAAGTAAATAAATAGGAAGGAAACTATGCGGGTTTAGCAATGATATTAGCATTTATGTTGCATTACCGAAATTGGCATTAGAAATTTATATACATAAATATGAACGAATGACACAAAATCTTATTCTGAAATAGTTAGAATCTTATTTCAAGCTTTTATTTAACTTGCCATGCTATTTAGTTAGTTAGTTAGTGGGGGACAAATCTTGCAAGCTTCATATGTCTGTGTCTGATGGAGCTGAAATTTTGTATACAGGTTTGGTTTAGATGACAATACAATATTTAAGTACAGTCAGCAAAAAAGCTTGTTATTAAAATGAAATTTTTACTTAAAACTTATATTTACACATTTTGTATTGGGCCAGGTATTTATTTCTTTCGTTTTATGTCCCATTCAATTGGTTCTACAGAACACAGAAAGATTTTTTCTTGGGTTCTGCCACCAGAACACAGATGTATTTTCCAATTAGGTACTTACTTGCTTTTTGAATCCTCTTAGGTTTTTAGTTGTGGTCTATTGAATGTTTAACTTCTGCTTCCTTATAGCCGTCCGTCAGTCTATTGCAAATTGCAAAGCATAATACTGTAACTTAGCAGTTTCCCAGTAAACTTACACGACCAGCCACGTATAGGGTAAGTCACGGATAGATGCCGCGGTGGGATACATGCCGCGATTTTAAAAACTCCTATGAGGGTAATGACCTCAAGCTCGATTTGCCGTATACTAGATAGCTCACCCCGTGTACTTCGCCAGTCGGCCGTGAGAGGCGCTGTAAAGCAAGTGTGTGTGTCACAGTCGGCAATCAAAAATTTTGACGATCGAAAAAAAGGACCAAAATTATTTCATTGCCCTTTTGGAGGCTCTACTCTTTTTTTATGAAGAATGAATTGTCTTTGTGACGTATTGATCGTAATGTAAGGTATTTAAATAAATACTCAAACATGTTTTTATTTGTTTATTTCATTATGTTTCATATTTATATAAGAAGGCATCTATCCTCTACGATACGGATACTTGCCTCGTTTTTGATCGGGATAGATGCCCTTGAAGGCGTCTATCCCTAAACCAAGCCACTTATTCCTTACTAACGCATACTTCTATTATGATTATTTTTCTTTCATTTCAGTACCAAAATGCTCCGAAAATATAAAAGATGGTCCGGGTCCAACCACGTAACATTAATTAATCAAAAAAATTACTTGGATGCGGCGTTATTAGATTTTGAACGAAATAATTTAAAATGGCATCTATCCTGAAGATATTCCTTTATTTCGTTTGTACAACAAAATTTGGGAGGATAGTCGCCATTGGAGGATTTCTTTGATAATGGAGTGTTTTGATTATCGTTATGATTTCTTTGGCACAGCATACCAGAAAGTTTAAGCAAATTTAAAAACGATAGATTTTGTTATAAAATGACACGAATAACAGTAAATACGTAGCTTTTTGTACCGTGGCATCTATCCTGTAACGCAGAATGTAGGTCAATGACTCATTTAGAATGAAATAATGTTTTTCAATATATTTTATTTCCTTTTGTAGGGGGTTAACTCAGGAGAGCGGTCGAATTGGTGAAAGAAAGTACTGGTAAGCTCAAAGCCAAAGGCGTATATTATAGGACGTAAACTTCGCGGTCTTAAATAATACTGTATGAGAGAGCTAGCCTCAATATGATGAACGATCCGGGAGTTCCGTAATTTGGAAGCACCCGTATACGCTGCAAAATAAAGAGGTGTAACTGTATTAATCAATATGTCCAAGAGTTCCGTGTATGGCACGGAAGCAATCGTACGATATTAATATTCTCTAGCTATGAGTGGAACACAATGCAAAGTAATTGTTGATACTATATTAAACTGTCGAGACGAAACGCTACCGCGATGCTAAAACGCACAGCGCCATCTAGTATGCACTTGACGCACTAGTGACGTATGACGTGTTGTGGCCGCTACAGTCTCCCCCTCTGGCTCCGAAGACGTCCCGACGAGGAAGACAGGAACAAAGTAGCAAGATTACTTCGTTTTCGGAGGACGCCCCCTTGGACGTCTGGCACCTGCTGCCGTTGTAGCCACTTGTGGCTGAGTCTTCTTTGGACGACCACGTTTTCTTATAGGAAGAGCCGATTCAGGTGGAGAGGTATCTTCCGGAAGAGTATAGGGACGAAGGGCAGACGAGTGATATAAACCAATAGGTTTGTGGGACTCATTTGGGGATGCTATTTCATAAGAGCTCGGTCCATGATTGCGCAAAATGACGTAAGGTCCATCACGGCGAGGAGCAAATTTAGCGCAGAACCCTTGAGCAGATTTACTTAACAGATGAGAAGTAACTAACACATAATCACCAGGCTTATAGGATGGACTCGGTCGGCGACTCTTATCCACATAGTCCTTTCGTTTCTCTTCATTCATTTCTTGTATTTCTCGTGCCTTCTTCAACGTATCAACAAGAAGATGCAACTTTGGTGTAACTTCAGGTATGAAATTTTCTCTAATTATTATCTCTTTCAGATCATTTCTACAATCATCAGGAGTACGCAGGTGACGACCAAAAGTCAAATAGGCAGGTGAGTAACCAGTTGACGACATGACAGCCGTATTCATAGCAAATCTGATGCTCGGTAACTTCTCCGGCCACGATACATGGCAATCTTCCACAAAAATTGCGAGCTGGGTTTTCATATCCCTATTACGTCGTTCCACAGGATTCGTTTCCGGGTGATACACAGGAGTAAAGCTATGCGAAATGTTCAAGCAATAAGCTAGCTGTTGCATTACTCCGCTTACAAATTGTGTACCATTATCACTTATAAATCGACGAGGTGTGCCATAACGCAAAATTATTTCATTCAACAAAATTTTGGCACATTCTTCAGCAGTCGCATGCTCCATTGCAAATAATTCCAACCATCTTGTGGCAACATCCTCGACTATAAAAATCCAAGTTTTATTGTCTTGCGACTTGGGTAATGGTCCAAATAAATCAAAAGCAATTACTTCGAATCGTTGATTTATTGCAGTGGTTTGAAGTAATCCAGCTGGTTTAAGATTACTAGGTTTATACCTCTGGCATTCCATGCACTTCTTGATATGGGCTTCCACATGAGATCTCAAACCTTTCCAGTTATACCGTCTTGATATACGCTCAATGGTTTTATCTACCCCAAAGTGACCGGCTAAAGGGTCATCATGATAAGCAGAAATCACATTACTTTGCTCGTGGGCAGGAACTACCAACTGACAATCTTCGCTATTTGTTTCAGGGCTATATCTGTAAAGGATTCCATTATTCATAACATAACCTTTTTGACTCCAATATCTAGCGTTTTCCTCATTATTTTCTTCAAAAGCTTTAACTATTTTACAGATGTGTTCATCTTTCAACTGTTCGCTTCTCACTTCTTTAGGGTTTCTTTTAGGTATATCTACCACAACTGTACATATTCCACATGTATCTCTCGTATTCAATTCACAAGCAGGGCGAGATAATGCATCTGCTACCACATTAGTTTTACCTTTAATGTATTTTACGGTGATATCATATGATTGTAATTGTAAAGCCCATCTTGCTAGGCGCCCCATCGGCGATTTTAATGACATCAGCCACTTCAGAGCTTGGTGATCCGTTAACACAATCACCGCTTGCCCTTCGATATAACCCCTGAATTTGTTACAAGCCCATACGACAGCTAGCGCTTCTTTCTCTGTTGTTGAATAGTTTCTTTCGGCGGGGATGAGTAATCGACTTGCGTACTCAACAGGATGCTCTTGCTCTCCCTCCCCCTGCACTAAAACTGCACCAATCGCATAGTTACTTGCATCTGTCTTTATTACAAATTGCTTAGATGCATCTGCTTGGGCAAGGATTGGAGCCGACGCTAACAATTGACCAAGAGTTTGGAAAGCTTTGTTCTGTTCAACGCCCCAAACCCAAGATACATTTTTCTTCGTAAGGCGAGATAAAGGTTCAGAAATTTTAGCAAAATTAGGTACAAACCTTCGGTACCATGAACACATTTGCAAAAAGGACATGAGATGTTTTAAATTAGAAGGGGGTGGCATCTTGAGTATACAACTCACTTTATCAGGGTCAAGTTCCAAACCTTGTGGCGTAATGTAATGCCCTAAATATTTCACCCTTGTACAGCACCAGCTGCATTTGTCTTTATTGACAGTGAGGTTATACTCTTTCAAACGACCAAAAACATCTTGTAGATCCAAAAGATGTTGGTCAAATGTAGGGGACAGAATTATCAGGTCATCCAAATATGCTAGCAGCTTTATATGGCCTAGCGAGACTCGGAATCTGTCCATCATTCTCTGGAAAGTTGCCGGCGCATTGCGTAAACCAAATGGCATTCTTAAAAATTTATAAATTCCAAACGGCGTAATGAACGCTGTTTTCATTTGGTCATCCTCCTTAACCTTAATCTGATGATAACCGGCACGTAAATCTATAGTAGTCATGCATGAAGTTACTTTAGCATCATGGAGTAAATCATCGATTCGTGGCATTGGATAAACATCCGGAACTGTTATCTTATTTAATTGTCTATAATCTATACAAAGGCGTGGACTACCATCTTTCTTAGTCAATAGCACGACTGGAGCTGCCCACGGAGAAGAACATGGAACAACTATATTTTCCTTAACTAATCTCTCAATTTCCTTCCTCAGAATTTCAGCCTTAAATGGTGGAATGCGATATGGCGGCACTGATATTGGTAAATTATGACCAGTATTAATTGTATGTTCAACCTGCGACGCTGGTTGACCATTCATTATAAATACTTCTTTGTTCCGTTCCAGAAGCTGATCAAACCGCGCTTGTTCTACATCCATCAACGCTATTTCAGTATTGTGAAATAAACTTGCTGAAGACGGAGATATGTCGACTGGATAATTACTCAAATTCTCTAAAGCATCTTTAAACAGTACGTCCATCACAGGAGAATAACCATCAAAGAGTACTGTACACTTCTTTTTATTAGGAGGAGTCAGGTATATAGGAATAAGCGGTCCATAATCACAAGCTCTTTCAGACTGAACATAAGGTAATTCCGCGTCAGTTCGAAATTCCGAATCCATTTTGTGTTTATCTACACGTACTCTTGATTGGCATAAGGCGTATTCCGTCATATTTGAAGTAGGAGAATTTGGCTCTGATTGTTTACACAAACTTGCCACTACCGGAAACTTGGGTGAAACATTTGGTGTTATATTCGTACGACCAACCATATTTTCGCTTATGAGATCATATTGTTTCGATGGGTTATCTAGAAAGTAGCACGTTCTTTGAGCCAGTGTTATCGATAACAGTGCATCTTCAATAAAACCCACACCCAATAGTGTTTTCGTGTCCTTTGAATCCGGTAAGACAATGAACGATGTCATGACAGTTTTCCCAAACACTGTCACTGGAGCATTAAAATTCAAAGCTTTCTTTTTCTTTGACATCCCATCTGCTAAAGTAATCAACATTATTTCTTCTTGAAAAGAATAGCCTTTCTCTTTAAGCGCAATATATAGCTTAAAGGAAGCTACGCTAGTCTTCGCACAGGTATCCAAATACGCCATCCCTTCATTGCCATCAATAGATACTGGTACAGTAGCACGCTGACGGATATCGATGCGTTCCATACCGATAGTGCAAAACTCCAAATCCGTCTTCACCTTCGTATTGCATTTCTTGCACTGGCTTCGCACTATCCCAGGTTCTCCACAACCATAACAGACAAATTTAGGTTGCGCACTTGTACTAGTTGAAGCTATAGCATCGCCTGCTTTCTTTGGTACGATTAACTTTCCGTTTGCAACTCCAAACTCTTTATCAGACTCTTTGCTATCAGGTTCTTGTTTAGGCTTCTTCCTACATTGCTCAAACGTATGACCGGGTATGCGGCAGTAATTACATCGTACCTTCTTCCTAGGAAAGACACGTTTTTCTTCATATTGTTTTTCATCACTAGCCGGCATATCTTTATATAATTCTTCAATGGCACGGCTCTTATTTAAAAGATCATCAAGGCTTCCAATAGCATCTCTACTGATACGTTCTCGTATCTTAATATTCAATTGTCCATACACCATATCCAGCTGTTGCTGTTCTGTATGCTCTGGTGTGGGTAATTGCGATATCAGCATGCGCTTATGGGCAACGAAGTTTTCCGTACACTCGTTGTTTCTTTGCGATATCTTTATGATGTCTTGATAGATACTAAATGCAGGCCTCTTTGGCGCAAAGGCATGTCTAAGTTTCTCCTCAAATTCCGACCAACTAGTTACTTTGTCCTTGACTCCTTGCCACCAGATTCCAGCATCTTCTTTCAAAATAAGCGGAAGGCTGTCTAAAGCATCTCCATCGGTTATTTGCTCCGTTTTCTTAAATATACCGACGGCAGCTAGAAAAGACTCAACGACTTCTGTTCGCTTTTTACCATCGTATGACGAATTACAGGTTGTAAATGATTTCTTTTGCCCGCATGCTAAAGTAGCCAAAAGCTCTTTGAATTGATCACTTGACAAACTCATGTTTGGTTCTTTTTCTTCAGTTCTGGTTTTCCGTCTTACAGTCGTTTGTCGACCCGCACGCGTGACGATGAAACTCGGTACTTTCTTGTTATCGTTGGGCGCCAGATTGTAGGGGGTTAACTCAGGAGAGCGGTCGAATTGGTGAAAGAAAGTACTGGTAAGCTCAAAGCCAAAGGCGTATATTATAGGACGTAAACTTCGCGGTCTTAAATAATACTGTATGAGAGAGCTAGCCTCAATATGATGAACGATCCGGGAGTTCCGTAATTTGGAAGCACCCGTATACGCTGCAAAATAAAGAGGTGTAACTGTATTAATCAATATGTCCAAGAGTTCCGTGTATGGCACGGAAGCAATCGTACGATATTAATATTCCCTAGCTATGAGTGGAACACAATGCAAAGTAATTGTTGATACTATATTAAACTGTCGAGACGAAACGCTACCGCGATGCTAAAACGCACAGCGCCATCTAGTATGCACTTGACGCACTAGTGACGTATGACGTGTTGTGGCCGCTACACTTTCTAAATTATGTTTTTGAATTAATATTCTCAAATTCAAATATATTTCTCACAGGGGCAACTATCCGTCCGCCCTATTTGACTGGTGAGGCGACAATCCGTAGTGCGGCAAGTATCCTCCAAAAATAAGAGGTCTGCAAAAATCAGTGTAGCTCATACTCTAACTACAATAATCCAATATCTGTTAAACGATTTTATAGATGACAGATTGTAGTTTATGTATTCATAAGTAGTTTGTTGATTTTGCACATGTTAAGTAAGTAGTGCGGCAATTTCAAAAAGTGCGGCATCAATCCGTGACTTACCCTACAGGACCCTGTTTCTAATAACCCAAGTTCGCCAAGTTAGTTACTGCCGGCAACTATTGCTTCCGAAGCTTAGAAGCGCAACGCTTTGAAGCTCTTGTTTATTTTATTGAATAAAAGGTTTTAAAATTTTATTTGTCCCCAACCAAGTTAAGACACTTTTTGTGACTCCTTGTCTTTGTGCTCGATCGAATCAGAAATGATGAGATCCGCAGGGGAACTAAAACAACCGACATCGCTCGAAGGATTGCATCATTGAAGTGGCAGTGGGCGGGACACATAGCGCGTAGAACCGATGGCCGTTGGGGCGGAAAGGTTCTCGAATGGCGACCGCGTGCCGTACGACGTTCCGTGGGCAGGCCCCCTACAAGGTAGACCAACGATCTGGTCAAGGTCGCGGGAAGCCGCTGGATGCGGGCAGCGCAGGACCGATCGTTGTGGAGATCCTTGGGGGAGGCCTATGCCCAGCAGTGGGCGTCGTTCGTCTGACATGATGATGATGATGATATCTTTGTGAATCCAAAGACTCTTGGGAATTACTTGTTTATTCCAGTATTATTTCTCTTTATATGATTTTCTATTGTTTACTCCGAGGGGGTAGGCAAATCGTCAGTCTTAGATTTGATTTTTACAATACAAATTAAGCCACTAATTATTTGAAAAAAAAGTTTATACTTAGATATTACTTTCAACATACTTGTAAGGGACTGGCCTAACATAAAATAATAACATATTGTCGATAAAAAAACACAAAGTTCTGGTCGAATTTTCAGCTATAGGTAATCAATCGACGACCGATTTGGCACAGGGGTAGGCTACCCACCTTCTGCGCCAGTGGTCTCGGGTTCGATTCCCTAACAAGACAAATATTTGTGTGCATGAACATGTCTATTTGTCTTGGTCTGGGTGTTTTCTATGTATATTAAGTATGTATTTACAAACAAAAGTATTTAAGTATATATTTATCCGTTATCAAGTTTTCCAATGATACAGTTTCTTAATTAAATTAAAATGGGCTTAGATAATTGGTGTGAATGTAAGAAGTTATTTATTTATTTATTTTATTTATTTATTTATTACTTCTTTAATGATTTTCTATTGTTTACTCAGAGGGGGTTTATAACCAAATCGCCATTCTTAGATTTGATTCAAATAAACAAATTTTTTACTATTCCGGTTTTTTTGTGTTTTTTTTCTAGGTTTGTACCCCCTCTTAAGTATTATTTATTGTCGTCAGTCTATTGCAAAGCATAATACTGTAACTGAGCAGTTCCCTGTAAACTAACACGACCAGCCGCGTTTACAGGACCTGTTCATAATATCCCAAGTTCGCGAAGTTAGTTCAGTGATCCCTGCAAATATTGCTACTAAAGTTTAGAAGCGCAACGCTTTGAAATACCTACTTGTACATTTTAAAAGTTTTACAATAACTGAGGACATAATAAATTTATTTATTAAGCATTTTGATAAGATTTTTTTAACTCTACGACCTTAAGTTGCAGATTTATCACATTCTTTTTCTACCTACATATATGTGGAATAAATACATAAATGAACTTATTTTATTAGAGAATAGTTATATTTTACCTGTTTGTAATTAGTTCATGCAACACAAACTAAAACAAAACGAAAATTTGCGTAGGTATATTATACAGACTGAGATTTTATTAAAAAAAGAAAAAGGTTATGAGTGTTACGATCTTACGTCAAAAATGACAGGAATCGATTTGAAATAAGAGCGCACCTGTAGATAGCGCTCTTATTAGCTCGGTCAGTTTTTTACACTACAACCGGATCCAGTACTATTGTTGATCGAAGATTTCTTACAACTACAATTCCTAATTCGAAGAAAAACATTATGTTGTTCTATTATCTTTACCTATTATTTTTTTAACACGTTCGCTGCCATAGGTGTAATTCTCGTAGCAATTTTTCAACCAAATTTGCCACTATACAAAATTAAAGGTACGAAAAAAATAATTGAAGTGATTTCCTTAACATAATTTGTTCTCTTTCTATTGCCAGATAAACTATTTCTTTCCACCTTCCTCTGCCTGCGTTCAAAACTCAGTAAAAATCCCCTAAATGTAACTACGAGAATTCTCGTAGCTGGCTAGCACTGGGCGCCGGATCATGTACCTATTACGAGTAAACTCGTAGTTGGCAGTGAACGTGTAAAATACGAGGCCAAGTCTGCTAACGTTAAATCATAATCGTCTCTCAATCGTGTTTCAATTGTAGTTCAATTGTAGTGCTTTTTTACACACTAGTTATAAGAAATGTGTACTTTTTCACCATACTACTGATGGTCACACCACACACTACATTCACATCACATCATATTGTCATAATTCTTGTAACTAGTGTGTAATTATACTTCATGCTTCGTCCTCAAGATTAGCTTGATTTAACACTTGTAGTAGTACGCCCTAGTAATCGCCAATTTCACACTATATTGAGAATATACCTACTTATAAATTAAAAAAGTAATAAAAGAAAATTATTATTTTTTAAATTTCAAAAGTGGGTAGTCAACACCGATCTGGCTCAAGCGCTCATTATAGCTGTCATTCGCTTTCTAGTGCGTCGCCGATTCACATCTAGTTTTTAAATTGTGTTAAAAAAGTTGTTAGTTGTTGTTAAAAGTGATTATTTAGGATGCCCAAACGCAAAAAAAGATAACTGTGAACACATTAAACGAAAAATTATAAGATTGGAGAGAAAGTTGGAGCGAAAAAATTATATTTAAAAAAACCTTTTATTTAAAATCAAGCTTTTATTCAAATGTCCTAAAAATAATAAAATAAACTGTGTATCAAGTCAAATCCAACAAACTTATTACATTAAACAATTTATATGTTTTAAAAGCTTGTCGCTTTAATTTCATATGTCAAATATAAGTTAAAGCATTTGTGTTTAGTGCAAGCCCAGTAACAATAAAATCTCGCGACAAGCTTTTAAAACATATAAATTGTTTAATGTAATAAGTTTGTTGGATTTGACTTGATACACAGTTTATTTTATTATTTTTAGGACATTTGAATAAAAGCTTGATTTTAAATAAAAGGTTTTTTTAAATATAATTTATTTTTGTATTTTTAGTTATTGGACATGTTTTAGTTTTTCAGAAAAAAAATCAGCTGTTCTATACATTTTGATCTATTCGATTTAAAGTTTTCTATGGAACAGCAGATTTTTTTTCGCGTTTCCAATGTTGGTACCATAGTAATAACTCTTTGTATGCGTGAGTACATTGACCCCTTAAAATTATGTGCACTATTTAGGAAGGACCTTATATATATTTTACCACCAAATAGAGATTGTAGATTCTTACTATAGACACACACATAAGTATTCATTAAATACAAGGCATATTCACATAGGTATAAGAGAAGGTAGCACTGTATTACGAACAAGAATAGAAAACACAAATTAGACTCAATAAGACAAAAAGTTCCAAATAAAAATGTGTGTGTGCCGTGCCGCAGCAGTACCTACTCAATGGTCGCAGCTCAGCGTCATATTACTTGTCTTGCAACGCAAGCAAACGCTGATTTTCAGTTGTAAATTTTAGTAAGTATTTAAAAAATAAATACTAAAGAACAAGACACATTTAAGTTTCTATCAAAGTTGATAAACATAGTACTTACATAAAGAAAAAAAGGATATTTCTTTTCTGTAGGTAGACTATGGTTGTATTAACTTGGAGCCATCTGTCGTTGACTTTAGTGAACTATTTATGTGCAACTAGCGGCCGCCCGCGGTTTCACCCGCGTGGTTCCCGTTCCCGTGGGAATATCGGGATAAAAAGTACATATAAACCTTCCTCTTGAATCACTCTATCTATTAAAAAAAACGCATCAAAATCCGTTGCGTAGTTTCAAAGATTTAAGCATACAAAGGGACATAGGGACAGAGAAAGCGACTTTGTTTTATACTATGTAGTTTCCTATATATACAAGTTACTCTATGCTATGTAGTGATATACTATGTAGTGAAGTGACACCTAGTAGGGTCTGATTAAAGCAAATTCGCGTTTTTTGCTTCTTTTTAAAGTTCGTTCGTTAGTTCTTATAGCCGCTACACACGTCCAGACCAGACCTAGCCGCCGATTTGGTGCGGACGAACTTTGCTGTAAAGCAAATATAGGTAATCCGTGCTACACACGTTCGTACCAAATCAAAATCAAATCAAATTAAAAAATCAAAAAAGCTACACCAAATCTGGCCTTGGCGAAGGCTTTGTATCACATCACTGGACAAGGCCTTGTATCACATCACTTTTTCTTATCAAATACCCACAGAAATCACCTGGATTTGCCAATGCAACGGGCTTGTAAAGAAAAAGACCTATAAACAAAAAAAAGGTCTTGGATTTGAAAAAAATTTAACGGTAGGTACCTGTCACAAAAGAATGACGAAAAATTCTTCAAAACCATTTCGAGTGGACTGTAACTGACAGGGAAACTTTTAATTAAATGTAAATTTTTTAAGTAAGTAATTGAGAAAAAGCCTAAGTATAGGGACTTTAAATTAATGTTTTAATAGAAATAATAATAATTTTCAATTCTCATGCTCTAAAAGTACCTACGCAAATATAGCCCTACGAAGCGGGACTAAATAACCACTTTAGTCCTTAGGGAGTAAAATGTAATCCTAATTTCTTGTATGCATGAGATGAGATGAATTCCTGATTATAGCGCCTTAAAATCAAATAATACGCGTACATAACTAAGGGTTGTTTTATTTTAACTATATCACAGTCACGATGTTGTAAGCTCCCAGTCGGCTCGAGGTATCGCACGAATCGTTCCTCCTTCGGGAATCCAAATCTTTCGAGATCCAAGGTTTCATAAGTAATTTCCAACAATGATCACGTATTTATATGCACTAATTATACAATAGATATTGTATTAAAACACCCAAACAGCAATCAAGAAAATCAAACAGCAACGTTTCTTGACATGACCAAAGAGTATTCCGACTTGCCACATCCAGATAAAAAAAATATCCAAAATGTGCAAAAATAATAATTTTTCTTTTTATTTTGTAACAAGCAAATTTAAACAAGTTGTTAAATAAATGCGTGCAAAATCCGAGAAAGTGTTTTATTTAAATGAACAGTTCGCGCAGAAATCTAAGATGTGAATTGAATTACGGCGAAAGTTATTTTTTTTTAATATATTAATCAAGTTAAGCCTAGTCAACGAAGAGATATAGAGGGAAATGTTTGGAACACAATTTTTGACTTTGGAACTTTGTTTGGGCTAAAAGTTTTTTAAAATACTGTATATATTTTACCGGCCAAACCAGATTTCAGGACAAACTAGTTTTTCCTAGGCCAAACTAGTTCATCGCGTTGACATTTCAGAGAGCGAGTTTGCCTCGGAAGTCCTGTAGAACACGTGATTGGTTAAAATGGTGGTTATTTTTTTTTGTGTCATGTTCTACATCTACAGGTCTTCCGAGGCAAAGTCGCTCTCTGAAATGTCAACGCGATGAACTAGTTTGGCCTAGGAAAAACTAGTTTGTCCTAAAATCGGGTTGAAAAAAAAATGAGACCTTCAAACCGCCCCCCCCCCCCCCCCGGATTAAGGGCTACGGGCGGGGACTTTTGTTACCTCCTTATTAGCCCAAACAAAGTTACAAAGTCAAAGATTGTGTTCCAAGCATTTACCTCTATACTGTTTTTTGAGTGTTCGTTGATTTTTACTTCCACATAATTTGAGAGTTATCGCCTAACCTGGCAACACTACACGATTGTTTGTTTATATAGAACAAAGAGTAAAGTGTATAGATCAACAATCTTTTCTGTTCCGGTGACAGCAGCGCTGGTTGGACAGTGCTACTTGACAGTAAAATAACATTATGAACAAAACACGTTAGTTCCAGTTTTGGCCACCGGAACAGAACACGTTGACGTAATCGACTGCAACGTTGCCGCTTTTCCAAGGAGCATGGCTTGTTACAAGTGCAACGAGTGAGATAGAAGATGGCTTTGGTCAAGCACGTGTCAAGTAACCATCACAACAAAACAAGAATATAGTACTTGAAAATTTGCAAGAATTCTGAATTGATAACTATACCGATTATATATTTAATTGCATTGTCATCGGAACTAAAGGTAAATTCCAAATTTCAGCTCAATCGGACATTGGAAAGTGGGTCAAATTTAGCTCGCAAGATTTGACGAACGGACATGCATACATACATACACTGCAAGTTAAATAAAAGCTTGTAAAAAGAAGCACCACCACCGGTGAGATTTATCTTGTTCTGAGTTATCGGAACAATTCTATCGCTCGTCGCCCTTATCTTAAGGTACGTTATGTATTTTTATACATTTATAAGTCACTGGCCTTGACATATTATATTGCATATTGAAGTTCAGTGACCTGGTTTTCTAACGTTTCGCAAAAAATGCAAACGATAATTACGTTCAACGATAAAACGGTTTGACTATTTAACTACCTACTTATTACTAAGTTTGTAAAATAAATACTTTCAATAAAGTGTAACAAAATTATTAATTAATTTTAAAGTTATAATTGAACATAAATGCATTACTGAAAAATGGAAAATGAAGTATTCAGAAAAAATCGACCCGTCTCACAACTAGCTCCGATGGGACTCGAACCCACGACCTTTCGCTTTCCGGGCGACTGCTCTAACCACTGAGCTACGGAGTCGTTACGAGAAGCGTCGAATTTATCCAATACTTCTTACGCACTGTATAGTCAGTGTTATTTTCATCAATGTGGAGATATTACTACCCTCACACGCGAAAGAAATACCTTTCCAGGTATTTGGCAATCGCTAAAGATGAAATTACTATTGCAACTTATTTTAATTTTTACTTTTTTGCATTCACAATGCAATTTTTATTACTGAAAAATGGAAAATGAAGTATTCAGAAAAAATCGACCCGTCTCACAACTAGCTCCGATGGGACTCGAACCCACGACCTTTCGCTTTCCGGGCGACTGCTCTAACCACTGAGCTACGGAGTCGTTACGAGAATACTTCATTTTCCATTTTTCAGTAATAAAAATTGCATTGTGAATGCAAAAAAGTAAAAATTAAAATAAATGCATTAGTTCGTCACAGACTTTTACAAGTTCTCGTATAAGTAGATTTCAAACAGTTTGCGGGCAGTACTTTCTATGAACTGGGACTGCTACTTACTGAAAATAATTCACATAAGTGACTAAGCTAAAAAAGAGCTTTGTACTCTAAAGTATTATGCTTATTATGATGTGTCGATTTTCAATAGTTTGCGGACAGTACTTTTCTTGTGAACTGGTACTGTTAAACAGTTTGCGGGCAGTACTTTCTTTGAACTGGGACTGCTTCTTACTGAAAATAATTTACATAAGTGACTAAGCTAAAAAACAGCTATGTACTCTAAAGTATTATGCTTATTATGATGTGTCGATTTTCAATAGTTTGCGGACAGTACTTTTTTTTTCGAACTGGGACTGTCTCTTACGAAATTTAATTGCATACCTAAGGTTAAGCAATACATAATCTCAAATAATGATAACATAATCATCATTATATACACTGCAGTCACTGGGTCCTACAAACAGTACAACGGGACTGTTATAAGGTACTACTAAGTGTAGTTTGCGGACAGTACGTGTTGTTATAACTGGGGACTGTCTCTTACAATATTATACTGACATGCTAAAATTGTATGAACATGAGGCTTACTCTGTCCCTTACATACGACCAAGAGGTCATAGTTGACCTCGACGCACCATGTTCTAAGGGTTAACCTGAAGGACAATTAGAACAAGTACTTGGAACCAATCCCCAGTACATCCCAGTCTGAAAACATTACAAATATACAGGATGGCCATTCGTCGACTGAGGCTCCGAAGCGTGATCTACCTTCAGATCAAACGTCTGCTCTTGAAACAGAAAACATACACTTAGATAGTGAAGTATTAGAAATATTAGGTACTGACCCTACTTCAGTCAGGAGTGCTGGAGTTTTCCAGCACTGGGTCACAACAGGTATTAACAAAGAATTGCGTAAAGAACTCGTTAGTACATGACCCCAGAAAATTGCAAATTGATTGACCCACCTGAGCTTGATCCTAAGATTAAAGCAGCTGTTTCAGATATTATTGCTAAACACAATAAGGCCATTCAACTGAAACAGAAGGAATCGACTGCTGGAAACACTTTGTCTGGTAAAATCTATACTATTATATTGTCTGCAAATGAGAAAAATACAGCCTTGCTAAAACACTTATGGATTTGGCAAAAATTATGTGTGATTGTCAACATCCTAATTCAATTTACAATTTTTTTTCTGAATGCCGTGAAGATGGCCCAACCAACATTTTGGCGCTAATTTCCACCTCTATTATCGTTTGTATTGGTTTAACGGGTGTACTAAAGCGTCCAGTAAAACTTTTGTTTGTTCAATGGTAATGACTATAACTAAATAACTCATCAAGATGAGTAACAGTAACAAGAAGACATAATATGACTTCAGTAGGTATAAAAGAGAAAAGCTGAACCACAGTAACACTCGTACTTTAACTTCAAGTAATAATAAGTACCTAAGGTAATAGTAAGGTTTCTAGTAAGTCTTACTATTTCCAAGTGTTCTTAAAGAGTGCTAAGTAAATGTTTTATACCACCTTACTTAGCTAGGAAACGTAATATTACTTAAGGAGGTATAAACGGTATAGCCGCAACCATCATAGCACCTGTTTTTATAAATTCAAGTATTAGAAAATACTTAAAGTAATATTATAGTTTCTTATAACTCTTTCTACCGACAAGAGTTCTTGAAAATAGTTAGCAAAATATATTTTACCACCTAAGTTGACATAAAAGTATTAATCGCAACTTAAATACAGCTACTTAATTTAGTAATCAGTAACCCCTATGTGCCCCTATATATGATAGCAATTGGTATTACGGAGTTACTTTTACAGCCCTAATCGTTAAAGCGGGGTTCAAATTTACTTGTATGTTATTCTAAGCAATATAAACATGCAAATAAACCATTGTAACTCTTATTTTCACTTGAAATCATAAAACATATAAAATATTACTTTTATAGATGTATATCTCTAACCTCTATCTTGTTATGATTTTTATCTGATTTCATGCAAGTTATAGTAATACCTATAGTCAGAATTTGGTAATTTTCGCCATGAGTTCCTGGATAAAACGAAAAAGATGTGGGGAAGTTAAAATAAGAATATTAAACGAATACAAAAAAATAATAAGATTGCCTCAACGACTGTCATCTTGCGATAAAACCACCACATTGCAAACAGTGACCACTGATGCAATTAAGCATCATAGTACTTGGTTAATTATAATTTTTGATGATGCCAGTCCAAGCTGCAGCAGTATTTGCAACGAATATATTCATCTAGCACAGCGTAAATGCCGAAGCAAATGTTCGTGCTGCCACAGGGATTCCTCCGATAATGTCGGTCAAGTGCAGGAAATTCAACAAGGTTCCGTACAATAATGTTTTTTGTTTGTTTGTGAGTACTTGGCGATTATAATAACTAAGATTTTTATCAATTACAGAACAAGAAAATCATAATAATATTGCTTTCTGCTCACATTCATGCGAGCAAAATGAGCAGAAAACATGCTGAAACGCAAGATATTGAACAAGGTTCTGTACAGCGAGGATTTAATTTTGCAGAAGATGCTTCTTTATCTACTTATCCTCTAAGTAGTTCTGATAGCTCAGATGAAGAGCAAGAAAGTGAATATATAAAAAATACAGATTTTAAAAATGACTTAAGAATATGGGCGATACAAAAAATATTAGCCAAGCTGCCTTATAAGATTTGGTATCAACTTTAAATAAGAGATTTGTAAATATTTTACCATCTGATTCTCGTACGATTCTGCAAACCCCAACACAAGTTGGTCTTAAAATTTTCGATGGTGGTGAATATTGGTAGGTACAATGGAATCATTATTCCACGAACAAAAATACTTCAAAATTTGGACTTTGTGCCTGAAGATGTATATTTAAATGTTAATTTAGATGGGCTACCTATTTTTAAAAGCTCTAAATTCGAATTCTGGCCTATATTGGCAAACGTGCACGAGATTGATGATGACCCGTTCATAATTGGTATTTATTATGGGAAAGGAAAACCGAAAGATATTAATATTTTTTTAGAAGATTTTGTAAATGAGAGTATTACAGTTTAAGAGCAAGGGATTAGTGTAAACGGCATTAAAGTAAACATCAAAATACGATGTTTTATATGCGATTCCCCTGCTCGCGCTTTCATCATAGGTGAGTTACGTTCTACGAACTTTGTTCGTAGGTTACGTTCTAACATCGAACAGTGTCAGTAGCTTTTTTATTATTATCATGAAATTAATTAGGTTAAAAAAACGTGGTTCTTTTGTACATATTTTTTTTACTTTTAACCTTGTGTTTTTTTTTTTTTTTTTTTTTTTTTTTTTATCCACAACGGGGTAGCACTTAGCCTTCATCACACCTGATGTTAAGTGGTGATAAGGCTGAAGATGGAAGCGCACTACTCCCGGAATCCTCAATCCTGAGGAACTGGCTATCTTATCTCTAACTGCCGGAACACAATAATGCTGAAAACGTGTTTTTAGGTTTCATTCTTTTATTCAAGTTTTCAAAGGGTTTTATATATTTTTTATATTTCAATGGAATTGGATTAAACTAATAGATTTTGGTTGAGATGTTTGAGGTTATTAGTTATCCCATTGCTTGCTTGTACATAATTTTTACATTTATCAAAATATTTTTCTAAATCTTAATTTCCTATTAAATAGTTTGTAATTCCCACGGGGGATTTCTTTATTTTATACCCCTTTTACATACGATATAACTCGTCTAAGTAGGTATTAAAATAAAAAATTCGAAGTGTGTTTCAGTACCTACGGAACAAATAAAAACAAGCTTTTACTATTAATTGTAGTTTTATTCAAAATGCCTTACAGGATTATTAGTATCTATACTAGTGTGATAAAAACAGTTAAATAACTAAAACATACATGTTAACATGTATGTTTACAAAACATAATAGGTACTTATTCAGTCTCATTCACATGGTTTTTTTTTAAAGATTTTAAAACAAAGCTTCCTGCCTGCACGCACACGACAGATTTGGGCGACACAGAAGAAGAACTAAGTATAATGGCTAGTTTATTTACTCTTATTTACTCAGGTTTTAACAAAATTATAAAATAATAATAAAATAACGCTAACACTTTCATCATAATGACTTGCACAGTACCCACCTTAACTTAATAACAACCTAGTTATTAACAAATCTTACTTTAAGGAGACCTTTTACACAATCATCAAACTAAACAAAAACTCAAACAATTATTTTTCCTAATTCAAGCTCTGAATATTCAACATTAAAGGTCTAAAGCTAAAATCAACTAATATACATCCATAAACACAACGGTAACAATCAATATAGCGGGTTTCACGAGAAACTATCGCCACTCATTAAAAAAATATTACTCACTGATTAGATCACATGTTTTTTAATCAAGAATCCGCAATGAAAGGAATGTAATATTAAAAATATAGTTTAACTAAAATAAAATTCTTCATTTAATTAAACAAAAACAATCAATCAATCTTATTGCAAAAACACCTTCAGTAAAGTTAAAGGTTAAAGTAAAAAGCAACTAAAATCGTAAGAATTTTCAAAATAAAAGTACAAAGAAGACTAAAATACTTTCTGAAAAGTAAAAGAAAAATTAATATTATGATAAAAATCGTAAGAAATTGAATAATTAAAATTCTTATATGAAACAGGTAGCCTACTTAGTCTTTTCTTCTTTTGTCATGATTCATTCCTTCTTCTTTTTATTTTCGATATATTTCTTAGATTTGGAGTGTGTTCCTCTGTCTCTTTTCTTTTCTTTCTTCTGTTCATCCACGATGTTTTCGTTTTCTTTGTTAATGAAATTGGAATCTAAATAGAAACAGACAAAATATTAATTATTGGATTTTTTAATAAAAACTATTAATTTTCTTTGATCTCAATTTTACATCTTTATTCCCCTTTTTGATAGGTTTTGTCGATTGAAAAACGTAACCCTAAAATACCACTACCTTTACATCCAAGTCGAACCATTGTAAAACCAAATACCTTAAACTTGTACTCTTATTACCTTTAAAACCCTGTTCTGGTATTACAAGTGCTACAATAGTTCTAACTACAGGCCATCTAGCACTTCTTGTTAATTAATAGTAATAATAAGAACCTAGGATAATAAGGAATAGACGCCATGCTAAATAAAACATAACCTAAAAATAATCAAGAAAAAAACTTGTTTAAAACCCCTTTTTTGTATAATTTTCTAATTCTAAAACGCAACATATTGACTACAATACACAAAAACTGTAAAAGACAGAGCCAATATCCTGTTTTTATCTAAATGTATATTGAGTGCATGTCCCGCACGAGAAAATGCAAATTATTTTTATTTCAAATATCACTTATTATCAAGGCCCTGCGAAATTGAGATGCAAAACATATATTATTCTCTCAATAAAGTAACCCTCGCAGTAAATGTTAGCTATAAGATGACATCAAACTTGACTTACCGAGTTATTGACAATCCGTAACTTGTTATTCACAATTTCACTTCCTTAATTGCGGCCATCGAAATAAAGTAACACTTTTGGAAATAAAATAATGAAAACTGACAGAAAAAGAAAACATGCTACAGCTCTGAGTTGCTAACCAACACTAATCAGGATACATAAAGCAAACCCAAGAAAAGACTGGACCTAATAAAGAACTATTATAATTACTATAAAAAATAGGAAGGCAGAATTTAGAATTTGTGTACCACCTATAGTTTTTATTATAACCATAATACAGACTCTAAAGTGCTTGAGGTAGCAAGATTTATATTATACCACCACTATAGATACAAAAATTGTTTGTCACTAACACCACTCTATTACTGTAATGTAACTCTCAGTGTTAAAAGAGTGAGCATTATAACCATTCTATTACTTATAACGCTATAAGAAGTGGGCCCAAATAAGAGGTTGTAAGGGGTTAGAGCGTACTCTAACACCAATTGCTAAAACCTTTGTGTAACTCTTGCTTGCCAAAATCACTTTTAAATAACTCTTTTAACACCAATTCCTATTACCAAAATGCTAGTTGGGGGATCTAAGGGATTCTCTTCAAAAAATCAAAATTGATAAACAATTATTCGGCGAAAACTTAAGGGAAAACAAAAAATCAGCTAAAGCTATTAACAAGTCTAGCATAGACCCAAAGCAATCAACGACACAAAAGTTTCCTAATAAGTAAGTTATACAGTTCTTCGCGAAATTTAAACTGGAAGGTTCCGGGTCCTAGTCGCAGGCCGACGGGCCCTCCCAGAACGAAGGAGCCTGCAACGACTTCGACGCGTAGACGGCTCATCAACTTATCGAAGCAGTCGCAGTATCCATGGCAGAGACAGAACAACAGCCGACGCTAAATACGTTAACGCATGCAGGTCGTTTATCATTATTCTATAAAGAATTTTTAATGATTACCAAGGACCCACTGGTTCTTTTTCATAAAAAGGATATAAGATTCCCTTCAATCGAAAGCCGATGCAACCTGTATCACCGTCAACCCAAAAATGTAGTGAAAAGGAAAAGGCTCTTTTCATACACGAAATAAAAAATTTGCTGTCTCTGCAATTTCAGAGATCTCTGAATCTGATCAATATCTATCAACTATTTTTTAGTACCCAAGCCAAATGGGAAAATGCGCTTCATCTTAAACTTATCACTAAATAAATTTATTGACTCAAGACATTTTAAACTCAAGGATTTAAGAACAGTAATAAAATTGATACCGAGAGATTGTAACCGTGCACAGTAGACCTGAAAGACATACTTTTTGTTAAAAATTCACAAGGAAGACCGAAAATATCTAAGATACCAATTTGATCAAAAAGCATATGAATTTAATGTCTTATTATTTGGTTTAAACACAGCTCCTTTTTTCACTAAAGTCATCATGAAGGTCATGAAATACTCATGATTATATGGTTACCTGTTAACAATATATTTGGATGACCTCTGTCTAATATAAGGGTCTTAAAACTTACAAGATACCGTAAAGTTGCTTACAAGCTTAGGTTTCATTATAAATACCGATAAAAGTAATTTTATACCTTCTCAGTCTTGTAAGTTCTTAGAATATAGTTTAAACTAAAAGAAATTCTAGGTCACTTTGCCAAAATTAAATTTGCAATACAAAAGTTTTCTAACTTAAAAAGGTGTAAAATTAGAGAATTTGTTAGTTTTATTGGACTGTTAATATCCGCCTGTCCCGCCGTGAAATGCAGCTGGTTGTATACTAAATTATTTGAAATATGTATAATTAGTACATGGATATACCTTGTTACTTGGAACAGGATTTCTATTGGTGGATCCGCACCAAAATAAAAATAGACAAACATGACCTGGAAGTTTTTCAGGTGCCTCAACTACGGGGTGGGGAATTGCATGTGGAGACGACAGAGCTAGTGGTTTATGGAGTGTAAAAGAAAGTAGCAGACAATAAATTATTTAGTAATTCTTGCTGCGTTTATTGGTTAAGATACTAACTGTCAAGTACTTCTACGAACTGACAATACCACGGTAATTTCCTACGTAAATCGTATGGGTGATATACACTCCCCACACCTGACAGAGATCGCAAAAGACCTCTGGCAATGGCGTAAACGTAAAAATCTTTACGTTTTTGCATCTCATATTCGATCTTCAGATAATACTATGCAGGCAGACCAAGAATGGCAGCTAGCTGATTATGCCTTTCAACAAATTGTTGAAAAGTTTCATAGATATTTTCATTGATACGCTAGTCGTTAAAAATAATACATGTCCAAGATATATATCCATGGCATAAGGATCCGGATGCATACGCCGTAAATGTTTTTTTTTTCAGTGTCGTGGTCGAAATTAAATTTTAATGTTTTTCCTCCTTTCACAATGATGCCTAAATGTTTAAGAAAGATTATCTCTGACAATGCCAAAGATATAATAGTTGTTCCATTTTGGTCCACATAAACGTGGTATCCACTATTTAAGAGTTTTAATAAGTAAACAATTCGTTTTCAAAGCAGATTCAAACCTAATTTTGTCTACAAATTCCAGCCGCAAACAAATGCGCAACTCCATTGCCCTGTTGATGGTGATGATACGAAGAGGCGTCAAATAATTTTCTCTGGACGT
Organism: Crambus lathoniellus; assembly: GCA_949710035.1. NCBI lineage: Eukaryota > Metazoa > Arthropoda > Insecta > Lepidoptera > Crambidae > Crambus > Crambus lathoniellus. The sequence continues at coordinate 5,289,493 of OX453296.1, forward strand.
CATGCTTAACCACTTTTTTGGATAACTCGTATAAACAATACGAAGTTTGCTATTAAAAGTGGTTTATTTATTGTCAACAAAATAAACTAAACTTATACGAAAGTATCAATTCCCGATGTACAATTTTTTTTGCATCTGCTTTAAACAGTGGCGCTCAGTATGGCACAATTAACTGTTATCATTCTGCTTTGGCTTTAATAACTAAAATTGATATATCAATAAATCAAGAAATAAAAAGATTTATTAAAGGAGTATTTCGTACCAGACCTCCATCCCCTAAATTTAATGAAGTCTGGAATATAGCACAGATTTTAAATTGTCTTGAAAAGTGGTTTGCTAACGAAAGTTAGAATCTGGAAAATATATATATATATATATAAAATAAAAAATAAATAAAAAAAAAACACATTGCTCGTTATACCATTCTATAACGAAAAGCCAAGTATTTGTCCTGCAAGAGTTTTGATTACTTACCTTGAAATGAAAATGTTTCTCTGTCCTGATTCCGACAATTTATTTATTAGTTACCGAAAGCCATATAAGCCTGTTACGTCACAAGCCTTATTCAAATGGATAAAAAATACGTTACATTTAAGTGGAATTGATATTTCTACGTTCACTGCGCATAATACCCGGTATGCTGCTACGTCAGCTGCGCAAAATTTAGGTTTTAGCATAGACCAGATTATAAAACTGCAGGTTGGTTTTCAGAATCACATACGTTTGCCAAATTTTATAACAGGCCAGTAAACAGCAATTGTGATAAAAAATTTGGCACCACTGTTTTGAGTGCTTAATCAAAATATTTTTCGTTTATTTCATAAGCGATGTTGATTTTTTATGTAACAAATAATACTTTTTTATTGCTTTTTGTTTCTATGTTGAGAAAATAAAGAAGCAAGATAGTATAAGTTAAGTTATAATTTCAATCTATATTATTCAATAGCCTATATTACAATTTTTGCATATTTTTCGAACACTTAGTCTCTAAACGTCTACAAGTGTTAAATCAAGCTAATCTTGAGGACGAAGCATGAAGTATAATTAGAGATTAAACGAACTTACCTGAAGTGAAGTTCTATCTTAATTATACGAAGGCTTCGTCCGAAGAGATTAGCTTCCCTCCCTCCCAAAAGTTATTAACTACTCCCCTATATGATTCGAAAAATATAATACTCTAAACTAAATGACAGCTATAATGGGCGCTTGAGCCAGATCGGTGTTGACTACCCACTTTTGAAATTTAAAAAATAATAATTTTCTTTTATTACTTTTTTAATTTATAAGTAGGTATATTCTCAATATAGTGTGAAATTGGCGATTACTAGGGCGTACTACTACAAGTGTTAAATCAAGCTAATCTCTTCGGACGAAGCCTTCGTATAATTAAGATAGAACTTCACTTCAGGTAAGTTCGTTTAATCTCTAAAAAAGCACTACAATTGAACTACAATTGATACACGATTGAGACACGATTATGACTTAACGTTAGCAGGCTTGGCCCCAAGATTTCCGTATAAATACTAAGGTTAAGTATTCGTGTTATGGAATACAAAATATGAATTTATCTATACATCAATATTTTTAGAGCAGGTACCTTGTTTGTAGAGATAGGTACCTACTAAAATTCTTGTAATAGTCTTGTTAACTCCATTTCATGATAGATTTTCTTCGTAAAAGTATTATGTCAACATATTTTTCAATTATTTGTCTAGTTCATTTGAACAACACGAGACATTTGGGCACTATGCCAAAACATAAAAGCTTTATAACTCTTAAGTATGTCATTTTTACGTTATAGTAGGAATTGTGTCAAAGAAAAATGTGAAACAGTTATGTAACTGTTGATATCATCACTACATATTATAAAATTCAACCGAACTGAGAACCTCCTCCTTTTTTTGAAGTCGGTTAATAACAAAGTCCTGAGCGTGCTCCGCCGTGTATGTCTCTCTGTCTGTACGTACGCGATAAACTCAAAAACTACCTATGCGTTTTTCACCAACCAAGGAAGGCGCTTATAAAAGGTTTTATGTAAATTATTATTTTAAATACAAGTTTTATGGCTAATCTTCTTGGCAATGATAAAAAAAAGAAACGAGGGTATATCATCATCATCATCATCAGCAGGGTTAATTTTGTAAACACCATCTTAATTTATCTTTGAAGAAAGAACTAAACATGGTGTGTTTTTCCTTTATCACCCAGTACTTTTTATCCCGATATTCCCATGGGAACGAGAACCACGCGGGTGAAACCGCGGGCGGCCGCTAGTCCTAAATAAAACTGTGCGCACTAACATACCTCATTTTTGACCTAGTAGGTATCCATGCTGTTATCACGATTTGGTGGGATAAAAATATTTTTTTGCATCAATTTGTCCTATGTTTCTATTTTTTATAAATTGAATTAGATGGTGTTAAACAATAACCCTGTATATTTTTTATACACCATATAAGCGATCGAAATGGCACGTGACCGCTAATGACAATCCCATCTATTCGATTGGCGAATTCGATATATAGAAAGCCACATGTCTAGGGGGGCTGGTGGCAAAGCGAAACGAAACTTATAGTTCTATATTTCTATACAAGATAAACCTAGTTCAAAATTAATTGTTAGCCTTCCACTTCATCGAATTCACGCACTGTCGTCCACTTTAAACAAAGGTTATCAAACAATGATGTTTGCGAAGGTCAAAGGTTAGTGATGAGGAGAACAAATGAGTAGGTATAATAAAAATATGACGCACTTCCTTCCTGTCTTCTTAAAATAAGTAACTCGAGTAGCTATTGAGATATAAGAGCTAAGTAATCAGAATACAAGAGATTAGTCCGATATTTTCTTACATAATAAATGGGTTAAATCACGTAAAACTAACAATGACTGATACTTTGAGTAATTAGATCATCCTGCTGGTCCATTTCACTAAAAATTTAAGAAAATTTCAATATTTAATATAATATTATTTAATATTCCATTTAATATTTCGATTCAACTTTCCGACTTATTATAAAATACACAAATAAAACAAAAGGTAATCCTTCCATATACAGTAATTATTTAAGGGGTTAACTGATGTTTTTAAAACTATTTAATTAACATTATTAAATGCAATTTAATAATGTTATTTACGCAAAAAAATTACTAACTATGACCGAAGTTTTTTAACTGTGTTATTGATTGCCTTATTATTGATATGTTTTGTATTAGGTATATATTCTTTGATATTGCCGAGGTTTTTTAGTTTGGTGATTGAAAATTGATATGTTTGTTTGTTAGTCGCATCTTGAAGGGACAACCAGCCAATGTTCGTAAGGAAACTAGACCCATCGTCCGTCACTGAAATGCTTACCTAATAATTGAGCAACAGAACATTATAAAATAGAAATTAAAAATACTTACCTACCTAACAAAACTAAAATTTGTTTGATTCCAAAATTAGTTTCTTTAAGTGCCCTTTTAGTTTCATACCTCATTCATTAAATATGTTTTGCCCTTTAACAAATTTGGGGATAATACCCTATTTAATTAAGTACTTTCTTAAATTCATTTTTAAACCCTTTATTTGTTGATTTGCCTAGCTGTTAATTAGCATGCGCGACGCGTAAGTATATAAGTAGATAGCTACCTACCTAAATGAATTTTTAATACGCGGAAGCTTTGCGGAGGCGTTTTACCTTGGCTCAGGGCCTATGGCATTTTAAAACTACGTAACCATAAGAACTCTAATAAACTTAAATGATTAGTTAAGAATAATTGGACTAGGTACTTGAATTTTTACCTTTCCGGCAAGATAAACGCTAGCAAAGCATAATAAACTTATTGATAATTGCCAAACTTATTAATGATGAAGATGACATTATTTAAATGATGATTGAAGATGATTTTAAAACAAAAAACTTACCCTAACGACTACTTTCAAAAATATCCCCAGCACGTCAATCGTGAACTTCATCCTGACAGTCTAATTACCTTCCGATTTCGTAACTCACTTTCTTAATCACTTCACAAACTGTAAATCAAGAGAATGCCAATTTAAACAACCGAAAAAAAGCACTTTTCATAATGTTACGCGACCATTTTGCAAGGAAAATAGCACTTGTAGACTTGTAGTCCGCCGAGCCAAAATTTCAAGATCACATTCTATTTTTGAACTGTTAACAACTTACCATTTCACAAGTGTGTCACACTCCAATTGAAAAATCACTTAAATCTTTCCCGGTTTCACTCGTTCAAGTGATCCCCGGAAAAGTCGAATTCGAGAGAAAAATATAATATGTACTACGTTTAGTTTTTATTGTGCGGGCGGCCTGTATGCGCGCACGCATCGTGAGGCGAGGCCGAACGAAGGCAATCTTAATATAGATACGAACGAAATGGTACTAGAGATCGGATCTCCCTGGGATAACGTTTTATACTGTGCCGCGGTACGCAGGAATATTCAAAGAAAACTCGCTTAACCCCGGTGGCAGCCACATGTTCGAATTTGAATGTCATGTCGCCTGAAAAATAACCATTTGGAGTCCGTTTCTGCACTCCGCGGGTGACATTTGATGGTGCAAAGAGTAGACAGCTCTATCGATCACAAAAGCGTTGTGTGTTGTTATGTTTTTACCTACATTGATGTTTATTCTCCGCGGCATATTATTTGGCAATTATTCTCTACTTAATTGTTCTACAATGAATAAATTTAACTCATCCGAATAGGAATTGCGCTAACGACCTTTTCTTAGTCGATATTTTAGTTTAGACATGTCGTTGCCCTGGGTATTGCCGTTAATTTATGTTGATATAAGGCGCGGTAAACATAAGCTGCAAAACAATTTGTCTCTGCTTACTCCCTTGCATAGGTATCTTCTAGGCAAGCGCGATTCATCCTAGATCGCATCATCGCTTACCATCAGGCGCAAGGGCAAGCGCTTGCCTATCTACAATAAAAAAATAAAAATAAAAAAAGTATATAAAAACGAATAAGAAAGTAGAGGTAAGAAAGGATGTGTGATATGATATTGTAATAATACAAATAAATCTAGTGAAGCAAAATTCCCTACTTAATGGATGATTTACAAAGTTCAGTGACTGGCGCCGGAATAGTTGACAGTCCAGCGATGGACTGGTATGGAGTTAAACCACTGACTGTGACTATACATATAACTGCATCCAAATTTAGGTGAATTCGGAAATTCGGATCTAGTAAGTAGGTAATGCTACTGGCTTCATGTAAACCGGTCTTATAGTTGCCTGTCTATTGACGCGGAGCAAGCTGGCGGAGCGGAGAAACGGAGAAGTTTTAACCAATAGGATTGCATAAAACCTCCGCTCCGCTCCAGTATACATTTTCGGAAGCGGAGCGTGATAGCTGTGCGATCTGTGTAGTCCGCAACTCCTCTCCGCAACACTCGCTCGCTCTGCTCCGCTGCGTCGCTCACTCCACTCCGCTGTTTCGCTCCGCGTCAGTGGTCAGACACAGTCCGCAACTCGTCTCCGTCACACTCGCTAGCTCCGTCACAATGGACAGGCAGCCTAAGGAGATCGTTAATAAGGTCTATCGTTTTGACTACTGCACAAACTGTAGATGCTATGGTATAATTATCATACCACGTGTAAGTAAGTAGGTAAGGTAGGTAGGTAGTGTAGGTACTATCTGACGGAAAATCGTTGATCTTTGGCTCTCAGTGTGGGACCAGTAACAAATTGATCGTAATTGCAGACTAACAGCACATGTACCGTTCCACTGAGCTACATGTGTTACAGCAACATGCTGCACTTAATCCATTTCCCAATGCAATAAAACGCATAAAAAGATACCTAAGAAGTACTTATATTTTATTAAAGAAAATGTATTTTGAGACTAAATTGTCACAGATTAACGCCCGAATTCTCGAACGCAAATCATCTTTGGGAGCGTCTCAAACATCATGGCATCTCTTTCATACGTTTGACATTTAAAGTGACAGGGCGATGTGTGAGACGCTCCGAAAGATAAGTAGCGTACGTGTATTCGGGCATAATAGAGTTAAAAGCCCGAACCTTTTTCAGCGAAACAACTTCTAGTTTTCGCTTAAAAAAATCAATTTTGTCTACATTTTGAATAGTACATTTTATTTATACCATACGACAACCTGTCTCTCAAATTGTGAGACACGTTGTGAGTGGGACTCAATTCTCCGTAGTCACACCAGAGTGACAAATAGGAAAAAAATGCTTCGTAGTCACACCAGTGTGACACAACGGTGTGACAGCGAGTCCGTTGGGAACCCTTCGCTGTCGGGGCGTATGCTCTAACCACTGAGCTACGGAGTCGTTTCTAATACTTCATTTTTATTATTTATTATTTTACTTCATATTTCATTGTGAATGCAAGAAAAGTAAATAGTTATTTGTTATACAAGAGAGCAAAATCATTTTTCGCTGCGAGTGCTGAATTTAAATCACGAACTAGCGAAGTAGTCTAAAATTGAATCACGAGCGTAGCGAGTGATTCAAATATAGACTACTGAGCACAGTGAGTGATTTAAAGGCACGAGACATCAGAAAATTTTGCTCTCGTGTTAAACATACAACTTTTCACCTCTACTAGCGAGAAAAGTGTTACAGGTCAGAAAAACAACATTGAAGGCAACATTTAACAATAAAAAAAACATCAAAATTAATAATTAAGAGTGAAATTGGTGCAATTATGCAAGTTGAAGGTAACTGTTTGCATTGCGTTCAAAAACTGCACTGCATGAAATTTTTATGAAAACCAAACATGATATTAGTAAGCGATATAATGTTCACTTCATATTATTAATTTAAATATTGCGTGTTTAATAAAAAGCAATAGTATTACAATCGTATTTATATAATTTGTTATTAGAATTCATTAATTTTTCTTATTTTATATTTATATCATGCATGCAACCTCATTTCGTCCATACTCTTTATTTCGAACCTTTGGTATCCGTGTATTTCTTTTTTAAGCTTTATATTTCATGTCCATCGACATAAAGCTATTTATCTATCCTATTTGCTCATATTAATTTTAGAAGTCTCATCCTTGTCACTCTATTTCTTTTTTCTTAATTATTTTAAAAGTTGGTGTAAGAAATTAAAAAAGCACTTTGCCTCACGCTCGCAGCAAAAATCGATTTTGCTGCGAGTTTTTAGGCGCCAAAAGCGCCCTTTTCGAGCTGGAGTGGTGAAAAATAATTTGTTACCAAAGCTGTCAACCTGGCATTTTAATTTTAGTTCCGTATACAACCAAAGCTAAAACGATCACGAGAACGAGCCATTATCGTGCTTGTGTTGGTAGGTACTGTTTAAAAATGGTACCTACCAACACAATACTGATTACTTGGGCCCTTAAGGACACAGCACATTACATCAAATGAAAATGAGAAAAAAAAATAAAAAAAAAATGATGTTCATTTTCATTTTCAGACCACTGTGCGTAGAGCCGTAAGCTCGGGTACGGAGAGACGTGAGCGCGTGGACGACTAGCGGTAAGCGCGGGGATAGCAAGTTGAGCGACCCGCTAAGCGGTTCGTGAGCAGCCCGAGGCGAGGCGATTACGTTACGATTCCGATTAGTGTGCTTTGCAGTAGGGGGTTTCATACAAAGAATACTGAACCGCTCGAGTTGATACGGTGTCGATCCCTTTCCGAGTTGATGTATGTGCTGTGACCTTTAGGCGGTTCTCACACTGCACCGCACACCGCTCCGGTTTGTGGTTCTTAACTATGACTGTAGAATCTTGATGTAAAACCCGCAGTATATAACAAACTCACGCCGCATCTCCGTCCACCGGAGCGGAAACCGCAGCTGTGGGATGAACACTTACTTTATGGTGGGTATCAGAACAAAAAAAACAACCAAGCAAAAAAAACTAACACAATATTATCACATAAGAATTTGTCCTGGGTGAAACGTCAAAACGGGTTAATGGGCCCCCATTTCCCGCTACTCTCATTCTCTTTTGTTCTCTTCTCCTTCAACATGAGGAGTCTTTTCAGCCGAGCCTGCAGGAACTTGGGAGGGTATGTTACGATTCTCGTCTTCCGCACTCCTGGGTGCATCTCTACTCTAGCCACTTCCACCATGCGGCGAACTGACCTAGGGTAATTAAGCTTCATTTTTGCTCGCTGAAAACAAATTCAAATAAAGTTATTTTATTTATTTTAGAATCTTAGGAAAGGTTACAGCTAGGTGGGATTACAAAAAGTAGGTACTAACTTAAATATTGAAGGCCAATTACAAGCTTCCACTTATAGAAATCAATTATTGTTGTTATATCAAGATTTATTTTTATTTTTTTCCACGACGTAGCACTTAGCCTTCAACACACCTGCCGGCCTAGCATGAGCGGCTTTTATCGCGCTATAAGCCGCTCATGCTAGGCCGGCTCATGTTAAGTGGTGATAAGGCTGAAGGTGGAAGCGCACTACTCCGCGCTAAGCGCTCATTCATGCTGGGCAAATCGCCATGGATGAACCCTTCGCCACTTGAGGACATCCTTTGGGGAGGCCTTTGCCCAGCATTGCTCATTCGTGCTGGGCATTCGTCGTAGGGTTGAAGATGATGATGATGATGATAATATTCACCGGTAATAGTGTCACTGTTACCCACCACAAGAGAAGCTAAATTCTTCAGTAAATAAATACTCTCACTATCGCCCACTTGCATATTATGCGCGGAACTGAAAATCGTCATTGTATGATTTTTTAGTTCCTGTGGAATTTTGTACTGCACTCTTGAATTTGATGCACAGACCACTTGGATGATGAAACACATCACCCAATCACAACCTGTAAAGATTGAATTAAAGTTAAAACAAGATGTTTTTAGCATTTTTACTTCTTACGGAAGCTTATTTTCAAGACTTTAGAAGATCACGCATAATATGCTATAACTTTGTTCGATGTACCGTGGGTCCTAGACAGCTCATTATCGTGCAAAGCAAAAAATCACAGGGTAAAAAAAAACTACTACTTACTTATACTAGACTAGACCTCAGAGGCAGTTAAAAATATAATTACTTATGTTCTTTTTTATGCAGACTGATGGGACCGTTATGAGATTTACGACATTTAATTTACTGTCGCATTTTCGTCTCTACATTGTAGTGCTCACGCTACTGCGTGAAAAATTCGTCATAAATTTTCATTTCAATAGTAAAAGCAAAAAGAAAATTAATCAAATTTAGGGCGCGTTAAACTATGTCTTATGGTTAACTGTTTTCATTATTTTGTGAAAACTAACTATTTACTTACTTAGATAATAGGTTTTTGATCTTTTCGTTCTACAAAGAGCTTTACAGTAAGAGCCCTAAAGTTTTATTAGTATTTAGTTACGTTTCTAGCTTTTAGTTTTTTCAAAGCTACTCATACCTAACCTACATAATTAAAGCAAATAAAATAATACATTTTCTAATTACGTAAATGCCTAGACTAAAAGAAAGAAACATTTTGTAACAGCGATTTATTTTTTTCAAAATGTATCTAGCTTTTGGTAATTCCAAGTTTTAGACAAGGATTCTGATGAGTTATCAGAAACTATAATAAATAAACAACTTCTGTTTTAAGTGGCTTCCACTACAGGTTGTCCTTCAGCTCAGTGAATTTACTCCTGTCGTGGTGTGCCAAGCGTAAAAGACGATCAACGCTAAGCTCAGTGAATTTACTCCTGTCGTGTGCCAAGCGTAAAAGACGATCAACGCTAAGCTCAGTGAATTTACTCCTGTCGTGTGCCAAGCGTAAAAGACGATCAACGCTAAGCTCAGTGAATTTACTCCTGTGGTGTGCCAAGCGTAAAAGACGATCAACGCTAAGCTCAGTGAGTTTACTCCTGTCGTGTGCCAAGCGTAAAAGACGATCAATGCTAAGCTCAGTGAATTTAATCCTGTCGTGTGCCAAGCGTAAAAGACGATCAACACTAAGCTCAGTGAATTTACTCCTGTCGTGTGCCAAGCGTAAAAGACGATCAACGCTAAGCTCAGTGAATTTACTCCTGTCGTGTGCCAAGCGTAAAAGACGATCAACGCTAAGCTCAGTGAATTTACTCCTGTCGTGTGCCAAGCGTAAAAGACGATCAACGCTAAGCTCAGTGAATTTACTCCTGTCGTGTGCCAAGCGTAAAAGACGATCAACGCTAAGCTCAGTGAATTTACTCCTGTCGTGTGCCAAGCGTAAAAGACGATCAACGCTAGTAATCCAATCCAAGGCTAGGTACTCCCAAATGTTCTACAATCATGATTTTTTTTCCTTCTGCCAACGCATCGTTTTCCCATTAGGTTTCCCATCTTTATGAGCTGGAGCAGCACTAACCTCTCGTGTGACACGTGACGGAGGTAATTAGGTGCTTTGTAAAAACCAACTGCAAAGATAAAACTTACTCAAAAACATCATAGTAAATTAAACTGGTTAAATGCCGCTGGCGCAATGAAAAGCCTTTTGCTCGACGGTCGGGACGTTAATACGAAAATCAATTAACGCGGGTTTTTCATTCAGACTTTAATCGAATGTGTACTTTCACAGTTAATTATTAAGCCATGCGTGGCTTATGCTATTTAATTGTTACAACACACAATAAGGTAGGTTTTTCAATGTTGGTTCAAAAGTGGATAGTTTGACAGTTGAAGTTTGACGACTTCCGTGACCGAGTGGTGTACGCGCCGGTTTTCAAGGTGCCGCTATCTCTAGAGGTTCCAGGTTCGATCCCCGGTCGGGTAAATATTGAAACCGAACTTTTCAATATTTCCTCGGTTCTGGGTGTATGTCGTACCTAATACCCGTCGTTGTTTCAAATTTCCATAATACTGCTATACTTTGGTATTGGAACAATGTGTGTGGTGGTGTCTGTGATTTATCTTGATAGTTCGATTTCGAAATAGCATGAATAATGATCGACCTATTGAATATCGCTGTAGCGTTTTTCGACACGGGGTTTTTCACACTAAATTTGACTGAAGTTTTTTATTGACTTAAAATGTTCATTTAATTAGTAGCATCCTCAGATCATATAATACTTAGTATTATAATTATGATCTGAGGTAGCAACACAACATAGGTAGGTATTTATTTTCAAATATCTTGCATATTTTCAGCGATTTAGAGCATCAAACTTTCTAATTAGACAAGGAGAGCGCTATAGAAACATGACGTCACATTTCTATAGCGCCATACTCTCGCCACAGAAAATTTCGTTTTAGAAAGAGATGGCTAGAGTTACAATTAAGAAGGCTCATAATTCGCTTGTTATAATACAGATTGAATTTCTTTTTTCACATTTGATAATCAATCTATATATATAAAAATGAATCCCTATTTCCCTTGGTCACGACATCACGCGTGAAAGGCTGAACCGATTTGGCTAATTTTGGTCTTGAAATGTTCGTGGAAGTCCAAGGAAGGTTCTTACGGTGAGAAAATAGGGGAAGAGGGGGTAAGTGGGGGTAGAGTAGAAGTAGGGTAGGGTAAAGGTAGGGTAGAGTATAGGTAGGGTAGGGTAGGGGTAGGGGTAGGGTAGAGGTAGAGGTAGGGGAAGGGGTAGGGGTAGGGTAGGGGTAGGGGTAGGGGTAGGGTAGGGCTAGAGTAGGGTAGGGGTAGAGTACGGGTAGGGTAGGGTGGAGTAGGGGGTAGGGCCACGGAAACGAAGTCGCGCTGGGTCAGCTAGTATTGTTATATTTCTGAATGTCATAATTAAATATCTACATTTCAACAACAGTCAAATAAATACCCAATTTATTATTTAGGTACTACTATAATATAAGTATATGATCATTTTGTATAAGTATGACCTGACTGATATAGAAGATACTTTAGTTACTTATTTATTTCACCGCTTGTTGTGCTAAAACATATAAGTAGCATAATTATTTAGTAGTCTTTTCTCATTTCGACCAAGTCAGAAAGTATGCAGAAAGACAATTTCTACTAGCGACGACGACATTTTGTCGCACAACCACAACGCAACTGCACACACGTGAACACATTTTGTCGCTGCGATGTGGTGTGGTCGTGGTTCGTGTGGGTTGACACGACACGACACTTATCACTACATAGTATAAGACAAAGTCGCTTTCTCTGTCCCTATGTCCCTTTGTATGCTTAAATCTTTGAAACTACGCAACGGATTTTGATGCGTTTTTTTTAATAGATAGAGTGATTCAAGAGGAAGGTTTATATGTACTTTTTATCCCGATATTCCCACGGGAACGGGAACCACGCGGGTGAAACCGCGGGCGGCCGCTAGTTGAACTATAATATCTGTTGGATATAGGCATATGGACGGTCCGGCTTCAATTGGTTCGACTGTACCTGCTAACTTAAAAGTAACAAAACAACACCATCCACTAGTCAACTTTTATACAATAGAGCCATAAATATTGGAATATTGCAGGCACAAAAATAGGAAACAGAAAAGGAAAACAATTAAATTATTGCCTGTCCAGCACTGTCAGTTAAAGGCGCGAGCTTTTACTTACATAAATCCCAGATCTGGCAGTAAATCTGAATGCTTTCGCTGAAGCTGAATGAAGCACCAACACAGAGTTATTGTTGGACTATACTATCTATACTATACAATATTTAGGTATATACAATATACAAACTTCAGTTGTTTACGTTATACCTACCTTCGTCTTTGAGTCTCAACTCATTTGGTCCAGTAGTTTTGGAGCAAATTGGCTGTAAGCTGTAACACCGGCCTCCGTAGTATTTCTTTCCGTTTACTGTGTAAGTTTTAATGTCAAAAAACGCAAACTATCGCGAGTCCGTATTTGTCCATTTGTATGAAAAGTGCATAAGCGCGCTACTAGCCGCTAGAGGCGCTGATACAGTTTGCAGTAGGGGACCTCAGAACAATAACTAAAATATTGTCTGAGGTACAGACGGCCAGGCAGGAGACATTTTGTATGAGAATCTGTAGTTCTGCTACTGCCCACTAGAGGCACAGATTTTTATACAAAATGCCTCTCCCGTTTACTGTACAGTAAACGAAAAGAAAAACTCATGGTAGGCCCACATAACAGGACGGACAGACGCACGAGTGATCCAATGTAAGGTCTTTTGTTTCTTGTTGAAACCCTTAAAATACATAGCTACCTACATAAGTATTTATGGGGCTACAACATGATTTTTAAGAAGAAAAAAATTTTGAATGTAGCAATCTAGCCTATTGAATCCCACATGGCATGCCGGCTTGCCATTTTATTTGCTCCGTTGTTCCCCAAATGGCAAGCCGCCATTTTTTTGCGGTGTCTAGTAACGCCTTCTATAAATAAAATACGTCGCACACTAGTCTGTGTTTTTTCCCTCATGTTCGCCCAACGTTCGCCCAACGTTAGCAAATAATATGTTCAATGCCACGAAGAAATAAAAAAGAAAAAAAAAGTTGAAGCTAATCTTAGCTACTCGGCTTTGACATGACATATGTCGTGCATATGTCTATGTTGACGGCAATATGATAAACAACAGATTTTGTGTTTTTTGCTTGGGATTGTTTGAAAATGGTATGTAAAGTGTTGTTTTATTAATTATTTATAATAAATAATATATTATAAATGCTAGCAACAGTGTTTTGTGGAATATTTTTGTTATCAATCGTGTTTCAAACTAGGGTTCTTATTATAATGGCTGGTTTTTTTTTGTCACCGATTCATCTAATGACCAAACCAGAAAACTGGCTGTATTGTATATCAAATGATACATAATTTATCAAGGAATTTGATTATGCGTATAACTTTTTATTTTAGTTATGTTTCGTTCATAATATTATCACAAAACTGAATTTGGAACTTGCCGTGCTGGAACGATATTTTCTTGGCATCATATTGTTACATTTCAGATGCGTGTGTAATGATTTCTTACTTTGAACACATATATATATTTTATGTCTATAATATAGGCAATTTAATGCAGAATTTGAATATGTAACATACACTAATTGATATTGTTCGATGTATTTGTTCTAAGCATTTTATTTCAACTCGACCGCTGTTTATCTTTTCATACGACGGTCCGCCCACTTCAAACGACTCTAATAAATTACACAGTTATCGCATTCATTTCAAACTATTGTAAGTGTCTAGACTCATTCAAAAGCTTCTCAGAACTGTGCGCCCTATCGCTTAGACAAAAGATTTGTGAGAGCACGAAAACAAACAACGCATCTGGTCGCACCGGTCATCAAAAAACGCGGTGTCAGATTACAACGTCTGGGAATCTTGCTTTTTCGCGCATTTTTGCCGTTAGGTACAGCAGAGGCTAGAGGCAGATTTATATTGTTCACTAGTGGCTGCCCGCGGTTTCACCCGCATGGTTCTCGTTCCCGTGGGTATATCGGGATAAAAATTAGCCTAAGTTACTCCTTATTACATCAGCTACCTGCCAGTGAAAGTACCGTCAAAATCGGTTCAACATCAGCCGATTCAGAGATTAGCCGGAACAAACAGACAGACAGACAAAAATTGTAAAAAATGTTATTTTGGTATATGTAGGTACCGTACATAATATAATCATATGCATGTAGTAAAAAAGAGGTTATTTTAATATTACAAACAGACCCCCCAATTTTATTTAAGTATTTGTATAAATGTATAAAAATGAATAAAATCGGTCTTACTACGAAATTGCCGCACTTCTAAAAGATATCAATATTACGAGCGACAAAATAAAGTGCCTATAAACGCCACATAGAAATAAGGCAGCAATTACTAATAATTTGCTGGTCCATTTCGGCCGCTCCGGCGTCCAAGAGGTAGCCCCCCAGGGCCGGTCAACTATTGGCGTCGTTCATTGATAGGTTAGGCTTGGCGTACACATTGCTATTGTTGCTCGAAGACAGGGAGCAACTTTTTTATATTAAATTTAGGCTGCAGGGACTTTTATTCATTTGCCTTCTGTCACTGTCAATCACGCTGTCAATACTTATCTATGGTCACAGTTTTTGGCGCCATTTTGGCGGGTTATGTTATGTGGATTATTTTAATTAATCGCAATTTGTTTCATAGTGGACTTTGTGACTCAAGATAGGTGTGGTTTTGTGCCCCAAGTGTCTACGCAACTGGAGGATGTGTGGAATGTGCGCTTTCTCGGTAACGTGATGCCGAGTGTTTTATTGTAGTGGTGACTACCTCAGCAAGAATTACCGAGAAGACCGACTCGACATACTTGACACCAAATACTTCAAGAAGCATTGGCATGTAACACACCTACATTCTAATGAAAACATAAGAAACTATAATAATATACATAATACTAGAGATCAGTGATAATGAGCGATTTTCTGAGGAGGCCATTTAAAAAAAACCAGTTGCTTCACTAGATGGCGTTGAATAAGTATGTACCGTAAATGCATACAACATGAGACAGTTTTCAGCAGTAAGGCCACGTTCGCACGGGCGTGCAGAAAGGCATTGCGTTAGCGGGGCGATATCGCAACGTCAACGCCTAGGAACCAGAGGTGTTCGCATAGACGTAAAAAAATCGCTTGGCGTTTTGTGCTCACACGGTGCGGACTGCAGGCGTACCTATCATGAATTCGGACGACATCTTGTTAATCGCCGTTTGGTATATTAAGAAACGATAAGCAAATAGAAGGCAGTACTGGTTTCATCCTCTTCATTCAGAGAGAGTTATCTTACTGGTAAATTTTACACTCGGTACAGCAAGCTTCAACGATTTCCTTAAAAATTCTTCGATTAATATGAGAATGTCAATCAGCTCATTTGACTGCTTATTTGTTGGCCCTAATAAAATACAGCGACAAGATTCCCAAATGAGTCCTTGGGTTATTTAGGTAGGTATCACCTAAATGAAAATAAACCTAATGACGTAAAAATAATTACCCACTGACAGTAGGTAGCGTTAAAAAAACGCTTGTATGAACGCCAATAGGGCTGCCCGTATGTTGTAATTCCATCGCCTCCATCGCGTCGCGCCGTCAATCGGGCAATGTGCGATAAAATAACGCCGCGTAAAAAAATAGCTCGCTTGTGAACGGATTAGGGAAAGTCCATAAGTTCTGTTTCAAGGCGTCAAAAAATCGCTTCAACGCGCGATAATATTACGTCCGTGCGAACGTGGCCTTATTGATTATATCTTTTTTGATATTTGATACAATGCTAACAAAGTATAACATAAATTTGAGTCTATGGTTCAGGATGAAGAAGCATATCTCACGCGTGGACAAAACAGTATGCTAGAGTATTTTTTTATTTTTTTTGTTGTTGTCTCAATTTACCTTCAATTGTTGCAATCATGAGACACTATAAGAAACTCATAGTATCTCATGTAACAATGGGGAACTTGCATTAAAATTATTTTGAGAAATTATATTAATAATCCAATGATGATAGCCATTAAAAGTGCATTCGTGGAAGATTTATTCCAAAATTATTATTATTTTGCAAAATATTTTAATGTAAAGTTACGTAAATTGAAACGTGATTTGAAACACCAATCAGCGCGCAGTGACGTCATTCCATTAGTCACTTAAGCTGAGTTCAAAAACATATAGGTGATCATACATTCAAATCATGTCATAAAACATTAAAAATATCTACAAAATGGAAAAAGGCTTGACTAAATTCGACTCGCGAGATTTGCTTAAGGTTTATATGGACATAGTGCGGTGGTTATTTATGGAAAATTCAAATTTTTCAAGTGTAGAGATTGCTGTTTACTTTATAAATGGTCCTCCTTGACGTATCCGTCAATGGCGAACCTGGACTAAATTCTATCGTGTGCACGGATGTGGCTTGCAAAGCCAAATTTGGTTTTAAATGTCCTGTTGCAAGGCGCACAGTGCAACTGGCCGTCAGTATTGTAAGTATAGATGTAGGAAGGCTTCGGACGGGTCTTTTTGTGTAGGCGTTTTGCATCTAGATCTTCAGCTATGCGATGCTTTTCAAATTTAGTTACAGCCTTATGAACAGAGCTGCGCCACTTTCCTCTCTGTCGTGCGAGCTCTTCCCAACCATCGGATGATATGTTACATGCGGTGAGATGGCGCTTTAGGACATCTCGGTAGCGCAAGTACTGGCCACCAGACGCCCGCTTTCCCTCCCTCAGCTGAGAGTAGAAGACAGATTTAGGCAGCCTGGTGTCGTTCATACGCACAAGGTGCCCGCACCATCTCAGTTGTCCTTGTATGAGTAGCGTTTCAATGCCACTTAGATTGGTTCGTCTCAGAACCTCAGAGTTAGGGACACGGTCTTGCCACTTAATACGAAGTATAGATCTTAGGCACTTCATATGGAAGGTGTCTAGACGTTTAATATCGCCCTTGTAGAGACACCATGTCTCAGTGGCATACAGTAATATCGGCAATATGATTGCTTTATACACAGCGATCTTAGTGTGAAGTCTAAGGTCATGCGAGTCCCAAACTCTTTTACGAAGCAGACCAAATGATGCCGCTGCCTTTGCAATCCTGGAGGAAATTTCGGTCTCGAGGCGGTTGTCATCGCGAATGAAACTACCTAGATAACGGAAAGAAGTTACTTCCTCAAGTGCTGTACCGTTCAACAGTATGGGTGTCCGGTCTGGCGTGGTACCACGTGCAGGTTGTTTGAGCACTTGAGTCTTTGAGACACTAATGATTAGACCAAATCTTTGACACGAAACATTGAGTCGGTTTAAAAATAGTTGCAGGCTGCCAACATCTTGGGCCATTAGACAGACATCATCAGCGTACAGAACGTCCATAACGGAGAGCTCTTTTACCGATCTTTTGGCTCTAAGGCGACGTATATTGAAGACGCCTTTGTCCGTTCTGACGCTAAGGCCGATCTGTCCTATGCCGTCGCAGTAAGAGTCCTTCAGTACGTAAGCGAAGTAGATGGCAAAAAGCGTGGGTGCCAATACACAACCCTGTTTTACCCCGCTGGTAACAGAAAATTGGTCCGTGAAGCTGTTTTCGTGCTGCACTCTGGCATACATCCCGTCATGAAATTGGCGCACTATGTTAACAAACTTCTCAGGACAACCAGCTTTAGTGAGAACCATCCAAAGAGCAGATCTCGGCACACGATCAAATGCTTTCTCCAAGTCGACGAAACACATATTCAATGAGCAATGTTGTTCAAGCGACTTTTCTTGTAATTGTTTGACGACAAAGAGAGCATCGACCGTTCCTCTGCCCGGACTGAAGCCGCACTGGCTTTCTGGAAGAATGCGCTCGGCGAGCTCCCCTAGCCGACGATTAATTATATGGGCTAGTACCTTCCCAGCAGCACTGAGCAGAGCAATTCCTCGATACGACCCACAGTCAGAGGTGTCACCTTTTCCCTTATATAACTTGCATATAGTGGCATCCTTCCAAGCCTGCGGAATCTGCCCACTGTCCCAGGCACGCACCACGAGCTCGAAAAGTCTGTCATGAACGCAAGGGCCTCCATATTTATAAAGCTCAGCAGGCAGGCCATCCGAACCCGCAGCTTTGCCATTCTTGAGGCAATTAACCGCCTTCAGAAACTCGTCAAACGTTGGAGGGTTATCAAGCTCTGATGAAATTGGAAAAGACGCGATAGAATTTAAATATGTAAGGTCTACATTATGACCTACTGGGTTCAGCACCTCGTTGAAGTGTTCAGCCCACCGACCCAGTACTTCCTCATTTTCGGTCAGTCTTTTTGATTTGTCGCGTGATAAAATGGGAGATGTCTTTTTGTAACGCGGGCCAAAAACAGTTCTGAGGCACTGAAAGAATAGACCAGGTTGTTTTATGTTGGCGTAATGTTGCAACTCTGACGCTTTCGACGTCCACCAACGATCCTTGAGGTCTCGGACTTTGGACTTCAGCTGATGTTGAACGGTTTTGCGGTGCGAAACACTTTTTGAGTTTCTCATGAGGCGTCGCGAGTCTTCGACGAGTGCCATGATCTTATCGTCAGAGTCGTCAAACCAGTCTTGATTTTTCTTCTCTGGTTTACCAACTATTTGGTGGGCAACATCATGAAGTGATTGCGCCAGAGAGCACCAATGTTCATCGATAGAGCCATTTGTGTTCAAAGATGTTTTGTTGAACTCGTTGTTTAGGTCCTCCTGAATTTTAGATGAGTTGATAAGTTTAGAAAACGCCAGTCGAGATGGAATTTTATGCTGTGCTCGGCGAGGGGGTTTGTAGCTGAGACGAACCTCCGACCTTATTAACCGGTGATCAGTCCATCCGTTAGCACCCCGCATAGCTCTGGTAATACGTACGTCCTTCAAATCAGTCCTACGCACAATGACATAATCTATAAGATGCCAGTGTTTGGAGCGCGGGTGCATCCAAGATGTTTTATATTTATCAGCCATACGGAAGAACGTGTTGGTAACAGAGAGGTTGAATTCTGCACACAACGAGAGGAGCAGTTCACCATTAGTGTTACACTTTCCAACTCCGTGGCTTCCAAGAATCTGTTTCCAGACTTGACATTCAGTGCCAACACGAGCATTAAAATCACCCATTAGAATGATTTTGTCGTTGGAAGGTATTGTTTTTAAAACTTTTCTCAGATCATCATAAAAACTAAGTTTATCTTCGTCACTGTGGGACATAGTAGGGGCGTAGACACTGATTAGGTGAAGATATTTACCGGGACTGAGATGGAGACGAAGAGTCATAAGTCTGTCAGTAATACCCTTAGGTGATTCAACTAAAGTCTTCGCAATATCATTTTTGATAGCGAATCCTACTCCACTACCGGCCCGCTCAGTAGAAGATTTGCCTACCCAGTAATAAGTGTATCCACCGCGATCTTCACAAAGCTCACCGCTGTCTGATAAATGGGTTTCACTTATGGCGGCAATATGGATGTCATACTTCTTTAGTTCCCTAGCGATAAGAGCGGTTTTACGCTCAGGGCATAAGTTGATGGGGTTGTCCAAAAGAGTTCGGACATTCCATGTAGCAAAATTAAATGATTGTGATGTTTTTAAATAATATTTTTGTGTTTTTCGACCGCGATTATGTCGGTGCCCGATGACCGCGGTTTGCCATCCGGGTAAGAGGTAAGACGGACTATGTTTAGGCCACCTTTTCTAGGCCCCTCCCCTGTGCAGGGGTAAGCAGAGCGATCCTAAATAGGGCTGCTTAGTCATCAGACGTGCTGCCGAACCCGTCTTCCCGCCTTAATCAAAGTCAGGAGCGACCACTCTCGTCTGACCGCCTATGTGCAGGGAAACAGCTAAGAACCGGATTCACCGTGAACCGAATTCCCACCACCATCGCCCCATCGCCATAGGACTTATATCGGAGACCGGAATCAAGCCAAGGTTCATCTGCGCGTGAGATAGTTTATAGTGAGTAGACAGTTGCGCTGGTGCAAACTCACTCCCTCGTCCTATACTGCCAGGACCCGATGGACCAGAGGCCTGGTACGACCGGTGGCAGAGAGGATGCAGTGGATTGGCCGCGAGCTATACTAGATCCTAGCAAGCGCCCTTTAAGGCATACCACATAACCTTGCTGTATCACCGTAAACCCCGGTATCAGTTGCCTATCGACGGTGCCCGCAGTCTACGCTGACACAGACTTAGTGTACTCTCAGGGGATCACCTGTGAAAGCTAAAGTCAGAGACATTCAGCCCCCTCTGTTAGGTTCAGCCCACGGACCAACGTGGTTACCAGGGTGTGGCCGCTGCTGTACACTGCAGCTACGAGGAGCCACTAACAGAGAGTTTGTGGGCGGTTAGAAAGCAGCCAGTTGTTACGTACCCGGGACTAAGCCGAGTTGGTCATTTACCATTTGGTTTACTTTATACACTGTTGATGTAAGCTCTAACGAGGTTATGATTTTTACGAATACAACGTACTTACATCAAAATGATCTTCACAACATTGCAAGGCAGATTTTGAAGAGGGTGAATGTTGTCTTATATAGCTCCTTTCATCCACTTTTCTCTAAGTTTAGGCTCTTGAGGCACAGTTAAAACTGCACACTCTATTTTGTGAGATTTAGCTTTACTTGTAAAAGAATTATCCATTGTAGTAGTAATAAAGTATCGTTTACTGACTTTTTTGTATGTCAAATAAAACTGAAATAAATTAATTCTGTCTTACAAAAATAATATTTACGCGCCATGAAAAGTTATGTGCATCTGAAAGGAGTGACCACTGACCACGAAAAATGAAACAGGTTGAGAGCCTATCAGAGAATCTTTACGCGACATGAAAAGTTATGTGCATCTGAACGGAGTGCCCACCAAGAGAAACAGCTTGAGACCCTAATCAACAATTTTTGATTGGAATCATTTTGATTGGAATCATTTTTTTACTAAATTCTCTGAATTTAGTAAAAAAAATTGTTGATTCCTAAGCAAAACTCCAAATTATTCGTATTAATTCTGAGTTGGACACTCAGTTCAGCAACTGTTAAAAATTTACTGTCACCTGTCAAAGTAATTAAGCATTGTGTGTTAATTATTTTTAAATTCGAATCTAGTAAAGAATTTAGCTTGGTCACTGAGTTCATACAATTTGTGCATTATCGAATCTCTCAAATTTTGCAAGTAAACTAAAGAAATACATAAAATTACTTTAAATATCTAATTGTTTAGCACCTTATGAAGAAACAATGGTACAAACGTTAATAGTTTAATAATAAATAGAATTTATCTATTTTGACAACTAACGACAAACGTTTGAACTGAGTGACCAACGTTTTCGGTTTTAATGACTAGGCTTCGCCACATAGATAAATGAAAGTAAGCTTAAGTTTTTTTACTCGACTGCGGCGGGCGAAGTCAAAATTTACCTGACTGCGGCGGGCGAAGTCAAAAATTACCTGACTGCGGCGGGCGAAGCCTAAAAAGTGTTACGTTTTTGACCTGAATGTATGTGTTTCTGTTCCTATGTTCCCTCGTAACTACTAAACGGATAAACTGATTTTGTTAATTGATACGTCATCAGATTCGTCTTAATAGCCCGAGTGAAAATAGAACATCAATATTAACAAAAACAAAATGGCGGCTTTTAAGTTGGCATATTATTCTGTGCATTGTAAAAGAAATATTTTTAAATCTCATCGAGTGAGGTACCTAGGTATTAAATGAAGAGTTTTAAATAGCGATTCCATAAACATCTATAACTTGCAGTTTTGTAAATCTCTCCGTATTAATTTATCTAAAAAAGAAAAGAATTTACGAATTTTTAAATTTGTAAGTTCTTACTTGAAAAAGATGATTTATTGACAATGAACTAAAAAGTCTAAAATAAAAACGTAGGTAATATTTAAAAACTAAAAACATGGCTGCAAAAATTTACCATTAAAAATTAAAAAACCAGCTCTTTACTTCTCGGGTTTTTTAGTTTTTTATTAATTATTACGAAATCTTTACTAGAAGTTGGCATATCATCCGTTTCTCTGAGGGTGCCATACTTTTAGAGATTGAATTTTTATTTTTTGTTAAAACAAAATTGACAGATGGTTACCCTCATTTATTACTTTTTTTTACGGATTTTAAATGCCGCTACAACGTTGTTGTCCATCCTGTCATGCGACAAATATTGGAATGTGAAGCACAGCGGTAAACGTCGCGAGTGCACAAGTGTGTGGACACTATGAAAATATTTACGAGAAAGTTCAAGGCAATGCGAATGCGGTCGCAAGTATAAAGGATGCGATGCAATGCAACCGACTATCAGTCCACCTGCAGGCAATGGCCTGTCATTGGCCACATTCGCCCACACACCCACAGTTTTACATTAAGGGCCCGCTATATGCCAACGAAAATTAGATTGCTTTACATGATCGTCTGTAATATCAATATTAATGAAAAACTGAATTTCAAATTAAGATGCAGCAAACTTCAGGACTAACACTAGTGACTATGTTACTCAAAATCACGATTACATAAAATTTTGGCAATAGAAAGAAATTGCAAAGTTGCCTCCAAATCGCTATAATTAACACGATAAACAGACGACGACGACGATAAACAGCTAGTATTAATAATACATTTAAATAAAGCTTGAAACTTTTTAGTATAATTACACTATATAGATAAGGCAGGGCTTATGTTATATATATATTTTTGTAAATAACCTTTAAATATCCTTTAAAAAAAAGAATTTTCTTTATTTCTTTATTCCGGACCGGCCGAATAGTGCCGGAGAATTATATAGAAATAAGGCAGCATTTACTTTGCAGTTGGCCGTTGCAGTTATTACTTTTGCAAGTGGCCTAGTGCGCGCACTTAAAAACCGAATATCAGGTGGCCTGTTCGACTAAGGACTGCAGGCGGCCTGCCTGCTGACTGATACATATATACATATGTAGTAAATATACCTCAGTACTTATATTTTCTACCAACATTAACATCTTCATTTAAACAATATATTTATAACAATGTAACAGTATATTTACTCCAGTGTGCAGCAGAAATAAATCAAGTATCAATATAATCAATCAAGCAACAACAAGTATTTTTGCCTTTGTCAATGTTAGAGTTCACAATATTTTAGACTAATGCAAAATAGGCATATTTTCAATACTTATATGTTAGTGCGTTTTACGTAAAGCTTACTTAATTTTTAATTACCTTAAAAAACAGTAAAAAATGATGGTAGCCATATTCTGTCAAATTCGTTTTAACTAAAATTAAAAATTCAACTCCTAAAAGTATGGTAAGTACTTAGAGAAACGGATGATAAACCAAGTTCTAGTAAAGATTTCGCTAAAAACATAAGTTTTCTTTCATTTACCTGTCTGGCGAAGCCTAGTCAGTAAAACTGAAATCTTTGGTCACTCACTTTTAGCGTTTTGTCGTTAGCTGTAAAAATTTCTTTGTCACTCCTTTCAGATGCACATTGAAAAGTTTGACGTCCTAAGAAATGACGTCACGTCCGGCCATTGAGCGTTTACGCGCGGACTTTGAAATGTTAATTTTTGATTTGCAATAAATAAATAATTTAAGCATATTTCAACTTTTTCGCTTGTGATATCTTCATGCAATCCTTAAATCTTTCAGATAGACTACATTTATGAAATAATGCAAGTTCCCTATTTACTGCTTTTAACATGAGACACTAAAAATAACGAAATATTGAATTTCCACTAATAATTTTGTAAATATGTTGAATACAACTCGAGAAATAAAAAAAAAACAAATTTTCATCTGCAAAACTTGGTTAATAATTTTAAATGGTTAGAATAGGTCAAATATAAACAAAATAAAATAAAACCAAAAATAAAATCGTCCAAAAATTGTCAAAAACCAAAAAACAATTTTACGTAAATTGGAGAATGCGGGTAACTTGAGACATGTCTCAAATTAACCACATGTTTTTGTGCCCTCATTCTCAGTTTTCTTAACAACTTAGTTTTGAGATAATTAGGTAGGTACTTAAGATTTTTTCGATATATTATTATGTTTTTGGCACTTAGCTGAACAATTGACTAGGTATATTCAACTACTTATTAGATTTCTATAAAAATACGGGTAATTTCTATAAGGTTTCGCTCTAGGAGCTCTCCGTCTACCCGGACGCGTTGCCATATTACTGTTAACCTTGAACAAAAAACAAATCTTGCTAAAATAATTATTACCTACACCCATTAAAATAGGTAAAGTGTTTGAAGGTAATTTGAGACTTGCTGTTTATTTGAGACTACCTATGCACCTAATTTGAGACTCGGTCTCAATTTACCTTCCAATAAAAAAAAACACTTCTATCTGTGAGGAAATTTTATATAAATATGGTAAAACTATGCAAAAAATTTCAAACATGCTCTCAAATTATCCTTGGTAAAGTGTCTCACAAGATCGGATTATTAAATCGATATGAATCATTGCAGTTTTTTTCCAATAACCAAAGTTTTGAGGCATATGTAATGGGCGATTTTCTGAAAGCTCAGCCACTAGATGGCGCTGTCCCACCTATGCAGTTAGAAGGAACGGAACGTTATAAATTTTACTTTGACGCGACTTTTTTACGTAAAACGGAACGTCAGACAGATGTTATTTATTTACCTAAATCTTTAAATTTACCTATTTCGTTTCCGTTCCTCACAGTAGTACTTATTTAATATAATATTAGTTTCTTTTGGGTTTTTAAAAAGTAATTAATTTAAAAATGTTTCATACCAAAATATACCATAGACATGTACATACTTATTCAACGCCATCTAGTGAAGCAATTGGAAGCTTTTTTTTTTTAAATGGCCTCTCAGAAAATCGCTCATTCAGAAATATTTGGAATAAAAATTCTGCGGTAATTTCTCAATGAATGCCACTTGCTGTGTTCAAGTTTCTTCTTGACAGCAAAATGACGTTCACACTTAACAACTTTGGAAAGAAACTGTCAGTATTGCTATAGTAGTAATGATATAACATGCAATAATATATGCCGCGGAAGTTTTGTCTCAAATTATATTCAAGTCTCATGTTGTATGCATTGACGGTACATGTCTATGGTATATTTTTGTATGAAACATATTTAAATTCATTACTTTTTAAAAACCAAAAGGAAACTAATAATATATTAAATAAGTACTACTGTGAGGAACAGAAACGAAATAGGTAAATTTAAAGATTTAGGTAAATAAATAACATCTGTCTGACGTTCCGTTTTACGTAAAAAAGTCGCGTCAAAGTAAAATTTATAACGTTCCGTTCCTTCTAACTGCATAGGTGGGACAGCGCCATCTAGTGACTGAGCTTTCAGAAAATCGCCCATACTCAAGAATTGGCAGTATGGCTTAATGTCTTCGCCCGTCCAAAAAGACGATCTTTTTTACTACTACTATCATGAAGCTCGACTTAATACTGAGGTAACTGGAGAGTGCAGTTCTAACACTTTTTTGTCACCAAAAATTACACAGTGGCTGTCTTCCGCCTCACCTACACTTTAAAAAAATACGTATGGTCATATGAGACAACTGACAGCCACTACATACATAAATGTCGCTGGGTACACTTTTTTATTCAGGGTGAGAACTCCAGTTACCTCAGAGTATTAAGTCGAGCTTCATGACTACTACTATACTATATCTATTACTACTACTACTATCTATGGTCACGAGTTTTGCGCGGGAAGCGAGAAGAAAAGGACGGGCTTTATTTCTTAATTTTCTAAATTATGAGTTAGGTTAGGTCAGCAAGTCATAGAATTACTGAAGACATAATTATTATGAAAAAAACGTAAGAACAAGCATTACTAAAGAAGACATATTTTCAAGACTGAAGCAGGGGGGTGTCACTCCGCAGTTTAGGTACGTTCGGTCGGCGCGCCTGCCGGGCAGGCGTATGGCAGAAGGATGCCGCTCGGCTCGTACGCTCCACGTTCGCGCGTAAAACGATCGATCACTTCTGTGATGTTTGTGCACCGAACAATGACTACTAAACGTTCTTATAATCCGTAAATTAGATACTGTTGTATTTACGGGTGTCCAAATAAAAGAAAGAACAAAAGAAACAACAAAACCGAACTCGCAAATCGATCGCAACCCTAACCAGCGAGCGAGCTGTTTGAGACATTCATAGAAATAGAAACGCTCGCGTGTAGCTATTGGGTACAGTTTTGCTTGCATGCGCGAACTCTAGGTTATTATAACAGTAGGCAAGCGATGACAAAGCAACCGGAATTGGACTTTATTTCCACGCAGAAAGATTTATTTTTATTTGAATGAGCTTGCTGAGTAAGTCTTCTGTGCCTTAGCACTATTATTTATTCTGTGACTGAAGAAAGAAAACCTACTAATGACGAAGCAGTATGGTCTTAGACCTTAGCCTGTTCCTTTAGGAACGAATATAAAAAAAACAAAACATCTATGGTGACTGCAAGACTGTCAGTGTCAGCCAATCAATGATCAATGTCATTATTACGTCAAATTTAAAAATCTGTTTCTGTTTCTGTTGTTAGCCGGTAAATTATTTTCTCTAAACAATGTCGGCTTTTCATGGTTTCCCTGACTTACCATCGCAAGAAGACATAGCATTCTGTAAAATAGATGAAGTGTACTGTTGCGGCAATGCCCGGTTTGGCAACATATCCACTTTTACAAATGCGGTGAGGTTAACTTGTACCTACCTCAAAACAATGTGAAATTCTCTGACCAAACTTCAGCTAAAATTCATATTTACTAATTTCAGACGAGAAAGCACCCTGTTATCAATGTTACGCGAGATATTCACCACCACAGAACCACTGACGAAAACATATCCATGTATGTTGAAGTTGATGACAACTTGCTGAAGAAAATTACAAGTGTGTGGTATAAACAAGGGTTTTTGGAAGCATTGAGTGTAGCCGCTGATCCTGCCGTAAACCGTGACGTCCCATTACTTGCTGTGACTGCTTCTTACGTGTTAAAAGTGGCAAATGTGTTTACTGCATTTAGATATTTCCTGCAACCTCATTTGAAAGACATAGGGCCTAAAATTGTTTCTAATTACTCAAGAACAAGGAACTGGGGTAATGTGCCAGTGAAGTGTTTAGCGTGGCATCCTCATACAACAAAGTTAGCTGTGGCTACTGCTGATGACAATGTGAGAGTTTATTGTTCCGAGGTGCAGTTTGTGTCTACTTTGAAGTGTAAAGCTCAAGGACATGTGTCTTCCCTGTGCTGGAGACCGCTGTCAGCTTCAGAAATAGCTGTTGGGTGTGAACAAGGAGTTATTGTGTGGACTGTGGATCCTAATTCATTGTTTACAAAGCCATCTTCAAGCAATGCAGTTGTATTAAAAAGGTAAATAATTACTTAACATAGCATTGATATGATTTCAATCATTTTGTTTTAATATTGCACATTAAATATTATGTTCTAGTTCTAAACACATTATGTTCTAGAAGTATTATTTGTCTAGGAATATTTTATTTTTATAATGTCTCAAAAGTATATGTAATGAATTAGAACTTTTACTTAAATAATGCAGTGAAACCGGAATTTTTGAACACAGATGCTATCATAATTAGTATAAAACATAGTACTTATATCATTATTTAATTTTAGTACATCAATAACACCTTGTTGCATTTAACACTATCATCATCATCATGTCAGCCGAACGACGCCCACTGCTGGGCATAGGCCTCCCCCAAGGATCTCCACAACTATCTGTCCTGTGCTGCCCGCATCACTATAAACACAGTTTAATATTATAATTTCAGATCCGGTCACAGCCCAGTGACTGATGTGAGCTGGTCTCCAAACGGTGATCTCTTGATAAGCTGCAGTGGAGCAGACACATCCATGATGGTGTGGGATGTTGCCATGGAAACCGCTGTGCCTCTCCGCAGAGTTGCTGGTGGTGGAATTATATTTGCCAGATGGTCTTTAGATGCCAGTAAAGTGATTGCTGCAACTTCTTCTATCATATTTAGGTGAGTAAACTTTGCATTGCTGGGTTTTTCAAAATATGGCTTTGTATTAGAAAAGAGGAAGTTTTCTTCATTCTTCAATATTTTTCTGGAAGCTGTTATTTTTGTTAATGAGGAAAAAGTAGGACATAAATAAATTGCCTAAAAGTATCACCACAACAAGCAAAGGTGGGCAAAGCTAACTTAGTTAACAGTTAATTTGTTACTCATAAAGTTAACTTCATTCATCGTTAAAGCGTTAACATTTTGTGATTTTAAGTTAACCGCTCTAAAGTTAAAATTATATTATCATCATCATCATCATCATGTCAGCCGAACGACGCCCACTGCTGGGCATAGGCCTCCCCTAAGGATCTCCACAACGATCGGTCCTGCGCTGTCCTGTCCTTAAATTATATTATATGGTAGAATAATGTTAAGCTGTCAGCTCTGAGCTGGAATACCATACAATACACAGGTAAATAAAACAAGTAAGTACCTAGTTAGATTAAGTATTCAATATATTTTAAAAAGAAAGTACAAAGTCATAATAAATAAATAAAATAAATATTCTCTTACAATCACACCAATTATCTAAACCCGTAGTTAATTTCTTAAGAAACTGTCTACGTGAACTTGATAACGGATAAATATATACTTAAATACTTTTTGTTTGTAAATACATACTTAATATACATAGAAAACACCCAGACCAAGACAAATAGACATGTTCATGCACACAAATATTTGTCTTGTTCGGGAATCGAACCCGAGACCTCTGGCGCAGAAGGCAAGTAGTTTACCCCTGCGCCAAATCGGTCGTCAAATGAATGAAATAATGTAGGTAACATAAACAAAAGCAATTAAATTCTTATTGTTGTGTAGATATTTCCTGATTACTTCATTGATGAAATGAACCCTGACTAACAGCCCGTTAGAAGTATTGGAAAAATTTGTCGCTTCTCCCAGCGACTCTGTACCTCAGTGGTTAGAGCATTCGCTTGGACAGTGAAAGGTCATGGGTTTCGAGTCCCATCGGAGCTAGTTGTGAGACGGGTCGACTTTTTCTAATTACTTCATTTTAAGTTTTTCAGTAAGTACTTGATAAAAATTGCATTGTGAATGCAAAAAAAGAAACAACGGGTTGCACTCCAGGATTGTCGGCAGAAGTAAAAAGGGCTCCCTAGACTTTTAAAAAAAAAAAAGAATTTGACAAAAAAAAGAAATAAATACAGAGACTGGGTTTGAACCGAAAACTTCTGAATTCAATGCCGCCGGTTTTCTAATCTGAGCTATTACAACTTTGGAAACGGTGGCGAAATTTGCCTTCGTATTCTAATGACGATTTTAAGATCTGACGGTCACATGTCCTGACTCGAGTTTAAAATGTTTTACCCATCACAAAAAGTTCACAAAGCCGGTAAAGAAGTTTTTACTTCAAAAAAATAGTAGATTGTACAACAAGTGCATAAAACATACCATTTTACCTGAGACGTATATATCCATCCGAGCCGTAGGCGAGGGTGGATAGTCAATTCGAGGGTAAAATGGATTTTATCTACGAGTTATACACTCTGCTTTTCACTTCGAGTGTGAGGAAAGTAAATAACAATATTGCAAAAAAGAAAAAATAAAGACTTCGCCATAGGCGGGAAGACTTTCTTTTTTTTTATACGTGGCAGTGGCAGCACAGTGACTTTAGCATAGATCGTAGTCCATAATGCTCTTGAAATACTTATTTCTTACAAAACTCATAAATTTTGCCTAGTTTTATTAGTTTAGTAAGTAATTTAAAATGGATTGTGTACAAAATTAAAGAAACAATGAAATAACAAGTTTATTTAACGAAGTTTAATTGCGTGTGTGACTGTTTACCTGACGACCTTTGTCTTAGAGTCTGAGACTTAGACGAAGATTTTACTTTATGCACTAGAGCATAAAAAGCTATTTTATGCAGCCTATACCCAACATAAACACGAACTTTACGAGCATGAGAAGTGAAAAAATTATTCTTTCAGAATTTGGGACACCAAACGTTGGAGTCCCGAGCGTTGGTGCGCGCGCGGCTGCCGCGTGGTGGCGGCGTGCTGGGGCCCGGCAGACCTGCTGTTGTTTGCCGCCAAGGGCGAACCCATGGTGTACGCATTGACTAACACGGGCCTGCTGAGCGGTGAGAGTTTTAACTGCCTCTATGGTTTAGTGTATTGTTCCCAATGGGAGATTTTTCTGACAGCTATAAAGAAAAAAAAAGTTGATTTAAAGTGGCGACAGATGGCGCTCGCAATTTACGACATGATCAAAAAGTCTTGAAATTAGGTCAAAAACACGCACTCACGACGTTGCCAGTTTTTGATTGCTTATGCTTCAACTAGTAGATTTACGTTGCGTTCTCACTGATATTTTTGTTACTTCGTTGTTATTTTACTGTTTTAATATTAGACAGTGCTACCTACGAATTTGAAAACAAATCAAAATGTTATCAAGTCGTCATTTTAGTTTATTTCTGGTTACATCGATTTCGCTATTTGTCAGCGCCATCTCGTTTCATTATTAGAACTATTTTTTCTTTTTTTCTGTCCCTCAAAAATCTCTCATTAGTGGTACGCGTACCAGGTACGCGAAGCAATCTCTTAGCTAACATCTGATTTTGTTTTTTATTTATCGTTCCTGCTATGAGGGGTACGCGAGTTTAAGGTATTTTTTGTAGTGGTACGTAGAAAAAACTAATTGGGAACCACTAGTTTAGTGGTACACAATACACAGGTGGCGGCGGGGGCCGGCAGACCTGCTGTTGTTTGCCGCCAAGGGCGAACCCATGGTGTTTGCGTTGACTAACACGGGCCTGCTGAGCGGTGAGAGTTTTATTTAACACGTTAAACGCCGCGTAGGTCACCGGTGACCAGAGGTTACTAATTCTTTTAAGTATAGTTATTTTTAACCGACTTCTAAATCAAAAAGGAGGAGGTTCTCTATTCGTCTGTATGTATGTTTTTTTTTTTTTTTTTTTTTGTGTATGTCCACCGATTACTCGAAGACGGCTGAACCGATTGAAATGGTTCAAACGTTATTACATCAGGTTGGTTTCCAAGTTGGTCCCATTTTTTGAAATTTTGAAATCGGTTCAGTAGTTTTCAGGAAATCTTGAAAATACTGTCGTTTTCGTTACCACTTTATGTGAATTTAATACGTATCTTTAGGCATAACTCCTTTGTTTATAAACCGATTTAGATGATTCTTGTTTTGTTAAAAAGGGGATACCTCAAGGTATTTTAACCGACTTCGAAAAAGGAGGTTTTCAGTTTGATCACATACCTATTTACCAGAAAACACGTAAATTGCCTGCACGATGCACTAAAAAGAGTGAAATAAAAATTATTTTTATAAAAACATAAAACCGCCTTCAAAAAAACCACATCAAAAAAGTAAGAAATAATTCCTCACCAAATAAATAACGTAAGTACTTTGAAGTCGGGCGGGTTTTAACGAAAACATCAAAAAATTGTACATGTTTCACGCCCGACTTCAAAGTACTTACGTTATTTATTTGGTGAGGAATTATTTCTTACTTTTTTGATGTGGTTTTTTTGAAGGCGGTTTTATTTTTTTATAAAAATAATTCTATCCCGAAAGAAGTTGTATGGAAGAAATGATATTGTATCTAATTCATGAATTGTAAAAAAAATTGTATGGTGGCAGTTAAGGTGTAACCGCCTCTATGGCTTAGTGGTACACATTACTGGTATCAGACCTAGAGGTCGCGGGTTCGATTCCCAGTGGGGCTACATATTGTATTCGGTTTGGTTGGTGGTAAGACTTAGTCCGCCTGGCTAGCTACCACCATCTTATCTTAGTATGACGCCATAACAATGATATTTGTTCCGGCATTTAGAGATAAGATAGCCAGAGCCAGTTCCTTAGTCATTGTGAATTCCGGGGGGAATGCGCTTCTACCTGAAGGTAGAAGATGATAAAGGCTAACGGCCAGAACTAATAATCTATCCACAGATAGGGATAGGCATGCTCCAGATTAGTTGCTATGCAACGTTTGATATTAATATCGAATTAATGACAGTTGCCTGTGTGTTGCTAGGTGTTGCCTAGCAACTAATCTGGATCATGCCTATCCCTATCTGTGAATAGATTATTAAATCTGGCCGTACAGTGCCACAAACTTTTCTGTTCCGGTGGCCAAAATGTGAAACTAACGTGTTTTTTTAAATGTCATTTTGCTGTCAAGTTGATCTACAACCATAGCGCTGCTGGCGGCTGAAGTTCTTAGAAGTCAGGGCCAGTTAAATTGCTACAGAAAAAAGAAAAATGTACGTAGCGCCGCTGTCACCGGAACAGAAAAGGTTGTGGCACTGTAAGTGCTGCTACCCCATTGTGGATCTGTGGGAATTCAAACTATCTCCATACCAAAAATCACGTTGATCCGTTGCTCCGTTTTGAAGTGAAAGACGGACAAGCAAACAAATAAAAATAGTCGCATCTTTCTCGTGCAGGCGCCCAAACCACTAAAGCAATACCGATCCTAGACGTGACGAAAGTGGAACTGCATTCCGGTGATATAGTGGGCGGGCCAATCCTGGACATGAGCTGGGACCCATCGGGCCGCTACCTGGCGATACTGTTCGAGGAGTCGCCGCTCATCGCCGTGTTCTGCACCACGCAGCTGATGATGCAGCTGAAGATTACTCCGTGGTATGTAACAGACACAGCTTTTTAATATTATACAGATTCCGAAAATGTAAGGTGAAATTAACTATAGTCGGCGTTGTTGACGTTGAAAAAAGGTACAAAATAATAACTCGCACTCATTTGAAGTTTGACAGCAAAACTTCGTTCATTTTTAGGTGCAAATAATCGAATATGGTTTGGCAGTTACTATGCACGGTAATTTTGTTATCGCTCCGGATAATTTTAGGGATTATTCTACTCATGAAAACTAACAACTTTTGTTACGGCACCAAATCTAATATCGCGAAAAAAAATCAGCTGTTCCATACATAAAAATGCAAAAATATTTAATCAAAATCTATGGAACAGCTGATTTTTTTCACGGTTTCAGTTAAGTAATCCCATAATAAAAATTGTTTGTTTTCATGAGTAGAATAATCCCTGAAATTCCGAGATGATAAAAAACTGCCCTGTATATGTCGCAGGGATTTTGTCAAAGTCGTGATATTATAATTCCACTAGTGAAATTATAATTTCGCGTGATATTATAATTCCACTAGTTAAATTATGAATAGAGAATGAAACAATCCATAAGTTGTATTGATACAAAAAAATAACCACGAAATTTAAGGCGATCGCCTTAAATTTCTTACCTATCACGTGTTCTATATGACTTCCGAGGCTCGCAGCCGTGTGCATACTGTCTCGTAATGTCTATTCATAATATCACGCGAAATTATAATTTCACTAGTGGAATTATAATATCACGACTTTGACAAAATCCCTGCGACATTTATAGTATTTCTCTTTTCTAAAATAATTATATTTCGTTGCAGTTGTTTCATAAACGGCATCGGCGACGAGTTACCTTCAACGATGGGCTTCCAACAGAACTTCACAGAGGGCGCCTGCCTCACCGTCGCCTGGTCCACCGGTAGGGTGCAACACTTCCCAATTGTGTACAATATGTAGTTAATTAGCTAGCGACCTTAGCTAGCGAGCTATTTATTAGATAATTTTGTGAGTTTAATGGACAGACCATAATAAAATACCTACATGGTTATTTTGAAACAACTGGCCAAATTTTCAAGTTCGACTCGTGAACAACTTTCTCCTAGAAACTTGGGTCGATATATGACAGTTTTTTTTTTACTTTTCACGTGATCGATTTAGTATGGGAAGTCCATAAATTTTTGTCGTATTTCGACCTGTGTTTCTAGGAGAAAGTTGTTCAGTTACCGATTCTGAGTCGAACTTCAAAACTTGGCCAGCCATTTAATAAATCACAATTGTTTTAAATAAATAAATAATTTCTTACATTCACACCAATTATCTAAGCCCATTTTAATTTCATAAAGAAACTGTATCATGGAAAACTTGATAACGGATAAATTATATTATAAACATATACGTAAATACTTTTTGTTTGTAATACAATACATACTTAATTATGCATAGTAAACACCCAGACCAAGACAAATAGACATGTTCATGCACACAAATATTGGTCTTGTTCGGGAATCGAACCCGAGACCACTGGCGCAGAAGGTGGGTAGCCTTACCCCTGCGCCAAATCGGTCGTCTATGAATGTTTTATGAAATTACATTTTTAAGGAGAGTAAGAAACTAGAACACTGCCTTAGTTTTTTAAGAAAATAATTGTAATGGCATCGTTTCAAACAACTTTGGATATACTAAGATCAATTTATTTTTATAACTGTCTTACTTACAAGATAAAATTAATTCTAAGGGAAATTGTAAATTAATGTGTAAATAAAAACCCATGTGATTATTTCATATTCTTATATTGATTGTGTTTTATTTAGAACATTCCCAGTTACAGTGGTCGCTTCTGTAGTTATTGTAGTTGTCACTAATTTTGTCGTTGTAGTTGGCGATGTTAGATGAGTAGTTGTTGAATTAACATTTTTCAATGAGGTTACATCGGGAGTGGTAGAAATTTGAAGTGTTGTTCTAGTAACACTGGCATCGAAGCTTTTTCTGTAAACTGGTTGTATTAATTTCATTGTAAGCTTAAGCTTGTCGTTGCTTTTGGACTTATTATTTTTCTCACTTTTATGCTTTTTATGCTTACTATTATTGGTTTTCGGGACATCGGAGGTCGTGCGGGATTCCCGAGCAAGACCTGATATGAATTTCTCCTTTATTTCATCATCGAGATTTAATTGTACTTTGACGTACACACTGTTTCTATTATAATCTCCCAGCATTAAACCTTCGTTTTGTCTTCTCGTGTCAAATTTACCGTCAAATTTACCATTACAAGTTGAGAATCTTTCACACAAATTGCTTTTTAAATCTGTTTTTAAATTATTAAGATCTAAATCCACGTTCACACTTAAATCTTGCGTAATATAAATTTGTAATTTTTCGCCAAGTGGCCGCAGATCTTTTGCTAAATTATTTTTAATGTCATTAATAGAATGATCAATAATTTTGTTAATGTACCGCTTTATATTTTTTATATTACTTTGTTGTACTTTGTCCTTGTCGAGCTTTAGTTTTTGAGTAATATTTATAAAAATACTTTCTACTTTGTGTTCTACTAGATCACCTATTTCATTTACAGTGTTAACAACTGATTCCTTTTCGTCGCTTTGAGCCGTATTTACATCTCTAACATACATGGAAGCGTAGTTTCTAAAAGCACTTACTGCTGTGTTATTCACTGCTTCATACACGTCATTAAAAAATATTCTCAATTCACCCGAGCATAATTTAAAACTTCGACAATTATCGATACCTTTCCTTAAAGTTTTTTGGTCGCCCTCATTGCGTTCTATAAACTGGCAAACTATTTTGTACTTATCGGATATTTTCTCCGTGTCTTCAACAATGTGGGACAAAAAATCGTGAAACTGTTCGAAAAATTTGAAAAGCTTCATGCCAGATTGACCGATGTTATTGTTTGATCTCGCGGCTCTCAAGTAGTGTTTCTTAAATTGTAGCCACTGCTTATTCCATCTTCGTGCTATCAACGTGGTTTTTCTTCCTTCCGCTGTGCCATTATGCGCCCCATTCCATGAGCACTTTTTCCCTATAAGTTCTGCTATCATACTATCAAACGTCTTGGTCACCATATGTTGTGTTTTCTCAGAAACCAATTCATTTTCCAAGGCCATTATTATTTTCTTTCTCATCTTCTTGTACTTTTCGATATTAGTTTTAAGCAAGTCGGTTTGTTTTTGTGCGTCATTTCGGAATTTATTGTTTTCCCCAGCAGGAGGGATAAATTCTACAATAGTAGTCTCGTCGTCACCGTCTAAGGTTATATTGCTGCCGCTTTCATTGTCAGGTTCAATAGACAGTTCATCGTCATCTTGCAAAAACGCCTTCAACTCTTTAACTTTGTTATCGATAACTTTTTTTACTTTAGGAACTTTTTCAGTTCGAAACGTTGGTAAGGCATTCAAAGTAGTATTGCTGTTATGTCTTAGAACATTTTTAAAGAAGCCTATAATTGTGCTTAAATCCGGAAGAGTGCCTTTTACGTCGTATGTATGAGTGTCAGATACCAAAATCGCAATCACCAAAAAAGCTGTGAACAAATACAATTTTCAGAATTTTGTTAAAGGAAATACTAGTCTGGTTTGTTTAATATAACCTATTAAAATAGGTATTGACGCATGATATAGAGCCTGAATCTTGCTTACACCTCAGTGGGGTAAGCAAAACAGCATGGCGAAAACATATCGCGTGATATAATTATGGTAATCCTAGGCTAGCTGGCACTGAGAAAATTATATAAATAAAAGACTGGTCTATACATATTGATGTGTCTCTCTCACCTTTCGCTGAAAATACTTTACAATGTACCATTTTGATAGTGCACCGGTTTCAATACATTTTACGATCATGTTTTATATCGTTTCCTGCCCACATCAATATGTAGCGTACTTAAAACATTCGCTTTTATTACTTCGGTTTATACTGCCAATGTTAAGGTTTAACATTCTTTAAGTAATTGGATAATTTCGGTACCTAGTCGTAACGTAGTTCAGTCTTGAAAGGTGTTTGAAAAAATATTTTTAACCAAGGTAGAAGTTGGCATATCCTCTTACCGATATTTAGGTGGATAGTTATTTTATTCCATTTGGCAATCTAGCTAGAAGAGAAACCGTTTAAGCAAACTACTAACTATAAATATATATTTATACTTACCCTTAAATATTTCCATAGTTTCTGAGATTATTTTTATTCTTCTAAATATTATGACATTTCTAGAAAAATAATGTGCCCATCGTGCACACGACTTGTATTATACATACATACCTACACGACTAAATTTTAATTATTAAGTAGGTAAGTAAGTATATACTACTTACTTATTTTAGTGGTGAAAATGCATCAATACAAAATCGCGTAAAGGAATAAGATGTTCCATAGAAAAGTGCAACATCGACTTGACTCAAATGTTTAGAAAAGCTGATATTTTTTCTCTGTTCGTGGTCTGGCTTCATTCTAAAAGATGATAGTATTGAACCTAATGTTCACCTTACACACACGTGTGCAATTTTTTGTGTTTGTGTGTGAACACAATGTAAATGAAACAAAATTTAAGCAAAACAGCATTTTATTAACAACATTACATAAAATTGTCGTACTGTATAACTCACACATAAAATCTATTTATATAATATAAAACTCTTCAAATGGACGTACAAAATTGCAAAAGCCCACTGTTGGTATGCTTACAACTAGTATTGCAACATCGGTATCACTTGCATCTTATAAAATTACAGTAAATTTTCCTTTTTTTTATCTTTACATATTATTATTTTATTAATGCTGGATTTTACCAAACTTTTATTCCAAGAATAACGCTTACTTTCGGATACTAATGTCAAACTAGTATGGGGTTTCGACATAAATATTCGAGAGTAAGCGTTATTCTTGGAATAAAAGTTTGGGTGAAATCCAGCCTAAGTATATAAAATCAAAGGTTAAAGCCGAATATTTTTCCAAAATTATATTTATCAATGTGTTATGTTGTATTAATAGAGCTTAAGATAATCACTTATGTTAATAAGTAGAAAAATACATAATTATTATCTATAAATGACTTTCGTTTCATTGAGATAACGATTCCAAGATTTAAATCTTTCATTGAATTATCGTAAGTATCTACAATGCTTAAATAAGTATATAAAAAATATATTTTAATTGATTACATACGGAAATGTATCAAAAAAATATTTAAGTGTTTTTACAGTATCATAGAGCTCGAATAGGTAGTTCAAGTCGTAAAATATCGAAATTCAGAATTATACATTTTATTAATCTATGGTATGTAATAACCTACTTATGTTTTAAAGAAATCACTAAATGAACCAAACATTTCCTTTTAGAAATTCTTTTTATTTTTATTTTAAACAAACGGAAGCAACGGATACAATGCATTTCAGTTATGGCGTTGCTGCAAAATCGTACGTGAAGACTACTAAAATAGTAGATTTTAAAACCTAGCAACACTAACCGAGCCTACAGAGTAACTTCTATTCGAGTAAGTTGAGCTTGCTGTTCGTCTTGCGTAGTTGCGCTCGCCATGGTATAATTTTCGCGCTTTCATCTTGAGCATTATCTTCGTGTTTGCCATTTGACATCGCGTGACCTGGAAACAGATAATATTTAGTTAAAAAAAGTAACCTTAAAAACATTTGAAATTTTTTTTAAAGTATACCAATTGAGTTTTTTTTTTAAGTTAAGAGTGTTAATTTTATGCACTTCTTTTGAGACACCCGGGCCCCCACTGCTTTATTTGTTAAGTTAATCAGCTAATAGTCTTAATTTATTATTTGATGTATAGGTACATGAAGCTCGACTTAATCAGAGTATTAAGTCAAACTTCATGTATAGGTATGTATGATTGTATGACAGAGACTTGTTCCTTAAAAAGTAAAAACTATCTATATTATAATATACTAGCGACCCGCCCTCGCTTCGCTTCGGTGTAGTATGGTATTTGACACCATGTATTATACACATAAATAAAACATCCTCTTAAATCACTCTATCTATTCAAAGAAAACCGCATCAAAATCCGTTGCGTAGTTTTAAAGATCTAAGCATACATAGGGACACACAGCGGGAAGCAACTTTGTTTAATACTATGTAGTGATAGTGATGATATCCCTTGGCTCTGATGAAATGAACAATGGTCATGACTCATGAGACAATACAAATAATAATAATTATAATTAAATCGTCTGCAATTCTGTTGATACAATAAACCACAGACTCGATTGTTTATACTTAGGTAATACATCAAATTACTTGATGTTACATAAAATTGTAATTTAAACGTCAGTAGGTACATAATAATATCGAATTCATATTATTATCCTCTCACTTTCACCGCAACAGATTAACGCCTAAATCAAAACCAGATTACCCTACAAAATCGTGAATCGGACCGGTTAAAATCTGATCCGATACGGATCCGATTGAATTTTAATAAGGTGCACGGATTTATCTTTCACGCCTCATACGTAACATAATCAAAACATTTTCTGGGCAAGTCAGCGGAAAAATTTTGAACTAATTTCTAATAAAAACAGGTTGTTTTTGCATTTTAGGTTTATGATCCCTTTTAGAAAAGTTTTTATTAGAAAGGTCCGCAGGCTTATTACCGATCTTAAAGTGACAGTTCCAATCGCAACAATTAACAATTAATCGCTCCCAAAACACATATTCGTATTACGGAACGTAAATCGCTACGATAGCGCCACAAGCGAGCGATCTGTGAACTAAAATTGCATTGCATTATATTATCTGTGATGAAAGGTACCGTACCGTACTGTACCGATTGCAAACCAACCGCAACTAGTAGCAGTCACGTTGCAATTGTACAATTAGCAACTGGTAGCTTGTTTTGGTAATAAGCCTGCCGACTAATCAAATCACCTAATTTAACTGCCTGTCGTTGTGGATTATGGTAGTCACAATAAATCTTAAAGATCACAGAAGTGCTTTCAGAGCAAGGGAGATAAATTTCTATGTTTCATGACTTCGCATGCCACGAGCGATCAGACAGACAATGCATACGAAACTAGCCTGGGTTCTGCTATCTGCCCCCAGATTCACAAGAACGCAAGAACCGACACCAAGGACGTACCCAGGGGGGGGGGGGGGGGGGGTCCAGGCGGTCTGGACCCCCCCGAAAGTGGCTATTAATCCGCGGGATGGGCGGGTGGCGGGGCGTCCTGACGGCTATCGCACGCACAGATTACTGTTCTTTACTTATTAAATAATTGAATCGTTTGTTTCAGAAATCACACATATAGGTAGTTAAAGTAAACCAAATACAGCAGAGACAAAAAACCGATTTGTGACAAAAATTTGAATGCATGAGTGTTTTTTTGTTGTCCATCCAATAATTTATAAAATACTAGCTTACCGCCCGCAGCTTCGACTACACGACGTTATCCCGTGGGAATGTGATATTTGTAGCTTTGTAGCCTATGTTCCACTCCTGGCTACAAAGTATCTGTGTCCCAAATTTCCAAAAATCCGTTCAGCCGTTTTGGCATGACTGAGCAACCCCCCCCCCCCCCCCCCCGTCAAAAAATCCTGGGTACGTGCTTGCCGACCGCGGAATTAACCTATGCACGCACTGGGTGCCACTAGCACTGATTAGGTAGGTAAGTACTACTGCTCTAGACAGACTGTTTTTAAACCCAATTGTTGATACCAACTGTTACAGTGGTCTGAGGTCAACTTGGCCTCCGACGGGGCCCGCACGGGATGCGAGGGGGGTGTCGTAGCAGAGCGAGATGTTGTCTATGAACACTGCGCGCTGGGTACAACTAGCACTGAATAGGTACTACTGCTTTACACAGACTGATTTTGAAACCAAATGTTTTGATACCAACCGTTACAGTGGTCTGAGGTCAGCTTGGCCTCCGACGGGGCCCGCACGAGGTGCGAAGGCGTGTCGTTAGCAGAGCAAGATGTTGTCTATGAACACCGCGCGCTGGGTGCCGCTAGCACTTATTACTAGGACTGATTTTGAAACCAATTGCTGATACCAACCGTTACAGTGGTCTGAGGTCAGCTTGGCCTCCGACGGGGCCCGCACGGGGTGCGAGGGGGTGTCGTAGCAGAGCGAGATGTTGTCTATGGACACCGCGCGCTGGGTACAACTAGCACTGAATAGGTACTACTGCTTTACACAGACTGATTTTGAAACCAAATGTTTTGATACCAACCGTTACAGTGGTCTGAGGTCAGCGTGGCCTCCGACGGGGCCCGCATGGGGTGCGAGGGGGTGTCGTAACAGAGCGAGATGGTGTCTATAGACACCTTGCGCTGGGTAAAACTAACACTGAATAGGTACTACTGCTTTACACAGACTGATTTTGAAATCAATTTGTTGATACCAACCGTTACAGTGGTCTGAGGTCAGCTTGGCCTCCGACGGGGCCCGCACGGGGTGCGAGGGGGTGTCGTAGCAGAGCGAGATGTTGTCTATGGACACCGCGCGCTGCGTGCCACTAGGGTATGCTCGCCACTCGCTATTTGAGTGCCCGTTTGAGCCGTTGATCTCTTCCACTTTTGGAGTGTATAGGGATTGTCTGTAAAAACAAAAACGATTGAGAAAAGCTGCACATTTTTTGGTAAAGTTCGGGATTTAAAGAAAATTTTACTGGACAAGCTTCAGTTGCTAACTAATGTACTTATATGACGGTCACAAGCAAAACTAGAGATTATTTTAATTTGGAAGCCTGGTGTTTACATAATTGGTTCCGCAATTTGTAGTGAAGTTTGGGGCGAAATGCATTTAAATGAAACCTACACGTGTATATGATGAACGGAAACATCAAAATCAACCTTAATCTGTTCTCGGCTTCCTCCCTCCTCTGTAAAAGCTGTCTCTTCCACGCCGGGACAGCCGCTGCCCTTCTTCTCTCCGCCTCTCCCGCGAGTTCCCTCTCCAGATCTCTCCTCGCCTTCTCCGCGGCTCTCCTGGCGAGCATCTGCCGCTTCCACGCCGGGATCACGTTGCCAGCCGCGTCCCGCTCCGGAATCTGCGGACATCCCTACCGTCGACCATACGCCCGTGTTCATCGGTTTGTCTAACACCGTCGATGCTCATCGGGTTGTCTAACACCGTCGATGTTCATCGGTTTGTCTAACACCGTCGATGCTCATCGGGTTGTCTAACACCGTCGATGCTCATCGGGTTGTCTAACACCGTCGATGCTCATCGGGTTGTCTAACACCGTCGATGTTTATCGGTTTGTCTAACACCGTCGATGCTCATCGGGTTGTCTAACACCGTCGATGCTCATCGGGTTGTCTAACACCGTCGATGCTCATCGGGTTGTCTAACACCGTCGATGCTCATCGGGTTGTCTAACACCGTCGATGCACATCGGTGGTGTTCGACAGCATAGTAAGGCAAGGATATTATGAGTAATGAAATATAGGTGGGGTTCGATCGATCTCACGGTGAGATACGCGAATAATTTTATTGTTACATGTTGTAGTTTAGGTACCTATAGGCATGTTAATTGTACAATACTTATCAAATATGCAAGAAAATCGATCGTTTAGGTACTGTGTACCATCCATCAGCTTTTCATTTTTAAAATTCTTCCATTTCAAGATTAGGTAGGTAGGGACATTGCCATTTATCAGCATATAAATGTTTGTATTACTCCTGGTATTACTACTCTATTCAAATTTAGGTACAAATTATAAATTGGTAAAAGTTACTTAAGTATTTGCCTTTTCTATTTAAGTCAATATTTCTATTGCGTAATCCCATCTACATTTTGTTACTTTTACTATCTTTGAACCAAACTGCAAAATCATGACATAAATTCACTTAGCGACAATAAATTTTCATGAATTTTATCTATGCACAAACAAGACGATCTAATGGCAATAATTATTTCTTTAAAATAATAAATGATACATGTCACGTCAGACCAATAATATAAATTAGACAGTTTATATCAAATAAATAAACTAATTAGTGAAATCCGGCATGAAGGACCATAAATTAAATGACGGTATCTAGTTTCGTTGGCATAATACATATTCCGCATTACGTGATTAAATATCTAGGTATATTTAGATAAACAACCGTAGAAATGGTGATTCAA
Organism: Crambus lathoniellus; assembly: GCA_949710035.1. Taxonomy (NCBI): domain Eukaryota; kingdom Metazoa; phylum Arthropoda; class Insecta; order Lepidoptera; family Crambidae; genus Crambus; species Crambus lathoniellus. Next base: position 5,332,569 of record OX453296.1, read on the forward strand.
AGCATTTTGCTCCTCCCTATTAGGACATATTCCTCTTATGGGGCGGGGACACGATGATTATCACGCTGGCCTCGTAATCTACGTTTATGAGTAGAGGGAGCACCCTGGGGATTTTGATAGGCTCAAACCCCACATCAACATAACCTCTTCCGTCTCTCCGGACGGGGGAATCCGTGAAGGCGTTTCCCCCTGAAAAAATAACTTCCTTATGGAATTCCTTATGGATGGATAAGGAATCAATAATTACCTACTAGATGAAGGCTCACGAACTACCTAAATAGAAACGTTTTATGGCTATAAAAAAAGATAATAATGTTACGATCTTACGTCATAAATGACAGGAACTACTTACTTACATGTATTTATCTAGACCTAGGTGTTATTTTTGATCGAAGGCTGTTATTCCATTCTAACTAAACTGATCAACTGAAAACCGACCGATCAACTATTTTTCTTCCGAACGGCTCAACTATTTGGTCGGTTAGGTCGATTTTCCGCGGCAATCGTAAATCGAACGTGAAAGACCATAGGGGTCTTCAAAACGTTTACTTACTCGTTTTAAAACTCGTGTTTTTGTTGAGAATCTAAAATGTAGATTTCATTTATTGGAACGCTGTCCCTGTTGTTTCGGAGACGGACGTTAGTAGGTACTGTGACACAGTATAATTTACAAATTATTTCCAGTTAACTATTAACGTTTCAACTAAATGTGTTAAATGTATGATTTTTTTAAACCGCTTCTGCTGTGCATACTTAAAAACAACCGCTGCAAATTGTATGTTAGGTGGTGTTATAATTCCTATAGCTAATTATTAAACTGTTGTACTAATAAGAGTAGATATTGTTAGTGAAGCAGTTAGATGTTACATCGCGTTACATCACACGCGATGGTCGGTGACCGTGACTCTAACGGTCGGCGATCGGTTTTTGTTATTTTATAGAACGAAAGCTCGTCTTTTAAAAATTGTTCAAAGCTACGTACGCTCAGGCAGGCGGCTTGCTTGGCGCCTAGATTCTATATAGCGAGTCACCTTAGTAAAACAAACGTTCTAGAATGTTCGCGACCGGCCGCACTGCGCGCTTGGCGCCTAGCTAGTTACGCTAGTAGAATGCAAGTGCGTAGGTAACCTAAAGGTGCATTTACTATGTATCTGTTTAACAACTGTCAATTTTGTGGAAAGCAACACTGAAGCCGTTTGTGGATGGAATGAGTCTTGCAACAGAGAGTCGACCGTTCTACAAAATACGACTTGTTGAAAAATGCACCTTCAGCTGTGGGTAGAAAAGCAACAACTACAACTCGTATTTTGTAGAACGGTCGACGCTCTGTTGCAAGAAAGACTCATTCCACAAACGGCAGTGTTGTTTTCAACATGTTGCTTTCCACAGAAATTCCTAGTTGTTGAACAGATATAAATGCATAGGAAAAATGCGATAGTAAAAAACCACGGTTTCCTCACATTGATGAAACAACGCTGGCCTACAGCGTAACAAGCGATGGCAAAATTCGACGAGTCGTGTAAGCCTTTCGGTAGCTTAGTTGGTCAGAGCATCAGGCCGGATTCCCGGAGGCGCGGGTTCGAATCCCGCCTGAAAGCTACTTATAGGGCTCGTGGTTTTTTACTATCGCATTTTTCCTATACTTACAAAAATTGCATTGTGAATGCATAATAATAATTTAAAATCTCAAGATATAAATGCACCTTAATACCAGTAGCAGTTTCCTTTTCCGAATCTGGGGGGCTACCGGCTAAGAAAAATGGATATGGGTATGGGCTTCAACTGTCATTTGAATTCCTTATTTTGATAGATTTTTGCTACTTTGTTCTGTTGAACGTTGCTAGCTAGTTATAGTTATACCCGACGTCAAAAAAAAGGAACTGAAAACGGCTATTTTCTTTATAAAATTGACCTAAAGTTCCCAAAAACGTATGAAGTTCATACCCATAAAGTTACGCAGTAGCCCCCCTGATTCGTTTCATACCCGTATTATCCGTATTACACATCAGCAAAAGCCGTTTAATACCCCTACTCACAGCTGAGTCACAGCCTTCGTTATTCCTTGGATAAAGAGAATGGGCTATGCGGACATAAAGCGGATAACGGATTGGTGGTTTTTAACGAGTGAAATGAAGCTGGAATAAACAATTTAACGTATCTCCCGAAGTACGGAAGAGCTCATGATACTTACAAGATTTTTGGTAGCCCATCTTGTGACCAACCATTGCGAAAGTTGCCTAACTGCAACCGCCTCTGTGGTCTAGTGGTTCACACCACCGATTTCAGACCCAGAGGTCCCGGGTTCGATTCCCAGTGGGGGTATATATTGTATTCGGTTTGGTTGGTGGTAGGACTTGTTCTTAGTCCGCCTGGCTAGCTACCACCATCTTATCTAAGTCTGACGCCATAAAAATGATGTTTTCAGCATTATTGTGTTCTGGCAATTAGAGATAAGATCGCCAGTTCCTCAGTGATTGAGGATTCCGGGAGTAGTGCGCTTCCACCTTCAGCCTTATCACCACTTATCATCAGGTGTGATGAAGGCTAAGTGCTACCCCGTTGTGAATAAATAAATAAATAAAACTGCCTTGATGACAGGCCGAAAGCACTACCTAGCCCTACTTTTCTACCCACAAACTAAATTCTAGATAATAAGTAAGTACGTACTTATGATCAAATTTGTATTTGTTTACAAGCCTTGATGAGCATTGATGTGATTCGTGAAAGGTGTGGAGTGCTGAAAGATGATATAGTGATAAGAATTGAGAAAGGAAGGCTCCGGTGGTGGTTTGGTCACTTAGAAAGGATGAATGAAAGGCGAATCACGAAAGAGGTATTAAGTATTGTGCAAATGTGGAAGGATTGGTTGCGCAAGGGCATCCCAGAAAAACTTACACGGACCAAAAGGGTTTTAATAAAAAAAGGTTGGTGTACGCAGTGACAAAAATCGCCGGGCATGTTATGAAAATATTGATGGATGTGAATGAAGACCCAATCACTCGGGCCGGAGCTAAGTCTCTAACTGCCGGAGATTGATATCTTGCAGTTATAAAATAGTGTGTTTTATGAATTATATCTACAACAATATAAATAAGACTGTTTGACTTCCGCAGATAAACCAAAAACAAAACTTTAATTCTAGCCTATCCATAACAAGACAATTTCAAATTTGCCATATACTAGAAACAGCTGACTCAGCGATCTCAGCATAATTGAGTTGCTTATACCATTTCTTAGAATCGGTATTTGTGAAATTGTTTTCTCCGTTGAGTGCGCGCGCCGAGTGCTATACACACATGCTTATGGTAAGCGTAGCTTCATCGGTGCAGCGGTGCAATAACCGGAAGATTACGCCTAAAGCTGCGTCCAGACTTGTAACATTTCACCGAACATTACCCCGTACCGTGTCAGACACGCGTGTCAGAACGGATAATGTGGACGTCTTTTGACACGCGAACAAGTTCGCGTACATGTTACAAGCTTCAAATCCATTCCGAACACTGGAAGAAACTGCTAGACACAGATAAATGTACGGACAATGTACGGAGTTACGAAGGTGCAGTGTGGACGCTGGTCTGTGTGCTGTTACGCATCGAAGTTACGTGTTACGAGCCGATCCATCGAGAGTCGGTTTTTATCAAAGGATTTCGCAATTGTTCGCGTGTCAAGGAGACGTCCACACTTGTGTTTATGACACGCGTCGAAGTACGCCAGATGACACAGATACAGACACGGGATAGGAATGGATCAGGTCGTGACATGTGCCGGCATCACAGAATAAATACAAGTACAGAAGATGATTATTTTATAAAAATGTCAATATCTCGAAAACGGTGCGTCGCAGCCAAAATCTATTGAAATTTTTGATACCCTTTTAATAACCCCGGAGGTATTTGAGAGACATCGAATGGTAAACAAAAAATTTTTTTTAGGATCTGTTGACTCAAAAATTATTTTTTTTTACTTTATAAGTTCTGAATTCCGTTCAAATGGATGAAAACAGAGGAGCAGGGGGACGGGGCCGCAGCCCCCCCACCAAGAGGGCTTGGGGGGCTAAGCCCCCCGCCGCCGCCCCCCGAGCCCAAGAGATCCTAACAGTCGTTTTAGGTTAGGGTAAGTTAGAACTGTGACCAAAACGCAGCGCGAGCCGAGCGAGCGAAGGCAGCGGCCGGCGAAGCGGGAGAAAAAACTTTTTTTCCAAAATAAAGATAACTTTTTGTTTTTTCGTCTTAGATCTTTTTTCGGAAGCTATGATTTTTTTCACTTTTTGAAAAAAAAGTTTGTGTTATTTTTATGCACCCCCTTTGCGACACCTGGACGGCCTAAAGCGTATATAAATAACTAATAAATAAATAAATAACTTCTTACATTCACACCAATTATCTAAGCCCATTTTAATTTCATTACGAAACTATCATGGAAAACTTGATAACGGATAAATATATACTTAAATACTTTTTGTTTGTAAATACATACTTAATATACATAGAAAACACCCAGACCAAGACAAATAGACATGTTCATGCACACAACTATTTGTCTTGTTCGGGAATCGAACCCGAGACCACTGGCGCAGAAGGTGGGTAGCCTACCCCTGCGCCAAATCGGTCGTCAAAAGTATATGCAAAATAATTAGCCTTAAAAATTTAAAATGCTGCTGAAAGTCACAATTCCACGCGGACGAAGTCGGGAGCACAGCTAGTAGGTATTAAATACTTATAATCTTTATTTTTTGTTCCATCTTTGAACTCAGCAGTTCTGGTGCCTTGCCACGCAGTCTTGTTTGATTGACACCATGCGTCTACACTTGTAACATTTTGGCGTGTCTGAACACCGTGTCTTTATAATACATTGTCTCTTTGATACAGTATTACCACAGCGCATGCCCAACAAAACTAGCGATGCATGATAAAGACACGGTGTCCTGGTTCTGACACGCCAAAATGTTACGGCAGCACAACCTAGACCGTCCACATTGAGCGTAACAAGTCTTGTACGATGACACGGAGTCCGGTCCGATGTGATGACACAAGTCTGGACGCAGCTTTATACCTAATTACAAAAACGAATGAATTTTTCTTAGCGTGTTATTAAGGTGCTCGATTTTCTTATGAAGGTAGGATTTGTGAACCGGTGGCGTAGCTTCATTGACGTTTATCAGCCTAAAATGAATAAATGGTTTGGAATTTTTTGTCTTTTCTTTATCTACTCCCATCGATCGGTCTTTGTAGATGACAGTCGTGAAAGACAGACAGACACATATTATGTAGACTACTATGTAGTCATTTCGCAAATTAGTCAATATTCGACTAAACCATTATAGGTCACTGCAGAAAACTGAACTTTATATTTATATTTGCTTGTGTTCATTGGTGCAACAACGTGGGTGCAACAACCGGAAGATTACACCCAATAATTACTGGAGGAATTAATTTTTTTAGCGAGTAAGTTAGGTGCTGAGTTTTTTGTTAAATTAAGCGGTATTTTTCATAGTTTTCTTTTTCAATAATGGTGAAGGAGAGGGGACTTTTTTTTAAAAACATCCCCCCCCCCCCCCCCTTATTACAAAACGTGGGCTAAAGTTAGACCTGGTTTAAAATTGATGCTAATTTCTGTCTTTCATTTGGAAAATCAAAGTGACAGCACCAGTTTTAAACCAGGACTATATTTTAGTCCACTAATGGTAGTTTTCACCAAAACTTATGGATCGCTAAGTCTTTGCTTAGCTACTACCCCAACAAGTTAACTTGGCACTGGCTCGAAAACGTCGCTTATTCTCAGGTAACGAGTTAACTTGTTCGGGTACTAGTAGGACAATTTAGTAAAATGTCTTTCTGGGACGAACGACACAAAAGCAAAATGACCTACTAGTAAAACGTCTGAAATTTAAATCGTCATATTATTAGAACGACTGAAATGGCAAAACGACATGTTGGGAAAAAGGACTTGCCTATGCTCTATTGTACATTCTAATAAAATAAAAATTCATCATATTGTATGGTGTATTGTGTAAGTAAGTAGGTACTCCACTAATAGTACATACTTCAGATAAATACTCCTTTGTTTTTCAAAAGTGATATGAAAGAATTAGCTGTTACAAACAAGGCACGGGACCAATAATGCATTAGAGGGCTGCAACAGACGTTCGAACGAAAGGTTTTGTGGACGAAAAAAGGTTTGCCTTTATATGTTCATGCATTGCGTAAAGAAGCCAGAGGGCAAGAATTAAAATATAAACGTACCTACATTATTTGAGGGGCAAAAACGTAAGAAGAATGACTGTGTCTTTGATAGGAAATACAAGAGGGAAGTACAAAAATTATAATGCAATAACTGCATTTAATTTTTTAAAACGTGTTTCTCACTTAAAACGTATTATTTTCGGAGACGATTGCTAAACCCTCTGAAAAAAAATCTACCACAAAATAACGCGGTTTAGTTTAATACCTATGAAAAAAGGTTTTTATTTGTTACTTACATTATTTAAAAATACTAAAATAATTTACTTATTATCTTTGATTTATTTATTTTTTGCATCAGTGTACCAGGTGGTACCAGTCCTTCTGCCCAACATGCCGTTTTGTCATTTCAATTGTTCTACTAATATGACGATTTTAAATTTCAGACGTTTTACTAGTAGGTCATTTTGCTTTTGTGTCGTTCGTCCCAGAAAGACATTTTACTAAATTGTCCTTCTGATACGGAGGGAGGTGGTTTAAGTCTTTGCGAACTGGCATGCACTTTAAAAGGCAGAAAATGTGGCTCTAACCTAGACTAATTATATTATTAAGCCAAGTCCAGTAGGGCTAGCACAACTTGAGCGCGACTCGAGTGAGAAAGAGTCGCGGGCACTTTCAACCAATCAGATCGCTCGTAGATAGCGGGCGTGACTTAAGGCGACGTGCTGATTGGTTGAAAGGAGCGCGACAAAGAGTCTCGCTAAGTTGTGCTACACCTAAAGATTTGCCGGCCTAGCATGAGCGGCTTTTATCGCGCGATATGATATGGTACGGCAAGTTGTCTTGCTTACTCCACTAAGGTGTAAGCAAGACGGCTTGCCGTACCATATCATATCGCGTGTTATAAGGCGCTCATGCTAGGTCGGCAGGATGTAACTGTACCTAGCATGGGTGTACCACGTGGAGCCCGTGGCGCAGTGGTTAGCGCGCTCGGCCTCCGATCGTTGAGGTTAAGCAACTTTCGCAATGGTCGGTCACGGGATGGGTGAGCAAAAACTTTTCATTTCGAGGTCCTCCGTGCCTCGGACGGCACGTTAAGCCGTTAGTCCCGGCTGCATTTGCAGTCGTTAATACCCACTAATCCGCACTGGGCCCGCGTTGGGGGTCATTGCCTTTTATCCATCCATAAGGAAGGCTAGTGGGAGGCCCCAGCAGTGGGGACATCGGGGGCTAAACATAGGTACGTTTTTTAATGTCGCGTTTTTGTACGAGTGCGTGTATGTAGCTATTTCTACATAAATAATTCCATGTGTCACAAAATATATTTTTTGCGTTTTTTAGCGTTTTAACAATCGTTGAGCAGGATATGCCTTAATAACAGGAAGGTTATGTAAATTTTTCTTAACTTTGTCCTCTTTTGTTTTGAACATCAAGCTACGTTAGTAAAAGCTTGAAGATATGCACTCACGTCAATATGCAATAAAATACAAAAATTAACACGCAACACAAGTTTTTACTCTTCAAACCGAGAAAAAATCAGTCTTCCATTATCAACGATTGCATTTGAAACTAAATCCACTATAAGACTATCAGTTAAATATAAATTATAATTATTATTGCGTTGAATAATCGAAAGTTCCATAATCCACAATGGATCTATTCATACCGTACCGGTTAATACGTAACTTGAACGTCACGAAATGCAAAATCGATCATTTTCCCGCAGACACCGCCATATTGTGACGATCACCATTGTTATTAAACAAATAAGAATCTCCGAGCGAAAGTGGCTTTATGTATGATATCAATTAAGTTAGTTTTGAATGAAAAAAATATTTATTTTTGAGTGAATGCGCCCGGCGCAGTTTTCACGCTTTCACTGCTATGCAAGAGAGTCGTGAGTTAAGTTTACTGCGTCCATTTAAATCTATGATTAATTAAAACTTACTTGGTCTAGATTTTTAGAAATTGGAGAGGATATTAGGATGGATGTTAGTTGTTAATTATTTTGAAATTAGCTTGTATTGAGCAGTGCAGTCGTCTAGACATTGGTAGTTTAAAGGTAGACTTCCGTGCATCGCGGCCGATCGCAGCCGCGTGCGACTGACGCTCAGTTGATGCAGCAATAGTCGGTGTATGAAAATGTATGGGCCGACGTCTGTCGTAGACAACTTCAACGTTTAAAAATAATATTTAAACATTAATAAAAAGTAGGTAGCTACTACTACCTTTAAGAATAGCTCCAGCAATGAACAAGCGCAAGTACCTACTATACCTACCTACTTACTACCAATGGGTTAGATTCAGAATAGGTCACAAGATGATGTTGTAGAAAACACAGAAGATAAAATCACATCTCACATCAGCATCTAGATTCTAGTGGCATAGCTGGGTGATATAATACTCGTTCTAGAAGGCTAGAAATAAATAAATGGATTTTTGCAATAAAGATATTACTTATATGATTATTATTATTGTTTAAGTACTTACCTATCCTACACAAAAATATTTTTTCAATGCGCGATCAAACAAACAAACTCTTACTCTTTATAATAGTATAGATAGATTAACCCGGCGAGGATGTGGACGGGTCAATTTGACCCCGACAATTTTTAATAGTGTACTTATAGTTTTTTTTTCCGCGACCGTCGGGTTTTGACCGTCTCCGTAGCTGTTGCTAAGGAACTCGCGCTTGCGCCACGCATCGATATTCAGTCGGCAAATGTTTGTGACGAATGCCATAAATATATTTGTCCCGAACACACTATTTCGCTCTGCCAGAATTGTGCTGCAAACACAGACAATAATGACATGTGGTTTATAAGTGACTGTAAGACTGTAAATGAAACTGATTGATCTCTACATATATACCAAATTACAAGGTACCTAAGTAATTGATAAAAAAGTTTTCCATGTTTTGTTACTTTAGTGTTACTTGAGTAAATTTATGAAAAAGTTTATGATTTTTTTAGTTCTTTGTTAAAACTGGTTTAGTTATTATATTTTGTACTATTATATGCGTGTTTTATTTATCTAGTCATAAAAATAGTACTTAATTTACATAATCTCATTAAATCTTTAGTTCAAAAATTAAAAAAATTGCTATTTTAAACCCAATGACATACAGGGTCAAAAAGACCCTTGACAACCTCCACGTAACTATTTTCACCACATCTTCGCCGGGTTAATAACGCAAACAATGTATCAAATCTTCCACCTCGACAATACACTTGTAAAAGGCTTCCGGACTAATCTGGTCGAATGTCACATTTAAACATCAGCCATTTTTATGTCCCCTCAGCTGGGGCACAGGTACAGGCCTTCCTTATGGATGAATAAAGAGAATGGGCCATGATGACCTTATGCAATAGCAGCCGAGACCACATGCATTCCATAGCACGAGCTGATAATAAAGTTTTGGGTTACCCATCCTGTGACCGATGATTGCGAAAGTTGCTTAATCTCAATCTCAATCTATCTATACACGGTAATTTTTTTAACACCCCGGATAGTTTTAGGGATTCGAACGAAATGTATGAAACAGCTGATTTTTTTTCGCGATTTCAGTTTTAGTCGCATGATAATAAAAAGAAATGAATCTTTAAGTATTTCTTCTCTCACATATACAATACACAAAACATAGCCAAATCAGTCAAAGCCAACAAAAAAAAAGATTAGTCTATGTGAGAGACTGGCCTCTGCACTAGGAGACCTGTGTGACAGATAACCAGTCTCTCCTCATCCGGACCAGGTGGAGACAGGTAAGTTTTTTTTTTGTTTTATCCTTATGCATATTTTTTTTTATTTAATTTAAGTACGTGATTAAAAGAAGAATAAGATTACAAAAGTATTCAACTACCTAGTAAGTTTACAAAGGTAACAAATTGGCTATAAGGTGTTTATGTTAAATGCGTGTTGTGTGTGTGTGTGTGTGTGTGAATGTTTGTTTGCATGCAAAGAGTAATGATAATAAAAGTATAATAAAAGTGGTTTGTTTTCATGAGTAGAGTAATCCCTAAAATTATCAGGGGTGATAAAAAAAACCGTGTAAGTAGGTATACCTACCTATACCTGACGACCGATTTGGCGCAGGGGTAGGCTACCCACCTTCTGCGCCAGTGGTCTCGGGTTCGATTCCCGAACAAGACAAATATTTGTGTGCATGAACATGTCTATTTGTCTTGGTCTGAGTGTTTACTATGTATATTAAGTATGTATTTACAAACAAAAAAGTATTTAAGTATACTTATATTTATCCGTTATCAAGTTTTCCATGATACAGTTTCTTTATGAAATTAACATGGGCTTAGATAATTGGTGTGAATGTAAGAAGTTATTTATTTATTATTTATTATATAAAACTCTTGCGTTAGGTACTGACTGACTGACAGGCAACGCACAGCCGAAACTACTTGGCGCATGAAGCTGAAATTGGCATGTTTGTTACTTGGGGAGAGTAGGGGAGCATTAAGAGAGGAATTGTGGAAATTCCCAGGGGTAAAAAAGGGTCCACACAGACAAAGTCGCGAGCGGAGCTCTAGCTAAATAAAATGTGAAATAAGATAAGATAAGAAAAAGATTTATTTGCATCACAACACACACAAAAAAAAATACAGTGAAAATTTAAGGTACCTATACAAAAACTAATATCATGCGTGGATTGTGTGTCTCAGCGATGCAAATAGGCAAAAAGGCTCAGCGAAATATTTGCCCTGTATGAGCAAAACTCTGGTTTTCAGCCAAAGCCCATTAGGAAGGCACTGAAATTATTAAAATGAAACAAAGTGGGGTGTGTATTTACAAAAAAATCATCAGATTATCATACATTGATAATAAAATAATTCCTGAATAATAAATTATGAATAATCATTATAAGTAATAATAATTTAAATAAAATATAATAAAACATCAAAAGTAAAAAAAAATCAAATAAGTAATTTAAAATGAAAAATAAAAACTATAATATCATAAAATAATAATTTTATTTATATTTTTTGCAGTCACATTCACGTTGCTTGTTAGAATTTCATTATATTATGAAAGTTGTTCAGTTATAATGTAGCTTTACCACCTACGTAATTCTCGTGGTCCATAAATTGAGTTCTTATTACAGTGTGGCGAGGTGGGGACCAATTACTCTACATAATTAATGATCGGTTGCCAACTAGCTCTCGCGACTTACCGCAAAATTAATCGAAATAAAATATTTAGCTAACTAGAAATATCGCCTAAGCTTTTTAACCGACTTTAAAAAAAGAAGGAGGTTATCAGTTTGACCTATATGTATGTGATATTGTTGGAATTGGATAATATTTTAGTATAGCGTTACATTTAGGCTTCAAGCACGTGTGCTAAATTTCATTAATGTATATTATGAAAGTAAAATATGTAGCTTTACCACCTACGTAACTCAGACGATGGACTTTTGTCCGCCGGACCAACTTAAAAAGTGGTAATTTTCACCACGAACTCAATGCATACGACGTTTATTTGATTCGTAAAGATCTAGCAAGGTGGCAGGAGCATAACGGGCAGAACAATCTTCGTTGTTTACGTTGCATTCGCAGCAAATGTTTCCAATTTTAGGTTATGTCGGCGGACAAAAGTCCCTCGTCTGCGCAGGGAAATATTGTTGGAATTGGATAATTACGAGTCGATGTTGTACTTTTGTATGGAACAGCTGATTGGTTTTAATTTTCGCGATTCCGGGTTGTGGACACGTGACTTGAGGACAATACGGTATTTTACTGTTTTTATTTTTATTTCTTTAAAATGTCTTTCGAAATATTAGCTACACAAAACAAGCTTTCATTTTGAATTATCTTGAATATTTTCAAAGATATAGGACTTCAAACTTTATAATTAGACAAGGACAGGACGCTATCTTAGTGACGTCAGTGGGTTAGTAGCGTCATAGTCACGCCATAGAAGATTTCGTTTTAGAAAGAGACAGCTATAGTCAAAATCAAACAGACTATAATTCTTTTATTAAAAAACAGATTCAAATTATTTTTTCACATTTGGTATTCTTAATTGCAATATTTTTTAACGTCATCATTAAATATCTACATTTCAACAACAGTAAAATACCCTATTAGTGGACTGTTTTTGTTTATACGATGCCAATATTGAACTGGCTTAGTGGATTGTCTCAAGTACAGTCAGCGTCATATTATACTTAGATAATTATTATGAATGATTTTCCAATCTAAAAATAACACTATTTTATAATAAGCTACTTGACAAGTTGCAATAGCAATAAAGTTATTATTAAATAGAAAATATTATTATAGATGACGAATGATTTTCTGATCTAAAAATAACTTTATAAACAGTATATGTTGTCAAACTTAAACTTTTGACATTACTTCTCAATGGGTACCTACTTGGTACTCATCAACAAACAAAATGCAAGTCATTGCGTTTCGCTGGTGCAGTGGGGGTAGTCGAGGAACAAGTGGAACAGTATGTCGCTGCCCGGAAGTTTCCTACCTAGGGCTGTCACACACGACGAACTAATTTATAATCTTTTTTTTTGTAATAAAATTCATTGTACATTTAATAATTTTAGCTAGTAATTAGCATAGCAATTATGCAACGATTTTCTTTTTAATTATGCTATATTTAAAAGTTTCGTAGTCAATGCCAAAGGTTGTGAAATAAATAACGTGAATAGTTTTGATTATTTTTTTTAAACCGTAGGTAGGTCAAATGCTCTGCAACTTCGAAAAAGATTTTTTAATAAGTCTTTCAGTTGTCAAACGAAGGTGACTAGAGAGACACAAAACTGCACTAATTTACCTACTTTTCTATTTTAATTTTATTAGGACTACTTTCAAAACAACTTAAATTACCTACATGTTAAATTATATAAGTTTATAATATTTCGTAATCCTTACTTAAATAAAAATATTTTTATGATCAAAAGCGACAAGTAGGTGTTATGCAATTTTTAAAGCTATAATATCTTCTTTGATCAACAATAGATTCCACCAAATATAGAATTAAAACAAAACTCATCTATGGCACCGACTTACATCTGTTTAAACAGAGAAAAGGTTACGAATGTTACTTATCTTACGTCATAAATGACACGATGCGATAATAACACACATATCGTCATTTATATTACAAGACCGCGTATCTAAGTCGATTTTTGGCAGTTTTCATATTTTGATTTCATTGGATAAACCTTTTTCGCGCGCTTCGATCAACCTATTGCAATCTTTGCTTTTCCACCAATAAGAACGCGATAATCAACAAACTGTGACACCGTGCAAGTCCCTTTTTCGTCAACACCGCGTAAGTGACTACTTGTTGCTCGGCAATTAATTAACAGTTTCAGTGTATTTTTTTAGTGAAATTGTGTGAAAATAATTTTATTTTGATAAAAGCAAAGTAAGCAATGGTATTGATTTTAAACAATAATTTGCCATAAATATCCATCAAACTTACATAAGCTTACTTACTATATCAGTTTTTGTACTTGAACACAAATGGTATTTTACCTCTCCTGAAAAATTGGCGAAATTGACTTGCGCGGTGTTGTAATATAAACGACGATTACAGGGCTATTTTGAAACCACTGGCCAAATTTTTAAGTTCGATTCAGAATCGGTAAGTGAACAATTTTCTCCTAGAAACATGGATCAAAATATGTATATTTTTTTTACTTTTCATACAAATCATACTGATCACGTGATCGATTTGGTATGGAAAGTCCAGAAATTTTTGTCGTATTTTGACCCATGTTTCTAGGAAAAAGTTGTGTTCACTTACCGATTCTGAGTCGAACTTAAAAAGGTCAGTGGTTTCGAAATACCTTCTCTTATTCGCTAGTCTAATTTGACACTCCCAACCGTTTATTTAGTGGTATTGTTGATTGAAGGCTAGCCCACATAATTTAAACACCTACATAGGCACCGCTGTAGGGTTTGCGAACCGATGGCCTAGCTTCTATGACGTTCACAAATATTGTAAATAATCTAAATTGAATAAAAAATAGACTTTGGCTTTGACTTTGACTTTGACTATAGTTTCGATCGATGGACTGGAATAGGGTGATAAATTGATAATAATTTAACTAGGTACTTAGTATTTATACAAACACCTTTTTTCTTTACAGCCGTATTAAGTATATTATTGCGCGCATACCTACTTTAAATTTAAGATTTTTATTGCCACACGTACATATGAATTTTCCATTATCATCATCATCATCATCATCCCCATACTATTTCGGATCGGCGTAGTAGGTACATGCTTCTCCTTCATGTGAAAACTAAATGTTTTGATGGTTTAAATACCGGTCAGGGCACTAATATTCTAGCTATTGATCGGATCGACGGAAGACGAGCGCTGGCCACAAGCCACGCATTACGCGAGTCGGGACCGTTTTGGAACAAATTTTACTGTGACTATATTTTATAAATATTTTGTAATAATGTATGTTGTATCGTCCCACACAAACGTATTGTCTTTCTTTCGATTGCTTTTTTTTGTTTTACACTTATCAAAGCAATAAGAGATTCATGACAATTGATTAATGAATAGGTTTTTGTCTTTAAATGTTTATTTTCTTCGATTGTTTAGTAAAAACTGATATTCTTGTGTTGTTTCATTAACAATACAGTCTCTTTTTATAAATATACACATTAATTGCATTTACTGTATTCACCTAGATGTGTTTATGCATTAAATCCATAAGTAATTAATGAATAAAATTCCGTTTTCTAATTTTATCTCATATGGTGTAAGTAACTAACTAGATAATTAAAAATACACTGCCGGTGACAACCCTGGCGATATAACCATCACGTGTCGTGAGATCTCTTCTCATCAATGTCACTAACTGCAATCGAGCGTAAAGCTACAGTAAACTAACTGATGTAGATTGCACGATATAAATACTCCGGTACATTTTATATTATAAAATTGTCGAAAAACCAATTTAACTGTACCCCTGGCTTGATAAACTATTGTTATCGTAATCGTCATCGTATCGTGATCGTATTATCTTGAATGAAAACCAGAGCGGCGCCCCTATCGGTCGTATAGAGAACTATAATTTATCCAATACATACTGCACAGCAGTACTTTGAAAACTTTTGAAGGACGGTATAAAATGATTATTATTCGATAATTTATTATTCGATTTCCATAAGAAAGAAAGAAAGAAAATGTGTTATTTCGTCACAGACGCGAGACGATACATAACAAAATACAGCTAGACAAATACTTAATAACCAAAAAAAGAACAATAGGAAATACAAAGGAAATGACAATAGATAATAATTATAAAGTTCATAAGTGTTGTTAAACAAACCTAAATTGAATTAACGAAATTGAAATTTGATTTATTTTTAAACGTCTCACGGCTGCGCCAAAATAAGTGGCCAAATCAGCATTATGTCAGGTATAGTATACCTGACGCTAGTTTTCAATGGGGTTGGCAACTGTCATTGTGGCGCTGCGATCGTTGGCTCCAAAAGAACTGTCAAGTCAATAGTAAATATTTTTAAAACAAAGTTTTTCTCTAAAATAACGAAGTGCTGCTTATTTGGATGCAAAAATATTGGGATTCAGAGCTTTTCCAAAGATCCAGTCAGTAGAAAGAAAGGATAAGAGCTATACGAATAAAAATAATTGAGCCGACGAGAACTTCTAGGTTATGTTGTGCTCACTTCGATGAAAATCTTTAGGTAGGTACCGAACTATAAGTATTAACTACACTCCATAATATTTACACAGGTTTGTGACAAAATACTAGTTATAATAATGGTTATAATGAATGTATTTTAGGTATATTGAATAAAACAAGTAAAAAGTGTTTAATTGTCTTGTAACCCGTATATCAAAGTAATATTTATATAGGTACTTATTTATCTACAATTTCAGTTTTAAGGAAGTTGTTGTAAAAATCATCTAACTTCCTAATCATTTCATGAATGAAGGTTTCATCTCTAGTTATGTACTTACCTATAATATTTTCATATCTTTATATGTTTGTTTGTTTGTTGTTTCTAATACTTCATTGCATGTCGTATAGCTCCAAATATGGAGAAGGAAACAAATCAAAAAGTACTGCACTGCATCACAAAGTTTAGGAATATAACAAATCTATCTCATGAAATGAAGTATTTTAAGTAAAATCGTAAAAAATATCTTAAATGTTCGATTTCTAACCTTTCAACAAGTTCACTTTTTTCCCTTTGTCGACGCGCCCCGCCATTTTATTTCACCAGAAACATGCCAGGAACAATAAGTTTTTTCCTCCATCTGCAGCTAGACAACCGGATTTTTATACAATATCCCTTTTTTTGTCATGTTTACAAATGACACGCTGTGAAACGTTCGCCATTTAGGCGCCAACGACCGCAGCGCCATCTACAAATACTTTTGCGGTGCCAACCCCATTGGCACCTATACATTTTTTTTTACATCATACTGCTCGGTAACTAGGATTTACTAGTATGGTAAGAGGCTGTGTAAGTTGGCATGTGCAACACAGTGTATTGTTTAGATAGAACGTTCCATTTTCAAATTACTTTGCAATTCAAGCAGGTGAATGCTTTAATTGTAAAGTAACTTTACCATTCAAGCTATGCAAAACTCCTTGGTCAAACAATATTTTTTTCATAAAATGATAAGAAAACTATTTACTGTAGAAAACAATGAAAATGGCGGCATTTCATCGAATTATATGTTTGTTCACTTGCGACGACTGTATTAAAATTAATTAAAATAAGTACATTTACAAGTTCTTGGAAATAAATTTCAATAAATATTTTCTCTCTTATAAAAGAATCATTTTGTCATACCAATATAAATGTTTTATTTACCTCGCATGAATGATGTAAAGTAGAATGCTTACCTCGGTTGTAAGTAGCTATCACACCCTCGAACTATATTCGCCCTCGCTCGCTATGCTCGCTCGGGCGTCTAAAAATCTCGGGTACACTCGATCCATTAGCTCCCTTTGCGAGCTGTGCTCGCACGGTCGCCAAATTGGATCTTGTTCTGTAATAGCTCGCTTACGTTCCTTGTGTAACAAACTACTATTTCGACAGCTATTGTCTGTCAAGAAGCATACTCATGATATAAATAATAATAAATGGATATTTGTAATATATATTATTATTATCTTACAATTAAATGTATATATTATAGTAAAAACAAGTAGGTATTTGCAAATACATAGTACAGATAATATAAAGTGGGAATTGATAAAAAAATAACGTAATTACCATAACGATAATTATTATTTTTCATGCTACGGGTAATAAGATCAGTGAGTTGGACATCACATCCTTAGTAGCTATACACCGTTCCAATACCAAACTTAAATAGGGCAGGCGTACCGGTTTTGGCCACTTTAAGGATTTTTTCACTTTTAACCGCTTAGTGCTTAATGATCTTAAGTATTTTAGAGAAAATTTATAATGTAGAGTTATAAATAAGTTATCGACCTTTAAGGGTACAATCTACAAAGTAAAAAAAATCAATTGTTTTTTTTTTAGAACAAATTCTGCGGAGGGGGCCAAATACACCGTTTGCATTGGTTTTGGCCACTTTCATAAAATTACTATATTTATAAGTTGAGTTTATGCTTAATTGATGTCCTTTTAGAGTTCTGGACTAAAACACTACATGAAATATTATTTCAATCACAGCTAGCTCCTTACTATAATTTTATAAGTATACCTTTATCACTTGATTAAAAGAAAATTAGCGGATTGAGGCTAGTGTAGGCTAGTGCCTACACTAGCCTAAATCCGCTAATTTTCTAGTACGTTAGCTAACAAAAGTGAGTTGCGAGTCTTTTAAAATAAATGAACTTTATGATAGGTTGGAAACTTTCTACTAATGCCAAAGTGGCCAAAGGTGGCACAATGCTAAAATTTCTAGCCCCACTTTTGGCCACTTATTGTTTCCCAACTTTTTGTAAGAACAGTGAAAAAACAACACTTAATCCATCTAGAAGAAACATATTCCAATATGATATAAAATATTAAATAACCATAATATAATTTTATTGTAGAAAAAAATGATTTTACAAAACCTTTACCCTTAACATTTTGCTGAAGAATATTACAAAATGTTAACTTTGAAACATAACTCGTGTTTATTTCTAAAATATCGTACTACATAAAGAAAGCTAAGTGCTGTAATTATTAACTAAAAGTCCAATCTTTTATTCGAGATTAATAAATATAAGCAATAATTATTTAATTCCTATTTATATAACTTTAAAGTGAAAAGTGACCAAAACCGGTACAGTGGCCAAAACCGGTACGCCTGCCCTACCTAGTTTGAACACTAGTATTATGGGGAATTGGAAACAACTACGGGTATTAATTAATTGAATATTATTAATTTGGAACTTATTGAATTTAATATCTATTGAATTGAATAATAAGTAAACTTATGGTGGGTCACGATTTAATTGGTTCGACTGTACCTACTTGCAATTTTCGACCTACTTTTATATACTTAGGTTACGTGTCGATAATTCTATTCTAGATTCTAGACATATTCGCTGGCACATTGATAGCACTGCTTCTGAATTTTCTTTGTCGGATTAAGTAACTACGCGCATATACTGAGATTGAAAATAAATAAAAAAAGCTTCCGGTGTGTCTGAGAACACAGGTGAAGCTAATAAAAGCGTCTTAAAAATCGACCCTTCTCACAACTAGGTAGCACGAACCCGAAAAAAAGAAAAAATATTTAAAACGATTCTATATTATTACTAATTTAATCCTAAACCTTCAGGTTCTAAATCGCAATCAAGGATTTACATATTTAGTTCGCTATCAAGATCAAACAATTTAATCTTAATTTGGTTCACAATCATACACTGAAGAACTTCACAACAAACAATCCCACGTGCCCATTGCGTTTTGAATAGTTTTCACATAGATTTTGCAATGATTATGAGAATACTAGCGGCTGGCTTCGAATTTAGTCGTCTGAACTTTGTCCATAGAAACTATCATCGCTTCTGGCTGTGGGCCAAGTCTGCTAACGTTAAGTCATAATCGTGTTTCAATTGCAGTTAAATTTTAGTGCTTTTTTACACACTAGTTACAAGAAATGTGTACTTTTTTCATAATACTACTGATGGTCACACCACACACTACATTTACATCACATCATACTGTCATAATTCCTGTAACTAGTGTGTAAAAAAGCACTACAATTGAACAACAATTGAAACACGATTGAGACACGATTAGTCTGGTTAATAAGTAAATCTGGCTTCGGGTATGCAGAACAAGTATTTTACGTAACTATTCAATTGCATGTTTTATAGATCTTAAACTGATAATTAACAGTTCAATAAACTGCGATGAAAAACGAGTTTATTTATTGGTATCTACCTCATCAAATAAGATTGATTTGTTTGGTATTATTTTCCTTATTTGTAAGACTTTAATTTAGCTGTATTTAATAACTAGGAATCGATATTTTAACAATCGATTTATTATTTGACACTAGATTCTATTAGCTTAGGTATATTTATGTTGACGTTTGGAATGTAACGTATAGGTAAATCCTTACAAATTAATGCATTAAAAAAAATAACTAGTAAGAAGCTTAAATACTTTTTTTGGAAAATAATACAGATTTTATTGAAATGCAAAACAAACGAAGTATGCACTACACTAAAAAATAGTCTATTTAGAGAATTACGAGTATACTCATTATGGTAATGCGTTGATGTCTTTTCCTTAGACAATGTTTGCAAAACAATTGTAACAAAAGTACAGTCGCTTAGGTACTATGATTTATTACTCGTATTTCTGTTATATGTATACCTAAGTTAGTACATTGTATAATCATAAAAAAATATGAAGAAGTAATTTGTGTGGGTTTTCAAGAAATGAAATTATTTGTTTGTTTTGTCGTATTGCTGCACAAACATAAAGTACCTATAATAAACAAACTTTTTATTCAGATTCCGAAACAGAATGATCTAGATTTACGAGCGCCAATTAACATTCAAATGCATTATTCATGATGCATCTAAAGTGCCCGCTATTGTTGTTACCCCACTGAAATCTGCACTTTTTCTTTTATAATAGCTTTGACTTGACAATCTTTGAAATGAATTAGACTTGGGTATTAAAAATATTTCTCTAATTATGAAGATTTATGCTTGATGAGTTATGTATTGATCTGACGTGACATTATTTACTACTCTGTTAATTAATAAATAAATAAAAATCTAACACACCGAAAGTAAAGTAAAAGAAAGAGCCACTGACCTGGTCAACAAAGTTCTCCGCTGTGAATCTTTTCGTGAATTCCGTAAACGTCTCTTTGTCCTGGAGGCTCTCCCGTCGCGCCCTCTCAACCTTCATCTTCTTAATCCCAGTTATATCCTTCGACATCTTCAGTTCTTCGATGAGGTCCGTTTTCGCGCTTCTGAAGTCCGCCGCGGTCGGGAGGCATTGTAGACTGACAGATCTGGCTGGAGGCGGTGCTGATAGCGTTTTCGCCGCTGGCGCGCGGAGCCTGACTGCGGATAGCTCCGCGCTACTTATGGCAGCCAAGGGTTGGGCGGCCGCCATGGCAGGCGGCTGCGGCGGCGGCGGAGGCACGTTGTCGCTCGGGACCGGCGGCGGCGGCGGAGGGCGGGCCTCCGCCGCGCTGTCGTCCCGCTTACACGGCGCCGTGATGGTTCTCAAGTACTCCGAGGGCTTGATCAAGCGGTCCGGCGCGTTGTGAGGAAAGGCGGGCGGCACGAACGGCAATGCCGGCTGCTTGTTCACGAGGTTTGGCCCGCGAGGTCTTTCGTCTTCTGACGCCGCTGAGCCGCGCCGCCCCGCTGCAAATGGCTGCCATTAGTGGGGAGAGAAAGTCCGCGCATCGGCGCGCACGCAGCCCGCACCGCGCGCACTCGATGCTTGGAAATGACTTGGCATTCCTTTTACTTATTCACTTTTTTTTTTCATAAATATCATTATTGTCTCCTTGTATAGTAAACAGTTTGTATCATCGCTGTTCATTATATTGTGTTAAATCATTAAGAACAGCACGTTAAATTGCATCATTAAGTATCTGGATTGAAAAGCAATGGTGCAAACTGGTGTGAAAATTGTAAGTAGCTAGTTTCTGAAAAAATAACACATTTTACTGTAAATTGCTTCCAGCAGATCGACTGAAATTGAACTTTATTCTGAAACTGTGTCAATGGCGCCGTCACTGACACTCGACTATGTCACTCCGGATAAAAAAGAAATTCTGCTACAATTTTATTGAGTGTTGCAAAGTGGAATTTGTGGAATTGCAAAACCAGTTTGATATATTGCATTCTTACATGACATGTGGTTTTCAATTACAAAACAAAAAAAAAATTGTGGAAAACTCAAATTACTTATAGTAGGTGCATAATAACTATAAATAAATGAACTGAAATAAATTTGAATCATGTTACATATTAAAAAAAACGTTGTATAGCTCCATCATCTACTCAGAACTTAATTTAGCTAAATCTAACAAATAAACTAAAAAATGGTCATTAAAAATTACTAATGAGATAGGTATAGGTAAGTTATGATGTTTAGATGTTTGAATGTTTGTTACTCAATCACGCCAAAACGACTGAACGGATTTGTTTGAAATCTAGGACACAGATACTTTGTAGCCTGGAGAGGAACATAGGCTACTTTTTATCCCGGAAAATATCATATTCCCGCGGGATAATGTCGTGTAGTCCGCGCGGGCGGAAAGCTAGTTATTGATAAATTGATCAATAGATACTACATTCTTTCACTAGCGTGAAATCAACCCTTTCATAACTCTATTATATTACTACGGCCATGTAAATTCATACCTTTATACCTAACAGGAACACAACAACTGCATAAAACTATATTGTTTAATGAAATTTTATCAGCGATAAAAGCGAAAAAAGGTTGTGCCTCCTTTTTAAGAAGTAAATACCGTTAATACATTTATGAATATCTTTAATCATTTGTATAACGATGTGGTCGATGCATTGATCTAATAATATTTGCGTGCTGTAGTACTATGGCTAAATAGGTTTTGAGCGATTTTTTTTTCTTTTGACCATAATTATGTATTCTATGTACACTTGCCCTATTTATGGCAAATAAAATATTCTTATTCTTATTCATCGATTTCTATTGCTCTTAACAATTTGAGATTCCGAAACTTCCAAAGATTTTGCACATATACAGCATAGCATTATATTCTTTTCCAACCAAGAAAAGTAAAATAAAAATGTAAATACCTACCTAACTTTCCTATATATCCTGGCATCCGAAAAATATCTACGTCTTGTATTTTGTATTTGTATTTTGTATTTGAGAATAGGTATTATGATTAAAACTTTTGTATTTTGCCATGCTATTTTAGGAGGAAATTTGTGTTACTAGTGAATATAAGTTAACATTCAATAGTTGACGATTTAATGCTCCAATATTCCACCTTCAATATTCAAGAATAAGCATAAGAAGCATAATTTCCTCAAGTACAGTTACTAGAAATGGCACGACGCTATAATATCGTCTACGCATTCCTCTAGCCAACGTGCGTTTGATTGAAACATGACGAGTACCTACATAGGTATTTGTTTCTATTACGATGCAACATACTTATTGGTCGCATCCATCCAGATTGCGTTATATCTATACATCTATACATATAATAAAACAGAAACGGAAAAAAAGTCTGTACTTACATGAAATATTTTCTAAAAATAATTACTGCTATGTGATGTGTACAGGATATAGACCCCAAAACAATAGATATTAAAATTTTTGTCTGTTTGTCTGTTTGTATGTTAGCTTTTCACGCAAAAACTACTGGACGGATTTTTACCAAATTTTGTGTAGTAATAACTTATAACCCGGGTCAACATATAGGGTACCTATTATTGCGGGGCAATGTTATTATATTTTAAAAAAACGTTGACGAACTTATATTTGCGAACGTCGGTATGTTTGCTTTTCACGCAAAAACTACTGGACGGATTTTTACCAAATTTTGTGTAGTAATAACTTATAACCTGGGTCAACCTATAGGGTACCTTTAATTGCGGGAAAATTTCTTTATATTTAAAAAACGTTGACAAACTTATATTTGCGGGTGTCTGTTTGTATGTTTGCTTTCCACGCAAAAACTACTGGACAGATTTTTACCAAATGTTGTGTAGTAATAACTTATAACCTGGGTCAACATATAGGTTACCTTTTATTGCGGGAAAATTTCTTTACATTTAAAAAAAAACGTTGATAAACTTATATTTGCGGGCGTCTGTTTGTATGTTTGCTTTTCACGCAAAAACTACTGGACGGATTTTTACCAAATTTTGTGTAGTAATAACTTATAACCTGGGTCAACATATAGGGTACCTGTTATTGCGGAAATATTTCTTTATATTTAAAAAAAAAACGCTGAAAAACAAATATTTGCAGGCGTCTGTTTGTATGTTCACTTTTTATGCAAAAACTACTGGACGGATTTTTACCAAATTTTGTGTTGTAACAACTTATAACCTTGGTCAACATATAGGGTATGTTTTATTGCGGAAAGATTTCTTGACATCTTATAAAACGTAGACAATCTTATATTTGAAGACCTATGTACACATTTTGTATGAAATTAACTACAAATATAAGTTGGAATTAGTTTTTTTAGTGATTAAACTATAAATTATAATATTTTTTTTAACCTTTATTTTAACTTTAAGATCTGCAATTTTGCCAAATCTTATCTATCTAGGTCAAAAGTTTGTAAAAGTTTTTTTCTGTGATATTACTTAGACATTTATCCAATTTCAGGATATTTTCCATTATTTGTATAATTCAATAATGTACCTAATACCATGTTTAAGACAAATAATGAATTAATGATAATGATGTTTTTTTTCTTAGTATATTTTATACCTACCGGTTCCTTTTAGACTGCGTATTAGACCGGCCCCACGAACGCCAACGAACGACATCAGTCATTGCTCGCTTCACGTTTCTGGCCTTCGAAGTTGAATCTAAAGCTAGGCAAAGGATCACTGGGAGCGATTCCAGTCGCGAACAAGCAATCGCGAGCGCAACACTGAATCCCGAGCTTCCGAGACCTACACCAATACACACACATATACTTTGCGGTCACTGGAAGGATGTGTAGATTACACATAAAATAAACAAATACAAAAGTCACTCTACCGTGCGTACGAAGTCGCGGGCAACAGCTAGTCGTCAATATTATGATAATACGGATAGTAGGGAGTGGGTGGGGCAGTGTTTTCATACATTTGCAGTCTGCTCGTGAAGAAAAACCTCGAGAGGTTTAAACATCTTTCGTACACCTCAAATGTTGCAATGGACATGGGAAAAATAAAAGAAAAGTTCATTTTTATCCTATACCAGTATGAAGCCGTTATTCCACAACCAATGGTTTTTATTTCTTTTATTCAATAAATTATTTGTATTTGTATTGTATTGTATTGTATTATTTCACTTCGTTTCGATTAGTATTTACAAAGTTATTGTAAAAATTAATTTGCTTAAAAGACTTTGTTCGCTGGCAATCGGCTTATTGCCGTGTGAGGTCATTCAGCCTCACCACCCCTATACCGCACCGGGCGTTCATACACTTACCTACTCGCACAGCTGCACACTGGTTCAGAGCAGACATTGAATTAAGGTCTTGTTTTATAGTTGATTTTTTTATTTCTACTAGCTCTGGAGTTTCTGGAGTCACTTTTCATCAAAATTTAGATATTTTACAAAAAAATATTTTATTTGGTGTTTTGATCGAAGTATTCGTACACAGAGGCACAATACAATATTTATATACCGTACTTTGTGAAGACATGTTGATAATTTTCCCGAATTATACAATATTGTATGAAACTAGCGAGAGAATCGAGCTGTACGACCGACGTCACACCACACCCGCGGCAAAGAATCCATCCATACTTCCATACTAATATACTAATATATACTAATATTATAAATGTGAAAGTGTGTTTGTTTGTTTGTTTGTTTGTTTGTTTGTTTGTCCGTCTTTCACGTCAAAACGGAGCAACGGATCGACTCGATTTTTGGTATGGGGATAGTTTGGGAGCTGGAGAGTAATATAGGCTACTTTTTATTCCGGAAAATATATAAAATAAAAATGATTATTTTGTATAGAAAATCGATAAACTGTCGTACTATACAAAACTGTCATTTCTTCCATAGCCGCTTCCAAAGAGTATTGTAATCACATTGGTAATCACTGACGTTTTAGCCGCTTTGGATTACCTACTTTTAATAAGTGACATTTGTTGCAGGCAGTGTATAAAACATACTTAAACTTATTTATACTAGAATAAGTTTATGGTATAAAACTTCTTCGCGATCATTTATTTTCATCTGTCTATCTATAATAGATGTTGGTGATACGAAGTTTACCGGGTCCACTATAATTAATATGGCAAAACAACGTTTGCCGGGTCAGCTAGTACTATAATATTACTAACCCGCGGCTTCCGGGCGCATTGTGGCTGTCACGAAAACAATAGCACGTGGTCGTTTTTACTTTACTGAATCTTTAAAAATTGATTATGAAGCATTTTGAAGGGCTACGGAAAAAATTTCAATGACATCTTTTAAGTTGGAATGTGTATATTTAAAAAATAAATAAATAAAAATACCTTTCCCAAACCCATTGCAAGTTGCAAATATCGGGTGCCCTAAGTCGCAACGTTCACAATGACATCTTTGAAGTTGGAATGTATATATTTAAAAAATAAATAAATAAAAATACCTTTCCCAAACCCATTGCAAGTTGCAAATATCGGGTGCCCTAAGTCGCAACGTTCAACAATATTTTTAAACTAAAAGCGAATACAAATATTATAAAAATCGGGATATTTACCATGTTTAACTTTATTTTCGGGTCCCCAATATTTCAGCACAGTTGGACGCGACATGATCACCACAGAACACTAATACTCCATGATCACGGAGTAACTGAATAAAGTTAATGCGGGTGGATGGTGCTAAGAGCAGAGGAAACGTTCTAGGTTCTACCCTCTTTCTTGTTCGTTTATTGCGTTTGACACCTAAACCTACCATTGTTTTCGTTCTCACACTCAACACGAACTTGTTCGCGACACACAAAACTCACTGTATCACTCCGCGAAACATTTTTATGATTTTTACAGTTTTTAAACATCCGAACCACTGGATACCAAACATTCGACAATTTAAACCCAAGATGGGTTTAAATTGTCGAATGTTTGAAATTGTTTTTATGCTTTTATATTTTTAAAATGTTTCGCGGAGTGATGCAGTGAGTTTTGTGTGTCGTGAACAAGTTCTTGTTGAGTGTGAGAACGCAAACAATGGTACGGGTGTCAAACGCAATAAACGAACAAGAAAGAGGGTAGAACGTTTCGTCTGCTCTTAATAAAGGGTTTATTACACTTATTCTAATTAGGATAAATGTGTTAAAGAGGTTATAACACAATTCTGAATAACGGATCCGATATTCAGTGTCCGATAAAGGACACTTATAGTCCTCGAAGCTCCTGATATCAGAGCCTAAATCAAATGCTACCTTCCTTAAAGCGATTTAACTTATCTGAATTCAGGAACGACTATATATCGGTTCCGTTATTCAGGATGGTGTAACAACCTGTTAGTACACCTTCCTAAATATCGGATATCTAAGATCCTAATTAAGCATACATTGCTTTCTTTGAGCTCAGTTTAAGCTAGTGATGAAATCAAAACAAGCAATGTATGCCATGCTAACTATCCGATATTTAGGGTGGTGCAATAACCTTTTTTTTTTTGTGACTGGGAGAAATGCGTTTATGCATCCCTCGCCCCTGGGTGCAGGGGTGATTCGAAATGTGGGACTCGCCTTCGGGGGTCCTACCCACTAAAACTCCCAGTATTTGCTCTCGTGGCAGTCATTGGTAATGGGGGATTGGGGTGACAGTCTCCCGTGGTGTAATAACCTCTACTTTATTTAGTTACTCCGTGATCATGGCGCGTGCAACTGGGCCAAAATATCGGGGACTCGAAAACAAAATTAAACATGGTAAAGATCCCGTTTTTCATAATAGTTATAGTGAATTTGACGATGAAAATTAAAAATCTTATAAAAGCGAATATATTTTCCTCGACTGTCTAAAATTATACTTCATGCTTCGTCCTCAAGATTAGCTTGTTTTAACACTTGTAGTACGCCCTAGTAATCGCCAATTTAACACTATATTGAGAATATACCTACTTATAAATTAAAAAGTAATAAAAGAAAATTATTATTTTTTAAATTTCAAAAGTGGGTAGTCAACACCGATCTCAACACCGGGCTCAAGCGCCCATCATAGCTGTCATTCGCTTTCTAGTGCGTCGCCGATTCATATCTAGTTTTTAAATTGTGTTAACAAAGTTGTTAGTTGTTGTTAAAAGTGATTATTTAGGATGCCCAAACGCAAAAAAGATAACTGTGAACACATTAAACGAAAAATTATAAGATTGGAGAGAAAGTTGGAGCGAAAAAAGAAGCACCACCACCGGTGAGATTTATCTTGTTCTGAGTTATCGGAACAATTCTATCGCTCGTCGTCCTTATCTTAAGGTACGTTATGTATTTTTATACATTTATAAGTCACTGGCCTTGACATATTATATTGCATATTGAAGTTCAGTGACCTGGTTTTTCTAACGTTTCGCAAAAAATGCAAACGATAATTACGTTCAACGATAAAACGGTTTGACTATTTAACTATCTACTTATTACTAAGTTTGTAAAATAAATACTTTTAATAAAGTGTAACAAAATTATTAATTAATTTTAAAGTTATAATTGAACATAAATGCATTAGTTCGTCACAGACTTTTACAAGTTCTCGTATAAGTAGATTTCAAACAGTTTGCGGGCAGTACTTTCTATGAACTGGGACTGCTTCTTACTGAAAATAATTCACATAAGTGACTAAGCTAAAAAAGAGCTTTGTACTGTAAAGTATTATGCTTATTATGATGTGTCGATTTTCAATAGTTTAGGGACAGTACTTTTTTTTTGAACTGGTACTGTTAAACAGTTTGCGGGCAGTACTTTCTTTGAACTGGGACTGCTTCTTACTGAAAATAATTTACATAAGTGACTAAGCTAAAAAACAGCTATGTACTCTAAAGTATTATGCTTATTATGATCTGTCGATTTTCAATAGTTTGCGGACAGTACTTTTTTTTCGAACTGGGACTGTCTCTTACGATATTTAATTGCATACCTAAGGTTAAGCAATACATAATCTCAAATAATGATAACATAATCATCATTATATACACTGCAGTCACTGGGTCCTACAAACAGTACAACGGGACTGTTATAAGGTACTACTAAGTGTAGTTTGCGGACAGTACGTGTTGTTATAACTGGGGACTGTCTCTTACAATATTATACTGACATGCTAAAATTGTATGAAGATGAGGCTTACTCTGTCCCTTACATACGACCAAGAGGTCATAGTTGACCTCGACGCACCATGTTTTAAGGGTTAACCTGAAGGACAATTAGAACAAGTACTTGGAACCAATCCCCAGTACATCCCAGTCTGAAAACATTACAAATATACAGGATGGTCATTCGTCGACTCTCCGAAGCGTGATCTACCTTCAGATCAAACGTCTGCTCTTGAAACAGAAAACATACACTTAGATAGTGAAGTATTAGAAATATTAGGTACTGACCCTACTTCAGTCAGGAGTGCTGGAGTTTTCCAGCACTGGGTCACAACAGGTATTAACAAAGAATTGCGTAAAGAACTCGTAAGTACATGACCCCAGAAAATTGCAAATTGATTGACCCACCTGAGCTTGATCCTAAGATTAAAGCAGCTGTTTCAGATATTATTGCTAAACACAATAAGGCCATTCAACTGAAACAGAAGGAATCGACTGCTGGAAACACTTGTCTGGTAAAATCTATACTATTATATTGTCTGCAAATGAGAAAAATACAGCCTTGCTAAAACACTTATGGATTTGGCAAAAATTATGTGTGATTGTCAACATTCTAATTCAATTTACAATTTTTTTTCTGAATGCCGTGAAGATGGATCTAAGGGATTCTCTTCAAAAAATTAAAATTGATAAACAATTATTCAGCGAAAACTTAAGGGAAAACAAAAAATCAGCTAAAGCTATTAACAAGTCTAGCACAGACCCAAAGCAATCAACGACACAAAAGTTTCCTAATAAGTAAGTTATACAGTTCTTCGCGAAATTTAAACTGGAAGGGTCCGGGTCCTAGTCGCAGGCCGACGGGCCCTCCCAGGACGAAGGAGCCTGCAACGACTTCGACGCGTAGACGGCTCATCAACTTATCGACGCAGTCGCAGTATCCGT
Organism: Crambus lathoniellus; assembly: GCA_949710035.1. Lineage (NCBI taxonomy): Eukaryota > Metazoa > Arthropoda > Insecta > Lepidoptera > Crambidae > Crambus > Crambus lathoniellus. The sequence continues at coordinate 5,362,129 of OX453296.1, forward strand.
GGCAGAGACAGAACAACAGCCGACGCTAAATACGTTAACGCATGCAGGTCGTTTATCATTATTCTATAAAGAATTTTTAATGATTACCAAGGACCCACTGGTTCTTTTTCATAAAAAGGATATAAGATTCCCTTCAATCGAAAGCCGATGCAACCTGTATCACCGTCAACCCAAAAATGTAGTGTAAAGGAAAAGGCTCTTTTCATACACGAAATAAAAAATTTGCTGTCTCTGCAATTTCAGAGATCTCTGAATCTGATCAATATCTATCAACTATTTTTTAGTACCCAAGCCAAATGGGAAAATGCGCTTCATCTTAAACTTATCACTAAATAAATTTATTGACTCAAGACATTTTAAACTCGAGGATTTAAGAACAGTTATAAAATTGATATCTAGAGATTGTAACCGTGCACAGTAGACCTGAAAGACGCATGCTTTTGTTAAAAATTCACAAGGAAGACCGAAAATATCTAAGATACCAATTTGATCAAAAAAACATATAAATTTAATGTCTTATTATTTTTGGCTTAAACACAGCTCCTTTGGTTTTCACTAAAGTCATCATGAAACCGGTCATGAAATTCTTAAGATTATGTGGTTACCTGTTAACAATATATTTGGATGACCTCTGTCTAATATAAGGGTCTTAAAACTTACAAGATACCGTAAAGTTGCTTACAAGCTTAGGTTTCATTATAAATACCGATAAAAGTAATTTTATACCTTCTCAGTCTTGTAAGTTCTTAGAATATAGTTTAAACTAAAAGAAATTCTAGGTCACTTTGCCAAAATTAAATTTGCAATACAAAAGTTTTCTAACTTAAAAAGGTGTAAAATTAGAGAATTTGTTAGTTTTATTGGACTGTTAATATCCGCCTGTCCCGCCGTGAAATGCAGCTGGTTGTATACTAAATTATTTGAAATATGTATAATTAGTACATGGATATACCTTGTTACTTGGAACAGGATTTCTATTGGTGGAGCCGCACCAAAATAAAAATAGACAAGTATGACCTGGAAGTTTTTCAGGTGCCTCAACTACGGGGTGGGGAATTGCATGTGGAGACGACAGAGCTAGTGGTTTATGGAGTATAAAAGAAAGTAGCAGACAATAAATTATTTAGGAATTCTTGCTGTGTTTATTGGTTAAGATACTAACTGTCAAGTACTTCTACGAACTGACAATACCACGGTAATTTCCTACGTAAACCGTATGGGTGATATACACTCCCCACGCCTGACAGAGATCGCAAAAGACCTCTGGCAATGGCGTAAACGTAAAAACTTTTACGTTTTTGCATCTCATATTCGATCTTCAGATAATACTATGCAGGCAGACCAAGAATGGCAGCTAGCCGATTATGCCTTTCAACAAATTGTTGAAAAGTTTCATAGATATTTTCATTGATACGCTAGTCGTTGAAATAATAAATGTCCAAGATATATATCATGGCATAAGGATCCGGATGCATACGCCGTAAATGTTTTTTTTTTCAGTGTCGTGGTCGAAATTAAATTTTAATGTTTTTCCTCCTTTCACAATGATGCCTAAATGTTTAAGAAAGATTATCTCTGACAATGCCACAGATATAATAGTTGTTCCATTTTGGCCACATAAACGTGGTATCCACTATTTAAGAGTCTTTTAATAAGTAAACAATTCGTTTTCAAAGCAGATTCAAACCTTATTTTATCTACAAATTCCAGCCGCAAACAAATGCGCAACTCCATTACCCTGATGATGGTGATGATACGAAGAGGCGTCAAATAATTTTCTCTGGACGTCATGCTTAACCCCTTTTTTGGATAACTCGTATAAACAATACGAGGTTTGCTATTAAAAGTGGTTTATTTATTGTCAACAAAATAAACTAAACTTATACGAAAGTATCAATTCCCGATATACAAAATTTTTTGCATCTGCTTTAAACAGTGGCGCTCAGTATGGCACAATTAACTGTTATCATTCTGCTTTGGCTTTAATAACTAAAATTGATATCTCACTAAATCAAGAAATAAAAAGATTTATTAAAGGAGTTTTTCGTACCAGACCTCCATCCCCTAAATTTAATGAAGTCTGGAATATAGCACAGATTTTAAATTGTCTTGAAAAGTGGTTTGCTAACGAAAGTTAGAATCTGGAAAATATATATATATGTCGGAGCGTAAACGCAGTGCTGCCCTCATAGACAGCTAGATCGATTACTTTAATTTAAATTATAACGACATCTATCGAGTTATTTTGTAACTATCGACTTAAAATCGCCATCTATTTTGTTGCTTTGTAACTATTAGTTGAGTCAGTTAAACGTTGCGAAAGCACTTGGGTGAGTTGGATACAGAGAGATGGCAGGACTTGGACCAAGTCAGTTGAATTGGTCGATGGTCTGCACATTTTGGTGCAGGCGCATGATAAAACAGTCTAAACAGGGACCTACAAGGGGTTGGACGTTGAGGCGGTAGTGGGGCCCGCAAGGGCCACTTTTCTGTATCGAATTTGCTGCGTTTAACGATTCATCCGTATACATCACTTGAATCGTTGTTTTATTTGTGCCATATCGATTGTGATTGAAGAATAAGACGTTTGTTATTGAAGAAGAGACTATTATTTTGAGGATCCCTCGTCGCAACCATCCTGACAACGAGACCAGACCAGGAAACCGGACCCAGCGACGTCATCAGAAGTGGGATGCAGCCCGTGCCACAGATGAAAAGTGGACTGAAAACGAAATACCCGTATTTCTGTTATTCGACATTCTGTTACTGAACGGGTGATGAAAAAAAGGCGTCCTGCCCTGCCGTTTCACTAGCGGCATTTCAATTGCAAGAAGAGAATTGTGAAAATCATCTTTTCCTGGTGATGAGCGGTACCTACGCTGAAAGGAAGTTTATCGGCAAGACTGGACCAGTCTGGACCTGGACCATGTTTCATGTGCTGGCGTAACCTGACTGGAGCATAAGGATTTGTTCATCGATAGGTTTGTCTGTATCTAGACAAACGGAGGTACTCTCATATTTTTCTTATTTTGTGAAGCCGAAAGAAAGTAAATCTTATTTCCTTATGAGTAATACGTTGTAATAATAGTTCCCAACGGAACCAAAAATGTTTTATGATTTTACTGTCAACTACCTACATCAAAATTCAGCGGCAAACATTTTTCTAATTTTACTAACGTACAGAGTGCTTAGTAAATTCGCATACTATTGCGTTTGAGAAGAATGTTGACAGATGGATTGTACTTTGTTGTAAAGAAATAAGATCTAGATAGTAACATTTGCACATTGTCAATTTTATACTCGGGGTACAGATAACATACGAGTTATCCGCTTGAAAGGCCGGGCGCGCACCCCGGAGCCTCTTACGCGGCCATGTCATTTGACACCTTAAAGGCGCGCCGGGTTTTGTTTACATTGTTTACAGAAACGTTATTTAGGACTCGTCCTCGGCGGGCATGTAGTTTAAGTGGTGTTTTTATTCAAGCGGATGCTTTAAACGAAACATCTGTTATGTTAGAGTATTGTTTGGGTTTATAGTTTCGTGTAATAAATAATCACCACACAGTAGGACACAAGTGTTTTTTTTTTTCGTCATTAAATTGCCTATAATTCCAAATTTAAATGTATGACCTATTTCAAATTACAGTGAAATGCAAGCGCTGCATGGTGGTGCTATGCGGGTGCTGCATATGGTGAGCCGTTCGTTGGCGCGACATCGGCGTCGATCGGCGCAGTGGTGCAATGGTGCGACTCTGCGGCGATGGCAGTGCGGCGGCGGCGCGGTGGCGTCGTGGCGCAACGCAACAGACAAGTAGCCGGCGCTGGCGGCGATAGTGTAGAGAGAGAGATCTACCTACTGGCTTCGCATATCATATGATCGCAATTTGGTGAGCAGTTTTCATTTTGTCATTATTTGTGCAAACAGCACCGAAATGCTCTTTTCCGTTCAATGAACATTCTTTTGTACAGTTTTTGGCACTTTACTAGTTGTCTTCGATGTTAAGGTTCAATTTTCTATGGAACGGGAGTGAAGAAAATACGTGCTCACTTGTTGATGATTTTATTGAGACTAATTTTGCGTGACAAATGCTAATGCTTATAAGTATCGGACATACCGCCCACCAAAAACAATAGTTTTTAATCAGTTCGTGGAAATATTAACAAACATTAAGATGGTTACAAAAAAAAAACATAACATGCATACAAATTGATGATATAGGTAACTAATTCCTATGGGAATATGACGTTAGAACAAATTATAATGCTACATAAACTGGAAATGTATGTTAAAACAAACTTGACATTATAACAAATATATGAGAAAAATAATAAGTAATTGAAAGCTATAATTGACTACTTTGATCGACATCCATTGGGAGTAGTACTAATTTTGATAATGGTCTTTTAAGCTCATGGTTACCCCTGCACCGAACTGTAACAACTCGTACTAAGTCATCTGCGCCGGGATGAAGATATTTAATTCGACCAAGTAACCATTGCGTTGGCGGTGTCAATTCGTCTTTGATCACAACTAAGTCTCCAATACTTGGAGATTGAACAGGAACTTGCCATTTATGTCTCTGCTGAAGAGTATGGAGATACTCGCGTTGCCACTGACGCCAAAAGTCTTGAGTCATTTTTTGAATGACTTGCCATCGGCTTAATAGACTGACCTTCTTGTCTTCATAGTTTATATCAGGCACGCTTATCAAAGATTCCCCGATCAAAAAATGGCCCGGTGTTAAGGGACTTTCAGTAGTATTGTCAATTTGACAAAGAGGGCGAGAATTAAGACAAGCCTCAATCTGGGCTAGCAGAGTGACCATTTCTTCATATGTAAGTGTAGTGTCCTTAGTCACTCGGTGTAAGTGTCTCTTTGCAGACTGTATTCCTGCCTCCCACAGTCCTCCATATGATGGCATTCTTGGAGGTATGAAGTGCCAAGTTGTGCCTTCATTGGCTAATATTTGTGCTACTTCATGTGCAATATTGTCCTTGCCCTTCTGAAATAGAATCTTCAATTCTTTGGCTGCACCAACAAAGTTGGTTCCATTGTCGCTCCATACATGTTGACAGTGTCCTCTGCGTGCGACAAATCTACGAAATGCAGCCATAAACGCTTGCGAGGTTAGATCAGTGGCCGCCTCAAGATGGATCGCGTGAGTACTCATGCAGACGAATAAACAAATGTAGCTCTTGGTAGCATGATGGCCACGACCTTTAGACGTCCTAATCATTACGGGCCCAGCATAATCGACTCCACTGTTAATAAATGCTCTATGTGGGTTTACTCTAACTGCAGGTAGTTGGCCCATGAGTTGGTGTTTAACTCGTGCCTTATCGATAATGCATATTTTACAGTGGCGAATGCATTTTTTAACAGCTGATTTTAGGCCAATGACCCAATATTTTGTTCTGATATACGCCATCATAAGTTGGATACCACCATGCAACGTCCTTGTGTGGGCTTCTTGTATAATCAATCTTGTGATGTGCTGTTTGTCTGGTACAATTATTGGGTTTTTTGTTGTATCTGGAACTGAAGCATTTTGAAGCCGGCCTCCCACTCTTAACAATCCACTCTTATCTAAGAACGGTGAAAGTGTGATCAGCGAACTTCTTTTGTTAACTCTCTGTTTATTTTTTAATACCTCAATTTCTTTTCCATAAACGACACCTTGATAATATTTTATACATCTTTCTAATATTTCTTCATTCTCTTTTGCTGTTATATAGTTTTCTTCCTCTTTTAATTCTTTCTTTATGAGCCATCTTCTACAATAGGCTAATATCCGCTTCATTCTTGATATTGTTGAGAAGCTTTCCCAAATTGGAGGTTCCAGTATAGTTGAATGCAACGAAACCTTTAACTCCAAGTCTGTTTGTGGAATGTCATTTCTAACCATTTTAAAGTTTTCTTGGTGTAACCATTCTGGCCCGTTCCACCACAGTCTTTGAGTCGGCAAATCACATGCCTTCACTCCTCTGGTAGCAACATCAGCGGGGTTTTCAATAGACTGAACATGTCTCCATCGCTCATTGTCAAGAACTCTTGTAATTTCAGCTACTCTGTTAGCGACGAATGTTCGCCAGCGGTTTGGTTGTGATTGGAGCCATGACAAGACAACCATAGAATCGGTCCAGAGGTATGTATGGTTTTTAGGTACGTTGATAATATCAAGAAGATCGCTCACAAGTTCTGTTAATAATGCTGCGGCGCAGAGTTCCAATTTAGGGACTGATATTTGCTTCAGTGGTGCTACCTTTGTTCGAGATGCTATCAACGTGACGTGTACTGTGCCATCATTTTCAACAACTCTCAGGTAAGTAACTGCGGCATAAGCTTGTGTTGATGCATCTGCAAAACCATGTAGTTGTACATCCTTGTTTTTATTTTCATTAGTTTTTAACCATCGTGATATCCTTATATTTTGCAGATGTGTCAACTCATTTCTAAAGTTTACCCACTCCTCACACACCTCTAGCGGCAGTTCGTCATCCCAACCCAAGCTAAGGAGCCACAACTTTTGTATCAAAACCTTTGCTCGGATGATGATTGGTGACAACCATCCAAACGGATCAAACAAACGAGCCACGTCCGAAAGAACTGATCTTTTTGTAATAGAATATGCCATTTCAGGTAAGTTAACGTTAATCAGAAATTCATCTTCCTTTCTGTCCCATGTCAATCCAAGAATTTTTATCACCTTATTTAATTTTATTTCAATTTTATCCGCTGTATGTTCTTGTTGTAAATGTTGTAAGACTTCTTCCGAGTTACTTGACCATTTTTGCATTTTAAATCCTCCCCTTTTCATAACTTCATTTATTTCATCACACATCCTTTTCGTTGCTTCTATGCCCTGATTATTTCCTGTCATAAGGTCATCCATGTAAAATGATTGTTTAATTACAGGTGCTGTATCGGGATAATTTTTTGTTTCATCGTCTGCCAGCTGATTTAAAGTTCGTACTGCCAAATACGGAGCAGCAGCTGTTCCGAAAGTGACACTTGTTAAGTTATAGCTTTCGAGTTTTTCTTCGGGGCTGTCTCGCCAAACGACCCTTTGCAAGTTAGTATGTTCTCTCGTCATAAGAATCATTCTGTACATCTTTACTATATCTCCGACTACGCAAATTTCATAGGTCCTCCATTTGACTATTAAGCTTCGAAGATCAGGTTGTAGAACAGGTCCAACTAGCATTGTATCATTAAGCGAGTGACCTTCGGATCCCTTTGCAGAGGCATCAAAAACAACGCGCAGTTTACTCGTTTCCTTGTCTTCTCGCACTACTGCGTGATGCGGTAAGTAGATTGCATTATTACTCTCTGTATCATCGGATAACTTCATATGTCCCATTTCCTTGTACTCCTGAATAACCTTTGCGTAGTCAGATTTGAAAGATGGACAATTTTGAAACTTCTTCTCCAAGTTATTGAATCTCTTGATCGCTTGTTGTTTTGTATCACCACACATTTCGATTGTTTCTTGAACTGTTTGTTTTAAAGGTAAGTGTACTATATATCTTCCAGTATTGTCTCTTGCAGTTGTAGCCTTGTATATTTGTTCACATTTTTCTTCATCTTTAGTAAGCCACTTCTTCTTCTTGTATGAGTCTGTTTCTATCTCCCAAAATTTTCGTAGTAAATCATTGTCTTCCGCAACCATACGTGTAACATGCAACGTGATTAAATTGTGATCTTTGTTTTCTTCCCTTTGTCCAGAAATAATCCACCCGAAAATAGTTTTTTGTGCTATCATTCCATCAGACGTTTTTATCAAACCATTTTCTATAATTTTGCAGAACACATCGGCACCAAGTAAAATATCTATATTACCTGGAACCTGATAGTTAGAATCAGCCAAATTTAATGTTTGTAGCTGCATGTCATTCATCACGACGTGTTTTGAAGGTACTCTGGTGGAAATTGTTTTCAAAACGTAAGCCTTTACCTTTATCGGCGCGTTTGTGTGAAATCGTGATGACACTGATAAATCGACTAAATGTTTAATCGGTATTTTGTTGTGATTTTCTCCTCCTATTCCAGAGACTTCACCGCTGATATTGATTCGTTTCAGACCCAGCAGATCCACTACCCTTGATGATACGAATGAAGCCTCGGACCCCTGGTCAATCAGGGCACGAAGTAGAAATGTTTCCCCAGTACTCGATTTAACTTCTACTTGTGCTGTAGCCAGTAACACTTCTTGACCAGGTTGTTCCCTTGAGATATGTGCACTTGTTATCTTATGTTCTGGTTGTGTTTGTTCTTGTGAATTGTTGTGATTGTTAACTTCCTTCTCTTCACTTCTTTCACCTTCTTGTTTTGTTGTTCTATCTTCATGTAAAAGAGAGTGATGTCTTCTTCGGCAAATACGACATGTTTTTCGTTGTTTACAGTTATACACACTATGATTAGGTATAAGACAGTTATAGCACAAACGATTTTTTCTTACATGATCATGTCTTTGTTCTAATGTCGGTTTCCCAAACTCTTTACAATTGAAAATATAATGATCACCATTACAATATGTACATGAAGGTTGTGACTTAAAACTGGCATGCGCTGATACTTGTAAAGAATCGTCTTCGTCTTCGTTGGTTGAGACAAAAAATGACTTGTGTACTTGGGGCTTATCTCGTGTTGAAGTAGTTGACAATGATGAAATTAATTCCAGGGTACGGAACTTTGTTTCAAGGAATTGCTTCAATTCACTCCATTTTGGAATTTCATCACTGTTGTTTTTGAAAGCATGTTCTTCCCAGTCCTTCAAGGACTCCGGGTCCAATTTCTGTCCGACCAGAAATATTATTAAAGGATCCCAAGAGTTTGTACTTATTTTCAAATTATTTAAACTGTGAATACATTCGGTTGTAGTGTCCACTAAAGATTTGATTTGACTTGAGGTAGGATTATTCACTTTTTTCTGGTTAAATAATTTCTTCATAACTGAGTTCACAATCATTTTCTTACTTCCGAAACGTGCCTTAAGTAATTCCCAAGCTTGTATGTAATTATCATCCGTTATTTGTATAGGTTTTAATAACATCTCTGCCTCACCCGAAATGCTTGTTTTCAAATAGTGTAATTTTTGTACATTACTTATGGACGTGTTGTGAACAAGCGCCGTGAATAAGTCCTGGTACGTGGGCCAATCTTCGTATCTTCCCGAAAAGGTAGGTAATTGTATCCTAGGCAATCTAGCGAGCGAGAACTGACCATCAGTTGAAGGGTTTGAAGGACTAGAATTTTCTTCATTTTGTTTTTGTGGCCTTTCAATTCTCAATAATAAATCTGTCAAATCAGATTGAAGGTTAATGAATACTTCTTCGTAAATAAAATATTCTTCTTGAAGAAAATACGGCATCGCTCCCCTTTGTTCACGTGGCGTACACCTTATAAGCTTCTCATGCGCTTGTTTGAAATTAATCCAATAGTCTTCAATTGTTTTTAATCTTGTTTTTATGTAGCCAGCAGTTAATCTTTGTTTCGGACATTTGTTTATATTTGTTTTCGCCTTTTTTAACATACTAGCCACATCTTCTATTGTATTTAAGTAAGCACTTTGTTCTGCACTAAGCGTTGTCATGTTTACGTAGTTTGTTAAATTCCACTCAGTAAATATCACACACTCACTTCGTGACCGCTTCTTATCTTGTCGATATTAATTACGTATAGAAAAAACGCATCCGAGACGACGTAAACAAGTCACACAAAAGAACACCTGTGCAGTCGTCTATTCATCTATTGTATTCGGGCGACCCTTCCGCTCCAGGTAGTAATTATTTATCCGGCTCGATGTAGGCCATATGTCTTCTATGTTAAGGTTCAATTTTCTATGGAACGGGAGTGAAGAAAATACGTGCTCACTTGTTGATGATTTTATTGAGACTAATTTTGCGTGACAAATGCTAATGCTTATAAGTATCGGACACTAGTTCAAACCTAGGATTACAATGATTGTTAATGTGAGATTTGATTTAAATTTGATTAGTAACGATAAGAGTTCGTATTAGATTGACAGAATATGGGAACATGATTTGATTTAGTTCAGAGGACTAAATGTTTAGTTGGTGTTTACCACATTATTAGTAAAGAAGTGCTGAAGATGTTGATTGTTTTATTGCGTGGCTGAATGAGTCAGCACGTTGTTGTGGTACCATAAGGTAAAAAGGGTACAGCGGAAGCACTTGTAGTATGTACAAAGTTTATGTTTTGTTCAATCATTGGTTTTGTTGTTGTTCCATGCTGTCAGTCTAAAACGCGTTGTGATGTGACTCAGTTCAGTAATTTAGACGTACCTAGTTGAGAGCTTTTATTTCCAAATAAAGCTTTAAGTTATAACATTATTTACAAGCAGTTATCAGCTGCAGTGCAGATGCTTTGTTATTAAGTCAAACCAAACTCATTAGTGTACTAGCAACTATTGGTTTTATGTTAGTAATTGCAGAATGCAAGCCACTTAGATTGCATGCATCTCCAGTGCATTCGTAGTCGTAGGCGTAAAATTCGGGCAATATTCTGATTCAACCCGTTGCAGTGCGGTCACGGCAGTGAGTGGCGTGCGTTTAGCGTGGAGATGTAAGCGATCGTTTGGTGTGCCGGATAGAGGCAAATTTTATTGCTAGATGGAGGCGATTGAGAAATACCTGTGAGGGGTATCTGTGTTGTATTTGTAAAGTGTTGCATACTGCTTTTATTGTCTAATTTGTTCTGCTATGTGACAGATTTATTTGAGTATTGAGCTTTGTTGGACTGATACCATAAGTACTGAGTTTTGTGATCGCTGGTTAAGTTGCAGAGTGCTAGTAAAGCACAAAATTTTACGATCACTGGATAAGTCATTGAAAGTTACTTTAAACTGTAGAGTTCTGACAGATACGTTATGGTGAATTTAGTACAAACTCCGCCAAGATAAAGTGGAAATGGATTTTCATGAGTAAACTAATGAGGAGAGTTAATTTGTGTAAAATGATATTTTTTAACGTTTGCCCTAAAATAGTTTTGGAGTTGTTAAAACTAAGTTTTGAAAGATTAACGAATAGCTCAGAAATATGCCTCAAAGTGATGTATCCTCAGAATTAAATGTCCGTGATGTTGAATCGGGTGTGGACAGTGCCGGTGAAGGCCTGTCTAACTATGTGCAAACACTTACTGACATGGCTACTTATTTGGTAATCCGCACGCTTCAGTCGTAGTCGTAACTGCGACTCAATAGGGTTGTACAGGGCGCGGTGCGGCTGAGGCTGTGGCAATCTAGCGTCTCATGGGAGACTATGTCATTATGATATGACCATGTACATTGAGTGTACCGATTCCAATGTGGGGATCCGTCTCATGGGAGACTATGTCATTATGAAATGACCATGTATGTTGAGCATACCGATTCCAATGTGGGAATCCGTCTCATGGGAGACTATGTCATTACGATGACCATGTACATTGAGTGTACCGATTCCAATGTGGGGATCCGTCTCATGGGAGACTATGTCATTATGAGATGACCATGTATGTTGAGCATACCGATTCCAATGTGGGAATCCGTCTCATGGGAGACTATGTCATTACGATGACCATGTACATTGAGTGTACCGATTCCATGTGGGAATCCTTGCCACCTAATGTGTAGCTACTGTTAGTGATGTGTGTTGTTTATATGACTTTGATTATAATATTGTGATTACTGTAACTTACTATGAGGCATACTTTCTTCCTTATCTATAGTGTACCTACTAACCTTTTAGTCAGGTTAAGCCGAGCGGAATTAGCTCCATTGAAGTAATTTTGTTTCAGATACACACGAGGACGTGTGACACGTCAGAATGGCCGTGTCGGAGCGTAAACGCAGTGCTGCCCTCATAGACAGCTAGATCGATTACTTTAATTTAAATTATAACGACATCTATCGAGTTATTGTGTAACTATCGACTTAAAATCGCCATCTATTTTGTTGCTTTGTAACTATTAGTTGAGTCAGTTAAACGTTGCGAAAGCACTTGGGTGAGTTGGATACAGAGAGATGGCAGGACTTGGACCAAGTCAGTTGAATTGGTCGATGGTCTGCACATTTTGGTGCAGGCGCATGATAAAACAGTCTAAACAGGGACCTACAAGGGGTTGGACGTTGAGGCGGTAGTGGGGCCCGCAAGGGCCACTTTTCTGTATCGAATTTGCTGCGTTTAACGATTCATCCGTATACATCACTTGAATCGTTGTTTTATTTGTGCCATATCGATTGTGATTGAAGAATAAGACGTTTGTTATTGAAGAAGAGACTATTATTTTGAGGATCCCTCGTCGCAACCATCCTGACAACGAGACCAGACCAAGAAACAGGACCCAGCGACGTCATATATATTAAAAAAAAAAAAAAAAACCATTGCTCGTTATACCATTCTATAACGAAAAGCCAAGTATTTGTCCTACAAGAGTTTTGATTACTTACCTTGAAATGAAAATGTTTCTCTGTCCTGATTCCGACAATTTATTTATTAGTTACCGAAAGCCATATAAGCCTGTTACGTCACAAACCTTATTCAAATGGATAAAAAATACGTGACATTTAAGTGGAATTGATATTTCTACGTTCACTGCGCATAATACCCGGTATGCTGCTACGTCAGCTGCGCAAAATTTAGGTTTTAGCATAGACCAGATTATAAAACTGCAAGTTGGTTTTCAGAATCACATACGTTTGCCAAATTTTATAACAGGCCAGTAAACAGCAATTGTGATAAAAAATTTGGCACCACTGTTTTGAGTGCTTAATCAAAATATTTTTCGTTTATTTCATAAGCGCTGTTGATTTTTTATGTAACAAATAATACTTTTTTATTGCTTTTTGTTTCTATGTTGAGAAAATAAAGAAGCAAGATAGTATAAGTTAAGTTATAATTTCAATCTATATTATTCAGTAGCCTATATATTACAATTTTTGCATATTTTTCGAACACTTAGTCTCTAAACGTCTACAAGTGTTAAAACAAGCTAATCTTGAGGACGAAGCATGAAGTATAATTAGAGATTAAACGAACTTACCTGAAGTGAAGTTCTATCTTAATTATACGAAGGCTTCGTCCGAAGAGATTACCTTCCCTCCCTCCCAAAAGTTATTAACTACTCCCCTATATGATTCGAAAAATATAATACTCTAAACTAAATGACAGCTATGATGGGCGCTTGAGCCAGATCGGTGTTGACTACCCACTTTTGAAATTTAAAAAATAATAATTTTCTTTTATTACTTTTTAATTTATAAGTAGGTATATTCTCAATATAGTGTGAAATTGGCGATTACTAGGGCGTACTACAAGTGTTAAAACAAGCTAATCTCTTCGGACGAAGCCTTCGTATAATTAAGATAGAACTTCACTTCAGGTAAGTTCGTTTAATCTCTAATTTTAAACGCTTTATATTTCAAGCTAGGGGATCCGCGCGGTTTTACCCGTGTGGTACCCGTTCCTCAGGGAGTACCGGGATGAAATATAGTCTATGTCACTCGGGTAGAATGTAGCTTTCCAATTGTGAAAGCATTTTTTCAATCGGTCTAGTAGTTTTTGTGTATAAACATTACAAACAAACAAAAAATTCCTCTTTATAATCGATACAAATATTTTATAAAAATTACTAAATATAAACAAACAAACAAACTCATTTTTTTCATATTTATTTATATGTGAAAGTGTGTTTGTTTGTTTGTTTTTTTGTTCGTCTTTCACGTCAAAACGGAGCAATCGATCGACGTGATTTTTGGGTATGGGGATAGTTTGGGGGATGAAGAGTGACATAGGCTACTTTTTATCCCGGAAAAGTAATCCCAATTCCGCGGGATTGTATGGAAAATCGTATAACTGACGTGCTAACAAAACTGACATTAATTCTATGGCCGCTTTTTATAGTAAGGTCCGGTTGCTCGAAGCTTGGTTACGTTAACTTTAAGGTTAAATTATGGTTAAAGTAAAATTAACCGGTGGTCAAATTTAAAAAGCGTTGTTGAAGCAGCGGTTACTTTAACGAGCAGTCAAATTACAGATTCAACGGCGGTCAAAATAACCGACAGGCTGGGGGTGGTTTAAATTTTGACATTAGTAATTAAGGGCAGGTTAAAAAAATTGTACAGACAACACTTTTAACCCTAAAATAACCAACGTATTTTTCTTTTACCGATGTCAAAATTGACAACAGTTAAATTTTAACTTTTACTTTACTGTAATGTACGAGCAACCGGACCTAAGTAATCAATGAAGTTGCCGCTTGTTTAAACCTCTTTAGTGAATGAATTTTTTTATTATGTAGGTACCTAAAAGGTGAAACTAAGTTCACTGGGTCTTAGTATAAAATACTAGCGGCTGCCCGCGGTTTCACCCGCGTGGTACCCGTTCCCGTGGGAATATCGGGATAAAATATAGCCTATGTCACTCGGAAAGACTGTAGCTTTCTAACGGTGAAAGAATTTTCTAAATCGGTCCAGAACTTGTTGAATTTATTCGTTACATACAAAAATACAAATCTTTCCTCTTTATAATATTAGTATAGGGTTAGTATAGATAAGATGTTTTTGATAAAAATACCAAACCTATTAACTATTACTTACCTAATACTTTAACCTATCAATTACATTTGACACTTTTAACACTTCACTAACTATTGACAGGTACTATTATATATTCTGTGCTATTGATAAGAAAGTTATCATAACTGTTGGCCATATAAAAGTTCTAGATTGCCTTAACAACATTGCACGGTTCGTTGGGCAAAGTATCCGTTAATAATTATTATGTAAATAGGTAAGTACATGGCACGAAATTGATTTACGTAAAAACTATAGTTTGTGACCTATTTGCGAAACAAGGGTGCAATGGGTAGAAGTATTGAGTTAAACCTATTAACCTTTTAGCTTCGGACTATTAGATATGGCTGAGTGAATCCAATGTTTTGTATGGTGGAACTAAACGCACCCATCGATAAACAATTTAAAGTTTTAATAAGAATTGTAATAATTGCAAAGTGGCTTACAAAACTGTTGGCGATAATAAGCAAAATTTTGAAAAATGTTACCATAGATAGTTGCAATCAAAGTTCCTCTTATTATGAAGTAAGTCAAGTTTCTAATGTCCCGGACGAATTTTTCCAATCAGTAAATAATTAAAGCACTTAAAACATGGTAGCATTGCAAAGTTTTAGCCATAGAATATTTTGGAAAAAAGGGAATCCCATCAAAAACATCCTGTAAAAAAACTGGCCAACTCTCGCTGGAGCTACTTATTTCTTTATAAAAAGCGATGAAATCTCTCAGCCAACTCTAATGTTCCTTACTGCGATTTATTTAGTGCTAAAGTTAGGTTTTATGTGACTTGGACGTTGAACATTCTTACATGTTGGTGAACACAAGTCAACGACCAAGTCACATAAAACATAACTATATCACTAAATAAATCGTAGGAATGAACATTAGAATTGGCTTGGCTTTACTACGATATTTCATCACTTTTTATAAAGAAATAAGCAGCTCCAGCGAGAGATGGCCAGTTTTTTTATAGGATGTTTTTGATGGGATTTCATATCTTTTTGCAGAAAGCTTCTCAGTAACATCTAGAAAGAGCTAATCGCACTAACTAACTTTTGTTAAGGTGACATTTTTACATATCTCATAGTTTAAGTGAGCTCTCAAGGTTGATCAGATACTCCAGACCTTATATTTTTGTATCTCAAGAGAAAGGTCCAAACGTTGAATATATTTTGTGAAGACAAGATGCCAATAACTTTGATAGTTTGGCTGGTCTGTCAAGGTATCTCCTCAGGGTCATCAGGTACTTAGGTTAATCCATAATCTTAGTATTGATAGTTTTCCCTTTATGTGGACATAAAACCCAACACCTGTACCAAATTCCAGGCCTCTAGGTTTATGGGAAGTACTAGTTCTATTTTGATGAGGGGTGAGTGAGTCAGTGTCGAAATAGCAGAACTTTGCTTTCGTATAACTTCAGAACTAAATCAGCTACGAACTTGAAATTTTGGGGTCCTGGTGTCCTGGTCCTGCACACAGTTTACTTTATAGCGATAATTTCAGCGTTCTAAACCTATTCAAAGGTCTTCAAATAGAGGCTTGAAAATACGCTGAAATGGTTCCAGTAAAGGATGATACGGCAATGTTTGCTTTGCGCTCGACTTGGCGGGGGCACTGCCGTGCCCCCAGATTTTGCGTTTAATGTTAATGGTGAGTAAATCTGGTTTTCGACATTGTGTACCTAGTTAATAATTGAGTACACGCAGTTCAGTGCTATGCACGTAAACAGATGCCTAAATGTAGCCATAAGTAGATACCTATCTGGAATTAATGTAAGTGATTTCTAAATACACTAAGCCCTACTTGCTACTGAATACACGTACCTACTATGCGATTATTATAAGAATAGGACTGTCAAAACGGCCATATTTGTTTGCGTTTCGCTTCCACTTCAGGGTGTAGGATGTGCAAGAAAAGGTACAAAGATCAAGAATGCCGTTTGACAGTCCTATTATTATAATAATCGCATAGTACATTCATCATTTATTTTTCAATAAACCTTTTTTCTTTTTTTATCATTAGGCTTTTGTTTTGGCTAGGTCTTTTTAACGAGTTTGTTCCTGTGTGTTAAAATTTGTTATTAAGTTAAGAATGATAACATTTACGTTCTCATTATCCACATTTCAGAACGTCCAGACCCCAGAATGTCCATATTCCATATGCAAATCCCTGATGTGCCATTTTAGTAAAAAATACCTGTTCCTTACATTTTTCTATGGATTAGTTGATTTGTTACTTGCTGTTATTGTTGTTGCTGTTGCTTACCCAACAGTGAAAGTTGTTCGTATTGAGGGATAGTATCATCCCATGAAAGGGTTGTACTAAGGTACTAATAAAAATAATATGGGTGTATAATTTCGTTTGATTAGGTATAGGCACTAAAATGGCTATAATGTAACGTAACTTGGTAGAATCCGCAACGTTTAGGCAGCATTTTCTAAATAATCATGAAAAAAATAGCAACCCCAATCGCCCTACCTTCACTAAGCAGTGCCACAGGGTGACAATGGCAAACACAAGACCGTTTTGTCTCATTAACAAAGAACGCGCGCCCCCAATCCAAACTCGTTTATTAAACAACTTCATAACCAGGCTGAAACACTTTCAGACACTTTTTCAGCGTATTGTTTTTAATTAATGTATCTGGTGCGTACACTTTCTTCGCTATATTACCGTCTGCGTTGTGTTTTGGCTGTTGTCTTCACTTTGTTTTGAACGAAGGATATGGTCTAATGATTAATTTTTTTGTTTCATTTTTGCCAGTGAACCAGTGTTCAAGGGGGGCTCCCATACAACAAACGTGATCTTTTTGCCGTGTTTTAACGGCTACAGAATATGCCTACGCTTGAAATATTGACAGAATATTCACTTTAAAAATAAATAATTAAATTAAAATTAAATAAATATTTAGGGGGGCTTCCATATAACAAATGTGTTTTTTTTGCCATTTTTTGAAATTTTTTTTGTCTAATGTTGTATAGATTAATATTATACGTTATAAATAGTGTCTAATGTTGTATAGGTAGTGGTACGGAACCCTTCGTGCGCGAGTGTGGCTTGCACTTGGCCGGTTTTTTATCCACAATGAGGCAGCGATTAACAAGAACTTAACTTTATGTTAACCACCTGATGGTAAGTTAAGATAAAGCTGAAGATAGAAGCGCACTACTCCCGGAATCCTCAATCATTGAGGAACTTACCATATTATTGCAAAATAAGATGAGGAAAATTGAAGGAAAGCTTAAATTTTCTGTCAATACTTAAGCTGTTTTGTTCGTACCTGCTAAATTACCATTTGTATGGTAAAATGGTCAAAGAAAACGTTTTTATTGCCTCATTGTAAACACTTAAACTTTCTAACAACAACATATAAATGCGAAAAATTGTTACGTCTTAACACCCGCTGTGGACAAATTGACTAAGCTTTTTGAAGTGGTTCTATACAGAGTGGAATTATTTCAACTGGAACGGAAGTACTTACTCGAAACGATAGAGATAGCAAAATAAATAAAACGATAATCAAACGAAACATTCCCTTATTTTTAGGGTTCCGAATCAAAATGGTAGAAAGGAACCCTTATGGCGCGACTCAGTCTGTCTGTCACAGCTAGGTATTTCGAGAACTACTATAATGCTATCAACTTGAAATTTGGAATAGTTTGGATGACGTTTGCCCGACTATTTTTCAATTATGAGAGAATTAAAAATGCATTTTTTTTTTTGCAAACAGCTCCCTAATTCACAACCTGTCGGAAACGGAACCGGATTCGAATTCTGTGCTTTGTCTTTGTCTATTCTATAGTGAGTGACAGAGACAGTGTGCTCCCCTCCTTCCTCGGTGCGCGAGTCCTACCTGGTTCTTGTTTATTATTTTTTTCAAGTACTAGTGGCATTAAAAAAATCCGGGTTTTACCCGTGGCCCCAACACTATGACCCACTGGTGGGTCCATAGGTAATTTTTATTCCCCGTAGACCCACTATTGTCACGTTTGGAAAAGTATGAATAATAATATTATTTTTTATATAAGTATATTTTAATTTGTATTTATATAATATTTGACTTACGAACTTACACTAATTAATTAATTTGATTTTTCTTTTCTTTGGAGTATAAAGGAGAACCTATATTTTGTTTAGTAAAATAAGTTTTATATTTTTGTTTTTATTTAATTTTATGTTAAGTGGGGCATTGCAGTGCAACTACAGTCATAAAAGCATTAAAAATAATATTTGGCATATGCCTAGTGCAGTGGGTGTACGGGGAAAGAAATTACCTGAGACAATTACCCAACCAAAATCATCCTATAAAAAACTGACCAACTCTCGCTGGAGCTGCTTATTTCTTTACAAAAAGCGTTGAAATCTCTCAGTATAGTCAAGCCAACTCTAATGTTCCTTTCTGCGATTTCTTTATTGATATAGTTACGTTTTAATTTTATGTGACTTGGTCGTTGACTTGTGCCCACCAAACTAACCAACATGTAGAATGTTTAACGTCCAAAGTCACATAAAATTCAAACGTAACTATATCAATAAAGAAATCGCAGAAAGGAACATTAGAGTTGGCTTGACTTTACTGAGAGATTTCAACGCTTTTTGTAAAGAAATAAGCAGCTCCAGCGAGAGTTTGTCAGTTTTTTATAGGATGATTTTGGTGAGATAATTGTTTAAAAATCGTACAAATTTAAGTATGCTGTATTGTGATGAAAAATGACCTTACTATCATGTGAAGGTCATTTTTCAATTTCACGACTCTATGGAATAAAACGGGGAGAAAAAAATAGCCCTTGGCGAGTTTCTTGCCGGTTCTTTTCGTTAGGTACAAGGCATCCTGCCGTAGGATTTGCGAACCGATGGCGTAGCTTCATTGACGTTCATAAGTGTTGTTAAATCTACTGAAAATTGAATAAACGAAATAGAGTTGAGTTATAATTTTTTATAACTAATCAATCGTTTTAATCGGATCTTATTTTCCATATACCTTAATATAAAAAGTTATCGGATTATATCATAAAGCTAACTACCTACGTACAATTATTATTCTCGCCACAACATATTAAGTTGATAGATGGTTTCGCGGTAAATATAGAACGGACTATAATTTACTAACGAGATGTAAGCACAAGAGATAGGAGAAAATTACAGGTTGTATCTGAGTTTATAAAGACACGAAATGTTGCTTTTAAGTTGTGTAAGCTAGCCTTTAACATATGTTTAAAGGATAAGTAATGGTGATGGGTGAATGGGAGAGTTAGATGTGCATTACTTATATTAATTATTTGTTACATAACTGGTTGTTACTGTGACTTTGTGCATCGTTGTTTCCGTATTATCCTATTTAGAATTACGATAAATGCTTATGTTTTAAGAGCATTAGTGTTAGTTACACTTGCAAGTTGCTATCGGACAGACTGTCGGACATTTATCGCAGAAGTTTTCTTGCAGGCGGAAATGAGGCCTAAATCATGTTGTATCTTTATATGAAAGAAAATGACAATCACATGTAGGTATTATACTACTCATTTATTTATTTATTTAACTTTTGTGTCCGTATAACCAAGACATATTTGATGCGTTAAAATGTTCTAAGTACCTACTTAAAGCTAGCGTTACTTGTAAATATTGAAAATGAATTATTAGAAAAACTAGTCCAGTCTCACAAGCTAGCTCCGATGGGACTCGAACCCCCGACCTTTCACTGTGCGGACAAATGCTCTTATATCATATAATAAAATTTACATTGTGAATGCAAAAAAGGCAAAATAATTTGAACTAGCGTTAAACTTTAAAAACTCAAGACTATGAGACAAGAAACAAATTGTCTTTTTATATTTTTCCAAATATCACGAGTTATAGGTATGTTTGTAATTTGTAATAAATAAGGTATTATTAAATTCACAGTGACAATGCTAGATTGTCAAAGCCAAAATTTCCCCAGTTGTTTCGTTTAATTATTTCATTATACCCCAACGTTTAGGTTAAATATTTATGAAGAGTAAGCAACCAGTAATTAAACTATGTTCACTTTCTACCGCATAATGGCCAGTTAGTCTCGTTCTAATTCAAACTTATCCAAAACAATAAAATGTATGTAAAACGCACCCGTGTTTTAGAATTGAATTTGCAATTTTTTCACTTTCCATTTCTTACATTTATCTTTGTTGACAAGATATATAATTTCGTTTATGCTAATGTCTCAATCTCTCTGGAAAATTATTTGTGTTCTAGACGCAATGATTTGAAGTTAAATAAATATGTAGTTTAAAAAACTATAAAAACACACTTTTATAGGAACAGACAAAAATTAAAAGTACAAATAACCGTCTATTCAGTAACTGAAATTAAAAAGCGTGGTGCGCGTTGTCAATAATATTAAGTACTTACTTGAATGCATGCTTTGCAAAGGGCGCACCACGCTTTTTAATTTCAGTTACTGAATAGACGGTTATTTGTACTTTTAATTTTTGTCTGTTCCTATAAAAGTGTGTTTTTATAGTTTTTTAAACTACATATTTATTTTTTACTTTTTAGTTTAACAAATGGCAAACTATGGATGGGGATGGAAAACGATTTCACAGACCATTCATGTCTCTGCCCACCCCGTAAATATTATAACTCAAAGGTGTGATTGTATGTATATAGTTTTACAATGCGCGAGCCGAACCCTTACTTCCTCCCTGCTCCATCATCAGACCTTCACTACCAAGTGTAGCGAATAGGTCTCATCAGAACGAAACAAATGAGCCCAAACTCGAGGGGTTTTCTTGAGGTCATTAAAGAGTTTCACTGGGTCCTCCCAGCTCCACTATCAGACCCTCACCAATAGGTCTCATCAGAACGAAACAAACGAGCCCATCTGGAGAGGTTTCCTAGTGGTCATTAAGGAGTGCCACTGACTTCCTCCTTGCTCCATCATCAGACCCACACCACCAAGTGTAGCGAATAGGTCACACCAGAAAGAAACAAATGAGCGAGAACTTGAAGGGTTTCCTATTGGCCATTAAGGAGTGCCACTGGCTTCCTCCCAGCTTCATCATCAGACCCTCGCCACCAAGTGTAACGAATAGGTCTCGTCTGTACGAAACAAATGAGCCCAAACTCGAGGGGTTTTCTTGAGGTCATTAAGGAGTTTCACTGGGTCCTCCCAGCTCCATCATCAGACCCTCACCCCAAGTGTAACGAATAGGTCTTATCAAAACGAAACAAATGAGCCCAAACTCGAGGGGTTTCCTATTGGTCATTAAGGAGTGTCACTGGCTTCCTTCCGGCTCCATCATCAGACCCTCACCACCAAGTGTAGCGAATAGGTCTCATCAGAACGAAACAAATGAGCCAGAACTCGAGGTGTTTGTCATTAAGGGTGCCACTGGCTTCCTCCCTGCTCCATCATCAGACCCTAACCATTAAGTGTAGCGAATAGGTTTCATCTGAACAAAACAAATGAGCCTAAACTCGAGGGGTTTCCTAGCAGCCATTGAAGAGTTCTATTGTCCACCTCTTGACTCCATCATCAGATCAGCTCGATGGTAGCAAATTATTGTATTGTCATCGGATTCATATAGACTTGCAAAGTTTCAAATCAATAGGACATTTAGAAGTAGGTTAAAATTTAATTCCTAGATTTTCTTACATTGTGACTTAGTTACAAGTGAAGCTAATAAAAGTGTGGTAAAAAGTACTAGTAGCGTTGCGCGCTGGCTTTGCGCAGCAGTCACGAGAAATGTGACGGACGTTAGTACTATTATATATTCTGTGGTGACCGGGGGGGGCGCGCGTCGCGATACTTGGTTCAATAGTTTGGGGTTTTACCTTTTTTAGAGAATGCCCTTGGAGTTTTAATCTGGTAATAATATGGTCGATTTCTCGGACCTTAAAATTGTTATTACATTAGACTAGCTTCCCGTGCCCAGCGGTGGGATAAAAAGTAGTCTATGTCATTCAGGGATAACGTTGCATTCTAATGGTGACAGAATTTTTAAAATCGGTGCCGTAGTTCCGAAAATTACCTACCCCCTACCACCTCACAAACTTACAAACTTTACCTCTTTATAATATTGGTACAGATAAGTATTGACTAATATTTAAAAATATAAAATCATTGTTCTATTTCAAAGCGCCACTTAGAATAATATTTCGCAGAAATTAGCCGTTCCAATTTAATCCCTGGCGAGAAGAAGTCGTTCAAAATTATGAAGCATAAAATAAAAATTCATCATTTCATTTCTCATTTAATGCCGTATTACCTACTATTATAACTGCTTTTACTTTCGATTTTAGAATAAAATAAAAGAGTTTTTGTTTTCCAATTGTTGTGTTCCTGTATTAGTAACAAACTTTTGCGTATAATATGCACAAAATAGTAGTGTGGGTCAAATTGACAGCAATTCAACACTTTACGTGTACTTACCATCAATATGTTTTAAATAATTACAGACTTTATAACCTCACGGAAGCTGACTTGGCAGAGCCTATTTAGCACTCGCTAGAAGAAGCTGTCATGATAAATGTATTATACAAAATAGCAGAAAACTGAGAAATAAGGAGCAACTAATGCAAGAATACTGAAAGCTAATATGATGATCACTTTATGAAACAGTGTCTTTTTATGAGGGAATGAGATGAAAACGAAAATTGATCTCTTTCCTGGAGATGATGAAACAAAAATGATGCGAACACCCATGGATGATCACAAAGAAGATAGCTCTTCATACACCTAACATCCAATATGTAATGAAGAAACATAATATGAAGAAAGCTTAGCGAGTTGATTACATAAGGATGACGATAGTCTAGATGACAAACATGGGTATAACACCATAAAATGTTACCCTTTTCATGAGCAAATAAAGTATATTTCATTTCATTTCATTTCATTTCAAAAACATTTAGCGTAGAATGGCAAGCATTTGAATATTAAGACAATGAACAGCATCGCCACTCAGCGTCGATAAACAGATGATTATTCTATAAAATGCCCGATAATGGCTCGATAGCAGAAGCAGATAAAAACAAAGACCATTATACATCAACTATTGACGAATTTTCTGCATGGCAAGCTGTTGAATGTGAAGAAGAAACTATAAATAAAACCACCATTTGCAAAAACAATGGATCAAATACGACAAATGTGTTTGACAGCAGAAGCAGACTATCAATGGTGAAATGAACAATCATGTTTGGAAGAAAGCCGCGAAGAACAAGCTTATGCGTTGCGAAGCTTGAACATGTCGCGACTCACCAAGTTTGGCTTTCAGTTTCATGGGATTGAACATCAGATATTCTTTTAGCATCGCAAATGGAGGTGGTGGCGGCGGTATCGGAGGAGCGGGCGGTGGTGTTGACGGCTCCTCATCCTCTGCAATGTTTCTTAATGAATCTTGTGATAGTAATAATAATCTCCCGGCCGATTTCGGCTAAGGTGACCAATACTCATTAAGTCATGAAAAGTCTAAGTACGGTGGGTCCTAAGATGACTATTATAACCTATTTTAGCAGTGAAAAGTCTGTCTGCAATGAGGAGAAGTTAGGGTACTATTGTGGTAGTGGTATAGTGGTTTGGTGTGGTAGTACCAAACAATTTGAGGTACTGCGTTGCAGGCGTTGATATAACGATACTTTTCAATACTGAAGATCAATCATTTGCTATATTTCATAAAAAATATTTCAAGAAGGCTGAAAGTTTTCTTTCAACCTAAAAAATAACACATTGAAAACTCACAAAAATGATAATTGATATGAGTACCTGTCTGTATCTACTAAATTGTGAATAACTGTAGCGAAATACTTACCTTAGATCTTTATCTACTTTGTTTCTTTTTTTTTTTTTTATGTGTGACATCGACAAGACCTTCCTGCAGAAATCTCCATTATGTCAAGAAATAGTGGCAGAGATAAACTAAACAACTTGGCGGCGAAGATTCATCCTCAGAGCTGCCTCCTGAGGATACCCTGATGATGCTGATGCCAATGCATCAGCTACTGTAGCTTATTCGGAGCAAAGCAGAGATAACTACTCACCCAATCGCCCTCTCAGTTCCGATGGTCTTAACGCTGGTTCTTCCAGACCCGTAGGTGGCGGGGTCGGGGTTCATTCCCTGAACTGCCTCCTTAAGATACTCCAGGTGAAGCTGATGCTGACGCATCACCTACTGTACGGAGCAAAGCAAAGATAACAACTCACCCAATCTCCCTCTCAAATCCGAAGACCTCAGCGTTGGTTCTTCTAGACCCACAGGTGGCTGGTTCGGGGCTTCATCCCCTGAGGATAACTCGGATGATGCTAATACTGACGCATGACCTACTGTGGCTCGTTTGGAGCAAAGCAGATAGGTATAACACCCTCTCAGCTCCGCAGATCTTAGCGCCAGATTTGGCGGGTTCAGGGCTTCATCCCCTGAGGATACCACGGATGATGCTGATGCCGACGCATAACCTACTGTGCTGAGCAAAGCAGATATAACAACTTACCCAATCGCCCTCTCAGCTCCGATGGCCTCAGCGCCGGTTCTTCCAGAACCACAGGTGGTGGCACCAGTGGGGCTGGGGGGCGCGGGCGGCGGTGGGGGTGGGGGTGGAGCTTCATCTCCTGAGCTGCCGCCTGAGGATACCCCTGATGACGCCGATCAGCTACCGTGGGTTATTCGGAGCAAAGCAGACGTTCTTACAACAACTCATCCAACCGCCCTCTCAGCTCCTATGGTCTTAGCGCCGGTTCTTCCAGAACCGCAGGTGGTGGGTTCAGGGCTTCATCCCCTGAGGATACCTCGAATGATGCTGATGCCGACGCATAACCTACTGTGCTGAGCAAAGCAGATATAACAACTTACCCAATCGCCCTCTCAGCTCCGATGGTGTTAGCGCCGGTTCTTCCAGACCCGCACTTGGCGGAGTCGGGCTTCATCCCCTGAGGATACCCCAGATCATGCTGATGCCGACGCATAACCTACTGTGCTGAGAAAAGCAGATATAACAACTTACCAATCGCCCTCTCAGCTCCGATGGTCTTAGCGCCGGTTCTTCCAGAACCGCAGGTGGTGGGTTCAGGGCTTCATCCCCTGAGGATACCACGGATGATGCTGATGCCGACGCATAACCTACTGTGCTGAGCAAAGCAGATATAACAACTTACCCAATCGCCCTCTCAGCTCCGATGGCCTCAGCGCCGGTTCTTCCAGAACCACAGGTGGTGGCACCAGTGGGGCTGGGGGCGCGGGCGGCGGTGGGGGTGGAGGATGAGCTTCATCCCCTGAGCTGCCGCCTGAGGATACCCCTGATGATGCTGATGCCGATACTTATGCGAAGCAAAGCAGATAATTATACGACTCACCCAATCGCCCTCTCAGCTCCGCAGATCTCAGCGCTGGTTCTTCCAGACCCGCAGGCGGCGGGTTCGGGGCTTCATCCCCTGAGTTGCCTCCTGAGGATACCCCAGATGATGCTAATGCTGACGCATGACCTACTGTGGCTCGTTTGGAGCAAAGCAGAGATAACAACTTACCCAATCTCCCTCTCAACTCCAAAGATCTCAGCGTTGGTTCTTCCAGACCCGCAGGTGACTGGTTCGGAGCTTCATCCCCTGAGCTGCCTCCTGAGGAAACCCCAGATGATGCTGATGCTTACGCATGACCTACTGTGGCTCGTTTGGAGCAAAGCAGATAGGTATAACAACTTACCTAATCGCCCTCTCAGCTCCGATGGCCTCAGCGCCGGTTCTTCCAGAACCACAGGTGGTGGCACCAGTGGGGCTGGGGGCGCGGGCGGCGGTGGGGGTGGAGGTGGAGCTTCATCCCCTGAGCTGCCGCCTGAGGATACCCCTGATGATGCCGATGCTGACGCTTGAGTTACTGCTGCCTCTTCAGACACAGACGCGCGCCGGCTGCCGGCCGCTGATGATATGCGGTTGGCCTAAGTGGACATGAAACATTAAGTCATATCTCATAGGGTATAAAATAGTATTTGGATATGTTTAGAAATCTTACTATTTAGTTGCCCTAAAATAACCGTAAATACTTCTTATATACCTAACGCCAAAGTACTTTGGCACGAGCATTCGCCGTTTTAAAATTTTTCGAACTGAACAACGAACAGAGCCAAGCATAGAGCCAAACATCGCTACAAACATTTTCATTATCTTTCTAGCGAACGCTCTAATCGATGTTTGTCAAAATAATATTCTAGAAATAAAGTTCGAAGTCTGTCCTTTCGCTAGAATGCTCGCCCGAACGCTCGCTAGAATGCTCGCCAAAACGCTCTCGTTTATTTTTCTGTAACGTATCATTCACAGGAATGCTCATTACAAGTGAATGCTCAAGTTTACATTAATGATACCAATTGCCCTTCATTTGCATATCCATTTCAGAGGGCAGTCGATAAACAAACGCACCAAAAACTGCCTAATTATATTGCTAAAGACAAACACATAAATAATAATATTTGCTTGTCTTCCAAATTAGAAAGGTACCTGAACACTTACAAAGTTCTGTGCCTTGTGTGTGAGGGCTGCCAATTTGGTAGCTATCGTGGATTTCGTTTGGGAGTCCACTGGAGACACTTCTTCGTATGCTTTGCTTGATCTGCAGGACAATGAATAAGAATAAAAAAGTTTGTCGTTTTGGATAATAGATAAAAATAAAATAAGCATTCGTTATCTTAAATACGCCTTCCATTATGCACATGACACAAAAGTCTCTTCATCACATCGTCTCCCTGCCCTTATCACAATTTTATTTATGTGGAGTGTAACGCACTTCTTCTTTTTAATACTTTTAAATTCAAAATCAAAAAGCTGTATCGACTTTTTTGTAGTCATCCTTATCTAATGTATCAAGGATACTATTCGTCACCATTCTAGTGTCACGCTTTCATTCCTTCTTAAGACATATCTATACCACAGATAATATAATACTAATACCAAGTTAATTATGTTAAAACTATCTATAACATCAAGATACTTATCCAGCTTTTGCAAAAAAAAAAACAACAATAATGCACCACACACGCATCATGCAAAACATGAGGTTCCAATATTCGGAGGAATATTTCACGTTTTATGTTTTAGAATTAGTTCGCTTGGCTGTACAACTTGATTTATTATAGTTCGATAATTTTATGTTCTACTGCCAGGTGTTTCTTTGTCAATCAAATAAGAGTAAAGTACGGTCGCGAAGCACGAAGTATCCCGTACAATGATTGTTATTTTATTACCTGTCCTTGTCGCTCAGTGATGCCAGATGCCCGTGTTACATTCTCTCCAAATCTAGACTGAAATCCCTCCCAAAACGCTGATTTTGATTAAGCCCCCCAATTTAGAGATGTGGCTGACTAACTACTCGCACGTAGAACACTGATTGCTATGTATAATGAGTTCCAAGCGCTAAAACATACTAAAATTCTGCCCCCCCCCCCCCCCCATATTTCTCACGGCTCTAAAAACCCCTGAATTTAGGGGGAATCACCCCAATCTGTCATCACTGCTGTCGCCCCCGCGTAAATATGGTTGCGTCGCACGCTCGCACTGACGCAAGGAATTTGTGCAAACGTGACACTATCGCTACTATATTTAGGTGCGGGAGTGACAGGGACAGGTAATAACAGGTCATTGTACGGGATTCTTCGTGCTCCGCGACCGTACTTTAGGGTAGTACTTCAGATATAAAAAAACGATCAGATATAAAAAAAAATTTTTGTCTCATATTCTTGAAATAATCGCAATCTATCTAAGTACATAATAATAACTGTTAATACTTTTCATAAAAACAGACTATTTTGTAGTAGTTACGATTAATGTTTTCATAACAAAGAGCCTATCTACTTAATGTTTTACATTTTTTATTACTATTACTGATTCATAAGTAACAGCTTCTGATTTATCTGGTCACAAAATTTTATATGTTATTTGATGAACCCTTTCTTATAATATAGAATAATTAAATTTCCCGCAATAAAAGGTACCCTATATGTTGACCCGGGTTATAAGCTATTACTACACAAAATTTGGTTAAAATCCGTCCAGTAGTTTTTGCGTGAAAAGCGAACATACAAACAGACAAACAGACAAACAGACAAACAGACAAACAGACAAAAATTTTAATATCTATCGTTTTGGGGTCTATATCCTGTACACATCACATAGCAGTAATTATTTTTTTTTTATATTTCATGTACAGACTTTTTGTCCGTTTCTGTTTTATTATATGTATAGATGAACATGTGGTATAGAGTTAAAAGTGGACAAAAAATTGGCCAGATGAATCAGTCGAAGAATGAAATTTCGCAAACTACCCTTTAGCATGCATAATGAATGTGAACCCACGTGTCGTTGTCTTTGGTGGTGTAGTCGACGATGAGCGCGGCGCTCCCGGGCCGGCTGTGGCTGCCGGAGTCGCGGGAGCTGCTTCTGCCACGCGATAACCAACTTGTTAACTATTGACTGTGGTATATGGTAAGGGTCAAATTGGCAGGTCAAGGAATGTGAATGT
Organism: Crambus lathoniellus; assembly: GCA_949710035.1. Lineage (NCBI taxonomy): Eukaryota > Metazoa > Arthropoda > Insecta > Lepidoptera > Crambidae > Crambus > Crambus lathoniellus. The sequence goes on from OX453296.1 coordinate 5,391,176, forward strand.
AGTAGTAGTATTAGCGATAGTAACTAAATAGACACTTCCTTTTAGGGTGGTTCATGATAGTAATGGATTTCAAGGAAATGACAGATATATGTACATAGACTGGCCATCTGTGTCGGCTGTGGCTGCCGGAGTCGCGGGAGCTGCTTCTGCCACGCGATAACCAACTTGTTAACTATTGACTGTGGTATATGGTAAGGGTCAAATTGGCAGGTCAAGGAATGTGAATGTAGTAGTAGTATTAGCGATAGTAACTAAATAGACACTTCCTTTTAGGGTGGTTCATGATAGTAATGGATTTCAAGGAAATGACAGATATATGTACATAGACTGGCCATCTGTGTCGGCTGTGGCTGCCGGAGTCGCGGGAGCTGCTTCTGCCACGCGATAACCAACTTGTTAACTATTGACTGTGGTATATGGTAAGGGTCAAATTGGCAGGTCAAGGAATGTGAATGTAGTAGTAGTATTAGCGATAGTAACTAAATAGACACTTCCTTTTAGGGTGGTTCATGATAGTAATGGATTTCAAGGAAATGACAGATATATGTACATAGACTGGCCATCTGTGTCGCTGTGGCTGCCGGAGTCGCGGGAGCTGCTTCTGCCACGCGATAACCAACTTGTTAACTATTGACTGTGGTATATGGTAAGGGTCAAATTGGCAGGTCAAGGGATGTGAATGCAGTAGTAGTATTAGCGATAGTGGTAACTAAATAGACACTTCCTTTTAGGATGGTTCATGATAGTAATGGATTTCAAGGAAATGACAGATATATGTATATAGACTGGCCATTTGTGTCGGCTGTGGCTGCCGGAGTCGCGGGAGCTGCTTCTGCCACGCGATAACCAACTTGTTAACTATTGACTGTGGTATATGGTAAGGGTCAAATTGGCAGGTCAAGGAATGTGAATGTAGTAGTAGTATTAGCGATAGTAACTAAATAGACACTTCCTTTCAGGATTGTTGGAATAACAGATATAGGTAAATCTGTTCTCCTTTCTCTCTAGTCTTTCTGAAGGGTGCAGATGGTTTTGTGTCATTAATTTGCTTTAACTATTCTTATAGAAAGGAACAACTACACCCAAAGAATGGAAACAGAACTCTCGAGGTTTTTGGTCTTCTACCTTAAGATTGCCGGGGAAGAAATAGAAGCAACTTCTACAAACAACAAAGCAAATGTTTATAACCAAATACCTAACTGCCTAAAAATACAATTGGATCCTGAATAACAAAACAGTTTCCATTCCTTTTTTAATGAAGATTGTAAGTAGTTATAATCTATTCCAAACCGCTGTTCGCTGCCCGTAAACATAAACATGAAGTTCGTCAGCTTACCAAAGAGACTGAAGACTGAAGACTGATTAGTGATGAGAAAATTCGATTGCGAATTTCTCTCCAAATTCGAGCTGTTATCGTATTTATTGATGATAGTTATTACGATTCATCATGTCGGTGGGTCGATCAGTTCAACATAACAGAGTTCAAAGTGAAATCCATTAACTAAGACTAACTTCATTTTTGTTTACACGTAGCGACAATCGGCTTGGAATGTACTATAGTAAAATCATTGGCAAAAACGTTCTTGGCAACAAGTCCAGCTCCATACCTTCTCCTCTGTTGTTCTTCCCTTGGAATATAAATGTCTTCGTAGTGGTGGTCGCGGCGAGTGGCCTCGGCGCCGCTGTCACTGTCTGACTGTTCCGGCGCCGGCGTCGCCTCTGTCGAGCCGTGCACCTCAGCTTTTACTGTGGGAAAATGACGAAAATCTATAATACCGAACCTTACAGGGACCGAAGCAAGAATCAGGTGTCGTACTCTGAAACGCAAATCCGAAACCCTTTCACTCGATTCTGTCATGACTGGAGAGTGGGAATAGCGAACTTTCGGGTTTTGCGTTTCAGAGTAGGCCCTTAGCATTGGACTGGGTGATGAAAGGAATCCTTAATACGTCATAAGTCTAACCTTTTGTAACTTTATTTATTGCAAACTTAGAATGAAATCGATTTTCCATTTAATTTTGATGGTTGCCCTTTTATGATAGGTGGGCCATCGTTTGAACTGCTCCTCAAAGACAGTTCACAAAACCACCTGAAAATAGTTACCTGACCATGTTTACCTTGCTCCGGCCGCTTGCCTGAGTCCAAAGCCTATTTAAGGACTTCCATATCGGCCATGGCAAATCATACCCGAGGGGCAGGCTCGGCATAACAGCTCCATGATGCGTATAAAGTCTTCTGCATATCCTAGTATTAAACCTGATGAAGTTACCCTAATCATCGTGTGGTAGACCAGAGGTTTTGGGTACCAGTGTTGTTAAAACTAGACAACTGCAACCCCTCGTTCTGAGTAGGTATTGTATTGGTTTTATAATGTGATAACAAACCGCCAATTAACGCGCAAGCTTGAATGGTTGTTATTTAATCGAGTCGTAATAAAATGCACATAACGTTAATAAGTACCGGACGTAAATAAACCGCACTTACAATATTAGTAGACAAGCTCATTGATTAAATCATAAGCTAGCTTTTTGTATCTACAACGGGGTAACACTTAGCTTTTATCACACCTGATGTTAAGTGATGATAAGGCTGAAGGTGGAAGCGCACTACTCCCGGAATCCTCAACAATTGAGGAACTGGCCATCTTATCTCTAACTGCCGGAGCACAAAAATGCTGAAAACATCGTTGTCATGGCGTCAGACTTAGATAAGATGGTGGTAGATAGCCAAGCGGACTTTGAACGAGCCCTACCACCAGCCACCTAGGTACTTTAAGCTTAAAGCTTAGTACCACATAGAACAGTTTTACATTATTCGAAGTAAAGTTTGACGAAAGTGCCTACCTACTAACAATTATGGCGAGAGACTCAAATAAGATGGTTAATAGTATATAGCCCAGTGGACTAAAATAATGGTGGTATCACCAGACCACAAATCAGCATCATCATAATCATCATCATCATGTCAGCCGAACCGCGCCCACTCCGGGCCTTCACCAAGGATCTCCACAACGATCGGTCCTGCACTGCCCGCATTCAGCGGCTTCCCGCGACCTTGGCCAGATCGTCGGTCCACCTTGTAGGGGGCCTGCCCACGGAACGTCGTCCGGTACGCGGTCGCCATTCGAGAACCTTTCCGCCCCAACGGCCATCGGTTCTCCGCGCTATGTGTCCCGCCCACAGCCACGTCAATGATGCAATCCTTCGAGCGATGTCGGTTGTTTTAGTTCTCTTGCGGATCTCATCATCATGTTGGGATCAAATCAGCATAGTCGTAATCTTATGGAACAGGTTCCTCTCGCGCTGGTACAACGCTGCAAGGGCCCCGGAGCTGTTGAAAAAGCACACTGAGCACACAATGCTTTCCTAGTCTATTAACGTCCACCGCTGGACATAGTAGGCCTCTCCAAGAGTACGCCATCGAGAACGATCAGTGGCTGCTTTCGTCCAGCTCTTGCCAGCCACCCTACAAAGATCGTCGCTCCACCTAGTCTTAGGGCATCCTACACTACGTTTGCCGATACGCGGTCTCTACTTTAGAACTCGCTTACCCCCAGCGGTTATCGGTTCTGCGGCTTATATGGCTGGCCCGCTGCCATTTAAGTTTGCTTATCCGGTGGGCTATGTCGATTACTTTGGTTCTCTGTCGGATTACCACGTTCCGGATTCGATCCTTCGGAGAAACTTC